>JAHRHJ020003465.1:0-661384 GCA_019776745.2 Taxus chinensis | reverse complement strand
CTTTTTGAGTCTTGGATTTGATTCAATGAATCAACTGTATCGAGGTGTTTTCATTCTGCTTCGTTCCTCTCTATCTTGTTCCCAGACGCGTGCAGCTGTTAAAACCAACAGGAGAAAATTAGACCAATAAATCTGTGGTCAACTACATTAGATTTGCATCATGGCTTATTCAATAGTGTAAAGCTTATCTCTTCCTTATATGGTCGACATCCCAATGCATCTCAGATTACATTAAAGTTTTTTGCATGGATCATGGTATTTTAGTTTGATGAGGAGCACTGCAAGCGGTTCAGTCAACTAATTGCCTGCAACATCCTTCTATGCATTAGATTCATTTTTTCCTCCAAGAAAAGTGATCGGCCCAACCTCATTTTACATAAAACGGTTGTAGTTTGATTAAAGAGAAGGTTTTATCAAAAATTGCGGCCTCCAACAGCCACGTGGGATCAAATTTATGTTTAGTTGGACATAGTGAAGACGTCCTGATCTATGCGTCAGAAGTTGGAAAGAGCAGCTAGATTGGAGGCATGTTTAAATGCATGTATGCAGTTACCATCCAAACTGTACACGTTCGAGTATATAGAGCTATTTATGGATAGAGACATAAGTCTGAATGCTGAAGGTATTTGTTTATTTTTATATTGTTTATGTCATCCTTTTAAAGTTGGAGTCAAAAATACTTTCTAGTATTTAATTGGTTTTTGTAATCTAAAATTTGAGTCGTAAAAATCCAAAAATTGTAGTGTTTGTGTCAAAATAACGGGTCTTTTTCAAAATTTGTCATTGTATGTCGATTGTATATCGTCAAAGTCATTTGGTATTGACAAAAGTCAAATTCAAGAGTCGTATTTTGGAAGGTGAAGAGGTCTTTATAAATTTTGAATCATTGTGTCAATTTAAGTGTTATTGTCCTTCAATGTCATATAGGTGATTTTAGGATTTTTTAGTTGTTATCAAGAGTTAGAGTCGTCTAAAAACCGTAAAAGCAAAAAAAAGGGGGTGCATTTTCGGTTGTATCCGACACCTATCTCACAATGGTCAAGAAAAGAAGAAAACAATGTATTCTCATGGAACCAATTACCATGGAGAGAGACATAAAAAATATACAAGATCAAGAAAATTCAGCTATGCTAAATTTAGAAGAAGGATATGAAGGTGACAGTGAATTTGAACCACCTAGATCTCTAAAAAGAAAAAGGTTGACAGCTAAAGAATACAAAGACCATCTTTTACGTAAAATGAGAAGTTCGGAAAAGAAGTCTGAGCACATTTCTCTGAACTAGTAGCATGACACTGGAGGACGGAGGCACAGGAGGATGGAGGTCATTCAACGACCTCTCGTCAGTCACCAACGACGGGGCCGCATGAATTTGTGGTGACAGTGTGTGTGCAGTGTGAGTTTTCTTTCATTTCTGAATTGTAGTTTGTTGTGTGCAGTATGATTTCAGAGTTCCTGTTTTGGATTGAATAAGTGAAATGTTCACAATGAGGGGGGGAACATGGTCTTGATTGTTCCATTTCCATTATGTTGTTCAATTTTGAAAGCAGTATTTCCTACATGATTCCCTTTTGTAGCGACATTGTATAATATTGATCAAAAAGTATTGTAGTAATCATGATGTTAGGAAAATAATTATTAATGTTTACATTATAAATATTAGGTTTGAAAGAATATATTGTTTCAACAATATATTATTCATGGAGTTTTGTTGTACCCGTATGTTTATAAACGGGTGAGTTGTTCCTATTTTATAGGAAGAGGTTTGTCTATTATATTGGCTATATATTAGCCTAATGTATTGCACAGGATGAATGGATAGAAAATATAATATTGTTTTGTAGATTAGATCCACTGTGCAAATTCTCTACTTCAAATTCAAGATTTGGTATCAGAGCGAGAATGGAATTCTAAGAATTTGTGAGGGGCAGCTGCAGTGAGCTTTGTCCCTGTGACATGGAATTTATGTTTGAATAAATTTCTCTAGATTAGCTTTGTATTGTTTTCTGGTGATTATTTAGCTTCTATAGTTTCGTACAACCTTTGCAAATAACTGACGCCCAAAGGAGTGCTATGTAATTTATGCTATATCAATTGGAATTGTATTTCCCATTAATCGATATCACAATGAACTGTGATCAGAATTCTAGCAGAGTATAGAAGGGGTGTTTGGTGTACTATATCTCATTTTTGGCGTGATCTGCAACGTATCAGCTAAGAATCAAGAATTTTTGCCACCTGTTTGAGTCTTGGATTTGATTCAATGAATCAACTGTATCGAGGTGTTTTCATTCTGCTTCGTTCCTCTCTATCTTGTTCCCAGACCGCGTGCAGCTGTTAAAACCAACAGGAGAAAATTAGACCAATAAATCTGTGGTCAACTACATTAGATTTGCATTGTGGCTTATTCAATAGTGTAAAGCTTATCTCTTCCTTATATGGTCGACATCCCAATGGCATCAGATTTGCATTAAAGTTTTTTGCATGGAACGTGGCAATATTTTAAGTTTGGTGAGGAGCACTGCAAGCGGTTCAGTCAACTAATTGTTATCCTGCAACAGTCCTTGCTATACAGCATTCGAGATTCGGTTTTTTCCTCCAAGAAAAGTGATCGGCCCAACCTCATTTTACATAAAACGGTTGTAGTTTGATTAAAGAGAAGGTTTTATCAAAAATTGCGGCCTCCAACAGCCACGTGGGATCAAATTTATGTTTAGTTGGACATAGTGAAGACGTCCTGATCTATGCGTCAGAAGTTGGAAATATCCAGCAGCTAGATTGGAGGCATGTTTAAATGCATGTATGCAGTTACCATCCAAACTGTACACGTTTGAGTATATAGAGCTATTTATGGATAGAGACATAAGTCTGAATGCTGAAGGTATTTGTTTATTTTTATATTGTTTATGTCATCCTTTTAAAGTTGGAGTCAAAAATACTTTCTAGTATTTAATTGGTTTTTGTAATCTAAAATTTGAGTCGTAAAAAATCCAAAAATTGTAGTGTTTGTGTCAAAATAACGGGTCTTTTTCAAAAGTTGTCATTGTATGTCGATTGTATATCGTCAAAGTCATTTGGTATTGACAAAAGTCAAATTCAAGAGTCGTATTTTGGAAGGTGAAGAGGTCATTATAAATTTTGAATCATTGTGTCAATTTAAGTGTTATTGTCCTTCAATGTCATATAGGTGATTTTAGGATTTTTTAGTTGTTATCAAGAGTTAGAGTCGTCTAAAAATCGTAAAAACAAAAAAAAGGGGGGTGCATTTTCGGTTGTATCCGACACCTATCTCACAATGGTCAAGAAAAGAAGAAAACAATGTATTCTCATGGAACCAATTACCATGGAGAGAGACATAAAAAATATACAAGATCAAGAAAATTCAGCTATGGTAAATTTAGAAGAAGGATATGAAGGTGACAGTGAATTTGAACCACCTAGATCTCTAAAAAGAAAAAGGTTGACAGCTAAAGAATACAAAGACCATCTTTTACGTAAAATGAGAAGTTCGGAAAAGAAGTCTGAGCACATTTCTCTGAACTAGCAGCATGACACTGGAGGACGGAGGCACAGGAGGATGGAGGTCATTCAGCGACCTCTCGTCAGTCGCCAACGACGGGGCCACATGAATTTGTGGTGACAGTGTGTGTGCAGTGTGAGTTTTCTTTCATTTCTGAATTGCAGTTTGTTGTGTGCAGTATGATTTCAGAGTTCCTGTTTTGGATTGAATAAGTGAAATGTTCACAATGAGGGGGGGAACATGGTCTTCATTGTTCCATTTCCATTATGTTGTTCAGTTTTGAAAGCAGTATTTCCTACATGATTCCCTTTTGTAGCGACATTGTATAATATTGATCAAAAAGTATTGTAGTAATCATGATGTAAGGTTTTTGGTAAACATGTAAAAACCAATTGTGTAAGGTTTTTGGTAAACCTGTAAAAACCAAGTGTGAAAGGTTATTGGTAAACCTGTAAAAACCAATTGTGTAAGGTTTTTGGTAATCCTGCAAAACCAAGTGTGAAAGGTTATTGGTACACCTGCAAAACCAATTGGTAAGGTTGTTGGTAGAAGCCGGAGAAAACCATCAGTGGAAGAAATGTGCGTTGGCACATGTTCGAGTTTTGTGCAAGCCCAATGCTGCACATTTGCGGAGTTGATCATGAGCACACAGAGGTGGCAGGCTACAATCAGTGAACGAGATATGTTGTACCATGTAAACATTAAGGGGGGGAATGTTAGGAAAATAATTATTAATGTTTACATTATAAATATTAGGTTTGAAAGAATATATTGTTTCAACAATATATTATTCATGGAGTTTTGTTGTACCCGTATGTTTATAAACGGGTGAGTTGTTCCTATTTTATAGGAAGAGGTTTGTCTATTATATTGGCTATATATTAGCCTAATGTATTGCACAGGATGAATGAATAGAAAATATAATATTGTTTTGTATTAGATCCACTGTGCAATTCTCTACCAAATTCAAGAGGTTTACCATTAGTGCCCAAGTTATGATCTTCCACATCCCTTGAGGTAGACATATTTCTATTTATGATGCAATCAACATTGTTAAAATTTGAATCAAGTGCAACAAGACCTCTAGGAATGGTGTTTGTTTTCAATTGGATGATGTCTTTCTCAAACAAAGTTTCTCTTCCTTCAGCCATGCATACCATTGGCTCGCAATAAATATTCTAATTTATAAACTCACCTTGGTTTTTCAAGAACCTTAGCACTTGAGCATCATCATTAAAAACTTGAAAATGTTTCACATTATCATGGACATTCGGCCTAGTTAGCACTTCAATGTTGTATTCATAATAAAGTGAAATGGTGCAATTTCCAAATTTAGAACCCAGCACTGCCAACTTTTCAGCAACAACATTGAGACCTCTGTCATGATATACAATGTTAAAGGAATCAAACATTTCAATTAGATCCCAAATTGCATGCTTATACTGTTTCATACGCTGATTTTTTTATAGCATACAGTTTTCTTATTTGTTTGACAACCAGATCTGAATATCCTTTTGCAAAAATGTCTTTTACTCCATATTTCCATGCAATTCTTAACCCTAACAAAAATTCCTCACACTCAACAATGTTTTTAGTGAATTCAAAATTAAGTTTGAAAGAAAAATCAAACTCTTCCAAACTAGGAGAAAGCAAAACTATACCAGCACCATTTCTAAATTTGGAGCAACATCCATCAAATAGCAAGATCCAAGGAGAACCTACCACCTCAAGGAACTTTGATTTGTCCATCTTGTTTTCTTTTCCATTAGAAAAACCAATGAAATTCTTAGCATCTACATCAGCAAATAACACTTCATAGGAAGCATTGTTTGGGTCCTCAATTAGATGCAACATTTTCTTTTCTCCATAGAGCTTGACTAGGCTGCCCTCAATGGGAATGGTGGAAAAATACATATCCATTTGGACACTCCCTCAAAAACTTTCAGCCCACTTTCTTGACAAAAGCATACCCCATTTGGCAGGGCAATCAACAATCACAACATCCAATTTTAAATTCCTCCCTGGATAAGATGCAAGACGCACTACCAAACCTTTCAAACAACCAACAACCAACACTTCTCTTGAGTCCATGGTAGTACACTTTCCATATGATGCTGTCACTTTGATGTCTAACTCATTCATGAATTCTAGAGGCATGACATTACATGATGCACCGGAATCAAACATACAATTATGAAGTAGCTTATCCTTTATGATCAAAGTTGTGAAGAATGGATCAACATTCAATTGGGAATCAACCAAATATTTCCCCAAATATAGCTCAGGTGTCTCTCCAATATATTCTACTACTGGTGGTGTTTCAAGGTCAACAATGACCTGAGGTGGAGTTTCAACAACATTTACATTTCTGCCTAGAGTAACCTTCTCTTCTTTCAATCCCAAGTACTCAAATGCTCTCTTCTTATGCTTAGGAATTCTAATCAACTCAATGATTAGAACACTCACTTTAATTTGGATTAATACTTGGGCTATGTCATAGGGGACACTCTTTGGAAAAACAACATTGGAAGGGAGACAAGAAGATTCATTAGATGGTAGTGGATTCTTGGCAGCTTGGGCATTAGGAGGACTATAATTTTTTGTTTGGGACATTAGAACTTATGACATGTGCTTCTCTCCTAGGAGCTTCTTTTGGAATGCTTGTGAGCAAGGATGTTTTTGGTTAGGCTTGAGGCCCAACTCCCTTAACAACTTTTCTTCTAGTTTTATAATCTTTCTCTTGAGCTACAACAACATTCATCAACAATTCTCTATCTTCCTCCGAAGGGATACCACCATCGTACTTCTTAATCATCAAATCTCTTAAGTATTCAAAGTCATTGTTAGGAATTTTAAAAGCTTGCACTACATCAACTTCAAGAGCATGAGGTGGAAGAAATATTTGTAACCGTTTGATGCAATCCCAATACATTTCAGCTATCCTAGCACTTATTACTTCATTAGATGTTGCTCCTCCTTGTGAGCTTGAAGAAAAAACCATCATGCAAATATCATCATCAGTACCATCATCATTACTAGCTTCACCTTCTTTCTGGTCCACTTCACATGGAGGATGGGGTAGAAGACACCTATCACACCAATCAATATCAACAACCTCTTCAACAACAACAACCCTAGAAGTTAAGGGATCAAGAAACACTCTTCCTTAATGTGCTTGAGGATGTTCTATTTGCAGATCCAAGAAGCCCTTACCTTTGTCATCAGACCTCTGCTCATTCCTATGGTGATTGCCAAATCTATCTTGTGCTTGTTGTCTAGGCTGACCTTGTGAATTCTTCCCAATTCCCTTCTCAACTCTTTCCAACTTGTATGAGATTTATTTGATAGCCCCTGCCAAAGTTTTTCACAACCTCTTCTAAGTCAACACCTTTACTAGCTTGAGGTTTTTTAGGGTTTATCAATTTTACACCATCTCTCTTGAAGGTTTCCCAATTGCTTTGATATTGTTCTCAATTTGAAGTGCCATGGTGAAATATTGTCTTAGATTGGTTGGGTTCTTGTCTCTTAGGTAATAGGCTGCCTTCTTATCAAATGCATCTGCATATTTGATTAGACAAGATTCATCACAAGGCCTCAAATTAACAGGAAGCCTTCTCAAAGTTTTGTTAAACCTTGTGTGGAATTCATGGACTGATTCATTAGGGTTCTTCTTTATATTCTCAAACTTAGATAAAAGAAATCTAGGATCAATCTTATCACCATATTGCAACCTAAATGCATTTTTTCATTTTAGTCCATGAATCAATAGAATTATCAGGTAGAGCCTTGTACCAATCCATATCATCTTCTTCTAGTGTATAAATGAACAAATTAATATACACATCTTCAAACTCTATCTCAAAATATTCCAACATATTAACAAAGAGTTTGAGATGCTGATCACTAGTTATTGCATTGTTGCCTTGAAAGTTTGGCAATCTATTTCTGACATCTTGTGGAACAACATTTGGGTAACCATCCATTCCTCTAAAATCTATGGGACCAAAGATGTTAACAACAAATGGAGGTCTAGGCTGATCCATATTGTTTGGTGGGGGTGATCTTGGAGGTGAAATAAGTTGATGAGGAGTGTAAGGTCTTTGGGGCTCAAAAATGTGATTCACAAGACTGGTATTCTCTAAGAGCTGATTTTCTTGGAAAGTTTTACTCAAATTAAAACAAAGAGGTGTAGATTGGAGAAGGAACTTACCAAGTACAGAAGAAGGACCTTCACTAGTTGAGGTAACAAGTTTATGAGAGGATTTCTTGAATTAGATCCACTTGAAGAAGAATGATAATATTCTACCAAAGGATGATCTCTCTCACCAATGGATATATCTTTGCATGATGTCTAACCTTTAACAACATTCCAAACTCTTCTCCCTTCCAACTCTGAGTTCCTTGAATCTGAAAACAATTTCTTAGCAGAGTCTTTAAGGAAGAGAGATATTCTTCCTTCTAGTTTTGTAGAGATTAGCAACACAAAATAAATGACAGAAAGGCAAGACACTGGTATTTATTAATATTAGATCAACATGGAGTCGTCACTAAGAACTTTCACCCTAGTTGTGAAAATGCACTAAAATAATTCTGTCAATATTACCAGCACTGAAAATATTGCCAAAATTTACAATCAGACCCTTCTTTTCTTCTTGAACTTATCAACCACAAATGCAAATGAAGTGCAAACAACTACTGGAAGCTGGTTAATAAATTACAGGCAGAACTTATTCTTCACTTAATCCTTACAAATCTGATTATAAAATGATGCTTCAAACACATATTTGCATGCATAATTTGCAAGGGACTTTACCAGGGTTTGATATGCATTTAAATATCTCAAATATGTATGCATTATGGATAAGATTGAACTAATACAAACATCAAAACCTAGAACTCTACTCTTCATTCTAGCCTTATAAATTTGATTAGAAAATGATACTCAGATTTGTGATTGCACACAAATCACAGAAGACGTATTCACCAGGGATCTAAAATACTACAATTCAAAATAATGTCCCAGCAACGGTCCAAGAAAGTGTTGGTATCCAAATTTTATTCTCTTTTCGTCTGAGTAGCATCAGAGATATTTCATGAAGCTTGAAGTCAGATAGATCATGATGTGTGTCATTTTTTAGCCGAGGAGTGTGATCTAATTGGCACTCAGATTGTAGAGAGATGGATAGAACTTTGAAAGGATTTGATCCTGACCCTCACTATTTTAGGTTGTGCTTTTCAACCAAGGTAAGAGAGAACCTACAGTATAACCCCCAAATGGTGAAGGAGATGAAGATATCCCTCAATTTATGCAAATAATATGAAAAGGCCTTGGGAAAATATGATCAACACACCAAATCTGACTTTCACAAGTTGTCACTCCTAGATTATGGAGATATTTTCAATGCAAGGCAAGGGTTACTGGAGACATTATATGATCCTAGTTTGCTTTGTGCATTTTTGTAAATAGATTATATTCTTTTGTTGACACACAATGCAATGCAGGGGTAGTATGGGTAGGATTAGTTTGTTTGAATGAATTTTTGGTGGGGATGTTGATTTGAAATTTTGAAAATATCTGGGATATACTGATATGCTTGTTTGAAAACCTCGACAATACCCTTGTTTCAAGCCATTGTATTAGCAGTGATTCAAATAATCATGAGTATATTGTTTTGCATATTTGACACCACCATAAATGGAAGCCCATTTTGAGCTTTCTTCCCATTGATATTTGATGTGATTCACCACAAAAGCTCTGAAGTAAAGAACTCTTTTAAACATAAAAATCCATGATCAAACCATGCCTAAGGCTTTGACCCCCAAAGGGATTTATCCTTGGCCTCATCTTAGACAGTCAAGGATTGTATGGTGATCTTCAAATTTGCTATAGCAAGTTCATGAGTTATTCGAAGGATCACTGTTTAAACATGAGATACATTCAAATGCCACTAGAAATATGCAACAAGGAAATTGAGATTCTCTGAGATTTCTAAAGGTGACTTGGTCAATGCAGAAGATTGTATCAAGAATACCATGAAAACTGAGTTGCTATGACATTTAAAAATGATAGCATGCAGCCATGTGATTGCCCATAAGAACTCCAAATTAAACTTTCTCAATCTTGCCCCATTCATCAAGGGTGTGGATATTTTCACTAAAGAAGGAGGATCTAAGAACTGTATTTTTGGCTTCATACACTGGTTTAACCAACTTACATACATGAAGCTTCAACACAGAAGACTTCTCCACATTTTGGATCTTTGGTGGGTTGCACATCATCACTAACAAAATTAGCATAATCGACAGAATTAGCTCATGATTTTTCACTAGCCATCTCATATTTCATGATTTCATAAGTGGCTATGGGGACTTGCCACAGATCCATTAGTATACCTCATGCCCCATTGGATCCTTCTTTCACAATTGAAAAGAATATATCATGGGATATTTTTTTTGTTAGGCTAAAACAATCCTCATGATTCAATTTAAGTAACTGAGCATCTGAGAGATAGAAAAACATTTGCAGTGTAGACAGGTGTGCCCAAAAAGATAAAATAAAATACAAATTATTTAGATTGTTATCCATCCTGGAAATTACATGTTTACTAAATGATTGAGGCAAGTACAAACACTTTTAGATTCTTACGATACTCACCTTTTTACCTTTTCAAATGATGACCTCTACAACTTTTGGTGTGTGCCATTTCTTCGTCTTTGGATGGATTAGGGAAAAATATACACAACTTCTAGAATCTTCTCAGAACTCACTTTTCTTAAGCCATGAAAGTGATGTCAACGATCCTAGAAGGAAATAGATCTGAGACAAAATCACTATAAATGTGAACTGAATTTTGATGTAAAGATGATGGTTTCTGGTGTTGTGTAGAGCTCCCATTAAGAAGTGCAAAGTAGAAAACAAATGCTTTGCAGAACATTCGTAGATCTTAGTGTATCTTCCAATCTTGGCCCTCCATTTGGATGTTATGCAGATTTCAGTAGAAATAAGATTGAGTTACATTCACAATAGTCATTCAACATGGCATAAGGCTAGGATCTTCGTGGCCTAAAATGATTAATGGATACAAATTTGGGCTCATTCTTTGTGGCTTTGCTGCTAACCTTCTTGCAGTTCTCAGACTTCACACAAATAGATTTTTTCCCCCACTCCTCCACGCTTTGAATCTTTGATCCAACACGTGGCATAGCTCCGAATGCTTCAAACCATTGGGATCGCTTCTTCAATGCAATAGCACATGATTGACATATTTTAGGAAAATTGGAAATTACCTCTATGTCAGGTTGTTTGGAGGTAAATGTGCAGGCACCTCTGGAATTTGGAAGATCCAAAAATACACTGTACCAAAAAATCTCTGTCTCACTTGTGCATTCGTTGTGGGCCAGAGCTTCAAATTCTTTATTGTTAAGCCTTTTTTACTACAAATTGCCAAAATTCTCTCCTACCTCCATTTATTTTTACCGATTTGCCTTGTCCAGATCTTGCTATGTGCTTGATGGTAGACTGAATGGAGAAGAAAAAACAATTATTTATTGGTGTCCAACAATACTCTACGTTGGCAAATCCCACACGTTGAATTTTCTAAAACAAATTTAAATCAAAATCAATGCACCATCATGCTTAGATCTTAAGCAGGTGACTAATCTACTAACATCCTTGCATTAGAACATGAAAAAATATTCAAACTAACATGTTAATCCATTAATCTCTATCTTTATTGAATGCTAATAAAATGAAATAAACCTATTTAGATCCTTAGCAATTAACAGTTTTTGATTGTATGTTTGAATCCCAAGGTTTTCAAGAATGGAGTCTTGTCAATCCATGGCTATAAGACCATTTGACATATACCCATATGACTTTCAAAACTTGGATGGATGAATGTAAGAAATGAAAATAGCTAGCTCCTCCAATGAAGAATGCTCTAAGATGATAAAATGGCTATAACTTAGGCTCTATGCTCATTTAGGAATGTAAAGGTGTAAATAGAAAGGTAGGAGGAGGGCTCCTTATATAGCCCAATGGATAGAAGAATTTCTACATCCCTTTTCATGTGGGATAAATAGAGAGGTTTGGTTAGTTGTGGATAAGGAAGGTTTAGAAAGAGTTGAGTCAACCTTATGGAGAGTTTATTTTGTTCTTTAGTGACTCATGGGGTTTGAGGGGATTTATTAATGAACCAAAGTGATTAATTAATAGGTGTGTAAGCTTATACAAGCTTTTTAGAGGAATAATCAACATGATTTAGACTATGAGTGGGATTTAATCAAATAAGTGATGATTTATTGATTGAATAGAAGAAGAAGCTAATTAATTAGTCTAGGTAGAAAGGGAGATTAATTAATTAGAAATAATTAATTAATGTAGATAGAAAGGGGAGCTTAATTAATTTAAATTAATTAATTAATCTAGATAGAAAGGGGAGTTGATTAGCGAAATGTCGTTAGTTGACATCATTATTGGATAGAAGGGTTAATTAACTAGCGTAATGTAGCTAATTAATGGTGATAGAAGAGAAAGTGTGCTATATTGACAATATGTCATCAATTTGTGGGAAAGGGTACAATTAGTGCAATTTAAGTATATAAATTGCTCAAGCTAAATTATACGTGTCTACAAAAATCATTGTCATTATGTCCATTGATCAGATGATAATTTTCAATATGGATGACTGTTATTACCGAATCACATCACCCTATGGTTTGCAAAAGTGTGTGTGTTTGAGCTCACAATGTGACTGGATAACATGGGTACTATCTCCAAGTTGTGGGACTTGCTACTTGAGATAGACCTCCAGAGAAATTTGGTTCTTGCTCCTAAACTACCTGCCAAAATCTACTCTAATGCAAGAAAAACTATCTAATCCTAATTTAACTTTCCAAGGGACCAGGGAGAGAGAGTGTGAAAACAAAGCCTATACTAAAAGAGTGATACAATAGAAAAAGAGAGTGTGATAATAGTCTTCCAATGTGTGAAAAGTAGAAGCAAAATACATACTAGAAGGGGTGATAATAGTTCATCCACAGTTAGCAAATGTATTCACAACAACATTTCATACATACATAATGATAATGAATCCCTGTAATAGCACGAGTAAACACAATATATCTGCAATGAGATTAGAGGGGCAAAGAGAATGCAAACAAACACAATAGGGGAAAATACTTCCACAAACTCGTATTTATTGCTTCATTGATATGCACAATTCAATCTATTACAAAACAAGGGCCTACATCACCATGCAAGGAGTCCACTACAAGAGCCTATAGAAAATTGACTTCACATAAAAAAATTGACAGATTTTTTCTACTTAAAATTATATCCCTTTACAATGAGTCCAACACTCCAATTTATAGAAATATGATAAGAGAGAGAAAGAGAGAGGGAAAATGAAAATCCCAAAAATTGTCCTTCAACCACTTGAAAAAGGTAGTAAATGGAGTGAAATTATGTTCTGTTGCTTGTAAAAGGCCCCCCATACCGTCCCATAACTTGCAACAAAGAAATATGTTAGCCCATGCTTCATTGAATGCGTCCTAACCACCACTAGAATCATTTTTCTAAAACTAGGCACGTTTTCTTAAAAATATCGATTGATTCCTCATAAAATTATATATTTATTAATTTATGTGCATTGGGCTTAGAGCCATGATTCTAATGGTACCAATTTTGTGTGTTTTGGTTGAGAAATTCAAAAGTTATGGCCTTTTGAGTGCGGACAACTATTTTGGGTATATCAGACATTTCTGTCATTTAATGGGACTGATCATTTAATTTACTGGAGCTGAAGATGTTTATTTTATTTTCATATAGCTACCCTCATGTAAATTAAGAAAGTCAAATTTCATGAAAATCGGAGCTCGAAGTCAAAAGTTATGGCCGTTTGAAGTTCGGGAGGGTCAGACATTGAATTTTCCTTTGTATACGGGCATATCGGCTATTTCAGGTCTTGGTGTCCTGGATGTCCCTTGTGCAACTTGGGCTAAAAACCTCTGCTTCACCCACATCACACTTGACCTACTTTGTAAATTGGGAAAATCAGCTTTTGGTGTCCTACTTGTCCCAACGTTGACCAAATCATGAGGCCTGTTGACCTCCACATTCACTGCATCTCCTTTGTAGTCAGCTATTTCAGCCTTTCAAAGCCCGCACATCCTAGTGTCCCAACTATCCCGTGGACCGCATGGGACATTTCAACCCGACTTCATCGATTTTCTCTTGGTGTGGCAATTTTGGCCTTTAGGCGAACTCTTGTCTCGACATCCCGCGGACTGTTTAGGCCGTGAATACCCGACTTTACCACAATACACTAAAAGAAGCCATTTTTTTCGTAATTTTTCCATTTTGTCTAACTTGTTGAATTTTTTCTTTGGATGTAGGGGTTAGAAAATAGCCAAAGGGACCTTCAAAACTTGATTTTTTTTCCTTTTACCATTTCTGCCTACCTGAGCTTGAAGCAATGATGCAGGTTATCAAAATTACCTCGAGGGGTGAATTTGGAATAACAATGACCTTGGTATTTTGCAAGCATATAAGTAGGATAACAATGAGTAGATGGAAAATTGATCAATTAATGAGTGAGAAGCTACATAAGAATATCTTGTTATTTAGTATGATGATCAAACATGAGAGGTTTTGGTAGTGGTAACACTTGAGGTTCACTGATATGAACACATCTAGAAGACATGAAATGAAGATGAGAAGAATAACTAGTATGAACCTGAGAAGCATCCTTAAGATGGTGGATTTCATATTTTAGAGATGTAATCGTGGATGTAATAGTATGAAATTTATCTTGAAATAGAGAATGTCAAGTTTGAGTTGATTTGTAAATAGATTGAGTGGAGTTAGGACCAAGAGAGTCATTAGAAAAATGATCGAAGATAACACTGACTTGTGAAGGTGACATGTTGATAGGGAGATACATAATGTCTAGGGTTTTATGGAGAGCATCTTTACAAGATGAGTTCATTTGAAGTAATTGAAGCAAGGAGACTTGAGAGACCTTATGAGCCATGCAAGAAGAAAAATGAGGATCCAAGAGTGTCTCAATGAGATGGGTTCACCAAATGATTTTAAAAATATTAAAAATTCGTAAAACCCTAAATATTTCAGAGTCACATGCAATAGTTAAAATTCTAAAGTCTAGATCTAACCAAATAAATAAGCTAGATAAAAATGAAACCCTAGGTGCAAGAGAGGGAATAAAATACTTAGCAAATTTCACAATTGATACCGAAGTGTGTCGGATTAGAAGACGGATGAACGGGAGGAAGAAATTGTCGCAATTGTGTTTAAAAAATTGTGTGACTATTAGAAATGCCTAGATTAGGACACCTAGATTGGGGCAGAGGCACCTGTGGTGCTAGAGATTGCTTTTAGGCACTCGTGATTGCCAAAAAATTTAGAAGATGATTTCTCTTGTGTCGCAAGATTGTTTTTGTCCTTCGTTGTTTGTCACATGTGTGTCTCATTATGCCCACAAAATTTTTCTATAACCTACAAAGAGAAAGAGAACATACAAAACCCCAAAACACATCAGATCCTAAAAAGAAAAAGATGCAAATGGGGAGTCGGACTTACCCCGGTGGTCACCCGATTGAGTGAACTTTCAACCGAGAGATGCACTAAATTTCAGACTCCATGTAGTTCTTTTGTATGTGTGTACAAGAATCGTGCCCTAGGTAGATCTTGTGCAAGATGCACTTGATATCGTGTGATAGATAGATGTAGCATTGTAAATATATGTGTGGATGGAAAAATGAACTTCCCCTCCTATGCATGTATGCAGAAAAATACAGTCCCTTGTCCCTTGAATGAAGCTAGATGGATGCTTTGATGCTCTTGAAATGTTTTTGGATGTAACCTTAGGTGATAGTAATAGATTCTTTAAGATTGGTCCTTTATTATGGTCACATAGATTTATATTTATATGATTCCCTTGATTGAATTTTGTGATTGAAAAATAAAAGGTTGACCATAAGATAACAAGATGCCTAAAAGATAAAAGAGACCCAAAAGAGGTGAGTAAAATGATGAGGGTTGTCAATCTAGGGCTGGTGTTTGATAGTTGTATGCATTAAGAGAAAAACGATCTTTAGAAAAACAACTCCTTTAAACACAATCCAAACTTGCATAAAATAAATCACACATGCAGAAATGTAAAGGCACACTTGCAGAAATAAAGCTTGCATGAAAGAAATCACACTTTAGATCATAAATGAAATTGCTGAATTAAAAATAAAGGAAAGATAAATAAGACACCTGCAGGTTCACAAAAGAAATTGTATGGAAAGAAGGATTACATAACATAAAATCAGAAATCACAACAAAAGGAAAATGACAGAAATAAAGAAATGAACATAACACATTGATCCATCTTCCTTGGAATGAGTGGCCAGCTCATTCCTTGGAAGAGGACTTAATTCATACTTTTAATTCAAAATTTGCAGAACAATTTCACTCAGAAGATTGATGAGGAAGAACAAATATATTATTCTTGGTAGGGAAAAATTACATATAAGAGTGTGGGAGGTTGCATTTATAATTCATGCATCCAACCAACTCCTTATTTTGGGGAATACAATAAAATCAAATTAAGCACATCAATTCTTCTACTGATCTTATCTTTATTCCAATCCTAACAACTAAGATCTCCATCTCCACAAAATATGGAGAGAGATATATTATTGGAGTCAAAGTCTTATCTCGCTTATATTTAGGAAGATTTGCTCCCAAATCTTCTCCTTGCTTTTTGGTAACAAGAATCACAATGATTTTATTCTCCTACTTTATTGGAAGGAGGTTTTTCCTCAAAAAATTACTTTGACCAAATATCTCTCCCAGATTTTCCATTTGACTTTTCTGTTTCTGATTGTGGAACTTTTGGTGCTCGTCTGATACACTTTTTCCTTGGACTGCAGCTCACTAAAAGTTAGATTTCTCTTTATTGGTAAAACCTGTAGCAAATATGAATGATTTTTTTGTTAAACACATTTCTATGAACAAAAACCTCTCTCATATTTTCCATTTGACTTTTTTGTTTCTGTTTGTGGAACTTTTGGTGCTCGTCTGATACACTTTTTCCTTGGACTGCAACTCACTAAAAGTTAGATTTATCTTTATTGGTAAAACCTGTATCTCCTATTTAAATGGATGTAATACTTCCTATGTATTGAGAAAGAATAAAGAGTAAGATTTCGAATTTTCTTTATGCAATTATGCAAATATGAATGAGGTTTTTGTTAAACACATTTCTATGAAAAAAATCTCTCATATTTTTCCATTGGATTCTTTGATTATTCATACATTTTTCCTCATCACTTTATGTAAAACAGCAAATCTGAATGTTTTTGTTAAAAACCGAAAAAAACTAAATTTTTTTGTCATTCTCATGTGATTATTCACTTTTTCCTTGATGCAAGTTCTGGTAAACTAAAATATGAATTTTTTGTTAAACACAATTCTTCCAAACTAAAACATCTCTTAAATTTTCCATTGTTCCTTGAGTGTTCTGAAACTAAAATTGTCATTCCATTGATGTAAGTTCTAGTTTTAAAGTTGTCAAGTTTTCTAAAATTATAATTGCAAGTTTCAGAACTAAAACTGTCATTCAGTAGCTAACTCAAATTGTTCCGGAGCTAACTAAAAACAACTATAACTTTCGCACCTGATCTCGGATTGAGATGATTATTTTTTGAAATTGCATAATTTTTCAAGAGGAATCTGGATATGAAATCATATTTGAGTTTAGATATACTATTCATGATCAATTCCACTTTTCCCAGAACTAGCATTATCTTTCCTTTATGGCCTGCATACACAAGACTTTGCATCTTTCCTAAATAATCAATAGGATTAGTCAAAAAAATAGATAACAAAAGACTTCTAAAGAATGAACAAGATATATATCCTATATTCTATCTCAAGCAAACTATAAGTTCCAAGATTACATTTAAATCCACTTTCAAAGGTAACTTTGGAAGGAAAAAATAATGGTAATTTATGGCCAATTTATGGCCTCATCATTGCCCCACACCTAATCTTATGCATGTCCTCATG
Organism: Taxus chinensis; assembly: GCA_019776745.2. Lineage (NCBI taxonomy): Eukaryota > Viridiplantae > Streptophyta > Pinopsida > Cupressales > Taxaceae > Taxus > Taxus chinensis. The sequence goes on along the minus strand of JAHRHJ020003465.1, from coordinate 643,789 downwards.
CATTATATTATTATCTCCTCTTATTAGAGTCTTCTCTGTATTGAGCTTATGCATGTATGCATTCCATCTATAGTTCAAGGACAGACTCTTGTGTGGATCTCCTTCTGTTGTTTTTTATTTTCTTTCTTTTATAGTAGGTTCTTGTGTGGATCTCCTTCTATGTTTTTAATTTTTTTTTCTTTTATAGCAGGTTCTTGTGTGGATCTCCTTCTGTTGTTTTTTATTTTCTTTCTTTTATAGCAGGTTCTTGTGTGGATCTCCTTCTAATTTTTATTTCTTTCTTTTACTTCTTGTGTGGATCTCCTTCTGCTATTTTTTACCTTTGGCACAAGTTCTTGTGTGGATCTCCTTTGCACCTTCTTATTTTTTTCTAAGACAGGTTTTGGCATCAATTTTTTGTGTATTTGACTCATCTTTTTTTTACAACAGGTTCTTGTGTGGATCTATGTTGCTCTCTTTTGTTTTAATTTGAGTAGGTTCTTGTGTGGAAAACCTCTTATTGTGCCTCATATTTAAAATCAAAATGCATACCTCGTGCTTCTCCTTCTCTCCCACACCTAAGACCATGCATGTCCTCATGAATGTTGTTTATTCATGGCTGCCCATAAATTAGACTCCAAAAGTTTGATTGCAAAGAGGTGCACATATTTTTCATATTTGTAAGTAGGGGAGATATGAATTTTATTTTGTCTTCTTTGGAGATCTTAAAAGTGGATCTAGCTGTAGTAAAAAAATTACAAGAAAGCTTAAAAATAAAATAGTAAAACAAAATAACTTGATCATACCTCTAGTTGTCCTTGTTGTCATATTGTTAACATGGTCAAATAGTGCTAAGAAGGAAACCACCAAGTAACAGTTGATTGCCTTTGAAGAAGAGCCACCCCCTTTTTCTTTGATTGGCCCCCCCAATTTTTTTTTTTCCTTTGATTGGCCAGCAAGCTGCTTTTCCAATCAAAGTTTTTTTTTACTTTGTTTTTGCCTTCGATTGGCCAGCAAGCTAGTTTTCCAATCAAAATTTTTTTTTTTTACAATTTTTTTTGTTGAAATGATAGCATGAGAAATATTAGATAAAAATTTGATCCATCATCAGACTATATTCATCAAAGTGCATCCTGTGTAAAATAGGAAGCAATGTCTGAGATCTCATAAAAACCTCTTTGCATACTTGGTAACTCCAAGAAGATTTCTAAAAATTGTGTAGAAAATTTGTAGGTCTTCAAAGCCCAACTTGAATTGTGCATTATCGGAATCACCATAGTAATCTTCAAAGCCCAAACTAGTGATCTCAGGAAATGGATTGTGGTGTGTCTAGAGTTGTTAAAAGAGAGAGTGGAGGTATCCGTGGGTCCCTCCAAACTGCTCCTTGGTTGATACGGTTGGTGCTCAAAAATCTGCATGCTGGTATCAAGAACAACTCTGGAAATTCCTGTAGATGTTAGCACGACAAAAGTGTTTGCCTTGATTTTCACAATACTTGCTTCTTAATGTTATACAAACATATACAAAAATGAAGAAATCGAAAGACATGAAAACAAAATTTTCTAATGGATATGGTTCAGGGATTGAATTTTATTATGGGATGAAAAACTAATTTGGATGGGTGGATTTATTATGAGTGGGTTTTTATTTTGGCTCTAATGAAGTCCCTGAATATGGATGGAGTTAATTAGAAATGCTACCACTTCATTATTACAAATTGGATAAGCCAGTTTTTTTACTAAGGTTATGTGCAATAAGATCACTGAGTTGTTAGTTGATACAAGGGGGAATGGTGGTGGTTGTCAAGAATGACATTTGATATTTCATCAACTGGATCTACTTCCAAATTCAATATCATATTTCTACCATTTCTTCATAAATAAAATCTAGATCTGAATTCTTTGTCCCCATGCCATTATACCTTCTTGATCAAACATCACAGTCATTTTTCTTATACATAGAGTTAGTTTGTGGGGAGGTAAATATTTACAATCTAACATTCCTAATTGCAGAAATAAAATTTTAATCTATATTGCATGAAATAAATATTAATCTATTTGTAGAAAATAAAAGTTTAAAGAAACTACTACCAAATACTTCCTGTCACAAAATTTTCTAAGAGGTATTCTACTGTCACTAGAATATTCTTTTAGAAAACTCCGAATCTCCTAATAACACCTTGTCCCTGGAAATGATGCCAAAATGATGAGGGTCGTCAATCCTCTCCATTAATAATGTCAATCCAGGGCTGGTGTCCGATGGCTGTATGCATTAAGAGAAAAAAATATCTTTGGAAAATAACTCCTTTAAACACAATCCAAACTTGCATAAAATAAATCACACATGTAGAAATGTAAAGGCACACTTGCAGAAATAAAGCTTGCATGAAAGAAATCACACTTGCATAAATGAAATTGTCTGAATTAAAAATAAAGGAAAGATAAATAAGACACCTGCAGGTTCACAAAAGAAATTGTACGGAAAGAAGGATTACATAACATAAAATCATAAATCACAACAAAAGGAAAGTGATAGAAATAAAGAAATGAACATAACACATTGATCCATCTTCCTTGGAATGAGTGGCCAGCTCATTCCTTGGAAGAGGAATTAATTCATAATTTTAATTCAAAATCTATAGAATAATTTCACTCAAAAGATTGATGAGGAAGAACGGATATATTATTCTTTGGTAGGGAAAAATTACATATAAGAGTGTGCGAGGTTGCATTTGTAATTCATGCATCCAACCAACTCCTTATTTTGGGGAATACAATTTGATCTTATCTTTATTCCAATCCTAACAACTAAGATCTCCATCTCCACAAAATATGGAGAGAGATATATTATTGGAGTCAAAGTCTTATCTCGCTTATTTTAGGAAGATTTGCTCCCAAATCTTCTCCTTGCTTTTTGGTAACAAGAATCACAATGATTTTATTCTCCTACTTTATTGGAAGGATTTTCCTCAAAAAATTACTTTGACCAAATACCTCTCTAGATTTTCCATTTGACTTTTCTGTTTCTGATTGTGGAACTTTTGGTGCTCGTCTGATACACTTTTTCCTTGGACTACAACTCACTAAAAGTTAGATTTATCTTTATTGGTAAAACCTGTAGCAAATATGAATGAGTTTTTTGTTAAACATATTGCTATGAACAAAAACCTCTCATATTTTCCATTTGAATTTTCTGTTTCTGTTTGTGGAACTTTTGGTGCTCGTTTGATACACTTTTTCCTTGGACTGCAGCTCACTAAAAGTTAGATTTATTTTTATTGGTAAAACTTGTAGCAAATCTAAATGAGGTTTTTGTTAAACACATTTCTTTGAACAAAAACCTTTCTCATATTTTCCATTGGATTCTCTGATTATTCACAATTCGTCATTTTATGCAAGTTCTGAAACTAAAATTGTCATTCCGTTGATGCAAGTTTCCAGAACTAAATTGTCATTCCGTAAATGTTTCCGAAATTAGAACTACAAGTTCCGGAACTAAGTTCTTGGAACTAAAACTGTCATTCCATAGCTAACTCCAATTGTTCCAAAGATAACTAAAAATAGCTATAACTTTTGCACATGATCTCGGATTGAGATGATTCTTTTTTTGAACTTGCATAATTTTCCAAGAGGAATCTAGATATGAAATCATATTTGAGTTTAGATATACTATTCATGATCAATTCCACTTTTCCCAAAACTAGCATTATCTTTCCTTTATGGCCTGCATACACAAGACTTTGCATATTTCCTAAATAATCAATAGGATTAGTCAACAAAATAGATAACAAAAGACTTCTAAAGAATGAACAAGATATATATCCTATATTCTATCTCAAGAAAACTATAAGTTCCAAGATTACATTTAAATCCACTTTCAAAGGTAACTTTGGAAGGAAAAAATAATGGTAATTTATGGCCAATTTATGTAGTAGTATGTGACTAGGACCTAAAAATGTAGCCAAAGTGTGTTATTTAGTGTCTCCACAGTGATACATAAACGAGGTATTTCATTTCTCAAGAACAAGGAACAAATGATGCTAGAATTGTTGTAAGTAAGTTTCCCACATCAATAGTGTTAGTTGGAGTTGAAGATGGACCAAAAGTTGCAATGCAGAAATTTGATGATAACAAGGTAGTTGAATATTTGATAACTTCCAATTTCTAAAATTCACAAGTATCGTTTCTAAAATATGTCAACTTCTGATAAAGAGGAAGTGTTTGCACTAGTTCTTGTTAAGGAAGATCCCTTGGATAATTCTCAATAATTAAAGCACAAAGTCAAACCTTTTGGGATTGAAGAATCCATTTTCAAGTGAATCGATCACGGAGCCACCCAATACGTATTATTTTATCTATCACCATGATTGTAAAACGAGTTATAGGATTCAGGATTTTTCTAAAATAGTGAGACAATGAAAGAATATCTTGCATAAACACTCAAAAAATTGCATGCGGTTAGGAAAAAGTAACAAATGTCCTTGAAGAAAAGTGTAAATTCAATCTCTGAACTTTTCCATTATCCTTCCTACCTGCACTAAAATGGGATCTTTGAATCAGGGTATGGGCATCTGTCAAAGCATAATTGAAGGTAAATTATTGTTAAAGGATTTGTTTCCAAGTGTCATGTTAAATATTTTTTCAAAGTGTGGAGGCATACACATGGTATGCGAGTTAGTTAATAAAATTACTCAAATAGATTTGATCTCATCTTATGATTGCAAGACACACATTGAAATGGATTTTGCAAGCATGCTCACAAATTATTTGAAATACTCAAGAACATACCCTTACCATAGAAGCCTTGTTTGTGTTTTACTAGCATTCAACCATGTTGGTTTAATGTATGAAAGTTGTAAATACTGCAATGACATGAGTTCCTCTTATGGAATTATGCCTGTAATTGATAATTATGTGTGCATGGTTGACATTATTGGTCATTCTAGATATCAATAAGGAATCCTAATTTTATAGAGGCAACTACAAAGTGTAATAGTTAATTAAGCCATCATTTCGAATGTTGTCTAGGAAAGTGCTAACCTGTTAGCTTTATAACAAGGTGTGGAGATTCATGGTTGTATGATCAAGAGAAATCCCCAATAATATATTGTTGTTCAAAATCATTTGATAAACATGTATGCTAAATATGTGAGAGAATAATACAAAAAAATAAAAAGCACCTTAGGCCGGAGATATTGAGTACGAAGTGATGACATAGTTGTTTTTGACCCTCTTAATAACAAATAATTGAGGAAAGATGCCATATTATCAATGAAATGTGTAGCTTTCTGTCTTGCAGAGAATGGATGTGGAGAGATGTTTGGATACCTTGTTAGACATATTGCAAATGGCACCATACCTAACCAAACTTCTAAAAAACAACATGTTCATCAAATTGTTCAACCTATCATTTGATGGCCTAATAGAGAATTTCATGGAATACAAGTTGACAAAAATAAAATTCTAGTCATTTAATGTTCAAATCATGAATTACTTCCACTCTTCCAATTAATTGTACACATATAAATGACATCAGATGTTGAGGAAAGAATAAATTGCTCGATGGAGATATTTCTTATTGGTAATCCAACATGGTTCAACAAAATATGGTAATATGGAAAATCAATAATTCACCAAGGAAAATGCAAAATGGATGAGGATAAAGAAACTAGCCTATGCAGTGAAAATTAATACAAAGGATTGAAGATCTATTCAAAGTTGCAGATCTCTCAGGCCTTTCATGAAGTGAAACACATTATAGATCCAACATGGTCAATGAGTTCATTTCTCATACAATCGAGATAAGAGGAATCTTGACCCAATGGATATGCCACTGATCTATGGTGTCATCTTGGTGTCTAGGTGTATGTCCATGTCATTGTAGTGGGGTCCACATGTACCCACTTTATTAATTTAATAAAAAATTTAATTAGGTCACTTATGTAAATTAAATTGTACTATTTTAATAAAGTTATTTTAATTTATTAAAATAAAGTTATAAATTATAATGTGACCTATTATGTGCCCTAAAGTGATGTCATGTAAACCCTAACTACCTTATAACCAAATTTTTGGTTATAAAAGGAAGTTAGAGCTCATTTGTAAAGGGTCTTGGAGGTTGGAGGAACTTTGTGTCCTATGGTCTCAAGATAGAAATGTTAATAAAATTGTGTTTAGATACTTTCCAGGGAGGTTGATCATTGTGAAGACTTTGTTGAAGAGATAGTAAGGAAACTTTGTGTTCTTTTGTAAGAAAAAATGCATGAATACTTATAGAAATTTGTGTCTTGAGATTCTTATTGGTTATGTTTGTTCTTATGTCAAATGTAATCTTTCATTTCTTTCCTTTTCATGCAAAGTATGAACAATTCAATATCTTTACTTTTATGGTGTACTTTCTAGCATGTATGAATGAGATTTACATTTTCTTGTTATTGCATGCTCCCTCTCTCCATTCTTTTCCACTATCTTTTCCTCTCTTATATCTCTCACTCACTTTCCTTTCTTTCCCCTTTTCAGGTACTTTTTGGGTTAAAAATATCCAAAATACCACAAACCCATGATACGAGGGAGATACTCCCTCTCAAACACAGAGGTTATATCACCCTATGTCGATAGGTGATCTCTCTTTTGACATGTTGTAAGTTTTATGTCAGATAATGTAGGTGAAAGCCATGAGGAGACTGAGTAAACCAAAGTGATATAAAATATTGCCAACAATTTTTGGCAACTTCAATGGGGATCGAACTATCAAAGTATTGAAAATGAAGTATCTACCATTCGATCTCCACATCAAGGAACCTCCCTTAGAATGGAGGTTGGTGATTTTTGTTGATATGAAGAACTAAGTGTCTATCATTTTCTGAATCACACAATGGAATTGGTTTCACCCATCCCATGGGTAAACCATTTTGGTACTTTGGCATTTCCACAATATTCTCCCCTACCTGCTGGTTCAAGGAAGAACTTCCCAAATTTTTTCAGGAGATGACTCACAAGATGCAGGTAATCATATTTTTACTTTTCATGTTGTTTTTAGAATTCTTGGTGTGTAGGAATATGTATCGGTGAGATTTTTTATTAAAACCTTCATTGGTCTCATTGCTAAGTGGTATCAACATTTAGAGATTGGTTGCATCACAATTTTGGATAGTATAAAGAACAAGTTCCTAAAAATAGTTTATCCTACCATGGACACGTATACACTTCCTTCTAAGCTATTTCATACCCAGATGAAATAAGGTGAAAGAATGAGGAACTTTGTAGCAAGATTCAATAAATTGTTAAGAGATATTCCACAAAATCAACAACCTAGTGAGAAAAATCAATTTTGTTTCTTCATTTATGCTCTTCATCCAAAAATTCAGTTCATACCACGTAGAGAGAAGATTCAAGACTTGCATGTAGCTCAACAACAAGCCATTGAAGTTGAAGATAACTTAATTCTTTTTGGGAAGATGAAAAAGAATATTGTTGAACCTATTTCAAGTAATCCTGACTTGCAACCCCTTATGAAGAAAAAAAAGCTCCATATGAATATTCAACATGCTCCTCAATTAAAAATTTGAGAAACTATTCTTGGAGATGCATCAAAATCTTCCAAAAAACAAGAGATAAAGTTGAATCAACCTTATCTCCGATGTTTGAATCTCACCATTTTTGGGCAAGAATATTTTCTTAAAGATCGAGTAATCAAGCCGCATGGTAAGAATTTTTTTAAAGTGTATCATTTGTAGGGTGAAGATAGTGATGATGAATCTTACATATCAATATGTGATGAGGAGGCTTATCCTATTTCTTGTAATATCAATAATCATGAAGATGAAGAAAATTTTGAAGATGATTAGTGCATTTCTTTCTCCTCCCAAGATGTTAAGCTTGATTGGAAAGGAATTTCGAGATCCCAAATCTTGTTGTTTGCATGATATCTCATATGGATATTCCTTCCATCAACATCAATGAAGATGATTCAAATGATGGATTCCAAATTCAAGAATATAAATCCTTGATAGATGTAAGGAATGAAGATGATCAAGAAGAACTCTCATCGATAATATGCATGCATCTTAGATATAAATTCAAAAATGTTCATGTTCAATAATTTGAAGATCCTTAATCACCTCCTTTGCATCGCAATTCAAATGCGGAAGTTGTTATCATGAAATTCAATGATCACTTTCATATAGAGAAATCAAATGATGATTTTCAAGTTCAAATATCATACTCATCGATGAATGGAAAATATGAAGATAATAGAGGCGTGATCTCTTTAGCAACACCCATGTATCATGGTGACAAAGACTCATGTGAAGGTATTGTACCTTCTAATGGAGGTAAATGATAGTGTTGTCATAGGAATTTCTTGTGCCAAAACTAATATGAAGTTAAGGAAAATGATATAAACATTTTTCAAGGTTTCTTCCCAAAATTTTAAGAAGGAGCATATTTGGTTAAAGATGAAAGTTGTGAAGATGGTTAAAAAATACTTCCCATTTCCACATACAAACATGATGACGAAGAAAATGAAGTTGCATCTAACCAGTGGATCATTTGAAAATCATAACAACTTTCCCTTCCTTTGGCTTCCTCTGAAAGAGTTCATGGCATGCGGTGATGATGAAATAAAAGATCTCAAGCTGGAATACTTGTCAAAGCTTCAAGAACTACTTCACATGCAGTCAAGCCATGCTGTCAATCATGAAGTTTTTCAACTCACCAAGTATGCAAAACCAAAAACAATCAAGGGAATTCAAGATGATCTTCACTCATTAAGAGGTGATTTTTGATCACAAAGATAACTTTACAAATCAAGCTTCAAAGACTCTTGATGAAGGACTTCACCATGGTGAAGTTTCAAGAAAAAATATTCTTCCTTCAACAAAGGTATGTGAATTTTCTTATGATGAAACATGTATGCAAATGGAACAAGGAGATATGGATGCATCCCAAGGTTTCATCTCAAGCCATAATGAAGAAAGAACCGTTAAAGATATCATCTCAAATGTGGATTTGGAAAATAAACACTACTTCAAGATAGAAAATTTGAAATATGTTCCATCCGATCATCATTCTCCGAAGGCATTCCTCCTAAATGAAATAAATGAATCAGTTTAAAGGCATTTTTCTAAATTTCAAGAAGAACAAGGTAGAAACCATCTTTACTTTACTCTCTCCTTTTGGGAATCTTGTTTTCTTATAGGTTGGCATCTTTTAGTTGTCAATTATGAAATTTAAATAAGGGAATCATATAAATATAAAGATATGTGACCATAATAAAGGACCAAGCTCTAAGCATGTACTATCACCACATAAGGTTGCATCCAAAGGCATTCTAAGAGCATCAAAGCATCCATTTAGCATCCATACAAGGGACAAGGTACTATATTTTCTACATACATGCATAAGAAGGGAAGTTCATGTCGTCATCTACACATCTATCTTAATATGGTACATCTAGCTATCACTCATTATCAAGTGCATCTTGCACAAGAGCTACCTAGGGCACGATTTCTACACACACACACAAGAACTACATGGAGTCTGAAATGTAGTGCAGTGCTCGGTTGTAAGCTCACTCAGTCGGGTGACCGTCAGGGTCAGTATGACTCCCCATTTTCATCTTTTTCTTTTTAGGATTTGATGTGTTTTGGGGTTTTACAGGTTATCTTTCTCTTTGCAGGTTACTAGGTGAATTCAACATCATGTGATAAACATACAAGTGACAAACAACGAAGGTCTAGTGAAATTTTGTGACAAAAGAAAAAAAGTTTCTGAGGTTTTTCACAGTCACGGGTGCCCAGAAGCAGTCTCCAACACCCAGGAACCCCTGACCCATTCTAGGCACCCCAATCCAGGCAGATCTCGATAGTTACAAAATTTATGAGCTCAGTTGTGACAAATTCCTCCTCCTGTTCATCAGTTTTCCAGTCTGGCACACTTCGGGATCAATTATGAAATCAACTAAGTCTCTATATTACCTCTCTTGCACTTAGGGTTTCAATTTTTATCTAGCTTATTACTTAGTGTCATATCTGTACTTTAGTGCATTTTATTTATTACATGTGACTCTACAATTATAGGGTTTCACAAATTTCAATATTTTTGTCGCGAAGCAATAAATCATTTAGTGAAACCATGCTCGAATTCCACCTTTTGTAAAGGGTTTTATTCTTGGATTCTCATTACACATAGTGGTTATTTTTTTTCTTTTGATAAATCATCATCACTCCATCTTCCTAAGGATTTCTAAATGTAATGGGTAAGATTTGATAAGACCCTTTCCAAATCTCAATATTTCCTCTTGAAGGACATTGAAAATATGCATAGTGAAAATACTATGATGATGGACACAAATGTTTGATCAAGAGCAACTCAAAAAGGTCACCAATTTTTGCTAAGATTTACGTGACAATCCTATGCATCTTCCACATATCCAAAAGATCTACATGCTTTTATGGCTACTAAAAAATCTCGAGATTGTCTTGCTTAATCAAGATACCTCGTGTAGGTAAATTTGAATGGCTGTATGGAATCTCCACTCAACCTCTTCATGTTCCTACTTGATTCCCACTGAGAAAATACTCCGAATTGACATAAATAACACTTCTATAAACAACCTCACTCTTCTTCAAATGCTCAGATTTAACTCTTTATGGTAGGATCTACAAACTTCAAATTCTTCTGACTTCAAACATTACTTCTCATGCATCTCCATCTCTTGATTCCACTCTTACTTCTCTCACACTCAATTTGTAGCAACTCAAAGATTTAAGCATTCTGCCACTACCCTCCAAATTTCATCACCCCTAAATTCCCCGTCTTCAAAGGCCATGGTGACCCTCAAGAGAATCTCATAAAGTTTCCATGGAGCATGTCTAGATTATGCGGATGACCATACTTTACTCACAAAGCTATTTCCTCACAACCTCTAAGATTATGCAATGTGTTGGTTTTATGATGGGTGAGGTTGGTGGGTCTACCTGATCCATTTGGTAACATATATTTACGCATTTAGTGGTGATGCTTTTACTAGGAGTGTCATTTCAAATCAATCTTCAATATCACTTCTGTAGATAGTCCTATAGCTCAACTCATCTCATCTTTAATTTTAACAAGGATCTAATGAAAATCTAGCAGATTATGTTTTACGATACAAGAATAACTTAGCTAATATATCTAATGTGCTTGTGCCAATCTGAACTTTAAGATCTAGTTGTCCAAAGTCTTATGCCAAGGGCCTTTACATGTGACCATGCATCTTTGAGACATCTCCAATCATTTGATCAACTAGGTTTTTCCAGTACTCTGGTTTGAGGATCAAGCGAAGAAAAATTCTATAGATGAAATCAATAAATATCAAAATTAGGCTTTATCTTGGCTACTGGGCCATTCAAAGAAAATAGGATTTTCAAGCCATATACTAAGGCAGAAAAAGCAAAAGGTACTGTCACTACTCTCAAAATTCATTAAATGACAACCCCCAAAAAGTACATTCACAAAGCTTCCTTGCACTCTACATATTCTATTACCACAACTTGTTGAGAGAAATATTATTACGCTCGCACCTCCACTTGATCTAGATCGATCTGGAAACTCCTAAAGGAAGCAAAGATTATAACAGAAAAATATTAGATGCGACTATCATTAATAGGTTAGGGCATTCTACAAATCGATGCTTCAAACTTTGACATATCATTGAAGATAGCTAATGAGATGAAATAAGGTAATCGAGCTTTCTAAACCTTCGCCATCTACTTTGGTCAATGAAAATGAAAAATGGAGGAGAAACGACTGAAAAATATTTAATGGATTTTCTCCCTAGAAACTTGACAAGCAAGTGGCTGAGCTCTTCATCTAATCATAAATATCCTGCAAAACCCCCTCCTTCATTGGGGGCTCTTGATTTTCTAGTTGCACATAGCTCAGGAATATCAATTGTTCATCACATTCTCAAATCATGATTTAGGCATGTTGTGGTTTCTTAGGGCAAAAAAGTTCTACATATCAATGCCTCTATCTGATCTTACATTAGCATCAATACTATGATCAACTCATGTTTCCTCTTTGTGTGTGTTCTATTACACTCCTTAATTATTATCAATTAGTCCACTCTTGAGGTAAATTTCATATCCCATTCCCAAAGTCGGATATGGTCATGTCAATGCGAGGAACCAACGAAAGCGTTGGTAGTCTCACCATGCTTGTACCGGTCGATCCTGTATATAGCTTCAATGAGGATAGAGAAATTGGTGTTGTGGGGGATGGGCGGAAGCTCAGAATGGTGCCATGAATTCCAGTCGGATCTGATAAAGTTCGATGTGAATGGGAAGCGGGCATGTCAGCCATGTGGTGAATGCAAAGAACATGGAAACAAGTTCTCAGAGTTGCAAAACCACCTAATTTATTCTATTAAATAATGGAGCAGAGATGGCAGGAGTTCAGGGAATAGGAGGAATGATGGAACAATCCATCTAGTTCCTCAAACATCTGAATTTGTTGATATTTTCCCAAAAACCACTGAAAATGACTAACTCCCATTCTCTCCCTCTTAAAACACTAACTTAACACAAGGCAATGATGACCAAAATGCACAAGACTCACCCATAACTTTAAAAAATCAAAATTTTCCACATTTTACCTAGTCCATGACAAAAAATAGCAAGGTATGTTATGTTAGTTATAATTTATTATGTCATAGTTTAAGTTAACATTGAATTCTAGTTTCTATTTTCCATTTTCTTAAGACATTTTGTTTTTGCAATTTCCTTGCCCCATTTAGAGAGGACAAAATATGTCGCCACTACCACTACCCAAAAAAATTCAGACTAGGGGTAAACATGTGCTTTTCCAACCCAAAGTGGTGGCACAGTGCATTTGACAACAACAAAGTTTCATAATCTCTCTATTGGTGGTGTCCCTATTGTAATAGCACCATAATTTTACAAGAAATTGATCTTGATGATGAATTTTTAGGGATTGAGAGTGGGGCCCCAATGAGTTTTTTTAATCCAAGTGATATGATTCATGATTCACAAGTGCCATGGCCACAACCTTTTGTACAATGAAGGCATTCACTAACACCCAGCTCACCATCCAATGGACCCACTCCCCCACAAATAGCATAATCTAATGACCAAATAACTACATTTTCATTGAATAATTTATTAGTTGGTCTTATATATGACTATTAATGATGTTATTATGCCAGTGATAGAAAATTTGAAAATATGGGAATGTTGGGTTAAAGTTTTCATGAAAGAAATAAATTCCCATTCAAAGAAACAATTTATATTCATTAGTTCAAAAGCAACCAGCAAAGCTTGATGTATTAGTGAATCAAGTTATATGAGGTGTCATTTCTGTAAGCAATGACCAAAATGATCAATGTTTTAGATGTGATGTTAAACAAAGTTAGAGAATTTAAATGGTGAAGCCCGAGCTTAGTATAGAAAATGGGCTAGAGACAAAGATCTTGTTATCACCAGAAACACCTAAAAAGATAAGGTTGCAGTAAGTTGTACTCTTTTTTGCAATTGCATTTTACCTATTTTATTTGTATTCAAATGCACTCAAAATATGAAAATTTAAAGAGAATCGATCTTAGACGTCCACCTAAAAATCTACGTAAAATTTTGAATGTTGTCATTTCCCTGAAGGAAAAATTCATGCTCCTAAATAAACAAAACAACATATTGAAGAAAATAATTTAAGGAGTGCGACGAGGATCTGAAAATATTGTTCAAGCAAAAATTTTATTTGGATCCTAGTTTGTTTTTAGCAAGTGATGTGATCGATCAATGTCATGCAAATATTATTAGTATCAATGCCACAACTGAGGATCTTTTGAAATCGAGGTCATTAAAATATGATACAAGACTTAAGGTAGCATCTTCTACAGTTGAAACATTGACAACTACTCCTCAATCTTATCAAGAATGATTGTGTTTCTTGATATTGTATCCTTATAAAAGAATGTTGTAAATCTCAGTTGATATTTTTTTAAGTTTTGTAAATGATTATATAACAGTCCATGACACTATCAATATAAATATTATGTTCATAACTTCTATGGTTTTTTTTTTCCATAAAAATATTAAAATAAAAAACAAATTTGTGTTGATGGCTCTATATTAATATAACTATTGTGCTCATAACAATGTCAAAATAAATAATAGATTTGTAAATCAAAATAAGGATACTAAAATCATATTGCAAAAAAAGAACACAAATATATAATTGTAACAATTTCATATTAAATTTGGGCCTATGAGAATAACTATTTGTAATACATACCAAGCTAAAACTTGGGGAGCTAAAACAATCCATGAGCAACCCTTTCTTCATAAATGACATTCGTATATACCATCTCATGGGAGTTTCCACTAGCACCTTTATACTTAGTATTTTTTAGGCCCGGTCCACCCTTTTGACTTTTAGTTGTTGACTTTGCCCCTCTTTGGACATGGGACACGTGGGAGTCTGACACTTGTTTGAGTCTGCCCTTTTGGATTCAATCTTTGGAGGTGCGTCATTTGGACACTTGGCAATGTTTGTTGTCTCCTCCATACTTAGTCATTTTTTAGGGCTCGTTCTGAGTCATTTCAAAGCCCGACGACTTTGAGCCTTTGTTGTTTCTTTTCCTTTGAGCCCCTGGTTCCTTTGACAATGTCTTCTCCTTCCTTGACCCTTCTTTTCATTTTAGAGCCCGTGTGTAATCTGTTTGTTGGATTTGAAGCACGGGTTCGCTCGAAAAATCCATTTCATGACTTTCTTCCTGCACGGGGTCGTTTGAACTTTTACAGGCCCTGCCACTCCATTGTAGAGCCCCTCTACAACTTGTTTGTAGGATTTGAACGTGATTTCTTTGGTTTCTACTATGCGGGGTCATGGCTGATCAATTTTGTCAGGGAACAAAATAGTGATAACAATTTGGCGACTCACAGGGGCATCTTCCTGCTAGATGAAGAGATCAGTAGCCTTGAAGCATCCATTGGGCGTGGAGTCAAGAATGATGGCCTGATACTGATCCTACCTCTGATCCACGAGCCCAACCATTTACACTCTCAATTTCCATAAGAAATATTGAAACAAGGCTTCTAAGAGTTGAAAATTATTTTGACCTAGGGCTTTCATCTGTCCTTGAATGGACTGTTTTGAAGACGGGTTTTTAGTTGCTCTGCATTTGTTTTATTTTGAAATAGCAACTATTACATGCAACTATGGGTCTCTCTGTCATGAATACTGAAAGGGATAGCACGTTCACTTGGAGGCACGTTGAACTGTGTACCGACGCAACCTAGAGCAACAAAGAACCTATGCCACAACACTTAGGGAAACAAAACTACACTATAACAAAACAACGTGCATACGCACTTAGGGAAATTAAAATCCTATGCTAATATTTACAGGGGTGGAAACTTCCCAATCAGTAGCAATGTTTGAGATGGATCCCGTTCACTGGGATCTACAATTCTTCGCCATCCAATTTAGCCAGCTGGAAGGCATTGCTACTCTTGCACTCTGTGATCATGTAAGGGCCACTCCAGATGGCATCAAATTTGGAGTGTTTTCCTGGATTTTCCCGATCTGCATCCCATTTTAGGACTAAGTCCCCTTCCTGAAAGGTCCTCATTCTTGCCTTCTTGTCAAAACTCTTTTTTATCAATGCCTGATCCTTCTCCATGACTTGCATTGCATGCTCTCTTACCTCCCCTACCTCCATTAGCTCTGCATACCTAATTTCCATAGGTTCAAACTTAGCCAACTCCAATTGTTTCATGAGTTCCAAAGTGGGAAATTCCAATGAGATGGGAAATACTTCCTCCTTTCCATATACAAGCTTGTATGGTGAGCTACCTGTGGATCTTTTGGATGTGATCCTATCGGCCCATAGAGCTGATTTGAGCTTTGTATGCCAAGTCCTCTGATTTTCATCAAGAGTCCTTTTGATAATCCTTAATAAGTTTTTATTTGTGGACTCTGCTTGGCCATTACCTTGAGGGTAATAATTTGATGAGGTGCTGAGATACACACCATTCTTAACTACCCATTCAGTGATCCTTGTACCAAGGAATGCCAATGCATTATCTGATATAATAGTGGCAGGGACTCCAAACCTAGTTGCTATTCCTTCATAAAAATCCAAGATGTTGGATTTATTTGCTTCTTTTAGTGCCACTGCTTCAATCCACTTGGTGAAATAGTCTTATCCACTTGTGGCCTTGGCTTGAATTTGGGTTAATCACCCCAATGAAGTCTAGTCCCCATTGCATGAATGGTTGTTCCACTGAAATGGGATGAAGGGGCAGGGCTGCTAGCTTCTCCTTTCCTGTGAAGAATGCACATTTTTTACACTTCTTGATCCATGAATAGTAGTCCCTGAACACTGTAGGCCAATAATAACCAAATTTCATGATCTTGAGAGCTGTTACTCGAGGGGCAAAGTGACCTCCTGCTTCTCCATCATGGAATTCATGCAACACTCTCTCAATCTGGCCTGTCTCAATGCATCTTAATAGAATACCATTGATATCCTTCTTAAACAAGACACCACCAACAAGCACATATGGGATAGCTTGTAGTCTGAAGTATCTTCTCTTTGCCTTGTTCCATTCTAGAGGGCACAAACCTGTTTGAAGGTAATGCACCAAGGCTTGAGTCCAACATGGAGCAGGTGTATCATTAGCTGGTTGTTCTTGATCATTCTGTAAAAATAGGACAGCCTCCTTTTCACCCACTGACTCAGCCTGATGCTTGGAGGTGAGTTGTTCACACAGTCCCTTGCCTCTAACCAGTTTGGTCACCTTGATCTCAATGTCATATTCCATTACTCGGGTGATCCAACCTGCCCTCTTCTCATTCAAATCCTTATTTAAAAGGAAGTCCTTGACACCAGCATGAGATACTAGTAGTTGAATCTTGTTATTTGAGACCAAGTGCCTGAACTTCTTTAAGCTCCTAATAACAACAAGGACCTATTTTTCAATGAAAGAGTATTTTACCTCGTAGTCCTCCAAGCTCTGACTGAAGAAAGCTATGGGTTTCTCTGAACCTTCATTGTTGGGCTGGACCAAGATGGCTGAGATGGTGTCTGACCCTCCAAAAGCATATAACATGAAGTCTTTTGAGAAGTCTGGGTTAATGAGAGTTGGAGCCTGTGATATTGCGAGCTTGATGGCCTCAAAACTCTCTTTTCCCTCTGTTGTCCATTTAAATGCAAGACTCTTCTTTAACATCATTGTTAAAGGCTTCACAAGAGTAGCAAAGTCAGGTATAAACCTGTGAACAAAGTTTATTCTCCCCAAGAAGCTTTGGAGAGAATTTTTATGTTGTGGCAATGGAAGTGTCTGGATGGCTTCAACTCTTTCAGGATCAATTGCTAACCCTTCTCTAGAGACAATGTGGCCCAACAGTTTCCCTTCATGAGCCAGGAACACACACTTTTTTGGGTTTAATGACACCCCAAACCTTCTACATCTCTGAAATACCTGTCTAAGGTGAAAGAGATGGTCTGCAACATTTTTTGAAAAGACAGTGATATCATCTAGGTACACCAGGACTATGTTGTTAATCAAGCCTTTGAATGCCATATCCATAGCTCGCTGAAATGTTGCTCCAACATTTGATAGTCCAAATGGCATTTTCCTATAAGCATATGTTCCCCATTTGGTGGTGAAGGTTGTCTTGAATTGATCTTCTTCTTTCACCATTATTTGGTTATAGCCTGAATACCCATCTAACAATGAGAACCTCTCAGAACTAGCTACAACTTGTAGGATCTGTTCCATTGATGGAAGTGGGTAGTGATCCTTAAGTGATGCTCTGTTTAGATCATGAAAGTCCACACACAGCCTGATTTCTCCATTTTTCTTTCTCACAGGTACCAAGTTAGCAACCCAACTCGAATGCTTGATAGGAAAAATGATACTGGCCTCAATTAGCTTGTTCAATTCTTTTCTCATGAGAGGCTCAATGTGGGGATTTATTGGCCTTTGCTTTTGTCTGAAAGGCTTAGCTCCTGGGTCCAACTCGATGGTGTGTTGTGCCAGCTTTGGGTTGAAACCTCTTAAATATTTATAAGTCCAGGAAAAGACATCTGGGAATTCTTGACAAAGTTGAACAAATTCAGATTTTTCTTGTTGAGTGCTTACCCTGCCAATCTGCAATGTTTTGCCTTCTTCTATAAAAATAGGTTCTGAATCTTCACCCTTTACCTGAATATTTTCCTTTTCTTTTCGGAATTGGTCATTTGGGTTGAAGATTGATTCCAAAGTGACAAGACCCTTTGGTAGTTTGTTGGTCCTCAGCTGTACCACTTGATCTCCATAGTGCTGCTCCAATCTGTCTTGATTCCTGGAGGAGAACTCAGCTTCCTCTTGTAGAAAGTTGACAATTTGTTGATCATTTTCAAAGACTTTCCAACTTGTGTTGTTGTCTGGGACAGCTGGCCTTACAACCAGCTTGATATGGGGCTGATGCTTATCATTCTTGATACTCTCCACAACATCAAATGTTGCCCCAATTGCTGCCAATCTGTCTGTTGCTTCATTCTTCTTCCTTGGGATGGAGTTAATGTTGAATGCCTCAAAATCCTTCAATGAGGTCCCATACCCAGTTCTTGTAACTCTTTAATAGGTCGTTCTTGGCAGCATTTTGTCCTCAGACCTGATTAGCAACTAGTTCACTATCACCAAACACTTGCAAGTTCTTGATTCCTCGTTTCCTTGCCCAATGCAGTCCATGGACCAAAGCCTCATACTCTGTTGTATTGTTTGAACAGGAAAATTGGAAATGGAAAGCTGAGTAGTATTTCATACCTTGGGGGGAAACAAGCATAGCTCCTCCTCCAGCTCCTTGTCTACTTCTCGAGCCATCAAAGAATAACTGCCATACCTCATTGTCATCTTTGTGGTCTGGCTTAATGATGTCGGGAAGAGGCTGATTTTCTTCATGCAAACAGTAGACTCCTAGCTCAGACTCCTCCATCTCTTTATAGGGGTCAAAAGCATGTCTCTTGTTTTCCCATTCATCGAGAGTCAAGTCTGGGATACACCCCACCTTGGTATCTGTCTCACAAGTGCTTGGGAGGTCCTCCAAATCAAAGGCTGAACAATTTGCATTGATTGGGCTGGGTACATAAGACTCAATATGGTAATCTGCAATGGGCTCAGATCTGATTGTGGCCTTAGCTCCATACCTTGTTCTAAAAAGCATGTGTGACCAATCAGCAGACAAATAGCCTCCAATCTTAGCAGTGAAGTCTCTCGACAAACACAATGCAAAATGGGGTGGCAAGTCTATGACTGATATGTTTTGCAATACAGTCACATTGGGGCAGGCATGCAGTGTGAGGCTCAAATCTTTGATGACTCCAATAGTTTTCACTGTTGTCCCATCCAATTGCACTACCCCTCTGGATATGACTTCGTATTGGAGACCCAGTTGATCAGCTATTTGCTTTGGCATTACAGAGCTACTTGCCCCCGAATCAATCATGCAATTGTGTACCAATTTGTCCCCAATGATCAATGAAACATAAAATGGAGGTGGCTTCAGATTCTTACCTTGTTGTCCTCCATGGTTTCCTTCGGGCTGAGCCACATTGGCAAGCACTTTCTCTTGCTGGTTAGGGGGCTGATTTGAGCTTGACCAATTGGCCATAGCAGTCTACAACAAATCTCTCTGTCCTGGAATGGCCAGTGACTCCCACATTGAGATGTTCACATTTTTCTTCTTCATTTGTTCAATGATATTAAATGAGCTATCCTTTTGCTGCCCCTTGCCTGACACATTTTTCTCTTGCACATGGGTTGTCACAACTGGTGTCTGAGTGGATTTGGTAGGTGGCTTGGACTGACTCTGCATATTGGGAGTTGCATTTTGAGTGCCAATACCTTGTGGAGTAATGGAGGGTTGAGGATTACCTGAGTTTGGTGATTGTCCTTCTCCAATATTTCTCTTCTTGGACCATGTATGGGCAGCTACACTTTGAGAAGGGGCCTGATTCATTCCACAGAAGTCTTCAGCTTGCCAATTAACAAGCATAGTTTCACTTGGAGGTGCTTCTTGTTGAACTCCTTGCTGCTGATTTTCTTCTTGACTAGACTCTTGTGACACACCACTGGTTTGTACCATCAAGGCCTAGTTTAGTGCACCATTGAAGCACATTGATTGGTTATGTGGCTGATTGCATGGAAAACACCAATCATATTCTTGGGCCATATTGTTTTGTTTTGGGACTAAGGCCCTTAATGTTGAAGCTGTGTTTGGATCATATGACTGGAAAGGTCTAACAACTTGAGGTTGTCCTTAGCTTTGGTTTTTATTTGCAGCCTGAGTTGGTGGCCTATTTCATTGATATGGGGGTCTAGCCTGATACTGGGTTTGAGGTTGATATGGCCTAGAACTCTGAGCTTGTTGCCTCTTGATAGTTACTAACTCATTCCCTAGGTTCTGCAGTTGTTTCATAACTTCTTGAAGCTCTTTTGAGGTACTAGAGGATGAGGTGGAGGCTTCAGCTGAACTTTGATTCCTAGGAGTAGGCATAGGAGCTAATGTGGGTGTCTGGCTGGTGCTTGGGTTTCCTAATTCTGGATATAGAGGCATGGGTGGCCTAGGAGCAAGTTTTCTAGCCTGAATTAAACAATTTTCAGCTCTTATGGAAATGTTATAGGCTGCAGGTAAGGTTGTGCCTCCCATTGATTGAATCATTAAAGCAATATCAGAATTTAGAGCTCTAAGAAAGTATAAGAAGGCACCTTCATCTGTGGGCTTTACAGCCACTGGAATCCTGTCCCATGTCCTTTGAAATCTGAGGTTGAAATTTGTCAACTGCTCATTAGGAGCTCTCTTGATTGTTGTCAGTTGCTCCAACAAGGATAGATTATCCCCCTTTTCTCCAAACTGGTCATGAAGAGCTCTGCACAGATGGTCCCAATTATGAATAGAGCCTGTTGTTAGACTCCTGAACCATTGTGAAGCTTTACCCTTGAGTGAAGAGGCTAGCAACTTGACTGCAATGTCCATCTCAGTGATCTCATGGATTGCACAGACATTTGCAATGTCTTGAACGTGGTCACCAGGAGAAGTTTGGTTCTCTCCAGTGAAATATGGGATGCTCTTTAAAGCTGCCACTGGGACTGGATTTTGTGCATTAAGGGCGAGTGGGCTGCTGCCAGTGAAATTGACATAAGGATTTGGTTGTGCCATCCTGATTGGCCTGAGAACCCTTGATTGAAAGAATGGCCTACTAGGAGGAGGTGTTGACAAGGCTCTGTTTGGTGGAGATGGAGACCTCTGGGCTCTTCTCCCCCTTCTCCTTCTGTCTGGAGACAAGTGCAGATAGACAAACCATCCCTCTTCTCTGGTTCTTGACCTTGTTTGTATTCTTCTCATGAACTTGGCAAGCTTGGGCTACTGAAACCAGTGGATTATGTCCCTTTTGGAGTCACCAGATGTGTAGTTTCAAAGCTTCTTAAAAGCTAGAACTTGCAACAAGTGCACATCAATCTTGCTGCAGTAAAAAATGAAGACTTCTTGTCCCACCAGGCGTGCCAAAACTGTTAGTGCAGAATCACAACACCCCTGAATGCCTGCAACCAGATGGGTTGAGACTCTCAGTGTGATTGCACAACATGGAGCATCTCTCAAAGTGTGGGACCTTGCGAGTTGAGAGAGCTCTCCAGATTAAGGCCGGTTCCTATTCCTCTATTCAGGTGCATACAAATATATTGCAGAGGATCTATTCTAAATCTACTCTATTTTACCAAGGAGACAGGGTTGAGGAGATGCAAGAAAATAAACTAAGCTAACGAGGTGATGCACCAAAGGAATGTTAGACCCTCATTTTGCAGTTTAACACAGACCATGAAATGTAATACAAACACTATGCACAGATGACCAAATTGCAATAAGAGATCAGAGAGACAATAACGAATACATGAGAGGGTCGAGAAACATCCACAGACACATATATATTATTGCTCAAGAGTCGATACAGTATATTGCAGTGGCCAAGAAGCAAAACTTGCATTACAACCCGAAGGAGAGGTTAGAAAAGCTCCACAAATCCTTCTGTGAACAAAAGAAGAAGGGAGGGTGCAAAACAAAAATGTCCAACCCTTTACAATGAGTCCCGACCCTTCCTTTATAGATTCAACACAGAGGGAGAAAGAGAGAGAAGCGGGAAAACTAGTTCGAAGCTCAACCACTATCATCAATGCCTCCTGCAAATCCACCCCAAATCTATCGTGTCTGCAGCAATTACTCATTCGGCACCTCGAAGGAGGAGGAATGACGGATCAGATCAAATCCGATCTGGTTGTTGGGGTAAATAGATCTTGTATTAATGGCATGAAGACATTTCTCCATTTTTCACCCACTTAGCTTCTCCAAAATTAAATTTTTAGATCTCCATGGCATAGACGAGGCCGAGATCTTTCCAATGGTGCTAGATTTGTCAGATTTCGAGCACTGAGTCAAAAGATATGCCCATTTGAAATTTGAATCGGGTCTGTACAGAAATGGCGGCAACCAGTTGCCAAAACGGGCCCCCTTTTTGAAACCAGACACGTGGAGGGCTGGCGCATGTCTGAGGGCTGCCTTTGTATTTTTCTTTTGAAGTTGTGTCGGGTTGATACGTGGCTTCTTCCATGGCTCGCTCAGTTTCTTCATGTTTTGGCTAAGTCACTTTTTGTTCGGCTCATTTAGGTCATATATCTGACCAAGGACACACAGGAGGCTTGGCGCTTGTTTGGAAACCTTCCCCAATTTTACTCTTGAATTAGCGTCGATGCTGACACTTGGCACCCTCCACTGGCCTGTCTCTGCTTTGACTATTCAACCCTGACCCTGTCCCTTTCTTTGGACCTGGACACGTGGAAGGTCCGCGCTCATTTAGAAACCCGCTCAGGATTTTACCTTTGAAGGAACATCGGGTTGACACATGGAAGCTTCCGTAGACTCTTGGACTTTTCAACGGTCATTCCTACTTTTCTTGGGCTGAATACGTGTGGCGAGATTTAGGCACTTGTTTGGGAATCACCTTTTGGATTTTACCTTTGAAATTGCGCTGAATGCAACACGTGGTAGCCGCTAGCACCTTTATACTTAGTTGATTTTAGGCCCGCCCTGTCCACCTTTTTGACTTTTAGTTGTTGACTCTGCCCCTCTTTGGGCCTGGGACACGTGGGGATCTGGCGCTTGTTTGAGTCTTCCCTTTTGGATTCAATCTTTGGAGGTGCGTCATTTGGACACTTGGCAACGTCCGTTGTCTCCTCCATACTTAGTCATTTTTTAGGGCTCGTTCTGAGTCATTTCAGAGCCCGACGACTTCGAGCCTTCACCGTTTCTTTTCCTTTGAGCCCCTGGTTTCTTTGACACTGTCTTCTCCTTCCCTGACCCTTCTTTTCATTTTAGAGCCCACCTGCAATCTATTTGTTGGATTTGAAGCACGGGTTCGCTCGACAGAGTCCGTTTCTTGAATTTCTTCCTTGTACGGGCTTGTTTGAACTTTCGTAGGCCCTACCACTCTATTGTAGAGTCCCTATGTAACCTGTTTACATGATTTGAACGTGATTTCTCTGGTTTCTGCTGTGTGGGGTCGTGGCCAGTCAATTTTGTCAAGGAACAAAATAGTGATAACAACACATTTAACAATTTATTAATGGAATGGATGATACAACTCAGATCAAATAAACCTACAACATCGCCCCATTTTTACTACAAGATACAAATAAATCCCAATATGGGATTCATCTGAAGGTGGATAACATCTCCAAGAACCACCCTAATCTTTGTTGGATCTACATCAATTCCTCGAGAAGAAATGATATACCCCAGTAATTTTCCTCCCGTCACTCAAGCTAAATATGCACTTTTCTAGATTCAACGTTACACCATATTCAATAAGATGAGAGAGGATAATGTGAAGCACCTCAGGGTGATCATGAATTTTATTTTCCTTAGCCAATAGATCATTGGAGTAATGATTCCAAAATCTTATGAATAAGATCATGGAAGATGTATGTCATCGCTCGTTGGTAGGTGGCTCTGACATTTTTCAAGCCAAATGACATGACTGCATAACAAAAGGTCCCCCAAGGAGTAGTAAAGGTAGTCTTGGTTTGATCCTCCTTAGAGATCCTTATCTGATTGTAGCCGGAGAAGCCATCCATAAGTGACAACAACTCATAACCAGTCATTGCATCTATAATGACATCGATGGAAGGAAATGGAAAGTCATCCTTAGGACAAGCTTTGTTGATGTCTCTAAAGTCGATACAAATGTATCTTCCCATTATTTTTAAGGACCGGGACGATGTTAGACACCCACATGGAATAGTCCACTGGTTTAATGAAACCCACCTAAAGGAATTTCATTACTTCTTCTTTAACCATTAAAGCCACCTTTTGGCTTCATGGGTCGTGAATTCTTTCTTCATGGGCTTGGCATCAAGACTTCATGACGAGGTTGTGAACCACCACATCAGGAGTGATTCCATGTCATTTCCTTATAACTAAAGGTAAAGGATTTTGAATGTTATTTGAGCACCTTTGTGTGTGCCTCTATCTCATCAGGAGTTAAAGAATAACTGAGTTTCAAGATCTTAGGATCCTCCTCTCATCCCTATATTAATATCTATGGTTCCTTCGATCAAAAAGGTGTTACCCTCTTCAAACTTAGGTGGGGCAAGAGGTAGTTATAGTTCTTATTCCTCTACTTCATAGATCTCATGACCTTTTGATGAGGAAGGATACATCATGCAATCTCCAAAGTAGGAGGAAGGGTTAGGTCTAAGAGAAAATCCTCTCTTATAGTGTGCAGGATGAAGATTTATATAAGCATTAAGGAATCCTAGGATTTCCTCATAATTCTCCATGAATCCATGGTGATTAGGCTCATTCTTGGCCTCAACATATGCCAAAATTACATTGGTTGGCACTTTTCAACCAAGGGTTCAGATCAAACTGAGATTGTAAACTCAATTTCCCTCAAGTCCTCACTTGGACAAAAACTATGAGGAAGATGTAGCCATGGAATTGGCCAGTTGGTTCTGATCTCTAGGTATGGCTTTGATAGAAATGAAGTCAAAACTCTTACAAAGCTCCACATATGGAAATTTTTAGAGTTACAGGTGCTCAACTCTTGTCTCATAGACTTTAGATACTTGGTTAGAAACAAGTTGGGAGTCACCCAAAACTCTAACATTATTGACACCCATCCTCTTGGCTATGATGAGACCAAGAAGAAGAGCCTCATACTCTATGGGTTATTTGTACATTCAAAGTTTAACCTAAAGGAAAAAGGTATGACCCTCCCTTCTAGAGAAGTAAGGATCACCCATGCCCCACCGTAGCAACACTTTGCACCATCATAGTTGAGAGTCCAACAATCATTAGGGAATATGGAAGTTTGATCTTTCTTGGAATGTTCTTTCTGAAATTTTGAAACTTCAACCATATAGACCTCATCAAAGACACTAAATGAGAGAGAACAATCCCAAGAGCATGTCCTATGCCCAGAGAATTGAATGAGAGAACAATAGGTGAATCATTCTCCAAAATATTAACAATATTTCTTGTAGTCTTTGTTGATACAGTTTCTACTACAGCAACCTTAACTTCACTAGAATTGACCCCTTCGATTTCCTTAGGGATCTCTAACTCAGTCGTGGGGACAAGTTGGGACTTAGGATTTTCATCCCGAGCTTTGTTCAAATGATTGGATGGGAGCTCAAACTTAGTATGAATCCCTAGTTTCTTATTTAGATTGGCCAAATGGATGTCAAATGGCTTTGGGTCACCCTGAGCTATGAAGACCTTACCCAGGTGCAAGAATCTTGACCTCTTGGAATAAGGTGGAAGGGATTTCCTTCATTCTATGAATCCAAGGTTCGCCAAGAATCATATTATAGTTGGTTTCCCGATCTATAATATAAAACTCATTCAACATAGTCTTTGGTCCAAGGGTAACTGGAAGCACTATAGTCCCAATGGAAGTTAACTTGAGACTATCATAGCCTCTCAACGTGTTTCACGTTGAAGAACAATTGGTTTCTCCATAGCCTAGCTTCTGAAGAAATGAGAAAGGGACTATATTTATAGAAGCCTTGTCATCTATCATTTCACACTTAACATAGTTATTGTAGATCCAAACCTGGAGGTATAACATAGGGTCACCTCTCTGTGCCAACTCAGCATCATTGGCATCTTGCTAATGTCAAATACAAACCCTGCATCCCTCTTGGGATGCCCCTGAAGGATAGAAATCAAAGTCTATATGATTAACTTGGGCTTCTGGAGGAGGGGTGACATGAAATTAAATGGCCAAGGCCTAACGCCTCTAATAAATTTGCTTGATGCATAAGGGAGTTATTCAACAATTCAAAAAGGAAATGTGAGAAAAGGTCTTGGTAAAATCCGTGATTAGATCATAGGCCCCTACTAGTTTAGGAGCCATGGTGCATCATCTGACATTGAAGGATACACAAGAAGAGGTTGTGAGGAATAATCATCGAGTGTGGGTCACTAAATTAATCTTGGGTTCAGTATCCAACTCAACCAAGCCTACAATTTTAGTTTGATTCCTACCGCCCAAAGGAGGAGCCACGAGAGGGTTTGACGATGTAGATGCTTTGTGATTATTTTTTCATACAAACATTCCTATGGGCATCCCTACGGGTATCCCCTTTTTTGTAACATGAGGATTAAGCTTTCTGTTCTCAGGACATGTTGGAAGAAGGTCTCTATAAACCCTAAGAGGAGCATTCTGAGGGGAAACATGCCCCATGTGAGTGTTCTGTATAGGTTTCATAGGATTAGTCAAATAAATCTCAATAAAGAGCTACCTCTAGTCCTCCGGAAGTCTTTGTATAATTTTTTTGCAATCACAACACGTATGTGCGTCATGTCCTCAGACCCTATGGAAACCACAGTATAAATCGGGATCGTAATCATGAGGCCTCTAATTCTAGTTTTGTTGTGGTCCATAGTTCCTATTGTTGTTTTGTTGTTGGTTGTTATAATTGAAGTTCAGAGGCCTCTGGCCTTGGTTCTGATATTGGTTTGGATAAATGCTTGGGTACTGAACTGGGCCTTGGGCCTAGAGTTGTTGAGGTGGGGGAGGTTGACTAAATTCAACCACATTAACAGAAGGAGTGAAATTATTACTCCTTTGATTGTTGGTATTTGCATTGTTATTTTTGTTATTCACATTGCTTGTGCTAACAAATTTGGTTTTTTGGCTTGATTAGTGACACCATCTATCGTAGCACCATGGTTCTTGTTAAGGAATTTGGGTCCTTGATTGTTGTTGTTAGAACCATTTGGGTAATTTGAATTACCTTGTGAGGGAGTGACCAGTCTCCCATTTGAACCATAGGTCTTTCTACCGCTATCAATTACCACTTGGTCAATGTGAAGGGCACCCTCTAAGACCTCCTTGTAACTCCTGAGAGGGAAATTTTGTACTTCCTCCTTAGTCTCTCAGTTGAGAGAATGAAGGAATAAGTCACAAAGCTCCATTTGATCCATGTTGGGAGCACTGGCTGAGAAATAGAGGACTTGTCACCACCTCTGAATGAAGTGAGTGGCAGATTCATTGTGCACTTTTTTGATGTGGACGAATTCCCTGATTCCTATTTGCAAGAGTTTGTTCATGTCAAAATCCTTTATAAACTCTGAAACGATTTGTTTAAATGAATGGATTGAAGCTTCTAGAATCCTATAGTACCAATCAAGCAGTTATTCCCTCAAGGGTCTTAGGGAATATCTTAGCAACAACTACATCTCATGGGATTATCTCTCTAATGGTAGTTGTATATGCTTTAATCTGAGCATTCGGATCCCCCTCCCTTTTGAATTTTTGAAGTTCAGATAATGTTCGTGGAAGCATCACACTTCATATGGTAAAATCAAGAGGCTCTTTGAGATATTAAAATTACGTGCCAACTGCATATGACTCTACCATAGAAAACCCTTGATGAGGAGGTGGAGGTGGAATAAGAGGTTGAAAAGGCACATAATAAGCATTTGCAAAAGCATAAGGCATCCCCTGTGGATGAGCATATGAGCCAGGAAAATAGAACATGTCCCCTTATGGTGATTTGGAATACATATGTAAGATACGGGGGAGCATTGTTTTGATATGGAGTAGTAGGTGTGAAACCAGGGAACTCGCACATTGCTAGTTGGAACAACATTTGAGAACACACTTCTAGTTAGTGCCTGTGGAGGATATCTGTATGAAGTGTGAGAGGGCATACCTAACATGCCCGATCTAGTGAGGAGGTCTCCAGGACTAGGAACACCCATGTAGACCGGAGGAGGTGATGGTAGAGGGCACATAACCAAAGTTTGAGCATGGTGGGGGGACCTTTCCTTTCCCAGTGAAAGATGGAGCATGAGAAGGTTGGCAAGCTCTAATTCCCTAACTCTATCCACCAACATTGAAATAACATCGCCAAAAGATGGTGTTGCATTTGGCCTGGGTGGATTTGAGCCTTGTTAGGAGGCAAAGGCACATGATGTCCTACTATGAATTGGTCTCTGGGAGACCACCCCTCTTTAGGTGTATTTTCTATTTTAGGAGGAGGGGTAGCAAATGTTGTTCTGAAGAAGAACATTAGTGTACCCTTGCATCCTTTCCAAGGATTGGTCTATTGCATTGAGATGCTCATCACTTTGGGTGAAGCATGCCAAGATTTCATCATTAGATTGAGAGGAAGGAGGAAAAAGGATCAGAATGCATGATGATTTGGGGTCTTGCCAAGACCCAAGGATAGAAACATTGTTCTCTGGTGAATGTCATGTTGTTCGAGTTGGAGAACTCCAGTTGATTGATATCCTCAATCCTAACCGATGAACCGTTGTTGGCACCTGGAGGAGTAGGAGTGTGAGGTGAAGGTAAGTTAGATGAGTAGTTATCAGGCCACCTTGATAATGAGGGCGAATGTTACATACCCATCTGGTAGTAATATGCTTAAAAACCCAAAATGGGCTTGCCGTATTCCTGACCCATCATATTCATGGGGTATATAAATACCCATAGAATAATGGGAGAGGAGAAGGATGGATGAAAGAAGGAAGAAACAGAGGAAATAAAAAGGAACTAGTCCTTCACGTCAGGTTCACCAATTTTATACTTCTTAAAATCAACACATGATCTTAAGCGCATGCGAAATCTTGAGGTCATGCCAGAACAACCACAATGGAATGGATAAATGGCTCTGTGGATAGGCTAAATAAGGTGAATAGGAAAATATGGGAAATGGGAAAAAATGATCAAGGCAATCTAATGTCCTCAATGGGAACTAATGGGGATCTGCTCATCTAAGGAAATGAAGGCCTCTCTAACTTGCATGGGTGAGATGGAATGAGTCAAGGAGAATGGTAACATGAAGAATGACTATCAATATCAGTGTCACCAAAAATGCTCACAACGTTTTATGGAATGTGTGGAAACTGTCCTACATTTTCCTCGTAGAAGTTTCCAGACAAGGTCATGGAGGTGTGGAAGGAAACATGTGAATAGGACAAATGAGTGGAATTGTGGAAACTAGTTTTGTCTAGGTTGGTTTTTCCAGAACTCGTAAGCACTATCTACTTAGATGTTCAAAACTAGCAACTGTGAGATGATGACATGGTGGAAGCGGTGTGGTCTGGAAAACCAAGGTTCTAAGGCCCATGTCAATGTATGTAAATAGTACAAGTATGTTTGGCTATGAGACTCGGGGATCAAACACAAAATATCTTGGTTTTTGAGAACCTTGAATGGTCATGTGAGATGTGTAGACTACTAAAGCAAAGAAATAAACAATCTCACAAAGAAAACCAAAAGAGGGTAAGGTTAATCCTAAGCCAACTAGGGATATATGGGGAGATGTGTTAATTCCTTTCTAATTAAACTCTATGTTCCTAATTTAACAAATGGAAACAAAAATATTAAATTAAAACGATTCAATTACTTTCCTCGAAATTAATTAAATCTATGTGTTGTCCAATAGCTAATTAATAAATGAAAGTAACTAATTAAACAAGAAAACAAGGCTAATCTACTATTTTTTTTTATTTTCAACGATTTAAATGAAAGAAATAAATAAATAAGGAAACTAATTACTTTAATCTATGTTTTTTTATTTTGGTGCTTTCTGGAAAACAAAAGAAATATGCACAGACAAACTAATTTCTTCCAATTAAATGAAATTACTTCTCTTCTAATGCAAATTAAGCTAAACAAGTGAATAGTTGGATTTGGTTATTTCCCTATGCAGAGGATCTAACTAATCTAATAAAACAAATATTTTTCCTATTTGTGATTGTGGATATAGAAGCTTCTTCTAACACTACCTCAAAGTCACATAAAGAAAGCTTCTCAAAAGAAACCCTTCCCCTGAAACTTCCCCGGTAATACAAAAGATTTTTGAATTCTTTGAACTTTCCCAAATAATCTAATAATGAAATTATTATTAACACAACACTAAGCAGAAACTTTCTCTGAATCCTTCTCAGGAAAATCCACAGGGATAAGCTGAGAGGAAATCCTCAATGAAATCTTTGTATGAAAACTACTATAACAACTATTGCAATTGAATCTTTCTGAAGAAATGTAATTAACATATTTGAAGCTTTGAATCTATTCTAAATAAATGAAGAAACTTGCAAGAATTAAAAGAAACCCCCAACCTGGAAGTGTTGTATAGAGACAAATCCAGTGGTAGAAGTGTTTCTTGTTGTCCCCTCATCTTCTTTCCAATGTATGTTCAACATATCGAGGGAACTGTGTTGGTTCTTGTGTGGAAGAAATGATGAAGAAACACTGGAGTTGGAATGGCTTGCAAGCAATCTGGTGGCAACGCAAATAAGAGAATAATAAGGCAAGAGAACTAATTTTTCTTATGTATTTCTTGGCAGGATTACGAACAACATAACAGTGCAATTCAAAACAATAATCTCCAACCAATTATTTAGATAGAAGCTTGGCTCTTATAGAAAAATGGTAGGGAAATGGTCTAATCCATTTATCAGCCAAGGGATGCCACATGACTCATAGAAGGGGAATTTAACTCACAATTAATAACAGGAAGGGAAGGAGAAGTTGGTACGCATCAAATGAGCTCAAGAAAAGATAATTTGATCAAGAAACATGTGCTAAAAGTGAGTTTGAAGAAGTTGACATGCGTTTAGAACACGCCAAAAGAGTCTATGTTAAAACCGCAAAAGACCACCGATCTATGCAGAGGGACAATTGCACAACCACCATTGATGGTAGACCGATGGTTGTGTAACCACAGCGGTAGTTCCATGACTTAAATTCAAAATCTAAGGAAAAATCTTGCTAAATGATAAAAGAAAGTGAGAAAATCAGTGAAATGGATAAGTTAAGCATTCTAGGCTACAAATATATATTGAAAATGAGAAATTGTACTCGAACACCATTAGAAAGATGTTTATTCATCATCGGGGATTTTGAACCATTTCAACAATTTAGCACGTGAAAAATTGGGTGTGTACAGGTACATTTATAGGTCCCAATCACGTACTACTATTTATATGATTCATAAGCGAGAAAACTAGCAATTAACAATTGTTTATGGTCATTTTGTCTTTGTTTCATGTCTTCTTTTCAGCCTCTTACACCTTACTTCTCATTCGATACTTAATTGTTTCATCTTTTGACACTCAAGATACCAACACCTAGCCTGGACACCAGCACACAAGCACCCTCATCCCCTTAAGGTGCCCTTGACCTCTTTGAATCTTACTCACCTCTTTTCGGCCTCTTTTATATTTTGGGCATCTTGTTTTCTTATGAGTCAGCCTCTTAGCTATTAATTGTGAAATTCAACTAAGGGAATCATATAAATATAAAGCTTTGTGACCATAATAAAGGACCAAGCTCTAAACATCTATTTCTATTACCTAAGGTTGCATCCAAAGGCATTTTAAGAACATCAAAACATCCGCCTAGCTTCATTCAAGGGATAAGGTACTACATTTTTCTACATACACGCATAGGAGAAGAAGTTCATTTTTCCATCCACACATCTATTTACATTACTACATCTAGCTATCACTCGCTATCAAGTGCATCTTGCACAAGATCCACCTAGGGCACGATTATTACACACACACACACACACACACACACACACACACACACACACACACATGAGAACTACATGGAGTATGATATGTAGTGCAGTGCTCGGTCATAAGTTCACTCAGTTAGGTGACTGCCAGGGTCATTTTGAATCTCCACTTTTTTTATTTTTTATGATTTGATGTTTTTTGGGGTTTTGTAGAAGCTCTTTCTCTTTGCAAGTTACAGAAGAATTATACGGGCATAGTGTGACACACAAGTGACAAACAGAAAATACCAATGATAACCTTGCGACATAAGAGAAATTAGATTATGAATTTTTTCAAAGTCATGGGTGCCTAGAACTAGTCTCCAATGCCCTAGGAACCCTTGACCTAATCCAGGAACCCCAGTCTAGGCATATCCGACAGTCGCACAATTTTTTGAAATCAATTGTGATAATTTCCTCCTCATGTTCATTAGTCTTATATTCCGGCATACTTCGAGATAAAATGCTAAATCAACTAAGTATTATATCCCTTCTCTAACACTCAGGGTTTCAATTTTTATTAGCTTATTTCTTGTATCATATCTATACTTTAGCTTTCTATATATTGCATTTCACTCTGAAATATTTAGGTTTTAACTAAATGTCTAGTTTTCTTAAATCAGTTTGTCTAAAATATTGATATAATGAAAGAATATCTTACATAAACACTTGGACCAATGCATGTAGTTAGGAACTAGTAGCAAATATCCTTGAAGAAAATTTTAAATCTAGTCACTACATTTTTCCAACATCTTTCCTACCTACACCAAAACAGGACCTTTGAATCAGGGTATGGGCATCTGTCGAAGTATAATTGAAGGTGAATTATTGTTAAAGGATTTGTTTGTAAGTGCCAAGGAAAATATTTGTTCAAAGTGTGGTGGTATACACATGGTATGTGAGTTATTCAAAAAAATCCTAAAATAGATTTGATCTCATGTTATGATTACAAGACACACATCGAAATGGATTTTGCAAATGTTGGTGCAAATTCTGGGTTTGCACACTTTGCTCTAATTTTCCATGCCCAATTTGTCAAGAAACGTTTCATTTTCTCGAGTGGGTGATCTACAACTCGTTTTTTCAGTTGAATGCCTTCAAAATGCCCTCAATGTTGTTATTCTGCCCCATTTTGAAACAAAATCCATGTTTCCCCCCATTTGTGCCCTAATTTCTTCATTTTTCTCAGACTATGTCATTTTTTCCTTGCCCAAATCGTGTAAAAACTCGAAATGGATCGAATCCAAGTTTCTAAAAGTTGAAATCCTAATCCCCGGGCCAAAATTGATGATAAAACGTGATTCAATCGATTCAAAACCAAGAAATCTGCCTTCCCTGTCAAAAAATTTGGTTTCTAGGGCATTCCCTGTATTTTTCACGTGTTGACAGGCTCTCGAGCTGTCAAATTTATCATTGCAACCTTTATGCTAACGTGGCAGGCTCTTATTAGCTGGGGATGGTAAAAAAAAAGGTTATAACTTGTCACTTTTTGAAATTTTGGTGAAGGGAAAAAGTTTGTCCGCGGCCTCACATTGCTACAGTGAAATGCCTACGTGGCACAATTTGATTGGTCGAGGAATTCACATGTCGCAGGTTGCACTTAGAAATTTTGCCTTCATTTTGGTAAAATTCTCTAAGCTAATATTTTTCCCGAAGGCCCGCAATGAATGGAAAGTGGACACATGGCAAAGAAGGTCAAATGGAGAGGCGTGAACTAGGAAAATTTTGTTGTTTTTCAGTTTACGAGGGAAATTTTGGACCGAA
Source organism: Taxus chinensis (assembly GCA_019776745.2). NCBI lineage: Eukaryota > Viridiplantae > Streptophyta > Pinopsida > Cupressales > Taxaceae > Taxus > Taxus chinensis. Next base: position 609,921 of record JAHRHJ020003465.1, on the reverse strand, counting down.
AGGCCCGCATCCAATGAGAAGTGGACACGTGTCCAGATGAGTCAGCATGGAGGGGCGGGGGTTTTGAAGATTTTGAAGTTTTAGCTTCAAAATGTTAAAGTTAAAATTTGGCCCGAGAGCCCACGACCAATTGGAGGAGGACACATGTCCAAAATTTGGTAGAGATTCAGAGTGCGGAGAGAAAATGGAAAAATTTACAAGTTTTGACGAAAAATCTCAAAACCAAAAATTTGTCCGTGGCCCTGACAAGAAAATTTGAAGGTGTCCCCCCGCATCCAATAAGGGGGCGACACGTGGCACATTTCAAAGGGCGAAAAGGGGAGCGTGGGCCCGTAAGAGGTTTTTGTGCTCACGGAGGGTTGAAGGCAAAATGGAAGGGTCAGCTCCATAGTGAATGGGAGAGCGACACGTGGCCGGGAGAGGGCGGGTGTTCAGGCCCACGGGGAAAATTGTCAAAAATTTCCAAAGGCATAAGAAGGTTACAAATGTAAATTTTAAAGGGAAGGGGCCCACGCCAATGGTTTTTGGACACATTTCCACCTTATTCAAAGGAAAAAGAGGGGAATATCCTGGACACGTGGACGACTGACATTTAAAGTCAATTTTGATCGACGATTGTTGAGTCTTCTCCAATTTTTACCGCCATGGAAGCTCCAGAAAGCTTGGAATCATCATTTTTTCACCAAAAATTTACATGAAATCTTATATGAATTCGCATCCCCTCAGCCTTCTGAGTGTAATGGCACCATTCTTTTGAGCTAATTTGGTGTCCTATGATGTGTTTGATGAAATTTTTTGTCTCAGCCCGTGAAGGAACGTAAAAAGTGAAAAATTAAAGTTGCAGAGGAAAAAAAAGATGAAGGTAAAAGGTGAAAAATGATTGCAAATGCATACTGGCATACCTGAATGATGAAAAATGTGACCATGGATGGATAAGGATCCGAATCTTTGCAATATTTTAAACTATTTGTGCATCCCTGGCATTCTGTGATCTGTTTTGTAGTTTGATGTCGTTTTCACAAAATGGATAAGTGTTTGTAACATATTTGATCCTTTGAGCATATTATTTGCTTAGGATGTAAGGATCCAAGCTGGCATGAGGTGTAAGTGGTATTTTTGAAGCATTTTGTAAGTCTGTTGAGATTTTTGGAGAAAGAGACTAAGAATTTTCACGAGGAAAATTGGAAGTAGTCCACTTCTTTTGAAGAAACCACCTGAGAGCCATTTAAATTTCATATTGTATCAAATTCCATCATGTTGAGTTGGTTTCAGTTGTAAAGCCATCAACGAGCTCTGAGATTGTTCTAATAACATTCCCCTGCTGATGCATTTGATCAATTTTTGGATTACTTGGTTTCATCTCTTGGTAGAATTTGTACATGCTTTGGTTTCAAAATGTTTTCAGTTTGTGTTTGTTGCTCATGTTGCAATATTTTGTGTGGGATCTTCATTGATCATACATGGTCTCATTTATTTTAGAGATTTTAATGGCATCTGCAATCTTTCATTCAGAAGAGCATTCATCTGATGGAGAATAAACAGATTTAAATTCATTTTATTGTCCTTGAACATTGAGGGTGTTTGTAAACCTTTAGGTGTACCTTAGGTCATGATAAAATAAGGATTTCTAGATGCTTTGTTGGTATTTTGCTTCAATCTTTTGTGGAAAGTTATCAAAGGTTGTGTAGAATAGTGCAGATTTGGGCCTCCATTTGGTGCACACATCCTAGTTGAAGGAGTATTTCAAACTCATTGAAACATCTTTGATGTTTTGGTATTGGAAATCTCTTGCAAAGGTTCTCAAAGAAGTTGGTGATGCCCAACTAGTCTTATCCTAACATCTCCCACAAAATTTCATTCAAACTAACTCATCCTACCTATACTACCCCTGCATTGCATTATGTGTCAACAACTGAATCAAATCCTCTCATAAAAATTCACAGATCATATCAGGGTCATATCATGTCTATAGCAACCTTAGCCTTGTTTTGAAAGCATTTCCATCATTTAGTAGTGACAACTCCTTTGAGTTTGAATAATGGATAGTTGATCATGTTTTCCAAGGCCATCTTCTTCACCATGTGCAACACACAAGGATATCTTCATCTCCTTACCATGCAAGGGCTGCAATATAGGTTCTTTGACCTTGGTTGATAGGCACAACCTAAACTAGTGAGGATCAAATCAAGATCCTTCTGAAGGTGCTATCCACTCCCTCCAATCTTGAATGCAAACAAGCAGATAGGTGTGATCCCTGGCTACAAAAGACACACAAACCATCTATCTACACTTGAGTGTCTTGTGCAATTTCATGATGTTGTTCTAGGAACATACCCTTATCATAGAAGCCTTACTTGGGTTTTACTAACATTCACCATGTTGGTTTAATGTATGACAACTGTAAACACTTCAATGACATAAGTGTCCGTTATGGTTATTATACCTGTAATTGATAATTATGTGTACATAGTTGACCTTGATTGTCATTCTCGATATCAATAAGGAAGTAAAATTCTATAGATATAACTAAAAAGTGAAATATTTGATCGAGACATCATTTTGAGTGTTGTCTTAGGTAAGTGTTAACATGTCAGCTTTACAACAAGGTATGGAGATTCATGGTTGTATGATCAAGAAAAATCATCAATAATATATTGTTGTTCAAAATATTTTGATCAGCATGTATGCTAAATATGTGATAGAATAATACAAGAAATGAAAAAAACACCTCGGTTAGGGCTATTTAGTACGAAGTGATGAGATAGTTGTTTTTTTTATCCTCTTAATAACGAATAATTGAGAAAATTTTCCAAATTATCAATGAAAGGTGTAACTATTTGACTTGCTGAGAATGGAGATGGAGATATGTTTGGATACCTTGTCAGACATATTGTAAATGGCACCATACTTGACCAAAATTCTAAACAACAACATGTTCATCAAATTATTCAACTTATCATTTGAACACCTAATAGGGGATTTCATGGAATACAAGATAGAAACAATACAACTCTGGTCATTTAATGTTAAAATAATGAATTACTTCCACTCTTCCAATAAATTCTACATATTTCAAATGACATCAGATCCTGAGGCAAGCTCAAATTTCTCAATGGAGATATTTCTTATTGGCAAGCCAACATGGTGCAATAAAATATAGTAATATGGAAAATGATGAATTCACCAAGGCAAATGCACAATGGATGAGGATAAAGAAACAATCCTATGAAGTGAAAACTACTAAGAAGGATTGAAGATCTATTCCAAGCTACAGATATAGGACTTTCATGGAGTGAAACACATCACAAATCCAACATGGTCAATGAGTTCATATCTTGTACAATCGAGATAGGTGAACTCTTGGCCCAATGGATATGACACTGATCTAGGTGTCATCTTAGTGTCTAGGTGTATGTCCATGTATTTCTAGTGGGGTCCACATGTACCCACTTTATTAATGTAATAAAATTTTAATTAGGTCACTTATGTAAATTAAATTGTATTATTATTTAATAAAGCAATTTTACTTTATAAAAATAAAGTTATAAATTATAATGTGACCAAATTATATGACCCTAAAGAGATGTCACGTAAACCCTAACTACCTTATAACCAACTTTTGTGTTATAAAAGGAAGTTAAAGCTCATTTGTAAAGGGTATTGGAGGTTGGAGGAACTTTATGTCATATGGTCTGAAGGAAGGGAAGTTAATATAACCGTTTTTAGACACTTTCCATGGAGATTGATCATTGTGAATACTTTGTTGAAGAGATAATAAGGAAACTTTGTGTTCTTTTTAAGAAGAAATGCATGAATGCTTATAGAACTGTGTCTTGAGATTCTTATTGGTTATGTTTGTTCTTATGTCAAATATAATCTTTCATTTCTTTCCTTTTCGTGCAAAGTACTAACATTCAGTCTCTCTACTTTCATGGTGTACTTTCTAGCATGTAGGAATGAGATCTGCATTTGCTTATTCTTGCATGCTCCCTCTCTCCATTCTTTTCCTCTATCTCTCTCTCTTCTATTCCTCTCTCACTTTCCTTTCTTTCTCCTTTCGGGTGCTTTTTGGGTTAAAAGTATCCAAAACCCCACAAACCCATCATACAAGGGAACTGCCCCTATCAAACGCAAAGGTTAGATCACCCTATCTATAGGTGATCTCTCAAATGCTGCAAGTTTAATGTTAGATAATGGAGGCAAAGCCATGAGGAGACCCAGTAAACCAAAGTGACATAATAGCTTGCCAACAAAACACCAATCCCACAAGGAGAATCAACCCATAGTTTAGTAGGGCACCAACCCTTGATTTAGTGAGGCACCAATCCCACAAGGAGCACCAACCCCTAATTTAGTAAGGCACCAACCCTACAAGGAAGATATAACCCCCCAAGATGACTAAGCACCAACCTAGCCACCTGAAATGGATGATCACCTGATGTCATTTTTCCTTTAACAATTTATTGTGATCTCATTGTTAGCTCCTCTTCACAGAATCTCTCTCAAATTTCCATCTCTCTTTCCTCACTCATACATGCATCATAAAATGATGATTAGGTCAAGATATCTTGTTGTCCTTTTCCTATGCTATCCTTAGATTCTCATCCTATTCTTTGACCTTCCCTTGATCCCTTACAACATACATCACACACTCCCCTTGCTCACTCACATATCTCTCCAGTCCACTAGTCATAATGAGAAAATATTACATAATTTATATACATGACTCATCACAAAGTCAACCATAGGTTGGATAAGATCATTAAGGGTGGCCATGATAACTTAAAAACACATCTACCATCTCATATAAATCATCTTAAGAGACCATATAGGATGGAATTGCTCAAAAAACACAAACAAGATCACACTTCTCTTTTAGGCCTAAAACAAGGTTTTCATATCCAACATATGCTTCTTTATAAGGGCTCGTAATAGCTTCACCAAGAATCCAAAAAATCAAGAAAATTCATAAAAATTCTCTCAAAACTCTTAGTATACTCAGGAACACTTCATCATCCATCATAACAATGACTCACACCATTTTGCAAAGCACACTCATTTAGGTCTTAGGTACCTAAATAACTAGTCCATAAGAACAACCAACTTGCATATAAAATCATGCTGTCAAGACAACTTGGGAACCTGAATAGTTTAAGTAAGACCCAAAATCACTCTCCAATACCATGATACTTTTCCATACAAGGTAACCCACCCCAATACACTTCCATCTCCAATACTACCGATACAGGTTGATAATGGACAAAACGAGGTCCATAAAACTGAGTTGGTTCAGACCTTAAATATATTTGCTAATGGTCATAAGAAACGTTAATGGAAATATCATGATGTATAATAACTGATACAACTCATAAAATTCATCGAAATAAGTCTTAAGGCACCAAAACCCTTCCATCTCTAAAACCGATCAAACTAGAAATTAGGTCTCAAGAACCAATCTTGAGTACAACGTGCAGAAACACCTCCAATTCCACTTACAAGAACTAAAATTACTTGTAAAAATTCACTATAATCCATTCCAACATTCTCAAGCACTCACAACCATATGTCAGATGGAGAAAATCTCATAATCATACTTGTTCCAACTAGCTTCTTGACAAACCTAATAGGTCTGATTAGGCCATTAGGGATTAAGAAATAAATCATGTCTTCAAATCAAACCAAAGGATTTACAACATAATATTAGATTCTTAAAATCTATTAATGCACATAAACCACTGCTACACCATGTAAAACTTCAAAGCATACCTCAAACCACAAGACTAGTTTTGACCTCACTAGGCCAAAAGTGGTAGAGTAACTTGTTAGACTCGTTTCTTTAATTTTCTCCACTCAATATACCTAGAAATTTTCATGGAAATTTAGAAAACCTCCCAATATATCTAAAATAATTAGTCTTTCTTCATGAAACCTTCATCACATCTTTGAAACAAAAATATCCATAAAGGTTTTTCTTCAACTTATCAAAACACCTAGATCATAAAACCACCACCAAAATGACCTATGAAGAGTCGTCTACATTTTTGAGTAATCATAACATATTTCAAAATACATTTTGAGACCATACAACTCAGCTTTCCTCCATCTCTCTAGAACTAGGGGTTTAACAAGGGTTTTGACCACCTCTGCTTCTTAAAAATCATTCATAACTAATAGGACATCATTTGTCTCCATTCCAATTGAAACAAACTCTTAATTCCATTCCTCAATTATGATGAGTGGATCAAGCTCCCATTCAAATATTTCACGTGTAATTGATCACTCTAAACTTTACCTATAGAGCCAAGAATGACATTCTAAGAGCTTGGTAGAACCAAACCTGACTTTTCTTGCTTTTCCTTTTTGAATCCTGACCTGAATTTTTTCCCATAGCACTGTAGAAACCTTATCCATGGTTGTCAATGATAATTTATGTTTTTCTATACCTGAAAAACTCCACACACCATGGTTTTCTGATGTCTACCTTGTCTTGTCTCAAACTACTTACTTCAAGGGATCTTCAACATACACTATATACCTGAAACATGACCTTATACAACCTCCACACTTTTCATAAAATTCCAAAACACATTTCTCATGCTTGTAATGAAATTATCTAGTCCATACTTCATGTTTCCACACCATTTACTCATGCTAGGTATAGGATTAGGCCCAATTAGGCTTGAACAAACACATGAATCCCAATAATTGACCTTGATAACACATCTAACACCTAATAAAACCTCTGACACATCTCATTAACCATGTTAGACCTCATACTAACCTTCAAGAAACCTTTAGAGCTCACACTAAGACACTTACTTGCATGAATCAGCCTCAAGAACTATGCATACTTGCCTAGACACCATGCTACAACAACATCATGAAACCTCATAACTTTAATACCAATCAAAATTCACCTTATCTAATGGATGACACCTCATATAAACTCCTAAGACACCTTCAAACCCTTTTCCATCAATGACACTTGACATTAATGACAACAACAAGATAAAATTTCCAACACCATTCATCATCCCTGACCACGACCCCTTGGTTGAGATTTTGACATTTGGGATGCCAATGTCTTAGCCACCCAACCCTCTCCCTCTCTTTTGAAGACCCTACTAATTCATATGTCATTATGTGGCTTCCATCAGTGTCACCTCCTATGTGAACTTCCTCTTCCTTGACCATATGGTCCCCACCCTTGTACCTGTGTCCACGCACAAACTCTCCTTCTAGGGTATGGTAGTTTGTAATAAAAGAAAATGTGCATACATACATACATATATAAATGTATGTATGTACATATGTATGTTACCTAATATACATATCTATACTATCATACGTGTATATTCGAATATCTATATCCCTTCCATGTGAACCCTAGCAAGGGTATGTGAATGAAAATTGAAGGAACTTTGAAAAATAGCAATGAAGCCTCCATGCGAGAAAATCTTACAACTGCAAAAAAATGAGAGGTAAATGAGAATGAGAGAAGAAAATAGATTTTTCACAAGGATATTAAGATTTTCTAAAATACCTAAGATCAAGGGTGGAGAGCCCATTTATCCTAGGGCTCTCCTTCAACCTAGAATTACCACTTGTCTAAATGGGCATGTGTGAGGTTGACTTGTGTTAGTCGAGAGGCCCTTTTCAAAAATTTTGCGGTGGAATAAGTTAAATTATGGTTAATTTAAAATGCCACTTGGCGCAATTTGGGCATGGGCCCAATTGGATGGGCCAAATGGGACCCATGCCCCAACTTAGCTAACCTAATCCCTATTTAAATTTAACTAATTTCCTTCTATACTTAACTAGCCCTTGGTAGTGAAATTTGAATTAAACCTATCTAATCGTAGCCTAGCGCAACGAATACCTTGGTTTATCTTATTGTCATGGACTAATAATAAAGTCTCAAGTACATGATTGCGACCTAAATATGGACTCAAGCTACGTAATTTGATATGTGGCTATCTAGAATGCCCAAATAAAACTCTTGATTAAATATTAACTAGATTCGAACTTTGATAATTAACCCCTTGCTGGAGAACCTTAGACTACACATAGTAATCATAATTGCAAAATAAATCTTGCGGTTATTGTCACACTCCACGGTTAGGCTTGTCATTTGGAATAAACATAAGTAAGTCAAATCATCTTATTGGTGCAACAACTCTTGGGTTGTTTCCTAGTCTTCCCTAGATATAGTAACGAGTGTGGGATTCACAATGGAATAAATAATTGTAGGGACTTTCAATATTCATCTTGTTTGAGATAACGACTTGGAATAATACCCTAGTATTTGTTAGTACCATAAGTGGCACTTTATATTAGGATGGCGATATAAATAACATCTTGAATTAGCACGAATATTATTGGAATTGTACTTAATTGGCATAATTATGCATAAACAATGATATGGGAACTTGTATCTCTTACTTCCTAGAGACATTATCGACGCAAAGTTAATAATCTATCTTATATTGGATTGGAACAATCAAATATCGATCTTATTGCACCTAGTTAAGTTCAGGAAACACTCGTGGCATAATTATAACAAGTGTGATTTATATAAGGATCGTAAATTGCACAATTGGGACTATGATATTATGTGTCCATGCTTAATACTTCCTAACGAAGTTTGGAGTAGGAATAATAAGGTTTAATGAAATGGGATAACTAAGGTTTGAAAAATATAACTCAATGGTTTTTAAATATTGTTGGTGGCGGGTGTCGTGATAACTTTGCACGCCTTAATCGCATGAACAATGGAAATGAGGCATGAGTAAATCCTTAGTATTTTCAGTAAACCTATAGAAAACTAATTGCTTTGTAATAATAATGATTTAAATCACATTATTGTTCAACTAATGTTTACAAAAAAAAAAAGTTCCAATTTTTACTACTTCATTATATATGTTTTTGGGTTATAAAATCGTAGGCATGACAGTTGCATTTGTTAGATTGAATTTTGGGGCCTTGGAATCTCAATTTCTGTGTATTTTTGTAAATGGATCCAATGTTGTTAAAAATTTAATTAAATATACTAAAAATGAGGGTTTTAAAGATTATTTATTAGCTTGTACTTGTTATAAATTATTTATAAAATGTCTACATGCTTTGGATGTGAAAGTGGTTTTCGGTGGTGAAATACTACAATTTTCCTTCTCGTTGTCATAATATTTCAGACTATTGTACCTTACTGTCCAAAAATTCAATTGATTATTGTAAATTTCAATTTTTCTTTGAGTTGAGTTTGTTTCATTTCCCTTCTTTTTTAGTTTCATCCCAGACAATGACATTACATATATTCAAAATCCTCCAATAGCTTTGCTCATAAATCCACAAATAAGACACATTTTGAATAATATGTGGGTCATTTTCCTACTTGTTCACTAGATGTTGCATAAAGAATTAAAAAAAGGAGAGTAAAAATATATGTATGTGACAAGCACAGTGGCGTTCATTGAGATGATTGAGAAAGTCCATTTCAAAGTGTATGAATGACTAGAGAAGCTTGAAACTGAGTACAAAGCTTTATATGGATGACATCATTAAGAGCACACTTACAAAGTTGTTAGCTTACATCTTTATGAGCCTTCGATAATAAAAGATTAGAAAGAAGAGGAATTACAAAATTTTATTGAAGTATTTGCCTTGGATGCACAAGTTGAGTTGAAGGATAGCATATTTTTGCAGGTGGCCGTAAAAAAACAAACAGAAATCCACAAGAGTCTTAGAAGGTTTGGATCAATGACAAGAAACCAAGATGAGAGAAAAGTGATATTCTTAGGAGAATATGGGAGTCATCTTCCTACATTTCATGAAGAACTAAGCTTTTATGGGACTAGAACTCTCCTAAGAAAGGGTTGTATGATCCATATAGAATAAAAAACAAACACTCATTAAATAACTTAGATTAAAAAAATTCAAAGTGATAGGACCACATCGACAAGAACCCTCTAAGAATGAATGGTTGCACACGCGACAACAAAATTTTACATGTGATAGCAAAACAGTTGTGTATATGGCAATAGCAGTCCTGCAACAACTTGTGGTTAAAAATATAACAATGGAATTTCCAAAATAAGGGGTGGTTACGCGTACACCAATAGTCCTACCTTGCAAAGTGGTATTCTTGCCCAAATGTGACAATACATCTATGATTGTTGCAAAAATATTGTCCCTTCTAATTTATTGTGGTTGACGGTCTCCACAAACATTTTTTATAAGAAGAACTTGGTAATTGTAAAAGCAGGATTATAGGTGTGATCAAGTGACTTGTGTTTGTTTGTAAGTAGAGGGAAGTGTGAGAGGCAGTAGAGAGTTGAGGAAGTATAACAATGTAGAATTGTTGTAGGTACTCTCCATTTGTGCTCTTTATAATTTTTCTAAGTTGAAGGAAGAAGGGATGATGATTAATTGACATTATCAAGATAAATTCCCCCACAATAAGGCTTCTAGAGAAAAATTATTATGTTTTGGTGTTGTTTAAATTATGTTTTTATTGTTCATGTTTCATGTCTAGAAAAAAAAATATCATAAATTACATTATATTTGTTGTCATTTTGAGTCAAAATTCAAGTAGTAACATCAACTTACATTTACAACAATTGTATTTAATTGTAACAAGTACAAGCAAAAGCATGTCCTTATTTGTATTAGGATCAAAACTATTTGTCCCTTCTTATCTAGACTTATTTATCATACCCTAACACAAATTTTTTTTTACATACCAAGGAAGAGAGCCAACAATAGAAAATACTATGGTGTTTTGTACAAGCCAAAACAAAACCTCCCTCTCACCTATATGGAAAAATCAAAAACACATCCAACAGGCTTGTGCATAGAGACCTATTTAATCCCTAACCTATAGAGACCTATTTAATCCCTAACCTACATCTTGCACCCAAAATCCCAAGTTCATCCTATAAATATATGAATAGAAGAAATATAGCCTTATATGTGTGTGTGTGTTGCCTTATATAAGATATATGTACCACTTTGACCCTGACATCAACCCAATAAGGTGCACACATAGAAACAAACCTATTCTAACACATTACAACAATGCTTGTAATACAAATCTACCTCTTGCATGCATCAAAACTAAAAAAAATAGATATACTCTACTTTCCTAAGGATATGAGTTGAATATTAACTAACTAGATGTGTAGAACCCTTAAACTGACATTACAAAGCATTTCCTAACTAACATCTACCAACACATCATACACAAACAAGAAACACTCCTTTATTAAATATAAACTCTATGAACACTATGATAAGCATGTGGACTACCATAAGAGGTCTTCCCTACTTTATTTTAGATGTCAGTGCCTACAACAAACATTTTCATCAATTGGGTAAGAACCCCAAATATTTGAAAGTGGTTAGGGATACAAGTTTATATATATATATATATATATATATACATACATGATCCCTATTAATGTTTTATTTTATCTCCACTAAGTATGACTTTGGTCTTTCTTAGTTAGAAAAGTGTCACTCCACCTCAACCCTGATTAGATGTTGAAATACACTCTTATAAAAAACTATCATTTATACTAGTTTTACTCGTTCTTCATAGGGTAGGTTCCCCTCTCAATCAGAAACTTGTCTGCTCTAGTTGGGTCACTTTCATGTACTTGCACGTGTTTATCTCAACCCATGATATCCTTATGTAGATCTTGTGTGGTCCCACATATTAGAATTGTCCTTATCATTTTTTCTTCTTTCATGCACTGAGATGAAACTATCTTTCCTTTGTATTTGGTGTTCCTCTACATGTCCCTCTCCTTTTACAACTTCCGAAATTCACCTCACACACTAAGTATTTTGATGTACTACATGTTGTGTTATTTATTAGGGGCAAAAGTGTGCATCTTTGTGTTTTTTTTTCCTTTGCTAAAGCACCTCGCATCCTCCTTATCATGTTGGTCTACCCTCCACCCACCCTCTATCTTCATTACATACCCTAACACATCATCTCCAACCCTACACAATGTGCACAAGACTCTTCCTTAGTTAAAACATGGCAATACACTTCCTCTTGAAAACATTCTCTTTTTGTGTGTCAACAAGCTACCAAATATGAGCTCCTCACTCACCAATTCTCTCAACTCCATCAAACACCATTAATGGAAACATACTAAAACCCAAGCAAGAACATGAGAGGGGAATTCAAATCCCTTTTATGGAGAGAATCATTGCCAATCTTGTTGGATGCATATAACTCCAAGTGAATTTGCATTGTGTACCTTATCAATAATTATTATGAGCAACATTAACTATTAGAGAAACTTCATCTCAATGAAAAAGAACGGACCTATATGAGGCATCACCAAATCCTAAGAGGATATCAATGTACATTGAAAGCTCTGAGAATGCCACTATTCAAAGTCGGGACTCAAATGTCCCTACATTCTAGCCACAAGCTAGGCATGTTGTTGCAAGCTAGTAGCCTTGGGAAAAGTTGAATGGATGAAGGGAAAATTTTCCCAAAAGATCCATGGCTCTGCCAATGAGAGTTTATGTAGGTTTTTTCAATAAGCATCATGGTATTATCTCTCTTATAAAACCCTTTGGAGCAGATTTTAGCTCATCATATATTGGTGTTGGTTGTTGAATAAAAGGCTTGGCATATGACTAGGCACTATACAATACACAATTGGATATACATGTTTTCTACTCTATGCATATGGTTAAGCACCTTAGTATCAGAATACCAAGTTTGTTAGTTTTAAGTTTATTGTATATATTAGTTATGTTTAGTGATAGGCAGTTGTGTTCATGGAGAAATCATTATAATAAAATATTTTGTATCGTTACAACCTTGCCAGCATCCCTGGATGAGTCGAATCGAGGATTTTGTAATCAATGTTTTTTTAATCTAATATGAGTTTATTTGTTATCAAAAACAAGAAAATTTGCATGTTATAGCATTTAGAAATATCAGGAAAGGATTAAGCTTTGACTCTATAGAGATGTTGACAAATTTCACATCAGGTTATCTTTCAATTATCATTGCTTTTGGTGGTCACTAGTTATGAGCTATTGTTCACAAAGCCTTGGAGTAATTCATTTTCACAAAGGAATTAAGATTGTAAAAAATGTTCTCACACACAAGTTAGGTATAGTTGCAATGGCCAAAACTCAAAAGCTATGTCAGCAAGTCTCCTTCACAAATTTGGGCTTTGAGCACCCATTTCTTAGTGGAGAGTGGAAGATAAATTGTGACACTTGTTTCAAATGATACAAGCATGGCATTGCTTATTCACCCGTGCCATCCATTTATGAGAAGCTTGGTTAACAATTTGTAATTTTTATAAATGTAGAAAACTCAACTTAACCATATTTAGGAGATTGGATGTATATAGCTGACTTGTGGCTATCATAACTTCTTATCATGTATGTATCTCTTTCATATATGTTATATTATCATTAGTGGGTCGACCTTGGTGATGGCCATAACATAGGAATAGTATATATAGAGGTTAGTTGGTAGTAGTTGATCATCATATTGAGTATTTGAGTCTTATTGCATGGTTTGGAGGTTGCACCCTCAAAGTGGCTAAGCTATTCTAATTGCATATTGAGATCATTATTCTACAAATATTGTGTTATTTGGTGTTATATTTCTGCTCATAATCTGAATTATACAAGTAATTTCATTACAAGTGGTATCAGAGCTTGAACTCGGCCAACACTGCGTCAAACCCTAATTTTGAAGGTTCATCCATATCTCAAAATTGGTAGCGAATTTTTCTACAATTTTTTTGTGGTGTGGTGAAATCAGTCAAGTAAGCTTCCCTCAAAATTTTAATAATTTTTGACTTGTTTTGCAAAAGTTATAGCGGTTTTATGTTTTTTCATAATTTGGCTACATAGGGTGCAATTTGTGGAATTTTTCAAAGTTATTTACATTTCCAGAAAGAAGATTAAAAATTAGTTTGAGTTATTTCTTTGAGTTTTATAAAATTTGGCCGAATTCCTATTGAAATCCCAAACCCTAAATTTCGACCTTGATCCTTAAATCTTACCATTTTGGGGCATCATGGTTGGGCCTTCGACAAGAGAAAAAAAGAATCCCATCACTCCGGGTAAAACCCCTGATAAGGATGAGATAATAGTTGAGGAGTTAGAGTCAGAAGGGGTATCTACAGAGTCCTCAGGGTTAGGGTTTACTTCAACTGACCATAAGGTCAGCTATCTTGAGTTAGAGTTGCGAAACCTCGAAGGTAGAGTGGCCAACAAAGAAGATGTAGAAAAGATTGGACAACGATTGGAGGATTTCATTCAACAATTTAGTTACAATATCATGGGTCATCATATCATTCCTAATCAGCCACAACTCAATCATACTCATATTAACCATGGTGGATCTTTAGGTCAAAGTAATAAACAAACTAGCCAGGGTGGATCTGCAAACATGACCAATCCAAATACAAACACTCTACAAGCCCGTAACATGCTTCCAAAAGTGGAAATGCGTAAGTTTGATGGAAAGGATCCACTCAATTGGATTAACCAGATGGAGAATTTCTTTGATCTTCATCAGATTCCATTGGGACAAAAGGTTATCATGGCATCCTTGTATCTTGAACCTAACGAATTCATTTGGTATTGATGGTTATGTGCTCAAAGGAAAAAGAGTGGCCTCAATGTTACATGGACAGTATTCACCGAAGAGTTGTAATTGCACTATAGTTCTAGTGTGTCAGAGAATTATTTCAGCCAATTAGCAAAGCTCAGACAAACAGGAACAGTCAAAGATTACATCCATCAATTCCAAAACCTTTCCTTACGGGTGGAAAATATTCCTGAAGATAATTTGAATGACTTATTTCTTGGGGGTCTTAAAGAACAAATTGAGACTGAGGTGCGTATGTTTAATCCTCATAAGGTTTCAGACTCTATGATCATGGCACGTAGGGCAGAGGAAAAATTTCTTTCAAGTAGGAAACAAACTGTCAGTAATATCAGAGATCGTAGCACCCTTCCACCATCATTCCCTCGGCCAGTGAGACTGACACCTCAACAAATTGAAGAAAAGAGAGCCAAAGGGTTATGTTTTAATTGTGACAACAAATTTGGACCAGGACATAAGTGTGCTGAAAAGAAGTTGTTCTACATTGAGGGACCTACTGAAGAAGAAGAAAATGAAGAAGATGAAGAGGTAGAGCCAGAGGAGGAATTAGGAGATCCCCAACCAACAATATCATGCCATGCAATTTCTGGTATTAGCACTCCCCAAACTCTCAAAGTAGTTGGATTCTTAAAAAAATAGACGGTAACAGTGTTGATTGATTTGGGAAGTACTCACAATTTCATCAATCATAAGTTAGCGGTACGCTTGAACTGCTTTGTTTATCCAGCTCCAGAATGTCAAGTCATGATCGTTGATGGGAAAACTGTTAGTTGTTCAGGAAAATGCCATAACATTAATCTCGCCATGGGAGATTACTTGCTAACTAGCAATATGTATGCCATTGCCATGGGAGGAGCAGACATTGTGTTAGGAGTTCAGTGGCTTACCACCTTGGGAACCATTGAAATGAATTTCCAAGAGTTGTTCATGCAATTTCAGTCAGAAGGGAGGAATTTTAAACTAAAAGGACTAAGAGCAAAGTCCCCACAGATGGTAAGTTCTCATCAGATGCAAAAATTGCTTAGAAAGGGTGCAGAAGGGTTTGTAGCACAACTATTTTCATTGGAAGCACATCATTCCAATACATTTATACCCGCAGATATGCAAGCAGTTATAGATGAGCACTCAGGGGTTTTTGGAGAAATGCCCAAGGGTTTGCCTCCAAAAAGAGACCATGACCATGCCATCCAGCTAGTACCAGGGAGTCAACCACCCAACATCAGACCTTATAGGTACCCCTATATGCAAAAGAGTGAGATTGAGAAGATAGTTCAAGAGATGTTAGAAGCAGGACTTATTCGTCATAGTCAAAGTGCTTACTCTTCTCCTGTAGTGATGGTACGGAAAAAAGATGACAATTGGCGCATGTGTCCAGATTACAGGGAACTCAATAAGTACACAGTTAAAGATAAGTTTCCTATTCCTGTAATTGATGATTTGCTAGATGAGTTACATGGTGTTGTTTACTTTACAAAACTTGATCTTCATTCTGGATATCATCAGATTAGAATCAAGGATGAAGATATTCATAAAACAACCTTCAGGACACATGAAGGACACTATGAGTTCTTGGTAATGCCTTTTGGACTAACAAATGCACCCTCTACATTTCAAAGCTTGATGAATTCCATCTTTAAGCCATTTCTTCGAAAGTTTGTTTTAGTGTTCTTTGATGATATATTAATCTATAGTAAAACATGGGAGGAACACCTGCATCATGTAAATAAGGTGTTGGAAACTCTTGAACAACATCAACTTTATGCAAAGCCTTCTAAGTGTTCTTTTGGTGTCAAGGAGGTTGAATATCTGGGTCATATTGTCTCTTATGAAGGTGTTAAAGTGGATCCTAACAAGATAAAAGCCATGCTTGAATGGAAGGTTCCCAAAACCCTAAAAAATCTCTGAGGATTTTTGGGGCTTACAGGTTATTATCGTAGATTTGTAAGGAATTATGGCAGCATCGCAGCACCACTCACAACTTTATTGAAGGACTCTTTCCATTGGAATGAGCAAGCTACTATGGCCTTTGAGAAGTTGAAGGAGGCCATGTGCACCACTCCAGTTCTAGCCACCCCAGATTTTTCAAAAACATTCATTGTTGAATGTGATGCTTCAGGGTATGGTATGGGGGCAGTACTCATGCAAGAAGGGCGACCCATTGCCTTCGAGAGCCGCCAATTCAAAGGTAAGAATATCTCTAAACCAGTTTATGAGAAAGAAATGTTAGCAATACTTCATGCAGTGAAACAATGGAGACCATATCTAATGGGATGACATTTCAAAGTAAAGACAGATCATGATAGTTTGAAATACTTCTTAGAGCAACGTTTATCATCAGAAGAAAAACAGAAATGGGTCTCAAAAATGTTGGGGTATGATTTTGAGATAATATACAAGAAAGGGAAAGAGAATGTAGTTGTTGATGCTTTATCTCGGAAGGATGAATCTGCCCAGGCATTGTTGTGTGCCATATCTGTATTACAGGAGGATTGGATAGAGGATGCAAGGTCTGAATGGAAAAATGACCCAGGTACACAAAATCTCATTCAGAATCTCCAACAAGATCCAAACATGTCAGAAAAATTTTATGGAAAGGAGATGTTTTATGGTATAAAGATAGATTATATCTATGTAAGAATTCAATCCTTAAAAATAGGGTTCTATCTGAGCTCCATGCTTCTCCAGTAGGGGGTCATTCTGGCTTCTTAAAGACTTATCATCGAATCAAGCATGATTTTTTCTGGGAAGGGCTAAAAGGAGATGTCCAAAAGTTTGTGGCAGAATGCATGGTTTGTCAGCAAAATAAGGGCGAAACAATTAAGTCCCCAGGTCTTTTACAACCTCTATCTATTCCTAGCCAGAGGTGGGAAGAGGTGTCTATGGACTTCATCACAGGATTGCCTAAATCAGAAGGTAAAAATGTAATCATGGTGGTGGTGGATAGACTCACCAAATATGCCCATTTTTGTGCTTTATCACATCCATTTGTTGCGAGTACAGTAGCAACAACCTTCAGGGATACAATTCAGAAGCTACATGGGACACCAAAGATTATAGTAAGTGATCGAGACCCTATCTTTACTAGTAATTTTTGGACTGACTTGTTCTCATGCTTGGGCACACAACTAGCTCGTAGTTCCTCTTATCATCCCCAGTCTGATGGGAAAACAGAGGTGGTAAACAAGTGCTTGGAGGGATATCTTCGTTGTTTTACATCAGATAAGCAAGCGAGATGGGTCCAATGGTTACCGCTGGCAGAATGGTGGTATAACACCTCCTTTCATACTTCATCTAAAATGTCTCCTTTCTTGGCATTATATGGGTACCATCCACCATCTATCACTTCATCTTTGAGAGTCCAGCCAAAGGTTCGAGCAGTTGAAGAACATATTCAACACCAACAAGAGGTGCTTTCTAGTCTCAGGGAGAATTTGGCCATGTCACAAAACCGCATGAAGCAGCAAGCAGACCAACATCGCAGTGAAAGACATTTTGAAGTCGGTGATTGGGTTTTTGTGCATTTACAACCATATAAGCAAATGTCCTTAAAACAACAGAAAAAGGATAACAAGCTTTCACCTAAGTATTATGGTCCTTATCAAGTGTTACAGAAGATTGGCAATGTAGCATACAAATTGGAACTTCCTCCGGCTAATCGAATTCATCCAGTCTTCCATGTATCTTGCCTAAAGAAGGTAATTGGACAGACAATATCAACCCAGACAGTGTTACCCGAGCTTGATGAAGAGGGAAGAATCATCCTGGAACCAGAATGCATCCTTCAGACACGCACTAAGTGATTGAGGACAAGGGTCATCACTGAGTATTTGATCAAGTGGAAAAATCTAGACAATGAAGACGCAACTTGGGAGGATGCAAATTTCCTGCAGCAGCATCCAGATCTTCTCAACATTGGGGACAATGTTGCTTCGAAGGGGAGGGGCATGCTACGCCCTTAATCATATATCTTATATTGGATGTATATAGCCGACTTGTGGCTATCATAACTTCTTATCATTATGTATCTCTTTCATATATGTTATATTTTCATTAGTGGGTCGGCCTTGGTGTTGGCCATAGCATAGGAATAATATATATAGAGGTTAGTAGGTAGTAGTTTATCATCATTGGAGCATTTGAGTCTTATTGTATGGTTTGGAGGTTGCCCCCTCGAAGTGGCGAAGCTATTCTAATTGCATATTGAGATCATTATTCTGGAATATTGTGTTATTTGGTGTTGCCAATAATCAATGTTTTTCCAAATATTTTAATTTCTATTAATGTTAATAAGTATCAACGAGAAACATAAGTAGAAGCAAATAAAAACATGATAGTATGATTTCTATCATTGTCTCTATGAGGGTAGAAACCTCACCTTTCTATAAGAGCTTGATCCTTGTTCCTGTAAAAGTGATGGCAATGAAAATTTGGTTCATATCAATATCCATACAAATGAATAAGATAATAAACTACAACTAAATTAGAATGTTATTGTATAAGAAATTCTTTAAAACGAAATTCAGCTTATGTATTTAAAGAGCAACAAAAAATATTCTAGGAGGATTTTGTGTTGATAAACAAAATTCAACAATAAATTTCCATCCTTCCCTTCGGCCTTCCAATTCACCCTCGCCTTGTTCACAGTTGACAAAAAAGCTCATATGTATTTGCTTTGACAAGCGCTTCTCTTCTCTTCATTAACCTTTGCTAAAAGGACATCTTCTAAAAGGACATATATAATAACAAAACAAAAGAAGTACTTTAAGTATATTCCACACTGTATTGTATGAATGTGTGCATCACTGTGTATTCCAAATCTCGGTGCTCGTGACTTTTAATTTCCTATATCCAAAACACATTGTAAAAAAAATTTATGGACATGAGAAAAAGTATAGATACATGGGAGATCTCATAGTGGATCTTCAATGAAATTTTAAAAATATTATAGAATACACACCTTTGTTCATAGATCCTACTTTTTCAGGGGCAACATCAGAAATTGCTTCGTTCTTAGAATTTGTTGCCAAAAGGAACAAGCATCAATTACAAAGACAAATCCTTCAACCTGCAGCTTTTGTTTGTTTTGTTGAATAATTTATTTAACTGTGCAGTGTTGTTTAAACAATATTACAAAACCTACTTCATGCATGGGCTTAACAAGTACAAACTTATGCATCCATCTCAAGGCGAAATCTTAACTCTTTATATTAATAAAAGTTAAGTAGACAATGCCAAGAAGGTGTTGTCAAAGGCAAGCAGATATGTAATAAACCCCAAAAACAAATGTACACTTCATACAGACATGGGTAATAAGGGAGTCATGCAGAGAAACTTGACTCACCATTATTCCAGGGACCAGAAAGCTTGAACTATTAAAGGAGTGCATGAATTATCTTAGGAAGCTTAGCCTATAAGGATTTTCTTATAGAAAAGAAACTTCTTTAGATCCCAAATCCCAAACACCCACAATAATATTTTTTGTTGTTCTTGAAATCATTGCTTAAAAATGCTCATGTATAAAATCTTTGCACTCATGGATGGAGGAATATGAGTATCCATAAATGGGCCATAAGGACCAATTTGTCTTGGTAATGTTATGAATGAGTACTGCAAGTATTATACATTGTACATAAAAAAAAATCTAAAAAAAAGACTCACCTGATTTCAACACAACATCCAAGAATTCCCTATTGAAGAAAATAGGAAGAAAATAGGAGTTCCCACAAGAAATATGTGATACCGGTCTAGTACCTTCACAGATATTGAGACACACTACTATCTACTAAAAGGAAATACTTGTAATAAAGAAAGGTATTGAAAAATTCAAGATTTTCCTCAAACCAGTCCAATTCACTATAAGAAGAACTAGTAAAGCAATGGTAAGTTTCCGCAATAAAAAACTTGATATGGCAAACAAAAGATTGGCGAGATGGCAAGAGATCAAATTTGAAGTTGTTAATGCATTTCAAATGTATTTCAACTTGTCATAGAAGGGTGTTTAAAAATTTACACTTCAAAAGAAATTATAGACTAAAATATACCACATGTCTCTGTTTTCTACCTTGAAGATGCGTCTGTTTCTTTCCTTCCAAACATTCCACAACAAAAGAGAAATAGCCTACCAAATTCCTTTGGTGAAGTCTTGAGTATCCCTAACTGAATGTTTCTATCCTCTAATAGTGTCCACTATATTCACAAGGGATTGCCACATAACCGAAAGACAATCAGCTAGTGTACACCATAGGGCCAAAGTGAAGAGGCATTGAAAGAAGAGCCGAGTTAGGGTATTTTTTGCATTTCTGCATAAAGGGCACCAAAAGGGTCCAACCATACCCCTTTTCATCAAATTATCACCTATAAGAACTCTATGATAGATGAGAATCCAAACAAAGAATCTCACCTTAGGCCATAGAGCAGGTTGCCAAAGGTCCACAAAGATATCTTTCCGAGGATGTGGGTGAGGGGCAACTAATATTCTATAGCCCTCAACTACTGAATACTTTACATCCTGCTCAGTTACCCATCCCAATGTATTTGATTTCGAATTCATACAATGGATCTTGTTTTGCAAAAGAGTTTGGAAGAATTGAACTTGTGCCTGAGTCAAGTTAATCTGCCACAAAGATGGAGGAATCCATTCACTCCCTGGCTGATTTGCACCTTGTACCATCTTTTCTAAAACAAGTGTTGCATTATGATTCCTTCTACTATTGTAACTAAATTGAATACCATGATCCTCGATTAATGATGTATCTATTAGATCTACTTTCATGTGAGGCATGAATTATCCTAGTTCCATATTTTTCTAACGCTTGTCCATTTATTGTTAATAATAACTAAACCAATCCATACTTTTGCAGTAGTTTCAAATAGTAGCTTCGTTGTCACAGCTAATGAGAATTATTGTAGTAAACAAGAAGGTTGTTGATAGTCCAATCCTCCCTTTTTTTTGTCATGTGCAAAACGAGGTTTTCTTCATTTCCTTTTACGTGGATGCAAATTTTGAACATTCCTGTAAGTGTGGCCAAGAATTTTTAATTACACAAAAAAGATGGTTTTTCTCAAATCACATGATCATTGAATATCAACATAACTTCTTACATCTCAGAATGCTTACCGAGAAACTCCCCAAAATTATAGGGAAAAAATAGGACTTGCAACACAACTTTAATGAAGGTTCCATTCATTCTACTCCATGTAATTAAAGAAATGCTATTAGTCCATTGGACTGTAACTATTGGTTCTCTTCATTATAGAATTGCTAGGCCATATGTCAGAGATTTGTACTGGATCCAATGGAATATCTACAGGTGTCTTAACATCTTGAATGAAGGCCTCTTAAATCCTATTTTATTCAGTTATGTTCTTGTTCCATCATTGTCAGGTGCCTTAAAAAATTAAAAAAATCCATTTTCTGCTTATGATCTTCAACGATCTAATAAATCTTTTGACCAATTCCTTGAGACAAACTCTAAATGATTGAAGATTTAAGTAGCTAATTCAAATACACTTCACCCATAGATAGAAGAATCATGCACAAATTGCATTATCAATAGATGTTGCATTGGACCACTAATTTTGAACTATATCCTAGAGCAATAAAATACAATGCAAGTTGTATGTTTTCAGAACCTTATATCTTAATTGACGCAAGTTTCTTCAATTCATTATCCCTATGGATGTCTTAAGGGGCCTCTTGATAAGTGGAGGTGATTGGATTTTATCACATGGTACAGACTATGTATGCACCTTAAATATATCACTCTTTGTCAATTATCTCGATCCCTAGGGATCGAGATTGGGTTTTGAGTTGTAAGTTCAGTGTTTGACTCACAATCTATGCCCATATGATGTTCACATTTTTTCTAGCATCTATATGTTGCTTTTTTTGATCGTCTATACAAAATTGTGGGTGTTAATCCTGCTATTCATGAGATATGCATTATCTAAAATGTGTGGTTGTTTACTACCCTTGCCATTTAGTGTCTGTACTGTAAAAATCCAATGTGGTTGTTAATCCTGCCCTTTATAAATTGGTCTATAAACCAAATTTGTGGTTGTTTTCTTTAGCCAATGATTGAAGATGGCAATCTGTGCCATATTTTTAACATCCTACTATTATTCTGGTTTGTGGGGCTACGTATTCTATATCCATGTAGCATTCCATGTTTTCAAGATATAATCTTTTGGCTATTTATTCCTTTGGGATTTGACTTTCTAGTTGGCCCTATTGTGGTCATTAGAACTAATTTCTTTGAATGGAGTCCTCCACTAGAAGCTCGGCATTTTTGAGAAAGGGGAATCCTCTTGAATGTCATTTCGAGATGCAATACATGGTCTCTCTCAGTGATTAACCCTTTGACTTTAAACATTGGTATGAATCGCATCAATCCTATATAGTCAAAGAAGACCCTAGAAAAACTCCAATAGGGTTCATGAAAGTTATGGATGTTACTTCGGTATTAAAAATTGCAATGGTCTGATGTTCATGCTAACATTCGAGAATAGGAAGACATAGCGCTCTTTTGTTAGCTTTCTGGGGTCTTAAACCATCATTGCCTACCTTTAAGGAATGGGCTCATTAAAATATGGAATACCACAGGTGAGTACATATGTTTCTGTATTCCCTAATAGTTACTTCTTGGTTGTGTTTAGTCAAATAGAGCCTGAAAAAGGAATGCATCATCCCAAGGGGGGCCATGGTATTTATGGGAGAGTAGGATTGTTTATGAAACCGTGGCAACCTCTGATTCAAAGCTGAACTCCCCATTTGTAGCACCATTTATTCATTATTTTGGACTACTAGCAAAATTTTGGAATCCATATATGTCTTCCAGGATATAGGTAACTCCCATTGGCAAATTTGTAAGGGCAATGATTCTACAATGCGGATGGATACAAATGGTCTATGCATCGGATGTGTGTATATATGGATATGAGTCAACCACTGCTTTGCAAAAATCCTAACTGGAGGTTGGGGGAGGAACAATGGGAGCAAGAAATTGACCATGAAAATATCCCTTTCAGATGCCATCTTTCGCATGAATATGGTCACCTTGTTAAAGATCGTCCGTTGCGGATCAAAGATCCAATCAAGGAGACACCTAATTCTGACGAATTTGTGACACTGCCAAAAGAAATCCATCAATTTTTTATCTGTAACACCCGATATCCCTTTCAGATGCCATCTTTCGCTTTAATATGGTCACCTTGTTAAAGATCGTCTATTGCGGATCAAAAATCGAATCAAGGAGACACCTAATTCTGACGAATTTGTGACACCGCCAAAAGAAATCCATCAATTTTTTATTTGTAACACCCGCCAATACAATAACAATAAGGGGTTGGGTGCACTATACAAAACCCATTAAGCTAACCTAGAACATGACTTTATAGATCAGTTGGGAAGTGATCAATAGGTGCGTATTAAAGGTGCGTATACTTTATAGCATTGATTGCATTATGAGGTGCGTATCAAATCTCTATCTACTTGCATATTAAAGGTGCGTATACTTTATAGCATTGATTGCATTATGAGGTTTCAACCTTAAGTGTGAGTTACTAGTAAGTTAAATAACAGTAAATACCAAAATTACATGCATGCTTGACTAGGTGGAACCTAATTCCAATGAGTGTGTGCAATGCGCACATAATGTAATATGCACTGCGAACAAAAATCCATTGTACCATAGGAATATGTTTAGTCAAAACCAGTCACCATTCCTTTTTCTGTGCCAATATAGGTTCACTGATGTCAGTAATACTTCCTATTTAAATCTCTTGTGAGTTTAAAGTTTATTTAGGTTGTAATCATGTTATCGGTTCACGGCCACAACATTGTTATTGAATTTAAACAATTAAAATCGACTAAGGGCATAGACAGAAGTGTTCTTTGGCTTCATCTTGAAGAGAGTGAATGGTTGGGATTTTGAACATTACTTTCAATATAATTATGTTCCCCTCTTACATGTGTGTCGTCAAAATTCTTCAAGTCGTTGATAACCTTCAACACAGCTTGAGGAATGGATAATGAGGCCTGTCGAGTATAACCTGAGAGTGGCTCTGCATCCAACGATCCATGTGCGGTGGCAAAGGAAAATGCAGCCATGTGGTTTGGATTGCATCATTTTACCAAATGTAAGCATATGTATAGTAGACTTTTTCTGAGAAATAAATACTGGTAGTTTTGAATGCGGTCTATAGAAACCGTAGCAAAGAGCTGAAAATACAATGTCACATGGAACCATATTCACATATAATCATTCTGAAACTTTCTCAGTAGCACCTGCTGAGAAAATTATGTAGTTCTTCTCCATGGAACCACTGCCTGACTACCTCGCCTGGATTTTCAAGGAGACAATCCAAGTTGCAATTAAGACAGTAGCAGAGAGGCTTGAGATCTTTTCAAGCTGAAAAGAAGTGCACGCATAGAGAAGGGACAATGATCCTTGAAATACAGGTCCAACACAATTACCATTTAGTTGTAGAAAGCTACTGCAATGTGACAAGCAGAATAAAGTAGGCAGCGTAAAGATAGAGACCCCATAAATTGTTACTTCATTGACCTGAATCCATAGCTCCAATGTGCAAAAATGAGGTCAGGTCACTCCAGTTGAGTCTACGAGCATATCTGCTGAGAAGAGATCAGAATGCTAAACCGCACGAATGAAATCCATGAAGCTATTTCCAGAATAAAAGTCATTTGGGAAAAGATACCGAGAAGACTGTTCATGGGAGAGAACAAATTGATTATGAACTTAATAACATGAACTTGAAACTTGAAAGACCCAACCGAATACATTTGGGTCATTTATTCTTGATAATGTGAGGCAATGGGAGATGTCACACAATATCCAGCTCGAACAGAAGTTGTGTTTTGTTTTCATTATTAATGGTTGGGTTAGATTTACTAATGCTTCTTTATGCTTAGTTGTGGCATATATAATTGACTTGGTCATATTTAATATACACATCTGATTGGTTTTTAATAACATTTCCATTTGGCGGGGATTATTTTTTGACAAGAGGGTGAAAAAACCCAATGGGTTAGCTCCACGAATGAACTATTGATAAATATTCTACAAAGTTATCAGAAATGCTTTCTTAGCCCCTCATGACATCAACCTTTTCAATATACAAGGGAGTTGTACAGATGCAATTTATGTTGGATTTTCATTTGTTGGACCACTAAATGCTGGAAGCATTTGCCTTTCGACCATAGCAACCATTTCTTGTGGAGGTTGATTTGAAAAAATTAACACAGTAACAAGCATACCACAAATAAAACTCAAAATAATGATGTTGCGCTGCATTTTGATTCCTCGGGCATTTTATTCACAAAATGAAATGCCCACAATATTTCATGACGATCATATTCAATATCATTATAAAATCAATCCTGGGGAATGGTTTTGCCGTGTGACAGACTTTTCTGCCTTATCTTATTTTTCGACTTTACATTTCTCCAAGCTGTTATTTAAGTCCTACAAAAAATGGGCTGTAAAAAATTAGAAGTGACTATACTAAACTTAGCATCTTGACAAAACATTTTCCTAGTTATGTCACTATCAGAATGCACAAGGATATACGCATAACCATCAAACTCAAATGAAATCACGAGCTTTTGGTGAAATACAAAATCTTGTATCAAAATTTCGATTGTATTCAGTTGCACGTTGCTTCAACTGCTAGACTCTTCACAGTTCCAACACATGGATGTGCTCCAAATTTCATCTGTGAAACAGTGATTGAACAACCATTCTGTCCTATGCATGCCTGAAAATTTCAGTAAATTATCACATAAACTGAAGCAGTATATTCATGTTTTTCTAGAATCTGATGGCAAGACATGGTAGAAATTCAAATTATACCTTTTCCACCACCTTTGTGGATTCCATTAAATGGCACGTCCCTTTGGTGTAGTGTCCACACTCTCCTTGTGGACTCCCAAAGCTTGCAAACTGGATAGAGGAAATTATTTTTCCCGCAGAGCACTCGAGTTGAAGCCTTGGCTCTGCATTCTCATGTAGCATCTGGGAGTTGGTTTTCATCGTTTTCCAAGATTGAATAGATTGGGGATGAGTCTCCCGGATGCGTGCACAGACATTATTGATGGATCTAGTAAGCAGAGCTACTTTTGATGGTTCACCTCCTATTTCCTCAAATAAAATTAAAATGTTCCCAGTAGGCTGCAGCAATGATCGAGGGATATGGTACCTGAAACAATGTGCAAATCTCATTTCAGTGTAAGAAAGCCATTCAACTGAATATCTGGTAGGTTAAGAAGCAGATGTTAAGAGAGAAGTAGAAAAGTGACCACAATACAAGAAAAACCCGTTTTCAAAGCTCAGAGAACAGTATCAAGGAAACTGCTTTAACATTGCTTACAATATTTGGGAAGATTGTCCGCAATTTGTTGCACACTTAGGTAAGTTATAGCTTCCACGATAATCACAGCTTGAACAATCTCCAAGAGGAACCAAGAAAGAAACCCAATAACGTCCAATATTTTCCCCATTGATCCAAATTTGCCCTTTTCCCATACTGCTTAGATCTAACGAAACAGGTTCATCTCCATCTGGGGCATCTATCATTGTCTGCAAGACAAAAATTCACTAACAGGATATCACATATGAAGCAGTTGTTACAAATCTTGTGTACCCTGCAAGAAGTTTCCTCTCACAGATCCAAGGTGAAATAAATGCAATCATCTTAGAGGGCTACCCAAATATTTCTTATTTTATTCGCTTTATGCCACTTTACAATTTTGTACAAGTTAAATAGCAGAAAATACCAATAACTTTTTGTAAAACATTTGCAAATACAAATATTAAGAAATAGATGTGTATCCCTTAGCAATAAGCAACAAGGGTCAACTATCAAGTGTCAATTGCAACTACAAATGCCTAAGTGATAACATTGAAGGACTTGCATCTAATGCATTCAATATATGATAAATTATAAACAAGTACCAAAGTAATTAGAAGCTATAATACATAATCTATAAAATGATAGAATGTCCACACAGCTTGAGTAGTCAATGATATTACAGCATAAAATGGCCAATCAGTTTAGATAGTGTTGGTGTGGCAACAAGAGAACTGTCTAGTGTCAATTGCAGCTACAAATAACTACGTGATAACATCGAAGGACTCGCATCTAATGCATTCAATATATGATAAATTACAAAAAAGTACAAAAATAAATCACAAAAATAATTAGAAGCTATAATACATAATCAATAAAATGATAGAATATCCACACACCTTAAGTAGCCAAAGATATTACAGAATAAAATGGCCGCTCAGTTTAGATACTGTTGGTTTAATACGCTGATTACACTTTAGGATTTAAGCTTATTTAGGATCTTAATAGCTATAATTTCTATTTTCTAATTTGGAAAATAAATCACAATTTGGAATGTTCAACTTGCACTTCTAGAAAGTCCAAGTTACACACCCACTCTACATGTGCTATTCGATTTTGTGGTAGTGGCTAACAACCTTATTTGATAAGGTAGGCTAACTACCTTTATTAACGAAGCCTTAACAGTGTTATATATAGAAGGCCTCCCTCTCACATTTATTTTTATGGGGAGTTTGCTTAAAAACCCTGTTATATGAAAGACCCCAAACCCCTTATTTCCTGAATACTACCTGTTTTTTTTTTTTTAAAATACCACTCAGGTGTAGAGCTGAACTAATATCATCAAGCAAATTCATGGAACAACATTCTCATACTGCATAAACAAATTAAATAATGCAAAACCCCGCAAACTGGATGAATTTATATAAAGGCGCCTAGGGTTTTAATGGCTGATTTCTTCATAAATAATGCAGCCATATATTCAATATTGATTTCTGATGATAAATGATTAGGGTAAACACATATAGAAATCTGCAGATGAAATGATAACAAATATTGTCTAAAATCCTCTGTAAATGATCCAACCCCAGTCGATTTGATATATATTTGTGGCTGAAATATACAATAATAAACTGGCATGAAAAATACCTCACACACTGCATAAACAACCTGAAGAATAAGTCGCCCCACTTTGGAAGTTGTACAAATGCCCACTACTGCAATTTATTCTTTTCTCTGAAACTGCTGGAATGATGAATACCCTGTGTAAACAATGAAGATACCTGGATGGAAGCTTCTCTCACTGCTCCTGGGGTTTCCGTCCGCAAGAGGAATAATCCAGAGGGTTTCCGTCCTTGGATTTTGTCTGCAAAAGCTCAGTGCTAACTGCCGGGTAAAAATAATAATCTTCTAAATGCCTTTTCCCCAAGTCACATTTTTCCCTTATAGCCAAAAAACCCTCCAAAGGTGCAAGTC
Organism: Taxus chinensis; assembly: GCA_019776745.2. Classification (NCBI taxonomy): domain Eukaryota; kingdom Viridiplantae; phylum Streptophyta; class Pinopsida; order Cupressales; family Taxaceae; genus Taxus; species Taxus chinensis. The sequence continues at coordinate 580,925 of JAHRHJ020003465.1, read as the reverse complement.
GCACTTTTTCCCCAAATCAATATAATTAATTATTTCCTTCATTAAGCAAGTCGCATTTTTGGGTTTATTTGACCCTTACCCAAGCAAGTCGCATTTTTGGCTAGGAAGGCACTTTAAATAATTTATTAATTTATTTAAATGCACTTTTCTAAGTCAAAGTCACTTAAACAGTCTACTAATTCATTATATGTGCTTTAATGATATTTTACTTTATTTTGAGCACCATATAATAAAAATAATAAACCGAAGTCACCCTTGAAAACACCCTGTGGCCGTTGGGTAGACAAAACAGGCCAAAGGTCTTCGACCGAACTATTTGAGAAAGAGGGACATTACATAGTGGCTAACAACCTTATTTGATAAGGTAGGCTAACTACCTTTATTAACGAGGCCTTAACAGTGTTATATATAGAAGGCCTCCCTCTCACATTTTTTTTTATGGGGAGTTTGCTTAAAAACCTTGTTGGAGAGATTTATAAGATCTTGGTGCTGTTATTGCTGCGAAAATTGATTTTGGAAAGTTTGTGTGGTGATTGTCGGAGGTTGATCTTGGTGTTTATAGAAGTTTGTGACAACCATAATGTCTAATTCTACAACTTTCTCACATAGTGACAGAGCTTTATTGCTTGTTTCTCCACTAGCATGTAATGTCCCCTTTTCCAAGCTAGTTTGATTTGAAGACCTTGGGCCCATTTTTACTTCCCGTGGGATTTAAGGGAGAAAAAAAGGAAAGTACATTAGTGTTATAATTGTAATTTGGTATTTTCAGCCTCGTAATATTTTTGTAAAAAGGCAAATTGCCAATTATAGCACTAGAAATAGTAAGTTGGTGGCTAAAGTGCAAATCGCCAACTTCCAAATAGAAAAAGAATGTTAAAAAGGGGTGTCGTCCTTCTTTAAGTGGAAAAGTGAATGTTAAAATAGAAATAAAGTCTTTCTATTATCCCACATGGAGCGCTCCAAAGGAAAAGAAAGAAAAAGGCTATAAGGGTAAATGTTGGGGCTCATTGTAAGGGTCTCTTTGTGAATCTTGATATTTCTCTTTTGAAAATTGGAGCATTGGGCTCTTATTTTCAGCCTTCGAGGATGAAAACCCTCAGTGGATCCTATTGAGGATGAAACCCCTCAATAGTCATAACACTTGTGGATGAAAACCCTCATTTGTTGCTTTGGTGGCTTCATCCGGGAGTGACAAGTTGAGCTTCATATTTAGAATTTTTGAACAACAAGGATTTCCATCCGTGCTAGGGCACAAATTCCAGCTAGAGCACTCTTTTTGGGGCTGCCATATTCATTTCCAGTTTGAGCGACCCCTTTTGGCACTTCGGAACAGCATTTCAATGGGTTTATGTGGTTGGAAAAATTTGAACTTGCTTTTATTTGATAGCTGCTAGTTTTGTGGTCATTTTGAGCTATCATTTGCGTTATAAATCCAAGTATTTCTAAAGATATGAATTTTTGAAGTTTCAGCTGTTTTAGGGCAATAATTAATTCTAGAATTCTGTACTTTGTTGTTGAGGCACATATTTTGCATTACTTCATCAAGGGTTTCAAGTTGTTGATATGTTTATAAAGATTTGTGTGTGACAAATACTAAAATCTGAATTTTAACTAGGTCGCCTAGGGTTTTGGGGACCAAAAAAAGGTAGCTAACCCTCTATGACTCTAATTTCTATGTGGTTGTCATAAAAATCAGGTTTCTAAATGCGGCTGTCATAAATTCCAGCAATATTCCATTAGGGTTTTGAGGAAAATCCAAATTCCTCAAATTTGAACCCAAAAGGGGCATTACATAGCAACCGTGTGATTCAAGAAGAGGTTTGACCTCTCTATTGTGAATCCACTCTTTTTTAACTAGACTGCACGGAAACGCCCTAGGGGTCCCCGTACCAGCCTCAAAACGTACCAGGTACTGGTACGGAGTACGGTACGTTGTGGGTACGGCTGGAAACGTACCCACAGGGGCAGGGTACAATCCGGGTACAAAAAACCATACCCGGACCGTACCCTGCCCCTTTGGGAACGTTTCCAGCCGTACCCGTCCAAAAAAACTTGCCAAAGACGGTGTTTCTTTCCTTTTTTGGCAATTCTTTCCTTTTTTGGATTTTTGGTGAAAAAATCACAAGCATAGAAAAAAATTTGCCTTTTTTTGAAAGGGTCCGAGAAGATGCAGCAACAGAAACTTGCATGTGCCATAACTTTCATTCTGTGACTCCGTTTCAGGTGTCGTTTTCTCTAAAAGTGCATATTTTCTCGAGCTTTACGCATTGATGGCAATATTTTTCTTATTTTCATAAAATCCATTTTTGCACCTTTTTGGACCAAGCAACTTCTTGCAATCTTCTGAAAGAATCATGAGCTTTGATTGCCTGTAGACAGATTAGTAATTAAAAATACTGGATAGCTTTCCAAAACTCAGCGAGTATTCTCCTGTGCTCGGACTAATCGTCCCACCTGCCAGCTTGGATCGCAACCTGCGAGCACATGTTTTTTGAAATTTTTGCTTTCAATCAATTATTGTAATAGCTGCTTATGAAATCAATGAAATGTCATATTATCTCTCAAAATGTGAATTTATCTTTTGTCACTATATATTGTGATAGAAAATAATATATTTCTCATAGTCGAATGCTTAATCACGAATTTAATCGCTGAATTTACCAGCGAATTTTTACGAATTTAATCATCGGCGAATTCGAACACGAATTCGAATGCGGCAACTTAGCTTTATCCACCTTCCAAATTTTGATGAATTTGCCTATATTTAAGTTGTTTCTTTGCAATTTTGTGTTGGTCTTTTTGATGATTTGTTTGAGTTTACAAGTAACTGGAACTTCCACGATTGAATATATTATATTAGTTACATTTTTAATTTTATTGGGAGTTTTAACTATGTGGAGTATTAGAATACTCAAGCCATTCTTTGATAACCTATTTTCTACGAGAAGTCATAATTTCTAGGGACCTTTTACAGATGTACACTGGTAATAATCAGTAGGCAAGGAAACCCACAAAGCACACAATAACTATAAGTGATGCTAGTCGGGGGATCAGGAAGATGATAACAGGACAGCAGGGACTTTGTATCCCACAGCTTGTTCCCGATTATGAAAGTTTTTCATGCATGCAATGCCTTATAATTAAAGCCTTGTCTCACAATTATTACCATATGTGACATTATCCATTACTCAAATATTATTTTCAAGCTATTGGAGTTTCCGTGGTTAAATGTTAATTAGACTTCATTTTATTCTATGCAGCTTTTAACCACCTGGAATATTTAATACTCCAGCCATCATTTCTTTAATGGCCTATATTCCATGAGTAGTCATTACTTCAATAACCTTTCACTCCCATGCAAACTGGTAATAATCACAAGGCATGGGTGACCCACAAAGCAAGTGATATCACCTTGGATTGGCAAAGCTTTTAGCTTTCAGCTGATTTTGATTTTACTGTTAAACTCGCTTCATCCATAAAACATAACAAACATTGTAGGGTAAAAAGCAAGAAGAAAAGTCCCGCACCTCAAAGTGGTTATAAGATCCATTGAAGATAATCCAGAAGGTTCGGTCATGCTCTTCGGAAAGATAATAACTGTGAATACTGTTTTCCCTTGCATAATTAGAGGCTCGACAACCTGAAATACTGAGAGGTGAAAATTAATACATGTTGCAAAAAATGGCATCAAAGATGACAAAAAATGTAAAACCTTGTAATCTTAATAATAGTAAAATATAAACATGTACTTCCAAGCCTAATTAAGGTTACTATTAGTATTTGTACATGCACTATCACAAGATCTCATTTTCCCAATTAATCCCCATGAAAGTGTTAGGACTATTACGTGGATACAATTTTTGCTCTGAATGGGATGCTCATGAAAAAAGGAAATTATACTTTTGGCATGGCACATACACGTCCTAAATAAATTCCAACATAAGCTATTGCTTCAGATTGGTAACAATTTGCTACAATACCCTCACAACGATAAACACATCAAAGTTCTAAGACAAACAGCTTCAACTGAAAAACTTCTTGTTTTCCTTTTTTGAAAAATGGGTCAACTTGCATCAATAAAAATAGGAGAATTTACAACAACATCCAGCTCAAGGCTCATTACAAGCGTGAAACTGGAAAGATACAGTCCAAAGAAAATTTCTTCATTACAAAGGGTGCTAGTCTTCACTGCAAGAACAAGCAACCACCATCCAGCTCAAGGCCGTTATTTTTGCATGAAACTGAAGAGCCAATGAAGGAGAATATTATAAAGTGTGCTCATAATCATCACTGAAATGAGCTCCAGAGTAACATAGGGAGAGAGTTTTGAATCTGGCATCCAAAAAACAGGAAATGGCTTAAGCATATAAATTCAACAACATACCATCTAAACTGCAAACTAGTGATCGTAAAAATTGTTATCAAAAAATTGAAAAGTTTATGTCCAATTGTCATCATTGGCCCATAATGTCTTGAACTGAAAAACTAAAAAGGCTTCATATCTTGAACTTGTTCATAAGTTAGATTTGGAAACTGAAACGTGTACATTACATACGATCATTGAGCTCCACAATGTACTTTCTATGTCCTAGAAAATGTGGAGCATTTAACTTCCAATGTCTTCTTTCAATGTGATTACAAGCCAGCATTAATGTTTCTTTCTGACAAAACAAAGGGGTAATCTCAGCCTTTCTTTGTATGGAAAACAATGTTGTGATCACTCTTAAAACATTTTTCGTTTCAAATTTCAATGAACTCAACTTATCAAATTCTTCTATCAACAACTGGCAACAACAATAAGGCCAAATCATCTATGAACAATGATTACCAGTTTGATCACAATAACATATGGTACATTCGCCAAAATCTGTAGCAAATAGAGAGTGTATTGCACAACTGAACATATAGGTTCACCAGTACCTGTAATGTCCCCAATGGAATAAATTTTGATCCCAAACGGAACATCTGAAGTAAATCTGATTTAAAACCGCAATGTCTAGAAGATATACTCAAAAAAACATAATGCAGATCTAAATTATTACTAGAAAAGTGAGACTTGCTTAGGAGATGGAAGTCACTCAAAACTGAAGTAAAATCTCAAAATGAAATCTTTCACCAAACAATATCAGCAATTTTTATTTAGTTGAGAAAATCAGAAAAATACCAGATTTAGGACCAAATGAAGGGCTCGAATTTTATTAATAAATCTGCAGAATGACAGCTCACTGACAATGCCTGAAAATGGAGTTTCCTTCAAGCCCAAAAAATATGCAAACTCAGCTGATCTTGGCTTCTAAAAACCAGATTATGGAACAGCAAATCAAATCTGATTTCAACATGCCCTAGATCACTCAGAAATGCACACAAATGGGTTGCTCACTCCACTATGGAAATACTAGAAATAAAAGGTAGAAATCTCAGCAACAATACTCCACCTTCAAACCCTAGCTGGAATCAACACAAATCTGCAAATTGAGACCTTCAACAACTGTTGGAAATTCAAATACTCCGTGAAAATCAATGGAAACCCCTGAATAGAGCTTCCTCTCACAAAGGATGAAGAGTTTTCATTCTTCAACCTAAGCAAAAGAGGGATTTCATCCTCTAAGCAAAACTACCAAAGGGTTTTCGTCCTTTGGAGTTAAATTGGAAAGCATGCAAGCTTAGACCAAAATTCTGAATTGATAAAATGTAAAAAGATGATCTTTCTTAAGTGCATGGTGACTTGCTTTTATAATATGGAATTGGCCTCAAAACTGCCACACAAAAGGGTCCCAATCAATTCACTTTCACTTTGGAAGGAAAATCTCATTTAATTTATTTTTTTATTTCCCTTGCATTATGTCCCTATATGGGTTGCATTTTTCCTTTAGGGAAAGAAATAAAAATAAAGTGACATTTCTATTTCTTTGTTTTATTTTGTCACTAATAAATTAATTAAAGTGCTTATAATAAAAGTTATTATACACTTTTAAATAATTTATTAGTGGGATTAGTTTCCCTTATTTTCTACCCCTTAGCCATTGGGAAACCAAGAATAGGCTAAAGGTCTTCAAACATGCTAGTTTTGAGAAGGGGATATTACATGTAGTTGATGTGTGGAAGAAACTCCATTATTTGTATGAAGTGTGATAAGATACAGGGTCATCAGTTGGATACTTAACTCATGTTTCTCAATCTTGTTGATTTTGATAACACTCAGAACTATATCTCTAAAATCAACTCTACAGTTGCAACTTAAAAATTGTAATATAACCAAAGATGACGAGCAATTAATTTATCAAGTCTTGTCCAATTTAGATAGCAAATATCTTATTTATGTATCTAGTTTCAACTCCACTAAGGATACTTTGGGTGCTACTTTCAAGATGCCCACTTTTGATGAGTTTGTAGAAAGGTTGACACATGAGAGTCAGATAAACACATTCAAATGGGCATTATTTTTCAGTCAACAAAATCACATGCTGTTGTTGTAAGGAAACATAAATATGTTAAAGCACCTCCAAAACCACAGAATCCACATCCTAAACTATAGTCACACCAACCTCCTACATCTAATAGTTTTTTTATCTTCTTTCAATGTTTCAAGGCTGAAGAATACTCAGGTGACTAAGTGTATTTTTTTTTTTGAGTAACTAGACATCTTGAACACAAGTGTTTCAAGAAATTGACACTTCTTAATGGGGAAATGAAGAAGCATAAGATAATTCTTCCATCTACTTCTACCTCTTTTGGCAAGGGCAAAGAAAAATCCCTTTCCTCCGTTGTTGTCGCTTCATTTGAACCTAAATAAATACTTGACTCCAAAGCCGCTCATCACATAGCTAGATCTGCATAAATGTTCTCTTCTATAGAGCATTATTCTTCGCAACGAATCTTCATCGGTGACTACTCTTCTCTAAATATTTATAAACAAGTAACTACGAGATTAGTGAAGGAACCTTCAACAATGTTTTCTATGTGCCTTCTCTCAAAGCAAATCTACTTTCAGTCTATCCAATCACTCAATCCAACAAGACAGTTGAGTTCATAGCCGATTCAACAATCATTTGAGAGCACCATGTCACTAGTCATTGCAATGAGAAAGGTAGATCATCATGCACGCTTGTATACTTTTCTCGTTTTATACTTGAATCTCCTCAAATATTACTTACACAGAAAAATCAAGTAACTTGTGACATCAGTGGTTTGGCCACTTGAACTACCACTACCTTTAACAACATCATAACAACATGGTCATTGATCTTCCTTCCATTTCATTCTCCGACGGTGTCTGTCAAGGGTGTGTTCTTGGATAACATCTTGATGATAGCTACGTGAATGGAAAAGTGCAAAGAGCATATGAAGTTGTTGCAATATGTGGAGGGAGAAAGAATAAAGAAATAATAGAATGTACAAAGAACAAATGAAGAGTAACTGGAATGCGCACGTTATGCATCGTGTCTATCCTTTAATTATGTGTGAGATGGTTACAAAATGGTTGACGTGGTTACAATCGTTTATTAATTAACACTTAACTAATATATATTTAAACAAAACAATCACCCATTATATTGAAATAAATTTTGAATTATATATTCTACCATACCAAGCATGGAAGCTATTAGCCATATCTCTAGCACTATAAACAAATATAAAAAAATTAATATTCATTCATAAAAGTCAAGGTTTGTGATTTTCCTTATTTCTTCTTGAATCTTTGTTGACCACCATAGAGGAGGTAACCCGTAGCAAAAGATATCCTTGTTGTCAAGAGCCCAATTTGCCAATCCATCAGCAACCTCGTTATTTTGTCTGGGGATGTGGGTGAACTTAATTTCTTGAACCTTTTGCTGAAGATTTTGTATTTCACAAACTTCCTTAGCAATTCTCCACTGCGGAGGATGACCATTACTAGAATCGTTCAATAAGTTCATCATGAGAGGGTTTAATGCCTCTACTAGTCCTCATACTCGGCTGCATCTCCTCACTTGTCCTAGAAGGTTGCGACTTTGGCTCCAACCTGGTAGTAGATGGTGGTGGCTCCTCTAGTGCATGTTCGAGATCACCTCCAAAGATGTCATCCAATCCAATATCTCCTGCTAGTGCTTCTCCCTCCATAGCTTCCCTCTCAAAAGAAACAATCTTATCCTCTATGAACATAGGGATTTCCTCTTCATTCCCAGGTCCAGTCATTGTATGGATTGATCTCATCCAAATCAATAAGCTCCTCTGATGTGGCCTCCACTTTTCTTATGTGAAGCCAATGATTGTATTGCACAAAAACCAAGTCATTGAGCTGTTTTTGAGTCAACTTGTTGTGCTTCTTCGTGTGAATGGCCTCAAACAAACTCCAGTTGCGTTCACATCCAGAAGCGCTACAAGGTTGAGATAGAATTCTGAGGGCTAGCTTTTGAAGATGTGGGGTATTTCCTCCCCAATCCTCCCACCAAGAACCTACAAACAAGATAATCAAAAGTTTATAAGTAATTAATAAAATCAAATTTGTAACTAATAAGTAACTTAGTAAACATTCTAATTTTTATTACCCGGTGACTATACGGTTCTCCCTTGGATAGCTAACCCTGAAGAAAAGAGCCTCCCCCTAGCATGTTTGTAATTTTGCAGCTCTAAAATATTGAGGTCCCTTGTCTCAACGTCTAGTATCATCCTCTCAATACATGTTGAAAGGCCCTCCATAACCTCTCTGTTCACATCTGTGAAGCTGCCGGAGAGGAAAAACATGGGGTTGAGGTAGTACCCCGTTGCATGAATAGGTTGGTAGAGTTGATTGTTCCACCTCCGATCAATAATCTTCCAAAAGGGACCATATCTAGCAATATCCCCCCTATAATAGTTTTGGATAGACTCTTTGGCCCTATCCATGGCCTCATAAATGTACCCCATAGGCTTTTGCGCCCCATCAACCAAACGCAAAACCCTCACCAATGACTCTGTACCTATACACAAATTAAAATGTAAGGTTAAAAACTTACAGATAAAGTAAAAAAGCAAATAACAATATATTTATAATTTAACAAATTAAAATAAAGGAATCAACTTGAAATATAAATCTAAGTTTGAAATTACCTTGATGACTCTATAACTCACTTTGCAAAGATATCATCAAAAACTATCTTTAAAGTCCTCTCTCCATCAACTTTCTTTGAATATTGTGAGTCTAGCCATGTTTGACTCACAAACATTTGCTTCAATGATGTCCACAGACTAGAAATACTTTGCAACGTCAAAAAGTTGGTTGCAAACCTTGTGACACCGGTTCGCACAAGCCCTTTCCCCTTTATGTGTTCTCTCATCAAGCTCAGAACCCGAGGGTGATTATAGATGTACTTCGTTATGTTTCTTGCATCTTATACAACCAAACTCACCCAATCAATTTTGTCTCTGTCCCCCAAAATAAGGTCAAGGCAATGAGCCGCACAAGGAGTCCAAAAGAGTGATGGATGTCTCTCCTATAGTAGTCTCCCAGCCGCCACATATGTTGTTGCATTATCTGTGACAACACAACATTCTATATACCCACCTCTAATACAATCTTTTCCAACATAACACTCAAATTATCTGCATTTTTTACTATGTTATAGGCATCAATAGACTTCAAAAACACCATCTCACCATTTGAATTCGCTAAAAAATTAATGAGAATGCGGTTCCTTCCATCCATCCACCTATCTGAAAGAATGGTGCATCCGTATTTATGCCATTGTTTCTTTTGATCTTCTAGAATTGGAGTGGTATCTACAACTGCACCCTTGAGCAATTTCCCACTCAAATCTTTAGATAGAGTGCCTTGTACCCTTTCCCTACAACTGTCAATGTTGTCACCAAGTACTCCAGTACGGGCTCTTTGCCACATTGAATGGAAGGTTGTTATAGTACCATAAATTTGCACATGCTTTATCCGCTTCCTCGTGCATATCCTCGTTCCAGGATGTACCTTGCAATGAAGGTTGTGCTCCAAGTATGTTCCTTGGCACAAAAAGTTATGTATGCCTTTGCTCAAACTCGATGAAGCACATGTGCCTCTTCTGGTTCGTATGCGTGGACCACGAGTAAAGCCCACAATTGTTGTCGCATCATCCTCTAAATCTTCTATCATTCCAGCCCCATGTCTAACAACTTCTGTTATGGCTGCATGCACCCTTTCCCTCTCTAGTTTATTCTCCTCTAGCTCTGCCAATTCTACTTCCATCTCTCACTTTGCCTCTTCCGTAGCATTGGAGCAAACTGAAGCGTCCCGGAAAACAATACATGTAAGGTGATATTTCAAATGATTGATGCCTCCAGAAAATGTTTTTCTGTAGAAATTGCAAACCACTATTCCCTGAACTATTCTACGTACACCATACTTCCAAGTGAGGGTACGAGCATTCGTAGGAACGGTTCTTGCTAGTGATGCTGACCCCGATGCCAAACTTGATGTTGAGCCTAATGCCATTGTTAAGCTTTAATCTACAACACAAAGCACATTTAAAAATTTGAAAAAAACGTAAGCTTAATTAATTTTTTTTTTAAAATGTGCTTGAATAACCATAATTCACCTTAATTTAATAAAAATAACATACCTGCAGTTGTAAATGAGTATTAAAAAATTTAAAATGATTCGTAATCACATTAAACGCATTTAAAATTATAAAACATATTCGATGAATCGATTACAATACGAATATATAAACTTTAAATAATTTAGAACGAATTTGCTTTAAAAAAAAAAAAAACTCCGACTGCAAATGACTATTAAAAATTTAAAAACATTCGCTTTTACATTAGATGTATTTAAAATTACAATATGAATATATTAAACTTTAATAATATATACCAAATTTGCAAAAACTTGAAAGAATTTAAGAAAAAAAAAAGCTTACCTCCAAATGCAATTCTCCAAAGTTCCTCTTCGAATTCGCTCAAAAATCTGTTCAACACATGCAATGCAAGATCAAATGGTTGTGAATGAAAATGAAGTGCTTTGGGGCCTTATAAAGGGAAAAACTGCATTGTTGGAGTGATTTAGATGTGTTAACAAGTACATTCCGCGTCAGGGGAGTTTTTAGCTCGAACTCGCTGAGTTTTGGCGAATATTCGCCAAAACTTGGCAAGCCCAAGTAGCAAGTTTTTTCAGCGATTATTCATTTGCAATTTTCTTTGGCGAGTACTTACTGAGTATGTTAACTATGGTTCATACTATACATGAATTCACACCGGTTCATCCTCAGAAATTATCGCTTGTTATAACTTTTGCATGATTCAATTACATCTCTTGTCCCATTGAACTAGGCCATCAAGGATAAGGGTATACAAGATGAGCACTTTGTGGCATAAGGCCTGCCAATATCACCATGTATAGGTTGAGAGTTTCCTCCTTTGAATGGAAAGCATCTTACATTTATTGATTTTGGTGTTGACAATGTTGCATCTCCTTCTACAAGTGTCGGTTCCCATACAACAAATCTATAAGATTTTCCCATGACTACAACAAAGAGATGAACATGCATAATTGTTGGAACTCAACAATGAGCATTAAGTTGGGCTTCGTTTGATACTAATTCTCATGGTATGGATACCTAATGACAGGATGTTGTAATAGAATTTGTGCTCTAATACGAATGATCTACACTACAAGGACCAAGATAGTGACGTGGAGGACAACCCAATAATCTAGCTCTCTTAAACTATTGATATATAATTTGAACATGCAATAGAGAAAAAAATGCAATCAACCATTACACGTTGAAAAGAACAATATATAGCAAAACAATGATCTTATATTCCATTGAATGAGAACATGTATAGTATATATGTGTATAATAAACCAAAAAGACTAAGAATGATAATTCCCATGATCAAAGACTAGGGGAAACACATCCTGCATGATATGTCTAGCTGGAACAACTATGGAGAACGTGGGAACGTGCATCTCCTCTCTTGGTGTTTCTAAATGTCAAATACAAGCATATAAGTAGAATTGCAAGAGGCGGTGACAATCAGAAGCACTTACAGAATTGTTCAATTTTTGTAATGGTTGAGGATCACCTTCGTGTTGATGTTTCAGTTTAGCTTTGTGTTGAAATGTCAGTTCGTTTTCCAGGTATGTGTTGTGTATTGGAATGGACAAAACTCTGTCCCAATCCCTTCAACAACCCATCACCATAGTTAAATATGTAAAGCCATTAGACATCCACACACAAGAAGACCATGCTCATAATAACCATGTCTCTTTCATATTCACATGATATAAAATACACAAGGAGCACAAGTATAGATAACTTGGAAAGTTTGATTCACAACAACCGCTTGGTTGTAAACAACTAGAAAATGGGAGGATCACCTAAATATGTAAACTCTTCCAATTTGTACATGCCCATAAAGTTTGCCACTTAACAATATAATAACCAACTCCCTAAATCAAGCATACCCCTTATGTGAGAGTGAATAAAAGTAAAACCAAGTTGGTTAGGAAAAAACCTATACAACCAGCCTGGTGTGCACGTGTACACACCAACACCTTCCCTTACGTATAGAATTGGAGAGAAAGAGAGAGAGAGAGACAGATGGGTCCAAGCAACTATCCCAAATGTGGTGCCATGTACAAAATCACAATGTGGTACTAAGTGTCCCTATGGTCGCCAATCCTACCGGAATACATGGATGTTGAGTTGCTATAACCGCCAAATCAAGTAAGAATTGGTGGTTTGTATGAAGCTCACTCGAAAGAAACGCTGATAAAAAAAAACTAAGTAAAAAAAGTCTTCATGTGTAAAATCTGTCACTGCAAAGTTACTCAAAAAACCAATAACTACAACAAAAGTGGTGAGAGCCAACACATGTTGCAAGGCATCCCACGAAGCAAATGACTCAATACTCAAAAACATTGCTAAAGAAGGTGTTTGGTAAACGACAAGTCATTTAAACTCAGTTTTACTCTAATGGTTTGGATCCACTGCTCAATCATTGAAAAACAATTGACATTGTATTTCACCATAATAGCTCTATTGTAATGTCCCCATTTTTAAAGACCCTTAGCCTCTTTTCCCTGTGGGCTTTTGGGATGTCGCAAGGGGAAATTATGCAAGGTAATTAAATAATATTGCCTGGAGAGTGATTTTAATCATTTGTCATTATAAAGCAATATTTATTTAATTATTTAATTATGGATGGAGTGGTTTTTCCACCACCTGGAGTATTTCAAAAGAATATTTATGGAGTTCCCAAAATGCAAAATAAAAAGGGGAATTAATTAAATAATATTTGGGTGGCTTTTTTAATTGTCAAAATACCCTTAGAAAGGGGACACCACACTTAAGGAGAATAAACTATTTTTTAAATTGTGATTTCCCTCCACAAGGGACTTCGAATTTTGTGCTCCTTGTTTATAAAAGGAGATTTTGGGATCATTGTGGAGGTTATGTTTTTGGATGAATCAATTTGAACTCTATGCTTTGAGTTGGGATGCATGCCCACCTTTGATGCTATTTGCTCTCTTTTGCATGGGAGATCTTTGTAGCTGGTTTCTTTTGATATCAATTGAAGTATTTTCATGTGTTTTTGCAAATCGACTTGGCTGTGACTTGCATGCCAGCCCTAGCGACTTGTTTCATGGTGTTTGTGGATTTTTTTAGAGCACCAATTGATCAGAATTTTGCATGTTCATGTGTCATAACTGCAGCGACTTCTTTGGTGATGTTTGTGGACTGATTTAAATGCATCCTTTGAAGTAGATCGACTAAGCTAGTTGCAGTGACTTTGATTCCTTTATTGCAGCGACTTGTTGGGCAGGTTTGGTGGGGATTAGATATGCTTAATAATCTGATTTTTATTAATACAGCCTGCTGTTATTTCCTTGTTCCAGCTATCTTCCATTTGGAGGTATCATATTTATTAAATAAATTATCTGTTCTTCCTTCCTAAAACAGCGCCTCAGTTTGGGAAGTGAATATTAAATATTTTGATGCATGTTTGAGCTTCCTTAGATCAGCGAACTGTAGTATTGTCTTGGGGTATAAGCCTAACGTCATCATTATGGTGTGCCAGCATTGATTTTTGCATCAATTTATATGCACGTTGAGTGTCCATTGTCTCTAATATCTGGGTGCAACGACTGGAATTAATACATGATTTAATGATGGTTTGAAGCCTCATTGGCAGTGAACTACCTGTGGCATTTTGATAAATATTTTGATGACTGTGTTTGCATATTACTTGGGTGATTTCAAAGCCCTCCATAGCAGATCTAACTGTGGTTTAACCAGATAATATTTGTTGGGATGAAAGTCAATTGGATTAGTCATCTTGATACATGCCTGGCTAAAAGTTCATGATGAGATTATATGAGTGTATTTTCAAGTGTTAGTTACAGCTGAGTCGTGTTTATTTGATGAGTGTTCAATAGACAGTGACTTGCATTGGTATTTAAAGATTCGTATGTGAAGCACAGTAGATCAGGTTTGGAGATCTGCTTGCAGCTGTATTTGAATCTTCATGTTTATTGCAGAGCAGTCTGATTTTCTGAATCTCATTAGTTCAGCGGAGATATTAATATGTACGGGCTGTTTGATAGAGGCCATTAAACCCCTATCTTTGGGTTTATTGAGCCATCTACTTGAATGGTTCAAGTACTTTTGATTGGATTTCATTATTTGCAGTTGATTTGAGTGTTGAAGAGTTTGTTGCTTGCCTTTTTCCATTAATCCTAGAAGTGGGACATTACATCCATCCAAGGAGACTCTCAACAATGTTGATAGTGTGAGTTCACCAAATTTAATTCAATCAACTGCCTAAGTAGATGTGTCCCAAGGGCTAGCAAAGAACACAACACCCAAAGAAATAGGATTAGCACCACCCACGCATAATGTTGATTATGTGGAGTGATGCTATAAATTTGTACAAGTGGATGAAGCCAACTACTTAAACACAAACAAGCTAACACTATAGGCAACATAATTACCTCTTACGAAAAGAAGATTATCAATCTATTAAAAAGGGTGTCAAAGAGACAAATAAAAAATCTCTCAAGAAGATAGCTCTGGTGGTGATGGGAGAGTCATGCAACGACAGTAGAGAAAAAAGTGCTTAAAATAGAGCACATACGTATGAAGATAAACTAGGCTAAAACAACAAACACTCCATGGCTCTGTAGACTTAGTGTGATTCCAAAATGATCCCATAAAACAAACCCACCCATAAAATGATGCAAAGAACTCTAGAATGTTGTCAATCTATAGCAAATGCCATATGTAACAAGAAAGTTGCTCCTAAGACAATTTCCAAAAAGAGAGCTCAACCAACTAAGGAGCATTGAAAGGCAAGCAAAGTATTGAGCAGATTAAGAAGTTGAATAAGGAGTGTCATCCCAAAGAACACTTACAGTGCTGCCACAAATGATCAGAGATCCGTCCTAGATGAATAAGGATGGTAGAATAAGATGCATGTGTATGATTGGGTGTCATGTGCACAACTAGTCCATGCAAGAAAACATCTAAATGTGTGTCAAGTTGATCGTGCCTAACAACTATATCTCAAGCTTGAGTGAAGAAGCAACAAAACTCATGTGTTGCTCAATATTGTCATGAAGGGTAGAGCGAACAAATGGGAGTTTTGTCATCAAGTGGTCCCAGAGATGAAATACTTGCTTTAAAGAATAAGGGACCTAATAAACACAGTCAAAAGGACTCAAAATTGACATAGCCCTATTATATAAGAGTTTTCTTGTTTAGTATGCTAAAGTGAGGAAGTAATCTGCTTTTGATTTCTTTAATAATTTATAGCCATAAAGAGTGGTTCTTGAGATATTAATACTACTGAAATATATTTATAGTGGATATGATTGATATGTCTGTAGTTTATTTATTGATATTTATGGGAATTGAAGCTCAAACTACTATGAACTTAGCTTGCCATGTGACAACCACAATGGGTAGATATTTTTCGCATTGTAATAATCAAGAGAGGAATCTTTACTATATTGCTAGTTGGTACTAGAGTTTGAGAGGTGTTCAAAGTTCTCAAGTTGGCTACGAGCACGTGCGGCTTCAAATCATTCCATGTTGAACTATTATTAGACAATGAAAGTTGAACGCTTTTCAACTCATGATTTGACTGCCAAAAGGGGCAAGCCTTAGATGGTTCTCTATATTGTAAATAAAGCAATCCTCATTTGTATACACAGACCCAAATTTACTATCCATAAAACAATTGTTGATTCTTATATTCTGTTCTATTAAAGCTTATATAAGCCAAAACCAACATTTTTTAGTGTATTTTCCACATATTTTGAGTATACCTGAGTCGCAGGGGAAACTTGCCAGTTTTTGGAAAGTACTCGATCAAGTTTCCAAGCAAAACTTGGCAGTTCCCACGAGTTTACTAGGCGACTACTTGCCCAGGCCAAAAAATGGTGAGTACTTGTCGACTTGGCAAGTACTTAACAGTTATGTAAACTATGGTTTATATGGCTTTAAAGTAGTGTGTTCAAGAAGGTTAGGGTATGTATTACCTTTTTTTTTCTATTTTGTTGTTTAAAAGTACCTGTGCTAACAAAAACAGCCCGGACACACCATGGAAACACCCAAAAACGTGTCGGAAACAGCAATGACATTTCCCCAAGAAAACAGTGTGTTAGGTATGTTTCAGCACCATTTCATGCCTATGTACTGTTACTAGTACGTTTCCAAGCAGAAACTGGGCAGGGGAGAGGTGGTGTGCTTGGTTTCAGTGCAACACAAATGAAAAGTGGTTATGCAACTTATCTTCCAAAGGAAATCTAGTGTAGACACCATTAACTAATTCCAAAAATCTTCAGAACAATCTTTAATCATTGAAGTGTCTCTAACAGGGGATGGAGAGAGGGGTGATGAATTAATAACTATCTCGACCTGCAGCCATGTCCAAAAGGTGCTGGCAGATTTGATATTTCCAGAATACATGCCACGTTGATTCATTTCTCCAAAATAGAACATGAAGGAGTAAGATATTCTATCCCTACTATGCTTTGTTTCGATTTCGAGACTTTGGTGAAGCACTATCCATACCCAAACTTTTCTTTTAAGAAAAACTTCTTGAATTCCAAAGAGTTTGATATCCCTTTCATTATCTTTCCTCAGGTTCACAAATTCAGTATATTTTGTTCATATGTGGTGCAATAGGAAACTTGTGTCTTCGTCTATCATGAAAATCTAAAAGAACTTTCCATTATTCCATTTCTATCTTTTCCAATAAGAACCTACTAAGCCTTGTATTTGAAGCTTACAAAGGAGACTATTATAAATCATCTGGAAAATCTCTAAGAAGATTAGTGTGTCTACACCACTCATTCCTTGAGGAAGATATTATTCTCTATGTTCTGTTGTTGTTGCTCTTACTTCCAAAGATCCCCCAATGGAAAAAATCATTTCCTTGCCAATCACTTTCCCATGTAGCAGTCAAAGGGCAAGCACCTAGATGACATTCATACATTTAAAAGCTTTTTGAGCACAAGTGATGAACGTATTAACAAAAAATAATTTTTCCAATAATCCGATTGCTTTACAAATTTTGCATCTTACTCTTCATAGAAAAAACATAATTGCATTGACATATAAATGCATGTTCACATGCACAAAGGCATATAGGTGTGAATTTACTACTATAATTTTAAGCAACACAATATTTTCCAACCAACATTATGAAAATATGAAATTCCTTCAAATTTTATTCATTAATCTACATGGGTTTTGATGTTGTTTGGTCCTAAGAAAAGGGAAATAAATATTTCCTAGACGTACATTTGATCTTAAAAGAAATTACCTTATACCATGTCAAGGATTGATTAGAAATGGATGAAGTCCAATTCCTTTCATGTGAACCATCATTAGAATAGATAGTAAACCTTTCTCCCACTAAACCAATCTGCATAATTGTGCATGAAAAGTAAAATTAAAAACTACAATCCGCATAATTCTTTTAGTTTCCATGCACCATGTGCTAGATACATATCCATAACAATAATAACACATAGTTTAGCTATAAACAAAAAAGGAAAGAAATGATGCATATTTATTGCTCGAAAAGTTTGATGAATCTATTAATTTATCCTTTTGCAAAAAGATAATGTACTACTATGATTAATGTCAATATTCAATAAAAGAAAAAAGAAAAAATTGACAGTTTTTAATTCAGCCAAAAAACGTATTTCTGTACTGATTACATTCTTTTATGAATTTGATTCTTGCACCCTGTTACTCTCTAAAATTTGAGTTAACATCTGAATTCATTCCAAAAAATACACTGCCCCACTCTACCCACATGCACAAATGAAGAGATCATTTGTTGGGGAAAATATTCATAGACAATGCAATCCTTAGTAACTACAAGAGATGGTGACCATTGAATTGTTAATAGAACCCAAATTGGGAAAAATTGGCATGGCCATCATAAAACCTCCAAAGCAGGGCAGAAATCCACGTCTGTAATGTCCCCAATCGGGCAATTTATACCGTCAAATGGGATAGCAGTAAATCTGAACTAAAACAAAAATGCCTAGAAGATATAATCAAAAGATATAATGCAGACCTGAATTATTACTGAAAAGTGTGACTTGCTCTAGGAGTGAAAATCCACAAATTCTGAAGTAAAACAACTCAATTCTTTTTTCCAAACAGATCAGCAATTTTTATAAGGACAAAAATATTAGAAAAATACCAAACTATGGAACAATAATAGGCTGGAATTTATTTATAAAAATCTGCAGATGAACAGTTGGCAGACAAGACTGAAAACAGCGTTGCCCAAACCCAAAAATTACTCCAACCAGCTGATCTTGGCCCTTAAAAATCAGATTATTGAACAACAAATCAGATCTGATTTCAGCGTGCCCTAGATCACTCAAAACTGCATCCCAATGTGGGTCGCTCCACTATAGGAAGCTAGAAAATGAAGGTAGAACTCAACAACAATTATTCTACCTTCAAACCCTCGCTGGAAACAAAGTAAATCTGCAAATCTAACCTTCAAATACTACTGGAAATCTGAAGTAGAACTTGAAAATAAATGGAAACCCCTGAATAGAGCTTCCTCTCAAAAGAAAGAAGAGTTTTCGTTCTTCTTCCTAAGCTTAAAGAGGGTTTTCATCCTCTTAAGCAAAACTACAAAGGGTTTTCATCCTTTGGAGTTGAATTGGAAAGCATGCAAGCTTAGACCAAAATTCTGAAATGATTAGATGCAAAAAAAAATGTCCTTCCCTTCTATGGCGACTTGCCTTTATAGTTTATTTTGGTCTTTTTGCCATCCAAAACAACCAATCAGATCTCTTTTCCCGCATTTAATATTTTCCTTTGCCTTTTTCCCTTCTCCACATGGGTCGCATTTTTCCTTAAGGGGAAAATAAAAATCATTTACTTTTTCTTTTTTTCTTTTTTCATTTCATCATCAATAAATTAACTTAGGTGCTTATAATAATATTTTATGATGCACTTTATAATTAATTTATTATGACTTAGTTTCCCTTTTTTGTCATCCCTCAACCGTCGGGAAACAATGAATGGGCTAAGGGTCTTCGACCAGTTGTTTTCCGAGAAAGGGGATATTACAATCCTCCCTTCCCCAAATTGCTTGCCCTCAAGCAATTGTAACTCATATACCCAAGTGCCATGTGCAAGAGATAAAACATGTTGTAGTGCTCCAAGAGTCTTGATCCTGTACCTGTTAAATGAGAGAGCTCTTGCCAAAATATATAGCTCTCATGATGCTCATACACATGAATTTGGATCAAGGGTACCACATACTCTATATTGCAAACTTGATCCTCTAACTCATCATACTTCTCATGAGGAAAATAAATCTGAATATGCAACAATAAATATGACATTATATCATTCCTTCCATACCTTGGAGTGTCATCAAGTTCTTCATTTCCTTTGGTCTTCATGATATCTTGGCTTTGCTGCATCAAATTCTTAGCATCCTTGTCCCGAATGGGCTGAATATCCTCATGATAAAACTGTTGCAATAAAAAAGATGATGTACCTCTTTCCACACAATCTGCATCCCGTGCAATCTTACCTCTTTTGAAGGAACTTTCCATGCTCTTGGCTGTCACAATTTGAGTAGTACCATTCCAAAACAACTTCCTTGTCAAAACCACTTCCTGAACTTCAACTCCATAGTTTGATAATTTTGGATGAATTCACCCAAAGATTGCAACCATTGTACTCCAAGTACTATATCCATTTCACCAATGCCAATAACATAAAAATCATCTCTTACCTCATGATCTCCTATGGTGAACTCAAGTTGTGGAATCTTCTTTGTACATGAGATTGAATGTCCATCCGCCATATTGAAACCTTGGAAATCTTCAACATATAATCCCATCTTCATAACCAAGCCTTCATCAATGAAGTTATGTGTAGCTCCACTATCTATCAACACGGTGATCTTTTGCCCATGAAGATCTCCTCTAACTCTGAATGCATAGAAACTAGGTGGTACAAATAATGTAGCAAGTGTGGCACCTGTGATAATCACTTCCTCTTCCTTTGTTTGTTCTTCAATTTTCTTTGGATCAACATTATCTCCATCATCTTCATCATCTGAAACTACCTCAATGTAGTGGATTGACCCTTTACCATGACAACGATGGTTGGGTGTCCATGTGTCCCTACAATTGAAGCAAATAAAAATTCTTCTCAACTCATTTCTTACCTTTATTTCTTGGTTGTTTTTGTCCATTCTTTTTCTTCAGATTTTCCTTGGAAAGCCTCACCTTGCTGCCCACTAGTTGTTATCCCTTGTTTATCATGTTGAATTGTTATTGGTTGTTCAAATGAGTCCTTGATTGTTGGAAATATTGTCATTGAAGTCAAAGGCTTAATCATTGATGTATTTGGTTAACGGAATCGTGTAACGGAAGCTGATGGAACTACTGATGGATTTTGATGGAAATGGTAGGAAGTAACGGAAATAACCAGCAATATAGAAGGGCTGAAAACGAAAGTTTAAATACATGAAAAGAAGTGTTTTTGCATAAGGATTATCATGGTTTAAGTGAGATATACACAGTGTTACATAGGAGAGAAATATCAACATTTTAAGGTGTTCATATGCCATGTTTTATGGGGAAAACGAAGATTTAAATGACAGAACTAAATCTCCATGTTTTAGTATGGTAAGGGGTGATTAAAGGGGGAATAAATATGTCCATAGGATGGTTTAAAATACATATAAAAATGCTGTTTTTATTTTGGACGACCCCCTTTGGAAAATAGCGCCACTTTATAGTTATGGCAGACATATGTATTTGCATTATTAAAATAAAAGATGGTTGATTAAATTAAATGGAAAGGTTGTGTTGGTTGGGAGAAAAGATGTGTCTTTTCGAAAGGATGTGAGAAGGACTATATAAGGAGATAGAATCATGATTCGAGGCAAGCAATTTGAGTGCTTCATTCAAGTTTAAGGGAGAGAAGAAAAATAGCAGAATATGAAATATAAGAAGGAGATATGAAGGGCAGATTTACCTTTTAAATGAAGAGTTGCAGCAATTTATATATGTGAAGGGACTGAAATAAATAAGAATAATATTCTGAGCAGCAGTTTTGTAAGAAAAGTACAGCTGATCTAAGTTAGTAAAGGAAGTGTCCTATCATCTGTTGAAGTAGCAGCAACATAAAAGATAAAAAAGAGCCTATTTTTTGTAAGGAAGGTTGGTGCCTTCATACTCCAAGAGATCGGTGTCTCTTGTTGAGTTGGTGCTTAGCAAAAAAAAAAGGGGTTGGTGCTCTTGTAGGTTGGTGCCTACAAAGTTGTAATTTGGGAATTGGTGTCTCCCGAAAGTTGGTGCCTACAAAAATTTGAGAAATATAGTAAGAAAGATTTTTTCTGTGGTTTTCTCCTGAAAGGGTTTCCACGTAAATCTGTGTCTATTTGCATTGTGTTGATTTGCTTTGCGTTCTTTGATTGCTTTGATATATTCACTGTGAAACTAATTAATTGTGATTACGGATCTGAGATTAAGTGTTAAATTTAAAAGAATATTATAATACTGATTCACCCCCCCTCTCAGTATTATCTTGTGCTTAACAATTGGTATCAGAGCGGGTGCCTTCAGGAATAATCTAACAATTGGAAGGTAGATCTCAGAAGCACATATGGCTACTCATCAAGTACAAGAAGGTTTTTCTTCGAACAAGGCTCCATTGTTTGATGGAACAAATTATGCATTTTGGAGCATAAGAATGAAAACATATTTAATGGCACTAGGGTTTGATATTTGGCAATCAGTAACAATTGGATATACAATCCCATCAGTTCCACCGACAGATCAAGCCGGAAAGAAGGCTTTTGAAAACAATGCCAAGGCGATGAATGCAATCCTATGTGGCCTGTCAGAATCTAAGTTTGTTAAAGTAATGCAATGTGACACGGCGAAGGAGATATGGGGAAAACTTCGAACCATCTATGAAGGTGATGACAAAGTTAAGAAGGGCTAAGCTTCAAACCCATAGGAGACAATTTGAGAGCCTGAAAATGAAGGATGAGGAGAATGTTGCAGGCTATCTTCTTTGTGTGGATGAGGTTATCAACACCATAAGAGGATTAGGCGAAAAGATAGAAGAATCCATGATCGTTCACAAGATTCTCTCTACCATCAAGATTTGATGCTAAGGTGTCTGCCATTGAAGAAATGAAGGATATTGATAAGTTGAGCATGGACGAAATACATGGAATACTGACTACATATGAAATGAGGATTGATTCAAATAGACCATCAAATAAGGAAGTTACATTCAAAGTCTCAAAGAAAGAGAAAATCAAAGAACCTGAGTCAAATGAGAACTCAAGCAGCGAAGAAGATGAAAAAGATGCTTTGTTCATTCAAAAGTTAAAGAAAGGATCCGGAAAGTACAAAGGTAACTTACCATTTAAATGTTTTAACTATGGTAAAATTGGTCAGTTTGCGGCTAAGTGTCCAGAGAAAGAAAATAGTGATGATGAGGAGAGCAAACCTAAATTCAAAAGGGAATTCAAGCAAAGCAAAGGCAAGAAAAGATTTCGAAAGCAAAAGAAAAGTTAATATTCAAAAGGAAGTAGTAGATCATCCAAAGAAAGTGGGATAAGTGACTCAGATAGCGATAATGAAGAAATATTATTCATGGCTATAAAAGATGACTTAGAAAGAGATGAAGACATGGAAGAAAAAGGTGAAGTGAATCTTGAAGAGGAACTTATATGTGCCTTGGGAGAGTTGAAAGCTCTTAAAAAGAAAAATCAGAAACAAAAGTTACAGCTCCTAAAGTATGAAGAAGAAGATCATAACTTTGAAGCTAAGATATCACAATCTCTTGAAGAATCAAGAAAGATGATCGTGGATCTAAAAACCCAAATTGAAGAAGCAAAACGAGTTGAAGAAGAATTAAGAAATCAGCCAAGGACTAAGGAAGAAGATTGCAAAAAGCGTGAGTCAGAGATCGTTGCTTTGAGAAAGGACTTGGAAAAAGCAAATGCCAAAGTTACAATTAATCTAAAACTTGAGTAAAGTACCGAGGTGCTAAGATGAAACTCTAAACTGACAGAAGTCAACATCCAACAAGACTGGTCTTGGATATAAGGAAAAACAAGACACCACTAACACAAAAAGTATAGAGTCGTCGAAAGGGACAAGAGCAAAGAAGTTGAAGACCTATGCAAAGGCACTCGAGGAACCTATGAAGAATGAAGAGTTGAAAAGGGCAAAGAGCTTTATGAAGATCAACACTTATTACAAGGAAAGCAAAGATGAGAACAAGTTTAGAAGACCAAATCCTCCAAGATATACTCACATGTCCAGGTTTGAAAAATACAATTCTATGGCTATTGCTTCTATTGTAATCATTTTGGTCATAAAGCAATAGATTGTAGAACACGGGTGAGAAACAACTTTATAAAGAACAAAAGTGTGTATGGATTCTTGAATAGAAATTACAACTCCTTTGCTCCTTTATCGAACTATGTTGAAGACCGATATTGTTTGTTATAACTGCAATAACTATGGACATAAGGCAAGATTTTGTAGGTGAGTTCACCATCCAAATCGAACCAGAAGGTAAATGCTCCAGAAATAAAGAAGAAAGACTCCGCTACAAAATTCTGGAAACAGAAGAAAGAGGATGATGGGCAAGATAAAGAGAAATCTATGTTTGTTCAAATAGCATTCCATGCACGAGATGAAGGGCAATTGTGGTACATTGATAGCGGATGTTCAAGACATATGACTGGAGATAAAAGTAAGTTCATCTCATTGAAGAAAGTAAATGAAGGTACGGTGAAATTCATGATAAAACTCTATAGTAAAGATCGCTGGAAAAGGTACACTAAGTCTTGATAATGGTAAAACAAAAACAGAAAATGTTTGGTATGTTGAAGGATTAAAGCATAATCTCTTAAGTGTAACTTGGGCAAATGTGTTATCAAGAGCACACACTTAAGTTTTATGCTAAAGGGTGTGGGATAAGGAAGGCAGACACGGGAGAGTTAGTAGCAGATGCAAATAGAACCACAAATAACCTATACATGCTAGGAGAAGTGCAACTGAGAGAGATGTTGTCTAAGTCAGGTTGAAGATCGTTGGATATGGCATAGAAGGATGGGGCATATAAATTTTGATAATCTTGTGAGAATCAGCAACCTTAGCAGGTTGCCCGAGGATATGCCTAAGGTAACGAAACCTGCAAGTACTCTATGCAAGCAATGCCATGCATGGAAAGCATACCAGAGTAAAGTCTAGAACGAAGGCAGTATTCGACCACCGAAACCACTGGAGTTGATTCATACAGATTTGTGTGGACCTACCAGAACAAAAAGCATGCAAAGTGAAAGTTATTTCATGTTACTCATTGATGACTACACTTGAATGACTTGGGTAGCCTTTCTAAGAAGAAGAATTGTAGAGTGCATCAGAGACCAGTTCAAAGCTTTCAAGGCTCTATTATCCAAAATGAGAGCCAAAGAACTTTGCAGAAGCCAGTGCCATGAGGTAAGATCATTGAGATAAAGTTCACCTGGAGGAATGAGTTAGATCAAATATTGAGAAGATCATGAAATCATGGGAACTTGTACTCTAGTTGCCAAAGGACTCCAGAACAAAGTGGATTGGCAGAAAGAAAGAATCGAATCGTCCAGAAGATGGGTATTACCATGTTAAATGAATCTAAGCTATCAGATGAATTTTTGGAGAGATGCGGTACATACGGCTGTTCATAACTTGAAATAGAGGGCAAATCAGAGTTAATCATGACAAAACTCCTTATGAATTGTGGAAAGTAAGACCAGGTATTGTAAAATATTTGAAGAATACTTGGGAGTAGCTCCTGTTGCTAAAAGAAATAGAAGAGAACTTAGGCAAATGTGATTCAAGAGCGGATGAATGCTTTTTTCGGCTATTCTATTAGAACTTCAAAGTCTATCAAATGCTATGTCAAAAGACTACAAACTATTTCTAAATGGGAATGTTAGAGTGGAGGAAGTCATGACATCAAAAACCTAAAGAACCTGAAGAAGAGCCCTTAGAAATACCCAAGGTAGTAGAAGAAAAAGAATAGGAAGATTATGTTGAAAAATTAAGTAAGTTTGAAAGGAAGGACACCAAAACATCATCTACGCTTTGATTAAGAACAAGCATGCTGAAAGTCAGATCATTGGTAACTCTAGGCTTAATGCACTAGAGTATCTACAAGAACTTTGTAGAAGGGTTCAAGAGAGGACTTGCTGATAGCAATCTTTACTCGAAACAAGACAAGGTTATTAAAATTGAAGAAGCAATTAGAATGTGAACTTCAAAGCAAATCCAGCTGATAGAACAGCCTGTTGTTGTGTATGTAGATGACATAATTTTTGGAGGAGACAATGATGAAATGTCTAAGAAATTTTCTGAAGACACGCAAAAGGAGTTTGAGATGTCCATGTTGGGAGAGTTATCATTTTTCCTTGGATTGCAAATTTCTCAATCTGATAAAGGAATATTTATATCCCAAACCAAGTATGTGAAGGAAATGTTGAAGAAATTTGGCATGGAGGAGTGTGCACCTGTTAGTACACCTATGGCTACCGGGACAAAGTTAAGCAAAGATGATGAATCTCCGAATGTTGATCAAACTCTCTATAGATCAATGATTGGGAGTTTACTATATGTGACAACATCCAGACCAGACATCATGTAAGCAGTGGGTATGGCTGCACGTTTTCAAGCAGGTTTGAAAGAAACACATGTGCAAGCTGTAAAACGCATATTTAGATATCTAAAGGGAACTATAGATTATGGGTTATGGTACCCAAGGGGTAAAGACTTCACATTGGTAGTTTATACAGATTCAGATTGGGCAGGATGTGTGGATGATAGAAAAAGTACAAGCGGAGGAGCATTCTTCCTTGGAGACAACCTGGTATCTTGGTTGAGTAAAAAGCAGAACTCTGTATCCTTATCAACTGCAGAAGCAGAGTATATAGCAGCAGTGTTATGTTGTACTCAAATTCTATGGATGAAGCAAACCTTGAAAGATATCAAAGTAGAGTATGATCATCCAATCTCCATATTATGTGATAATACCTGCGATAAGTATTTCAAAGAATCCGGTTATACATTAAAAAACAAAGCATATTCTCATAAGATACCACTTCTTAAGAGAGCAGGTGGCAGAAAAGCAGGTAAAGTTGGAATTTGTTGCTACATCTGAACAGATAGCAGATATCTTCACCAAGCCACTTCCAAAGGAGACATTTGAATATCTACGACAGAAGTTGGGAGTAATATCCTTTGCTTCTTCCCATTGAAAAACCAAGAGAAGCATCGGTTGAGGGGGAGCTAAACATTGCAATATTCAGCTCCTAAATTGACCCTTTGCCATTGATGTCAAAGGGGGAGAATGACAGTAAGGGGGAGTGACAGTAAGGGGGAGTTATAGCAAGGGGGAGTTGTAGAAAAGAAGATTTTTTTTGGAAGATTGCCATCAATGAAAAAGGGGGAGATTGTTGGAAATATTGTCATTGATGTCAAAGGCTTAATCATTGATATATTTGGTTAACGGAATCATGTAACGGAAGTTGATGGAACTACTAACGGATGTTGACGGATTTTGATGGAAATGGTAGAAAGTAACGGAAATAACTAGCAATATAGAAGGGCTGAAAACAAAAGTTTAAATACATGAAAATAAGTGTTTTTGCATAAGGATTATCATGGTTTAAGCGAGATATACACGGCTGTACATAGGAGAGAGATATCAACATTTTAAGGTGTTCATATGCCATGTTTTATAGGGAAAACGAAGACTCAAATGACAGAATTAAATTTCCATGTTTTAGTATGATAAGGGGTGATTAAAGGAGCAATAAATATGTCCATAGGATAGTTTAAAATACATATAAAAATGTTGTTTTTATTTTGGACGACCCCATTTGGAAAATAGCGCCACTTTATAGTTATGGCCAACATGTGTATTTGCATTATTAAAATAAAAGATGGTTAATTAAATAATGGAAAGGCTGTGTTGGTTGGAATGATGTGTCTTTTCGAAAGGATGTGAGAAGGAAATATAAGGAGATGGAATCATTTGATTTAGGCAAGCAATTTGAGTGCTTCATTCAAGTTTACGGGAGAGAAGAAGAAGAGCAAAATATGAAATATAAAAAGGAGTGAAGGGAAAATTTATTTTTAATGAAGAGTTGTAGCGATTTATATATGTGAAGGGATTGAAATAAATCAAAAGAATATTCTTAGCGGCATTTTTGTTCTATCATCTGTTGAAGCAGCAACAACATAAAAGATAGGAAAGAGTTTGTTTTTTGTAAGGAAGGTTGGTGCCTTCATATTTGACGAGATTGGTGTCTCTTGCTGAGTTGGTGCTTAGCAATTTGGTGCCTACAAAATTGTAACTTGGGGATTGGTGTCTCTCGTAGGTTGGTGCCTACAAACATTCGAGAAATATAATAAGAGAAGATTTTCTCCGTGGTTTTCTCCCAGAAAGGGTTTCCACGTAAATTCATGACTAATTGTAATGTGTTGGTTTGCTTTGCATTCATTGATTGCTTTGATATATTCACTGTGAAACTAATTAATTGTGATTACAAATACGAGATTAAGTGTTAAACTTAAAAGAATATCATAATAATGATTCACCCCCCCCCCCTCTCAAAGTACATTAAATTTAAAAGAACATCATAATACTGATTAACCCCGCCCCCCCCCCCCCCCTCTCAATATTATCTTGTGCTTAATAAGGTATATGTACATATACCAAATATGTTAAAAGGAAAGTCCATCTCAAAGTCATTTTCCGTCTATTCAAGCAATTCTCTAGCTATAATCAATTACCAATGAAATTTTGATGTCATAAAATTAGGGACACATCCACCGGAAAGAAAAGAAAAAAGAAATTAAAATAGTGTTTCTGTACATGTCTACATTTTCTAAATATTACACTCCAATATTTCTATGGATATGCATGCAAGTAAACCTCCATATAAATTGCAAATTGTATGTGTGGAAACTAATCGCAGGGACTTGAAACACACCTGATATGTCCATAACTCTTGTGACAAGTCTTTAGTGCCATCTTTAAACCCTTGGATTGTTACATTGCTTATCCCTGCAGCCTTTCGCTCATAATGAGCTCCCGAATTCTTTCGCCTCAAATATAAGCAATCCAGATAGCATGTTAAGTATTTCTTATATGCAAGCACTTAAAATAACACACGAAAAAAATAAAAAATGTCCAATTATCAAGTGGACATCAACACAAAAAAATCATGTTTTATCATATTACCATACTCAAAAGTAAATTTGCAACTAGCATCATCAAAAAATAAACATCAATTAAATATTCAGTAACATAATCATTAAAATAGAAACAAAGGCATAGACAACAGATCAAAGCCATATTCAGAGTTTTAAACATTACCGGCAACCCAACCATCACACTCAATAAAGCTATATCATTTTTTCCAGAACTTAGAGAAATGGGTAACTCGAGGCTGAAAGTTGGATTCTTTTTATTTCCATTTGCACTTCCTGCATCACGGATTAAGTTTAAAAAGGTCTTCATTAGCATTTTCAATTTCCTTCATACAACAAAAACGGAAACCTTGAATGCACTAATATGACTCTAGAGTCTACATTACAAATAGCTTTGACATTACTTGTACTTAAAAGATATACTAGCTGTAGATATTGAAAGGATTGACAGTCATCATATCCAAGACTTACTTTGGAAATCAAATGTCAAAAGACATACAAACACTTCACAACTACCAAATATTCACTTGGGAAGCCTTAAAAACTATTTCTTGAGAACTTTGTAACATTCATATTTATTTTCTATTCAACATGCAAGGAATTTGTTTCTCAAATTGAAATGAATGATAAAGACTTTTATTCAGATTTAACTAAAATCTACAAAATTCCATTTTGCCCATGCATACCAAAATGTACAAACATGATCAAGAAGAAAGCTATTCCAGATATTTAGGCAAAATGTATACAACAAAAAAACCAAGGGATTTCTGGATTCAGTCATCCATGACTTTATTAGCCAATCCATAAAAAACTGAGTAGAAGGCTGAAAACTTAAGTTGCCTAATTAGATAGAGGCCACAGCTAATGACAATATAGAACCATGCATATGAACAAAACCCATAGACCATGTACGAGAAAAACCACAGGCTCCGTGGCTGAACATTATGTCTGAACTGCTACTTGTATATTTAAACTACTTCTTGAGAGCTTGGTAACATTCCGAATTTATTTCTCAGTTAGAAATGAATGATAAAAAATATTTATCAGGTTTAACTAAAACATGAAATTCCATTTCACCCATGCATACCAAAATCTGTTATCGTGATCAAGAAGAAATTAATTCCAGATAATTAGGCACAACATTTACAGTCAAATAACTGAGGATTTCTGAATCTCGATAGCCATGAATTTAGTAACCAATCCAAAAACAACTAAGAAGAAGGTTCAGAAGTTAAGTAATGAGAAGTATGTAATCATGCATGCGAACCAACTCCATAGACCATGTATGAAAAAAATCAAAAGCTCCAAAGACCATGGCTGAACATTACACTATACTTACTTCCTATATTTTATAAATAGTTTCTTAGAGCTTATGTGAGCGATCCAAGGGCTCTATGTGCGAACTTTGTTTTCAAATTGTGTTAGCTCAAGTGACACCATATAATCAACAATAGGAAACACAAAAAGGCCAGAACACATTCCACTAAATTGAATAGTATTGCTGGTCATGTGCTGCATAAAAATTTCAAACTTTCAAGCATGAACGCTAAGCCAAATTCGAAAAATTTGCTCTCGAGTCTTCTCGAAACCCTCTCCTGGTCAGTTTGTCAGTTGTGTCATGTCCATATTGACCTTGCAGGTACTTCCAAGATGATGAACAAGCAAGTACAGGTGTTTGGAATGATGTGACAAGGTCAGCAATTTCATTCAGTGAGATGCTTCCAACGGCTAGTTTCTTGCTAGGCCTAGAAAGACCAATTTTGATCTTCTCAGGACTGGTGTGCATCCTCTAGGACAGAACGAAAGGCTCAAACTTATTCAGAGATGGTATTGAAGAGCTAGGAACATGTTGGAACTCATTTAGGAAAGTTTAGGAAAGTTTTGGAGGTCTAGGGACAAACAATGCAACATCGGGTTTTTTAGGTGCAAGGAGTAGGCAGTCAAAATAGGGACCTTGATGCAGAGATCCTAGACATTTTCATGCATTCATCACATCATGGCAATCAATTCCTTTCATTTTTCATGCATTCATCACATCATGGCAATCAATTCCTTTCATTCTCATTTGCACCCTGTTTTGGATGTCTTAGTTTTAGAGACTAAGATGACTAAACTTGCAAATTTAGATCTTTCAAGCAAAATGTTGCTTTACAAACATCATGCCCTGCTTCCTCACCTTCAGTATGTGCCAATACAACCGATAAAACAACCAAGTTCCTTGCAAAACTACCTTTTCTCTGCCTTACCTCTATACACCCTTTCTAGCTCCTTGTGCTCTAGCTCCCAAATAGGTCTAATTGAGACTTTTGTATTCAATAACGTTTTCTTACCTCCTTCCCCTGTTCACCAACTCAAAGCAAGGTTAGTTCAACTATCAAAATGATTAGAACCCAAGATATTATTCAATTCTTCAAAATTTGACCAAACTGCCCCTTAAGAGCCCCTCAAGAACGATGTTCTTGGATCATTCATGGTTATAGCGAACGACATAAGCCCAAAACAAACTCTTTCCTTCTTCAAGGACCCTTTTTGCGAAATAAGATAAGTGTGAAATTTTGTAGCCCAACTCCTTTTGGTTCTCCCTTAAACACCTTCTTCCTCCCTTAGTTCACTAGCTCTCAATTAGGTCTGTTTTTTGCAATTTCAATGATATCTTTTCATCTGCCAAACCTTATAATACCATCAAGGCATTTCTAACCACCCATTTACCCCTTCTGTCAGTGCACAACATTACAAGACTAAACACCAAAGAGAAACTCTAGTTCCTTTGATATTGGTCCTTCACTATTAGGCCTTAAACTGTATTGCCCACTGTGACAGCACACTGTCAGATATAACTCAAATTTCTACCAATAAAACACCAAATTTCCTTGTAAATCTCTTAAAAGTCCTCCTAACCATCATTTCTACCAAATTGCAAGAGTTACCATTGAAAGAGTTCCTTCTCAATATCACAAATCATTCATATTGAGAAATCTTCATGCACAGTCCTGTTATAACTCACAAGCAATACTAGAACAGAGCATATAAGCATATATTCAGTCTGCATAAGATCCTAAGAAAGACTCTTGAATGTTTATCAGACCGTGATCATCCATCTTTTGGGTTTCTGATATCAATACTCAGATTTTTATAGCGGAAGGACAACACACACATTCACAAAACAGAGTTGCCACATTAAAAAAGCATATACTTTTTATACAAAATTGCATATTTCTTAGACTTCCTCCCTTCCTCTTCCTCGAGGAACGAGCTTACAACTGATTCTTGCTCATATTTAACTCATTCTCTCTCTTTTAACTCATTCTCTCTCTATTGCTCATACCCTAACTGTCCCATGATGACTTACTTGACTCTTCATATGTTCTATCATGGCCATAATAGGTACATTACATTCCTTTTGACTCTTTTATGAACTTATACATACTCTAGAACCTCTTATATCATGTTTAGACCCCTAATACGTTCTTATACCATCAATCTCTCTTTTCCTTTCACCTCTTACAAACCACTTTCCTCCTTTACATGTTTTCAAAATTTGAATTACAATTTAGAAGGGAAAACCTCCAATTTGAAATTTTGAATTACTTACGCACTCAAAACTCCCTCTCATGACTCCATACACTCTAAACTCTCAACTTAACCTCATGGCATTGCAAATTTGCATTTAAGATGTCTTCTTGATGATGCTCCTGCATCAGACTTGATTTTCCACGGATGATTCTAGGAGCTCTGTAAGGAGTTAGGAGCTAGAAGAATGCTCTACATGATGGAATTTTCAAATATTTCACAAGACTCGAGTATCTCTCAGGGAAACTCAAAGTGTGCAAACACACCCTGTTATCCCGAAGAAAAAGGAGCTATTTCAGGGAGTTGTAGGCAAAATTGAAGGATGAGACCCATCCCATTGATCTTGGAATGTCTTGGAGTCAAAATCATAAAAGAGTTCATCAGAAAATACCTCCTAGAGCTCCAACAACCTCGTCTTCAATCTCTCTCTCTCACAGGTATGCTTCCCGCAGTTAGCAAATTTTGCAGGAGGACACTTGTCACCTCCAGGTTGAGGCGCATTTTTGTGTCCCTCTTGTCCCTGTCCCAAGGGGACAAAGGGGACAAGAAAATGCATCCCACCCCAACTTTTTCTCCAAGTTCCTCATATGACCAAGATAAGCACTTTGCAGACCCATTCACCTATTTCTAGCCCCTCCCGTTGTACAATGAAAGTGTGTCACTTGTCATCACTAGGGCAAGGCGCATTTTTCTGTCCCTCCTTTCCTTGTCCCAAGGGGATAAAGGGGACAAGAAAATGTGCCCCACTCTAGGCCTAGCTCTGGTTTCTCATGTGACTAGGTTTGAGCTTCACAATGCTAAAACAAGCTTTTCCCCTTCTCCCTCCTCACCAAATCATGTTGCGCCACTTATCATCACCACATGAGGGTGCATTTTTTTGTCCCTCCTGTCCTTGTCCCTAGGGGATAGAGGGGACAAGAAAATGCACCCCTCTCTAACCCCCAGTTAAGTTCTTCATATGACCCATTTTTGGCCATTTAGTGCTAAATGGCTTGTTTTTCCTCACTTCCCTCTCATCCAACCATGATGTGACACATGGAAAGCCCAGGTGAGGGTGATTTTTTTGCCCCTCTTGTCCCTGTCCCAAGGGGACAGAGACAAATGTGCCCCATGCCAAGAAGATTAAAAACCTAAAAATTTCACTAACTGCTACTACTACATATACTACTAGAAAAACACTAACTGGGAAGCTTAAAAAGCTCAAAACCACCTGTTGCTTAAAGAACTTTCTTCACACGGTTCGAACCCTGGAAGCCATGGTTGATGATTGAATACCTCTACGCACCTACCTGAAACACAGCCATCACTCTTTCAAAATTCTCCCAGAGCATCCATGATTGCAAGAATGAAGTTTTTCTCACTGCTAGCGAACCAAGAAATTGATCGTACCAAGGGTTTGAGCTGATTTTTCTTCTTCCAGGCATCCCTATGATAACTGAAGCTCACTGACTCCAATAACGACTGCCATGACAACTTTGAACCTACAAACCCTACCTCCAAAAAATTTGCTTTTTTGATTTCTAAGCATTCTGGGCGGAGTGGAATACAGTGAAATTTGGAGCACGAGATTGCAACGAGGAGCTGAATCTAAAAAAAATGTTTTTGATGACAACCGAGGCCATTTTTACCAGGTACTAAAAATAGCATATGTTATGCGCATCCACATACTAAAAATAGCACAGTCCGTCAAATTTTGAGTACTGGTCACTCAGCTCATTTGGAAACAATGCAAAACAACAGGTAGGGTAAAATTGACAATTTTCCCAAAAAAGCAAAAAACAACCTGTTAAAAATAGAAACTTGCTAAACATAACAAGGCATCATTAACAAAGGAGAATTGAATGTTCCAAAAGGTTCAAAAGGATCAAATTTGAGCAAAATAGGTGATGTCCCAAAATAGAAGGTCCTGATCCTACCTGCTAAAAATAGAAAGTCTCCATTTTGGATGCAGACAGTTGCAGTGGGCTTCGTTTTCCCTCATCTTGTTGATTTTTGAAATCCTTTTCTCTTGAGACCGCACATATTCCTTGTAATCAGCTCGTTTGTTTAAAAATGGGAGTCTACAGGTAGCTTGGAATTTATGCCATGGCGTTATTTGCTTGCAATTGTAGTTGGACAAAAACCACGAGATTTTCTAGGACTTGGTACTGGAAATTTGACATATTTGGAAGGGTTGTTAAGAGTAGAGGTGAAATGGGAGCAGCTTGATTCAAGTCCGTGGAGGCCTCTTTAAACATGGACTCAAGTATAATCCAAATTGGGCTTGGGGTAGTCAATTACGATTATTGAAACCTCGTTACAAACACCCTCTGAGGAAGTGGGTGAAAGTAAACAAGGATGGTGCCTTGGGAGGCAAAGCAAGCAAAATTGACAAGTGATTTGGGCTGCAATCATAATGGAGAGGTCATTTTTTGGTTCAACTGGGAACTTGGGAGTTATAATTATTAATCAATAAAAGTTGCCATACGGCATATTTGAATCTTGGCCAAGGCGAAAGGCATCATTAAGATCATTGTGAAGACAGACTCTCACATTTTAGCATCCAATATAAACTCAAAAAGGGAGTTTGCAAGTTGGCAGCTGCATCATACCGTTAAGGATATTTGCAAAATTTCTAATTAGTTTAAAGACAGGTTCCATATGCCCCAAGTAGACAAAAACAGGTGGTGTACTTGCTAAGTACACCTCCTGTCTAGATGAGAATGAGGAGGAAAATTAAGAGTCTCGTAAAGACATCTCAGATAGGCTTAGAGAAGATCTTAACTCCATATTCAATGAAGAAAAGACCTCTTGGGGCCACTCCAGGAATAGCTAAGATCAAGGACTGGGTTTTAAATTTTCATATTTCATTAGGGGTAATGGTGAGATTTGGGGTAACAGAAGACCCTAACAAAATTAAGCTTATATTATGAAAATTGGAGAACTTATGTCCCCACCCCCCATATTTACCAAATCCCATTAAATTCTGTTATGATTCGACACCTTTGGTGTAATGATGACAGAGATAGGTGATGCGTGAAGTGGAAGGGAAACCTTAACCCTGCTCACCTAGTCAATTCACTCCACATCTCTTCCCAATTGATAATTCTCTCCTTCCTGAAATTCTTACCTCTTCAATGGCTTTTTTTTCTTTTCTTGTGTGGATTGTTCTCTCTTTCTGAAGGTGTAGAGTAGTTTGAAGGGTTGCATACATGAGATCAAGGCCCTTGTTGCTTGGATGAGAAGTGAACAGTAATGTCATGTGGTGAGGAGGTTGTGGGCTGCCAGAATTCTTCTCTCATCCACTCTTTGCTTCTCCATGCTTGTGTGCAAGTGCCTTCTCCCACTTACTGACACCATGATGCGCATTTTTGAAATTTGATTTCCTTTTATTTTTTAGCTCCTGACCTTGTGTAATGTGTGAAATTTTAGTTTCTATTCCCATATAGTGCAGTGGTTTCTTTGCACCTGAATGTCATAAATTTCAAATCCTCCCAGCCCTCTAAGGCCCCTCAAATACCCAAGTGTGATGGCACAGAATCGTATTCAAAGTGGTCTGCCCAGTGCCTGCCAAATCCTTTCGTAGAGGACAGCGAGTTCTTAAAAAACGTGATTCTTTGGGGTGTTCTTCCTCTGCTGCAATTCCTACGGTCTCTGTCCACTCTACCTCCTGACTCAGTACAGAATTGGCCAAGGCATACCATCTGTAATAATGTAGTCGAAGTGTGAATGAACTCACTAAGTCGTGGATTATCCGTGGCCTCATACGCTTTGTAAACTAAGGATACCATCCATGAGGAAATTAAGCCTTTGTCAATGAATGTCTCTGGTTTCGAGGAGTTGCTTTCTCTCCCACCAGTTGTGCTGGTAAACAAGGTCTAGGGCCATCTAAACCAACTCTATCCATCCCTAACCAAACTAAGGGGGTTAATTAGTTTGTTCCTCTGCGGTACTCTAACATATTGAGAACTTAATAATTTTTGCAGTAACATTGTGGTATTGAAAAAGTGTTTAGCCTCATAGCAGGAACATATTGAAAACCTCAAAGTCCAGCAGTACTTGGGTGTGGGAAAATAATGTAAGGGAGATTTTGATCTATTGTTGAATTTTTTTAAGGATGCTGACTTGTTTGTTATGGAGGAGGGTCTCTATACTTTGAAGGCTCACATTTTCTGCTAATTTTTAACAGAGGGATGCATGCTAGAGAGGCTATTGCAAACTTTAAGCTGCATTTATTTTTGAAACTCTGATCAAGAACCTCAATAATGATGAGAGACCATGGCTAGGACCACAGACGGGATTTCACCCTACAGTGATTATCAGAAATGTGGATGTTGGGTATTGCACCAGCAATGCTTCCTTGCCATTTGGATAGATTTTTTGGGCCTCGTTTATTCTTCCTGATCTGTTAGTTTGGCTCATAAGTGGGTATTGCCTCAGTGATCATTTCTATATGTCACTTATGGTTACTTCTGTTACAACTCTTTAGACTTAGTTTTGTACAGTTTAGTTTATGCTATTTGGACTTATACTACTGCTACATTTCTTGAGACTCCTTGTGGTAAAACTTGTGGGATAAGTAGTGTTCGTCTTTGTGCTACCTGGTATTTTCATGTTAGTAGACTGTGTTATGCAACTGCCAACCGAAAGGCAGATAGATGGTTGTACTTGTAACCTGATTGTGCTTCTTTAGTACTATCTTTAATTCTTTTTCATCTGTTTTTTCAAAAAATAAATCTAACAAAACCATATCATAAATTGTACCATATTACAAACCACATCCGACAATAAACATATATTTACATTGAAAAGAAAATATAAAGCAATGGTACAGTGCAAAATTAGAAATAGCCACTCCTGAACATTAAATACACATATTAAGACCAAGTTTTAGAAAAGAAAAAAAATGTATGGTAAACTATGCACTTATTTGTTAGAAAAAGCATTGCAAGGCAATAAAATATTACATAAACCCCAAAATCTCTACAATGTATCTACAAATCCTGAATGTTCTTCATCAATCATATTGTATGATGTATCTACAGTGTTACGTAGGGACGCGCACTCCTTTTTCAGCCGTTCCGGATGTCCGGGACGTCCCGGGGACTTGGGGACAGGGACAGGACGTTTTCCTGGCATCCCGGATTTTTAAAAAACAGAGTGGACGTCCCCTAAGTTTAGGGGACGCACCCAGGACGTCCCGGGTGTAGCAGTGTTTAGGGGACGCCATGACGTCCCCAGGACGTACGAGGGACGTCCCAGGGATGTCACAGCGTCCCCTACGTCTTACCCATTAAAACATTTTAAAAAACTAAAGAAAACTTCAATTTAATGCCTTACAAAATGATGTATATGGTAATCATTATCAAGAAGTAAGAACATGTATATAGCTTTATAGTTACCTTGCACATGAGAGAAGGCATCAATTTCAAAGTGTGGATATCTACTAAATTACTAGAGAAAATAACTAGCCAAAGGGACAAGTATCACTATGATCTAATGTATTCACATAGGATTAAAATTTAAACTCTTAATGATCCGTAACTAGCCTAGTTACATGGTACACCATTGTTTAATTCATGAACATGGATTCTACTAATTCTTTAACTGATTTACATAAACAATGAGCAAGTTAAAGTACTTTTCTTATGCACCAACATTTGTAGATTTGTCCATACTGCAGAGTATTATGAAGGTTATGAGGAATTGAATGTGACACGTGAAAAGGAGATCGCAACAGCAGACATACACACATAACAACAAAACCTGGAGAAACCCAGTGCGGGTAAAAATTCCAGCAAGAGGCACTGTGCCTTCTTTCACTATCACCAAAAATGCAAGGTTACAAACTCACAAGGCCACTGTCATCTACAACAACCCATCTTGCTTGTTCTGCACCCAATTCCCTATGCTCACTTCAAATTACACCTTTTCCAATTCGCTGCAACTCAGAAATCAACTGTACATCATCATTCAACTTCATCTAAGACCTCTGCTTAACCAATTAATGTCACAAACTTCAATTATTCATCACATAAGCCAAGGTCCAAAATGCAATATCTTCAAACTTTCAATTTTAAGTCTTAGTTTATTGAATTATTCATGTTATATTTGTAAAATTAATAAATTATATATTTTTTTATCAGCCGTCCCCTTGTCGTCCCCCCGCC
Organism: Taxus chinensis; assembly: GCA_019776745.2. Lineage (NCBI taxonomy): Eukaryota > Viridiplantae > Streptophyta > Pinopsida > Cupressales > Taxaceae > Taxus > Taxus chinensis. The sequence continues at coordinate 542,471 of JAHRHJ020003465.1, read as the reverse complement.
GTCCCCAAAATTTGAAAAAAAATTGCCGTTCCGGAGTCTTAGGTAACTATGTGTATATAATTTGGAGTCTTAGAGGAATAATTCTTGAAAAAATATTCTTTTTTCAAACTTACATATAGCTTAAATATTATATAACTGTAAACCAGCTTACACAATAGCAAATTTCTGAGCTCTTTCAATAAAATTAGTTTTATAAACACACAGGAAAGGGCTTTGATAGATTTTTACTATGTTTTATTTGGAAGGGTAAGATGTAAGTCCATCGTAAGCAAACAGCTTAATGGTTTGATCTCCAGATTTTTCAAATTACCTACAAGATTGTTGTTGAGGAAGACATGCACAGCATAACCTCGAGACTCAATAGCAAGCAATGGTGAAATGTTACTCCTTAAAAAGGGCTCATCTTCATTGACGTCAATACTGCATTTCAGAGTTAAGCAATGTCATTCTCTATTCAGCTCTATTCAGCTCAAAACATTAACTGCATAATAAGAAAAAAGAAATGTGAATAGCATGTATACAACCATGAGAACAAACCACAGAATTTATACTTGAAAGTAATTTATTTTTACAAGCAAAAGATATGTTTGACTTAGAAATTCAATACATATTGAGAATTTTAATGTGTAAGCAATATCACTCTATTTTTGGTTAGTAATCACCTGCTATAAAATTATAAATATATCGAATTGGGTTCTTTCCATTTGAGTGTTTTAGAAAATTTATTTGCAGAATCATCCCTGTTCTGGAGAATGAAACTAATCATTTCGCACGTATACACTATACAGCTAGACGTTAACAAAATAAAAATGTTTACTAAGGGTTTCGGCATACAAGAGGTGGTCTGGTAACTTTCTTGTTAAAAGCTATATGATTATCATTGTGCATATTCATAATAAAAGAGCATAAAGAAATGAAGCTAAATGTTTCTTGAGCACAAAGATCTGTTTGTATGGACATATTGATATAGGGATCTCAAGGGGGCACCAAAGTTTTGGATGCACAGAAGTCCACGTGTGCCAGGTACACGAATACTAAGATGAAGGCCCTGTAGGCTGAATCCAAAGTACACAGAGAAGGTGCTGATGAGATTGATAAAATGCTCAAAATAAAAATTATTTTTAATATTAGTGTGAGAGAATGTATATTCCACTACCATAAAGATAAAAGGAGACCAAAGAGATTTGTATCTACGTAGGTTTTAGGAGTCGAGTGCCGTGACTATCAAAGGCCTGTTTTTTATGTCCTTCACTGAATTCATTTTGGAGGAAGGTGTGAAGCATGAAATCTATTCATTTCTAGATGGCTTTGCAAGATTACAACCAGTTAAGTATACCAGATGCGGACAAGTTGAAGACTACCCTCATAGTAAAAAAAAAAAGATTTATGGTTACAAACAACCAGATTTTGTTCCAACTCTGCACCAAACTGGCTACATTTCAAAGGATCATAAAAGTCTGACACAAATGACCATTGGCCTTGAGAAAAAAGATAAGACAAGGATAATGCACACTGAATGACCTAAGTAACCCAAAGAGCGCAAAAGCACAAGCACAATAAGCATCTACGAAAGATGAACTTTAAGCCAAAGGGCAAAAGTAGTGAAGTATAACGGTTAAAGAGAAACCAAACTGCAAAGCTCAAGATACAACAGCTTGGGTCATTCAAAATGCATGAGGTTCTAAACAATGGTGCAATGAGATTGGAAACAATTAATAGTACACCATGCAAGGAAGTGATTAATGCCTCAAAACTGAAGCCTTATGAGATAAAGATTTTTCCAGATTCAAAGAATTTCGTGTAAGTGACCTTGTGTGACATGAAATGCCACTCATTTGACATCACCAATCAGACATCAGTAAAAAAATAACGAAAATTCAGACTGGATCCACAATTGGAGGAAGCTGAAAGAGAAAGGGACAAGTTGCAGGCCGACTTACACAAAGAAGTGGAGGTGGCCAATAAGAATAGCAAATTGTATAAGAAACTTCAGACAGAATGCTATCTCAAGTTCAACAGTTGTGGCAAGAGTCGACTCCTACATCAGCATCTTTTAAAGGATGCAACACCTTATAGCTTTAAGCAGTTCAGTATTATCTACTCATGTAGTCACTGAGGCTGCCCCATATTTATCTGTCAAGCCAGCTGCCACTTCTCACCTTCCTCTAGTCCATGATCATTTATCAAGGATTTGAACCACTCCTAGTGGGGGAATAGATGTAGCCAGGAAATAAGACATTTCAAAACGATGGAAGAGATACACATTTATGAATGATTACACGACGTGACATGGCATTATATTTTGAGGCCATAACTAGTTCTCATGTAACATATAGATGACTCCTTGTATTACCATAGTTACTAGAAGACGGGTATGGGTTCCGGTACAGTACGAGGAGAAGGGGATGGCTATGCCATGTTTAATAACAATAGGAAATGGGTACTCAGAGACAGCAAAAAATATATAGAATTTCATATATATTTAAATATGCATGTAAATTTATCCCCGAGGGGATGGCCCAACCGGTGTGAGTACGCGTTGTTAAGACACGTCCATAGCAAGTATTCATAGTTCAAATGCCTTGATTTATTTGTTCTATGGGGATGGGACATCTACACAGAACCAGGATATAATGGTAACCCCAGTCAAACTTGAACCCTTCACCTCATGGTTTGAGGACGGCTTCAGTTACCGATTCTTCCATAGCCCATACACACGCGCGCGCGTAAATTTTAGAGAGAGCAATATCATACAGCCTATATATAGTCTAAGAAAAATATTAATAACTTTTTTAAAGTATAGATATTAGAAGTTGACGGATCGGAAACATGGGAAGAGGAGGATGACTATCGAAGGTGAAAAACTGTGTTGCTAGGATTCGTGATTCCAGTTACACCAGATTTCTTGTTTTTGTGGTGACATTTCTGTATTTTGGATCTGTTTTTTGTCCTCCCTGCCCGCATCATGACCTGTACGGGTCAGGCAAAGGCTCTCCCTGTGCCAATATTGATATTTATTTCATCATATCTATGGTCAAGAGTACAGGTATATTTTATTTTAAAAAAAACTGAAATGCAAGTCATCAAGACGAGTACCAGTCTCAAAGACGCATTTTTGTGGAAGAAGACGAGTCTCTTTGTAACAATATTTTTTAGCTATGGTTTGTTAGAAGCACTAGGACTGAGGGGGTGGTGAATCAGTCCTTTAAAACCTTTACTTAATTCCCTTAAGTTGTATACACCATTCAAAGCATCAAATCAACATTCATTAACCATTAAGAGCATATTAAGCATGATCAACCATACACATGAATAAGAGAGTACACAAGACACCATATATGAAGTGGGAAACCCTCAAGGGGAAGAAAACCCAATTAATTTTTTGAATATATTACTCAATCCAAAAGACTTGCATGAATATTACACATCACACAAGAATTTTTTAGTGAAGCACCCACTTCACAAGGATCACCCACCCATATTTAGTATGGAACCCACTATACAAGGATGCGACAACCCCCCAAGATGATCAAGCACCCACTCAACCACCTGAAGGTGATGACCACTTAAGTATTGTTGCTCCTACAACAGATTGTGATCACAAGTTCAACTCTTATCACTCAAAACCTTTCTCAAACACACTTTCTCCTTCTTCGCTCTAACCTTCACTTTCTTTTGTTGATTAGGTCTAATGATCTTAAACACTTGCTCTTCTACTCTTCTCAATCCTTCATACCTTTTTCAGCTTTGTCCTGAAGACCTTGTACCTCTTTCACTCTCACCTCTAGCTCGCACACACTTTTGTCCTCTCCTTTAGCTCAAATGAGCAAATACAATACACTTTTATAAATGACTCAAACTTACACACACCTTAGGTCGGCCATGACCATTAAGGTCAATCATACCAACAAGAAAATACATCTACAACATCATATAAACTCACATGAAAGGACCATATAGGTCGATATTAGACTAAGACACTCAACATGCACAACTGGGCCTAAAAGGCTAGTTTCATCTCCACTGAATGCATCTTAAACTCCAAAAGCACCACCATCTAAAAGTTGGGAGAGTCCCTTCCATCCTCCAATCATCACATTTGATGATCCAATGCATTTTGAGCTCACACCAGCAAAATTTCCTCCATCGCTAATGAATTAGGGTTTAGGTAGGGTTTTTGACCACCTTGGCTTCTTAGCAATCGTTCATAAAGCACGGGACCTCATTTGATCTCATTCCAACTCTGAAACCTTCAAGTCCCCATGCAAACTTTGCACGTACCAACCAACACAAAACATCTCATATCAAGCTAGGAAACTCACCTTCTTGAGCTCGGTTGGACTAAAAACCTTATATCATGCAAGATCTTCCTCATACAGACCTAAAATTTTGTCCACGGCTCTAGGACAACCTCTCTCAACTTCTCCAATGCTCGTCAGATCATACTTGGCTCTGCATCTTCTCAACCACCATGACTTGCCTAGCAAGGTCATAGAATTAGGTTTACTTTCGACCTAGACAGAGTAGGTGAACATCATACCTATGCTTCAAAGCTCTTCAAAAAGGTCCTAACATCCTTGAGACATCGTGTCTCACTCCTCTGCATGTTCTCATGGGCCCACACACCTCTGCAACTAACTTTCATGCTCCATTAGGCCACCAAGCACCTAGACTACGTATAGATGAAGACCTACAAACCCTACTCACACCTTGCAAACACCTTCTCAGACCTATATGAGTGTCTCAACACACTCCCAACATGTTCTCCATGCTTCACAAGCCTCCATACATCTTTATCCTTCATATGCCATCACCCATGTTGATTAGACCTCCTGATTAGGCCTACTTGGCCAAGCAATTCTCACCTTCTTCACTTTTGCAACCATGCTACTACTTGTCTATCTGTGTCATCATCACTACAAGCTACCTGTTACACTCCTTATCATCAATCCTTTGTCATTAATGTACTTGCACCTTTTACATCAATGACAACACTAGCACACACATGCCAACATGGTTGATGGTTACATATGGGTTGTCGAGGTGGTTTTCGCCAACTAACATAACCGTCATAGCTGAACATATATATCACAATCTTCTAATGAAAATTGAGAGAGGTATCTCATGTCTTGCCTATATAATATTGCCATAAATTATGAATACATTGTACATTACAAAAGAATAATGACGTTTCCATACCATGAGTCTCATCTATGACATTTCGCTATTGATATTGACGGTGTCATGATGTGTTTCCTATATATATTGTATATTGATTAATATTTATGATAATCTCTCTTGATGTTTCATTATACCAAAATTTAGGGCTCTTTTTCATTTAAGTTTGATTTTATGTGTCATGTCATAAATTGTGCTTCCCCTTTCTTGGATTGATTGATGTGTCCTCCCTCTAGCATTGGATATGCAATTTGATTGCTTTCCCTTTGTTGTTTATTGCAATGCTTAGTTTCTTTGGGATAACATTATATGTAACTGAGCTAAGACTCCTTCGCAATAAATATCGACCAAGCAACTAGTCTTCGTTTGGCATCTAGTCCACATTTCCAATTCCATTGTTAAAGTTTTACATTTTGGCTATTGCATTTTTAAGCACATTTGGGAAGGGGAAGGTAAAGTTGAAAATTTTGCATGCTCATTGCATACTTATTCACCAACTTATTATTGTGGTTTAAATTTGCGTCTACTTGGTCCAAGTGGTATGGTCGTTGTTTGCTATCATGCTACGAGGGATAGGGCATTTGGAGCTTATGTTTTTTATCAACCATTGTAGGGCCTTCAATTAGCATATGCATTTAGATCCTTTGCTCAACAAGCACTACAACACTCACCAAATCTTGTATCCTTCGAATTCCAAGTTTATGGAATGTTGCCTATTAATGTTGAGGTTAATGAAACTAGCAATCTATGGTCCAATGTTGACCTCTTAAACAATTAATTTTTTGGGTTTTCGACAAATCCAACACTAGAATAAATGTGTCTTTGAGGCAGCTAAAGTCCCCTTTAGATCGTCCAATTTGATCCTATATGATTAAAGGTTACTAAACAAATTATATTAACAAGAGATATTTTATTTGCAAAAATAAATGCATTAGATATATAGGGCCCTGTAAGAAGTAAGGTGATTCCAAGAGGGGTCCGACTCTTTATATATCTAGAAGGGGGAAAACCCTATAGATATATGGACGCCCTATCTATAAATGGGGGAGTATAGAGGATGGCCTCAACATTCATTTCTAAATGACCTTGACATTAATTCAGACCATTCAATGACCTTGACCTCCTTTTGTTGGCACACATGTATAGGGGCATATAAAAATTAATCAAGTCCTCTAATCACCAAACTTCTTAGGAAGTCAACCTACCTTGTTGTTAAGAAACTACTCCCCAACCTATTATAACAGCTTGTAAAGCTCTCAATACTAAGTGGGAATGATCTCTAAACAGAAAAACCTTGTATTTGATCAACAAAAAACAAACAAGGAACTTTCTTACATATTCTACAAACATAGGTGATGAACAAGAAGCTCAAAATGAACTAGAATAAGCGTATATAAGCAAAGAAAATGAAACTCTATATTATGTAGACTCTCACAAGTCGCTCTAAGACAACATACAACATGTGTTCTCTCAGGCACACACTAGACTTACCCAAAAGCCTCACATCTATGTGGATGCTCTTAGAATGTCTTCGAAGCTTGAATATAGGTGAGGGAGATGGATTTATTTAAAAGAAAACCTTAGGAATCCTAGGAATAATCTAATTGGCCAGTGAAATGGCAGTCAATCTTGGTTGGCCAAGTAACTTCCTTGAATCCTATTGACTTGCTTATCTCACATGAATTTTTCAAATTCCTCATTAATTAAAATAGCAATAATATGCATATATCTCACTTAGAATAAATTCACTAACCTAAATCAGCTTAAGACTATGGTACGGATAACAACCTTCACCGCCATCACCCTTAAGTGCAACTTAGAAGGTGTTTTACAAAAATGAGGCCGAAGCCTCTAAAAATGGGTCCCGACTCTAGGGCTCACAAGGTCCTCGTGTACAACACCCAAATGTCGAAAAACTGCCTAAAAGTGTGCTTGTCCTTATGGATGGCATTCAATTATACAAGAATACATGGGTGTCGAGCCATGGTAACCGTCAAGTCAAAAATTAATATGAGGTTGAATACAAGGATCTCTCCAAAGAATACAGAATCTTGACCAAAGTGAAAAGTTTTAGGGTTGTGAATCATGCTCCACAAGAGAAGTCACCTTATCCATAAGAAGACCTTGACAAGGAATGCATTTGCATGAGTGATTTGAATCCATTACTCGAACAAAAGTTAGACTAAAAGGTGTTGGAGGTACCATAGGTTGCTCACCATTAGGAGCAGGTCATGCCATCCATCATGCCGAAAATGCAAAATTAATCTTTTTTCATGCCGAAGGTGCCATGAAGGATTGGCTAATACATCACTCAAAGTGTATGGATGGGCTGATCCATCACTCAAAGTACATGAGAATGGGCTGACCCATCACTCAAAGTACACGAGGATGGGTCAATCCAGCATTGAAGGAGCCAAAAAAGAATGGGAAAATCCATCACTGAAAACTGGCATAGGGGCATGGATAGGCTGATCCATCACTCAAAGTTCCAAAAAGGAGTCTAATCCATCACTAAAGACTACTAAGAAGGATAGGTGGATCCATCACACAAAGAAAACAATACAATATGTCAATAACCCTGCCAAATTCACCCTCTTGCCCCCGCAATGTTGAACTAGAGTGATTCTTGTAAGAGGAAGCAAGGATGATGCTAAAGGAATTTGACTCTCATGCAAAATATAACTCCAACAAAGGTGTTGGTGGACACCAAAAAAGAACACAGTTCAAGGATGGGCTGTCCAATGTATGCGGTTTGGTTGAGACAAAAGCCACAAAAGATCACTAACAACCACATATAGCTATGGTCATGTAAGCATAACATATATCACGCTGCCAACCAAGTGTCTATAAGGTGATTCATTGACCATTGATGAATCATCAATGGTTGACAACCTCAGCCCAACCTCCATAGCTATGAATCCAGAATCTTGTAGATGCTGATCAATATTCCCAGGCTTGTGGAGCCTCCTTAAGTCCGGATAGGGACTGAATCATGGCTAGGAATTCGAAAACCTTCAATCTGCACTGTGCAAACCTCCTTGTCCACATCTCCGATCAGGAAGGCACTCTCACATCCATTTCACATTCCATTTGAAACAGCATCCAATCAAATTGAGCTGCTATGGAGAGAAGCAACTGAAATGTGATCCGACTATCTTTGCAATATTCATTGTAGGAGCAAAAGTTTCCTCATAGTCCATTCCCACCTATTTGTGAAATGCCTTTCACAACAAGACGAGCCTTTTACTTGTCCAAAGTACCATCATCTTTTCTTTTGACTGTTTACACCCATTTGCATCCAATGGGTTCATTTCATCAGGGTGTCATATTTAGCTTGCATGCTAGTCTCCCACACAAGTTTTCCTTTTGCTTTACGATATCATTGTGGTTCAAGTACCATAGAAATATCAAAAGTGAGAGCAAAATGAACACTCTGTAATGGATTAAGAACCTTATTTTCTGGTCATCTGAGCCAATGCCTTTGATTGAGTGGCATTTTATCCTCCATGCACAACTGTGTGTGGCATTTGATTGAGGCATTTCACCATCCCTCCATGCGCATCCTTTATAGTGGATTCTCCCTCCACAATTCTAACCAGTCGCTTTTCTTGCCAGCTCACCATGTGTCTCCCATGCATCCTGTAATCGGGACGTTTTGTTATAGCCTGGGCACAGGCCACGCGAGGCCCTGTTCAGCCTCTTAGTCAACAATCCAATGTAGTTGATATTCCAAACAGAAGTAGTGCATGTCAAGCAGATTGGAACATGGAGTCGTATAAACCTATGTGCTATTTCAGTCCTCTTATACATCCTTTGTGTTGGAATCTATTTTTACACGTACCTATTATGCTCCTGAGAGTGGATTGAGTCAACAGGCCTATATACACCAGTCAGGGTCCAGTGCCTAGGGACACAGATGGCTGAATTTTGCCAAGGTGATTCCATTATTCAGTCAGATTTTGGATCATGCAGGACTTGAGCCATTTTTTACAGAGATGAAAGGACCAGTCATAGATGACTTCCGAAGCTATTAATTAAACTTAATAATGTGTTCTTGTCCAAATAAGGAACAACATATTACCAAATGCAATGTGTCCAGCAATATAGCGTGTACGCGAGCTCGCGTGTGCGTGATTTTTATCTTGCTAGAAATTATTAGATGTTTCCTCCCAAAAATGAAACTAGTTCAGCGTATCTGAGGTTAGTGACATCGATGCATACAATGGAAGTATGAATAAACTAGTGTTGAATTGAAACATCTAATATCTGAATTGATGAGTCTAGAAACATCACTCTCCAAGATAAATTGAAACTGGTGAAGGAAAATAGAAATGACATAGCTCCAATTTGTAGATATCTAATTGAAAAGGTTGGAGATAGTATCTTTGTTTTCTTGATATTTTATGAATGCATGGATTTGAAGACAGTTTTTGCAGTGTTACATGGGGATTGTTTGATGTTTTATTTGTTCGGGGGGAATTTTTTATTGAACGTCCCAAATTTTTATGTATTTGATTTCTTAAAAATAGAGATTAGACTCCAAAGTCCTAAATAAACATTTGGGACCGCTAATCCAAAAGTACTCGAAGAATCAGTTTTTAAAGTTTAACCCTCTCAATTTTATTAAATAAAATTAAAATATTGAAACAGTGATTTAAATGTTCTAAATTAAGCATTAATTGTGTTTTAGTCTAACTCAGAGGAATCGATTCGTGTATCCCAGCGATTTGGAGCTGCGAAAAAAATCTAACTATAGGGTGCTATGCCCCCCTATACCACCTCTTACACGTAGTATAGTGGACCACGTCACCACCTCCCGCGGATAAATTAGGAGTCGATACCCATGACTTGGGCCACCTGAAGTTTTGGCCAAGAACAAGTGAGCCAACTGTACACCTTGATCATGGTCTAGTTAAATTTAATTAGTGATTTTATTTCACCAATTAAGGCATCAACTCTACTGTTATAGAATGGACACGGGTCACCTGAATCAACAATTTGACGGCTAAATAAAAAGTGTCAATGGTGGGCATGGAGTCATATAAAAGTGCTATTGGATAGCTGTTTGATAGGTCACTCAGAATTATTTATTACCTGGTATTATGCTCGTGACAGCCCAGATTATTGAACTCTACATCAGACCATTTCCCCATGTCAGTGTGGACAGATCTCAATGGTCAAGGATTCTACGGCACGCTGGCCCATTGCAGATAGGGCTGTCATTTGGCCGAGTGTGCAGATCAGAGGGCAACATGCTTCAATGCAAGTTGTTATAGTCTCGTTAACTTTTACTAGTTGGATAACATGAAATCTAACTATGGTACAAAAAGATAGGTTTTTAGATCAAGGTTAGAAAATATTAAATGTTGATTTGTTAGAATATATTTTATGTTTTAGTTTCCTATAAATCTAGAGACATTGATCACTTGACGGCAAAGAAAATTAAAATGTCTTGTATCCCACAAGCTTCGACATTCTTCTGATTAGCTTCGAGTAGCCGGTACGTACCCTGCAGGGCATGGGTACGGGTACGGTACGTACAATGACTACGTACGGTATGGGTACTAGTATGCCAAACTATTGTATCCGGGTACGGGTACTTGGGTACAGGGTATGTCCAGCAGTCCGTCAGGTACGTCTTAGGTACCTATCTTGTGAAGTACCCAGACGTACCCGGGTACTGCTGGACTCTACCCTGGCTCATTATAAGTTTGCTAAATTACATAGTCCCTCTCCCAGCAAGTACCCATCCAGTAAAAACAACAATTTTTTAATTTTTTAAGGAGACACCGTTAGACTGTAACTTTTTTGTTTTGGAAAAAAAAACTAGATTTTTGGGGGTCAATAAAGGTCAATAGATGGGATTACGTAAATGATTCAACTCTGGTAAAACTTCACAGTAAGTACCTAAAACAATGGCTGAAACTGCAACAGTTGAGATGCGTTTGGGTAATGTAGGATCAAAAAACAGGTGGCAGCATCTCCACTAGTGAAGTCGAAAGACTAATGCAGGAATAATAAGAGAAACCCCAAAGGAATCTGAACTGCCAGATTTGAAGGGAGCTTTGATAATAGCCAGAATTCCAGTCCAGTTATGTGATTTGTTATTATTTATGTTAATAATTGGACATTGTAACATTTGGAGTTTGAACAATGTACTTGTTTGAAGTTCAATCAATGAATATCATGACAAAATGCATTGAATTATTAATACGTTATTTGGCTATTTCACTTAATAGAGATAATTTGTTCACTCTATGGGCCTCATGTATAAGGCTGAATTTTTGCTTATTTGGCTATATTTTTAATATTTTATATGTATATTGTACTTTGTACCCAAGGGCCGTACCATTTAGTTCTATTAAAGCGGGTTACAAGGGTTTATAATTTAATTGCCAAAGTATATCCTACAGTGTAGATGCAGTTCTTGCCTTTACCATTTTCCTGTGTAAGTAACCCCTCATTACAACTGTGACATAGTACACGAGAAACAAAATCCATGTGAAATCGAAGAATCATGTAAATCTTTCCAAAGCGTTTGAACCCTCCTTTTCTTCCTTTTCATGGGACAAACCATCCTCCAATGGTGCTTTACTTTCCTACGGACAATTCTTAGCCGAGATCAAGGTGAACAAAGGCTGAGTTTCACTGTAAACTAAGAGAATGATAAGAAAAATGTAGGCTTGCATGTTCATACCCTAGCAATAACAATGCTATTAGCAAAAACTTTGGCTTAAGCATTTGGATTTTTGAATGAGAAGGGATTACTTCTAGAGCTGCCTACAAAATACGTTGCCTCAAAGTTTTTTACATCACACCACCTTTCTCCTTCCAGCAATTCCCACAAAAGACATGTGATCCATATGTGACTTATTCAAAGAAATAAAAGGACTACGTACTTTCCCTCCAACATTTTCTCTTTCCATCTCTCTCCCTCTATCCCCTTTCCCCTTCATTCATCCCCCCTCTTCTCCCTCCATTTCTCCTCTACTCCTCCCTTTCGGCATATCCATTACACTAGAGTGCGATTATTAGTATCCTCCCACACATCTGATATAGTGGAGTCTTCCTCTACAACTAGTGCGTGTATGTTGACTATAGCAGGGTCAACAAGCCTATGCATGCCCACCTCGCCCAATTCCTAGGGCAAGTACCCTTGTCGTGGGCAAGAACCTTGTCGTGATTCACAGTAGACACAATACACTTCTGTACAGATATATTCATTGTAACGTCGAGACAATACACTTCTGCCCAGAGAAATTTACAGCATTGTTGTTCATGCTATATTTCTGTTAACTAACGAATAGACAGAGAGATTTCTATGTATGTTACGAACATACCTAGCATTCCTTACAATGAATTTTTGAGCATTATTCATCATGATACGAATACCCCTATCCCCTCTACTGCAAATGACTCCCCATCAGCTAATAAACTGAATCATAACAATTTGTATTTGCAGTAAATGTTGCATACCAGTCCATTTCACACTAAAAATGTCTGTTGCACTAGAATCAATGAACTAGCAATTGGTAGCACTGTCTTTCGAGTATGATACCGTGAGACCACTCCTCCTTGGAATCATGTTCTTCAATTGCTGCCACATTTGCTAACCTTGTGGCTTTTTGTTGTGGGAAGAAAGATCGTATTGTCATTTCCGGAAATCCTTTTTCATATGCCTAACCTTATGACAATAATGACATTTCATTTGGTATTACCATTAGAGAAGATGATTCACCAGGATATTTTTTCCACTTAGTGCCTTTGACTTGCAATAAAGGTGCCTACTCCCTGTTTGTTGGGAACGGTTGTAGACTCATTGGAACCTGTAGTCTCAGGAAATTAGTGGATTCCTTAATGCAACAAATAGGAACTAACCTAGATGTTTCAAAATTCATTTCTAGCCTTTCCACCAACAAGTGTAAGGCCTCCATCAAATAGATTCACTCATAAGAGGGTGGTAAACTATTCAATAACAGGAAAAACTGACCTTATCTCATCATCTAGGGTCCTTTTTCAAATGTAGATGGCCACAAAGTTGGTCTTAGGAGATCTTTCATCCAAGCGTAAGAAGATGTTCCACCTTTTTTTGTTGATGGAACCAATCTGGTCTCGATTACTTTTTTGCTCCAAATAGAAGATGTATTGAGAGGGACCGACCCTCATTTCATCCTTGTTGAAGTTTGATGCTTGTTCAAGTACAAAAGCACACTTGCCTCAGTGGCATTCGACAACCTTCGAGTATCAAATCATCTAACACAAATCTTCAACAATAGCAAGGGCTCCTTATGATGCTTGTCCTAATCCACAAAATTGCAATAGGTTTCCTTTAGTGCCGAGAATGATTTTATTGCAGTCTCAATACTCTACAATTGTCAAAATTTTGTGACTCCAGACATTGTAATTCTGGCCAACTAACTTATGTGATTCTAATATAACCTAAGTTTGAATAGTGGCCATTATACACACCTGGGTTTGACTGTTGTCAACTGTAAAGCAATGAAAAGATGAAATGCAAAGTCTATCTACTGACGTTGAATCTACAATTTGCAAATTTCCAAATTACTTAGTAATCTCAAGGCTCCTGGTCTGGAATGGATAATGGCATAGACATTTAACACAAGAAATCTCCTGTCTTTTTGCAAAACATTCAGCTGAATGATTAATGACAACTGGAAATTGCTGGTCTTCAAAACCCAACAGTCAACTGACTGCAAATCATACGAAAAACCTTCCTTCTCCTTGGGTTCAGATCATAATTTTATCTTGAGCACACATTTTTGTTCCTAGTATGATTTCTAAAAACCGTAACATATGTAAAAATTGTTGGCAAACTACGCAAGTCTTCACATCGTTTTTCTTTGCAAATACAATAAATCATGAAGTGCCCTAACTGCACGTTTGACTTCAACTTGCAATTTTGTGGTCTTTCTAGACTGCGTTTCTGATAGACGAGTTTTGGTTTGTGACCTACACAATCTCGCATTTCATCTTTTCTGAAAAAATGTCAGATTGAAACTCATGTCGCATGACCCTTATAGATCTTCTCACCTTCTGATCGTGCCCGTAACCGCTTTCGCCTTCATTTTTCCATGCTCTTCACGTTTGCAAAATCAAATTTTTGTTAGTCTTTCCTTGCAATGATTGAAGACATTTATGTATTCCTCAACTCTTCAGATCTGCGTATTTGTGATCCTCCATGGGTGAAAGCCCTTTGCCCTAATGTCTCTAAATAGTCTTGGTCCAAACCTTCAATAAATAGGAACAACTCACGTCTGATTCCTTCCTAACAAGCACTTCCTCCTAATCAGACAGTCTTCTTGTTTCATGTTTGTAAATCTCACATTTTACCTTCTGAAAGTTGTGGTTCTCACGTCACGCGTGTCTCATGAAACATCTTCAAACCTTCATTTTCTGGTTTTGTGCCCAAATTTCTGCATGTCGTGAATCTAGACTTCTAAACTGGTTTGCTCCCACACATTTTGGTCTCTTCAAGTCTACACATCTTCAAAATCATTGTCAATGTCTCTTGATTCTTTGCCTTCTTCCTCATTCCCTAGCAGATTTGTACCCCATGAAATGTGACCTAGGTTCCTACAACGTTTGAATCTCTTTTTCTCTTTATTGCAGTTCATACCCTCTTCCAGGGCTTCCTCAAGCTCCGAGCTTACTGTTTGTACCTTTCTCCTAGGGCTTCCTCAAATAGTGAGCTCTAATACTAATGTTAGAAAATATGAGAGAGAAAAGAGAAACTAGAAGCCATATGGCACACGACACATTTACATCTTGTGTATCCGTCATTTATTAAACATAAAAGAAGTTACATCAGGTGAGGTTGAGCAGGGTGGGAGCGGCATTGGGGATATGAACTATGCGTACAAAGCAAGGGAAAGGGCAAAGCAGAAGGGGGAGCTGCAGGTGGCGCCAGAGCGGCAGTGTTGAAGGGGGCAACAAGCACTAAAGGCACTGCCAAGGAGGTATAATGTAGGATTTCTCGTAGAGGGCAAGGTCGCCTATCAAGCAAGGTCACTGTCCAGGCAAGGTAGGGTTGCTACAACCCCACCAAACCGTTAATATTTTAAAACCTCAAAGTAGAACAACCTGGGTAAAAAAACGTCAGAAAATTTCAGAAACCCCTGAGAACTTGGAAAAAAATTGAAACTGAAGATTTTGACCAAATCTGCCTAAAGCCCTTGTAGACCCCTCATTTGCAAACTCCCAGGATTTGGTAAAAAACACTAGAGAACCCTCAAGAACGTTTGAAAAGCCCAAAAATTTAGAAAGTGCACTGTAAAATATCTACTCTACCCAAAAAACTCGATACACCCCTAAAAAAATTATAATGTTCCCAAAAAAGTACCTGAAACACCCGATTGCCTCTAAAAATGAAAACCCATACAGATTTCAGCAAACCCACAACTAGTTTTTAGATAAAGACTAAAAAATATACTTATCCACCAAGAAAAATGATCACCAGCACTCATTTGAATCCCTCAAATTCTACTTTTTATAGAATAATCAAATATCTGTAAAATGGAGATAAGAGGTAGAGTTTCAACCAAAAGTGGAGCTTTCTCCTCTAAAATTGTTGAAGATCACAACAAACCTACTTTGATGACATGCAAAAGTTCTGAATACCAATTGTCTCTAAACAGCAAAAACATGTACTGGATCAACAAAAATTAAGCCAGGATCTTTCCTGCATATTCTACAGATAGAAGAGATGAAAATGAAGCTCAAAATGAATAGAATAAGCATGTATAAACAAAGACAATGAAACCCTATACTATTAAAACTCTCACAGGCTTCTCTAAGGCAGCATACAAGGTGCGTAGGTGCTCTCAGGCACACATAGGACTTACCCACAAGCTTCACATCTCTCTGAATGTTTCAGAAGGCTGAATATAGGTGAGGGAGATTAATTTATTTATCATAAAACCTTAGGAAGCCTAATAATAATCTGATTGGCCAGTGAAAGGGCAGTCACTCCTGATTGGCAAGGTGACTTGCTTAAATCTTATTGGCTTGCTTAACTAACACAAATTTTTCTAATTCCTAATTAAGTAAAATAGGAATAATATGCATATATCTAGCTTACGATAAAGTCACTAACCTAAGTCAGCTTAAGTCTAAGGTGTGGATAACAACCTGCACCGACACATCTTGCTATGTTTAATTCATATGAAATCAAATTTCCACTACCTTGACATTGTATCTTCCTTTTTATGGTTAATTTTGTCTGTTTCTCCTATTTTCTAGTTGGCAACTTGGCCAACCCTACCAATTCCCCAAATAATTTTATATGCGAACTGGTCTTTGTGCGCCACTAATTTCATTTTTTTTGCCCTATTCTCTTTCGTCTCTGGGTAAACATTCTCTCATTCTTTATGCTTAATGCTCACATTATCAAACTAAGAGAAATGACCATATCATGATCTAAGTCATTCAAGGTTGCTAGGAATTACGAAGCATTTCAAAACTCCTTCAGTTCCAAAATTTGATTTTTTCTATACATATTACGTAAAACACCCTAGCATATGACTAACCTACCAGCTAACAAGTTGATTTACCCAAAATGGGTCATGTGGGGAAAAAACAAATGAAGAGGTCCTCTGAGGACTGAAGGAGCAGCGTTGATCCAGTGGTAGCTCAATGAAAAAGGCCTCTTCATTGCAATTTGCACCTCAGCCCCAAACAGGAGATCCTTCTTTTCCTTTGTATTCCTCATGGAATCGAGGAGAAGCACTACTCACCCTACTTCCCTCGTCCCTCTCCCAACAATAAAGAGACTAGTGCCAGATTTGAAGATTTTCTAAGAGAAAAATGGTTTAATGTGTTTCAGTTTCAGTGGACATAATTCATGGAAAATAGGTCAAAATGCACCAAAGGAAATTTCATCATTTGGTTTTTGAGCATGTTAGAGGATTCTTAAGCCAAGAAACCTAAAGTATGTGATCACACTAGTTGAGATGCCCGATCAGCTCCACAACAGGGAAAGACAAAATGATTTTGTAAACCAACAAAAATGGTTCACCTTCCACTAACGAATCAAGAAACTGAAAAAAAACCAATATCAATCATCCTCAGCATTCATTTTCAGGAGTAAGAGTAATCAGTAAACAGAGGATACTGCCTAGCAATTCTTCTAACTGGAGAAACATTGTGTAAATGTTTCAAAGCTAAGTTTTGACGAGTCTCCTTTTGGTGGAGACACCTAGAAGATGACCCTAAAATCCTAGGAAAAGGATACAGCCAAGAGGACAGTGTTACAAATATTTAATTTAAAAAATATATAGAATTAATAAAATAAAAATTAATTTGTTGAGAGTCAAGCACTCGAAACTAAGAAATTACACCTGGAAATGTCTAGTTCAAAGCCGGAATCGCCCCATTTAGAGCAGAGAAATCAAAATTGTCAAAACTGACAGTAAATTGTTCAAAGTTGGAATTGATGTCATCTGAGGATAGACTCGCTTCAGAAATAGTTTGATAAACAAACTTGCAAATGGATTTGATCTACAGTTTTATGGGAGATGAACTTCAGAAAATAGAACACAAAGACACATATGCAGGAAACTTTCGCAAAAGCATATGAATGTTTGCGCACAAAAGCAACTCAAAATGGAGTTTGTTTGTTTACATAGAGATGAACATTCACACACAAAATGTGTTTAGGGTTTACAATTGTGACTTGATTTTTACAAGAATTTGGAGCATTCTTGTAATTTGTTTCTCAATGGGACCCCCGCAAGGGGACAAATCCCCAAAATAGAACAAGAGGCGGGACGCACTATGTAATCCTCTGGCTCCAAAGATCTGGTCCCTAGAGATGCATCCCTGGGGAACATAATTTTGAAGTAAACAAATATTTTGACATTTTGTAACTATGTCGTAAAGTGTTGCAGAAGACAGAATCAATTGCAGATTCCTCAGTGGAATTTTCTACCCCAAGAGGGTTCTTCCACATCAAATATTTGTCTTTTATGTGGATCCATGTTTTCTTGTATTTTTGTTCAATATATGTTGTAATACATTTCCTATACAAAGAAAGTTAAAAATTCAAAAATTCAGAATTACTGTTAAACGCAATATGTGGTTGCTTGCCACACACAAAGTTAAGCACTTGGAATCCTAATAAGCCACTAGTTTTCTTAGTGGAAAATTGTGTTTGATGAATTGTTCTAATTCATATAATAGTAAATTACAGATCATCGGTTGCATTAAAATTTTGGACGAATGCAAGCCTTAAGTTTTTAATATATTTATAATTATATAGAAAAGTTGGTGACTTGGTATCACGATTTTCCATTGACTTTATCTTTAACACATTTGAATCATTTACAATGCTTCAACAAAAGAGACACACACTTACCTAATTATGTACCAAAGGTAATCTGTTGTGTCCTTAGTCGTACTAATGTGTTCCAAAAGACCTTTGTTCTGAAATTGAGTATCTTCAAACCCTCCAATGTTCTCTCTAAATGTTTCCCAGCCAATCCCTTCCATGAATTTCTGACTTAATGGTAATTTAGATGATCCATACTTCATCTGAGTATTTAATTTAAGAGAGTAAGATTGGGCATTCACCTGTTACAAAGCATCAGAAATTAGTAATTATGTTTGTTGTAATTTGCAGGTTGCATTTATTACAAACAGTAAAATATTTGTATTATCTTTATTGCTGCATAAACACTTATTTTATGTCAAGTTATGGACGCATTAACCCAAAACAACAAGAAAAGGATATTAGGAAAAAACAAGAAAATTGGCAATGCATCTACAGGAAACATTAGAAAACAAGGTTACGGAAAGAGGTAACAAAGTGTTGTCTACTCAAAATTCCCCTCTCTAACAAGGACAAATTTTGAAAATTTTGAGTCTAAGTGCTTTTTCTGAGATACCCAGGTTGTGAAGTCGAAAGAATCTAAGTTTTGGGTCATTTTGTAAGTATTTCGGGTCTGTCGGGACTTTCTGTCCCACCTGTCCCAAGTACGAAAGTGCAAGTTGTTCCCCGATCGGCCGAAATCCCCGAAACTGTCCCATTCTCGGGCCCGTCGGAACTTTTTGTCCCCAAGTGTCCCAAAACTTTTGTGCGAGCTTTCCCATTTTCGGCCGAAACTCCCGAACCGCGTACTTCGCGCATTTTCGTCCCAAAACTTTTGTGCGAGCTTTCCCATTTTCGGCCGAAACTTTGCCCGAAACCGCGTACTTCACGCATTTTCGTCCCACAACTTTTGTGCGAGCTTTCCCATTTTCGGCCGAAACTTTCTAGTCGCGTACTCCGGAATTTTCTGTTCCAAAAGTCCCCAAGTCCAAATGGGCCTGCTGTTCCAATTTCGGCCGAAATGCCTGAACCGCGTACCTCGCGCATTTTCATCCCAATTGTTCCAAAAGCTTTTGTGCATTCTCTCTCCATTTCGCCCGAGCCGCGTGTTTCGCGCATTCGCGTCTCACCTGTTCCAAGCGTACCAAGTGTCATTCATACTTAGCTTTTCCCGCTCATTCCGAATATGACAATCTTTCAAATTGGTGGTGGTGTATTCAATGCGCATTAAATTCATTCCGCTCCTCAAACGGCTATATAACCAAGCATACCACCTTCGCATTTTTCACATTGCTTTCTTGCTATCATTTGCTCAAACCCTTGCAACCTAGTTCCCTTTGCAAATTCCTTCCAGAGTCTGGGTCGCAGCTCCGAATCTATCAATATGAAGATCAAGTTTCAGGGACAGGAGAAAATTTCTCCACTCGAGTCTGCCGTTAGCAATATCGGAGACAGTGAAGCCCGTCATCTCGACTTCAGCGACTTTTGGTCAAGAATGACAGATGCAAACCCTACGCCGATGGCACAGATGATTAATGATAGCGGTTTGGCTTTCGCCGGAGGTTTCCCTATCTCAGTGCAGTGTGCTGATACGGTACTTTCATGCGGAGCTCACTTCGACCCCGACTCAAGCGAATTGACAAATGTACACGGGGAGCTCATTGCCAAGCTAGACGCTGCCGCCATTGGAGCTGCTCTGAGGATTCCGGAGATGGACAATGCCATAGTTGTCTCTCGTGATCAAGCACAGGCCATGTTCGACCAAGACAGTGATAAATATAAAGCTCGAGTGGCGAGGTCTTGGTTGAAGAACCCTAGGAAAGGAGCTTCTCGTCTGACCAAAACCCTCTTCCGGGCGGATTTCAATGAAGAATTGTCAGATTTTATAATCCTGCTGGCTCGGGTTATGGGTTTGCCCTCAACCAATGAGTTTCATTTCTGGATGTGCCCGCTCATCAGCATGGTGTGCGAGGGAACGCAAAACATCAATTGGGCAGAAATCATAAGCGTGAATTTGGCCGAGCAATTATCCAATGTGCGACAAACAAAGAAGTTCTTCATGACTTCGTATCTGATGTATACCCTAGCAGCGTCACGGCAATGGTTTGGCTTTTCCTACATCGATGCGCACAAAGACGATCCAGTGTACGCCTATTGCCCGCAGTTCACCCTAGAGACCAGCAATCGGAATTTCAGAAGGGTCAATGATGCCTTTACCATGTACATGGTCAGATTGCTCGAAGGTGACACTGCCAGGAGGTTTTCAGACGAAGCTATGAACCTGATATCACAATATGGAGCCTATTTCATTCAGTTCAGGAAATTCTCTTATATCAGGCTTGCTGGCTATGAGAACACTCCTCTGCGGCTTCCCATGTTCTGCAACGACAAAATGGCCTTGATCGAGATATGCAGGAAACTGGACAAGTTGCACAGAACTTGCAGAGACAAGAAGATTTCTGGCTTACATTTTCCCATCTCTCTGGGAAACTACACATGTAAAACGGCCCTGGATGCTCAGAACGTAGAAAGAGCCCTGGTCCCTATCACTGTTCATTTCTTCAAGCCAAGAACCTGTTTTGACTTGAAGAAGTTCATTTGAAAGGAACATCAAGATAGTCTATCATCACAGGGAAGATACAGAAGACTACTGGGCCGACTGTGCAGATGATTTTGAAGCCAGAAGAAGGCATTGTGGTAGGTTCTCCCTGCAATTGATCCAAGAACTCAGCCTGTACCAAGTTTCTGAAGGTCTCCAGGATGACAATTCTGAGCTATATTCGTATGAATACGAAAATGTGATTAAGCACACCCCTCTGGAGGACCTGGATTGGAACAGAAAAGAAAGAGATGATCTGGCTGAGATTATTGCCCCAGTCTTGATCAGAACTAGGGTCTGGTTCAGTAAGAAGATCCGAGAATTCAAGAGGCACTCAGGAGAATCCAGCTCCAAAGATGATTCGACACCCATAAGGGAAGCATCAGTTCCAGAGTCTGGGACACCAGTGAAAACCCCTCCTGCCTCAATAGCTCAGGGACTTGTAGGATCTACTCCTTCTCCATCTACCCAAGTATACAAGAAGAAACTCAAAGAGGTAAAGAAGGAGCCTGCAGAGGATGACCCTCCAAGAAAACAGGCAGAGTTGCCTATGGGGCCAGAGAACATCATCGTTCTCAGTGAAAGTGAAGACAGTGAGGTGCCAATTCCTACAAGTGTTCCTGAAAATCCAGCAGATAAAGATAAAGAAGTCCAGAGCACCGAACTTCCAGGTACTACTGATTCTTCTGCCGCCATTACCTCCAGTGTTCTTCCTGCATCTCAGCTTGAGTCAGCAGCTGCACAGACCTTGAGTATCATGAGCTCCCTATCTCTTGGTCCCCTTGCCTCTCCTGCAGATTCTTCTTCCTCTTTTGCTTGGGTGCAACCTCTGGTTGATAAAAGGAAGAGAAAATCCTCCTTTCAAAGCTTGGGACCAAATTTTGATGCTGTAGCAGCCTTGTTGGGCACCACTCCTTCTCGTGCCAAGAAAGCCAGAACTACTTCCAGGATTGTGTCGGATGCTCGAGGTCAGCAATTCCTGGAGATTGCTAAGCCCACAGTAGACAAATCGGAATCAGAGTTGCTGACATCCGACTTGGAACTCTCAAGGATCCCTATGGGAGAGTCTACTCCTGAAGGTGAGATTCATAACCTCCAGGAAACAGTCACCAGAGTCATTGGAAGGGTGGAGAAAGGGCAGCAGACGATTGAACAGCTGGAAGAACAAGCCCAAGTTCTCACTAGTTTTATCAAGTCACTCTTGTCTAAGGACAAAGTTTTAGACCCCACCCCCTTGACTGCTCTACCCCCTCCTGTAATTCTAAGCCAAGATGAAGTGCAAGAAATTAAAGAGATGCACAAGTATTCTGTCTATGGTAGAGCTACCGAAGCCATGGTGGATGACATGCTTGTTGCCGGGCTAAACTTCATCGACGAAGCTTTTAAGCTACATGGAAAGGTAGACAAGTTGCAACATAAACTATCCTCTACCATTGAGGTTATGAATAAGGAGCTTAAACTTTGGGGCAGTTGCATTGTAGACCTTCGCCTCATGGGACAGACAGATGAGAACATCTTGCTGGCGAATAAGATTTTCGATGATGCCGAAGATAATCTATCAAAATCCTGGGTCTACAGTGTAGAGTGGAAAATCAGAGTCCTGGAAGAAGCTGTAGGAGAAATGAAGAATAGCTGGCAAAAGGGAGAAGCTTTCAAGACGCTAGCAGCTGCTGCTTTCAAAGATATGCATTGTCATCTTCAGGATGAAAACTCTGGCATTCCCTCATCCTTGCAAGAAATCAAAGCTCAGTTCAGAGCTTTTGTCAAAGATAATCTTTTCAAGGAAGACTCCATCTCTAAAGACAAGATAAAAGAAATTTGTTCTCTCCAGTCTGCCATTGAAGAAGCAAACAAAGACTATCATACTCACGTCGAGTTTGATAAAGAGATGGAGAAATGCCTGGGATTTTGGACTCAGTCTGCAACTAACACATCAGTCCCTCGTGGCAGAGATATAGCTGAGTCATTGAAGAAGTTCAGGCAGCGGATTCTGAAGACAGTAGGTCCCTCCCAGTAGCCGGCCACCTGTCTCCTTCTCTCTCCTTCCCTCTTCTTTCCTTTCTTTTCGTATTCGTTGTAATTAGTTAAGGTATTGCAACCGGCAATACTCAACTATTCTTTATTTAAAAGAAACGGTTACAAGTCGTAACCGACTTGTAAGCTATATAATGGCCTTTCCACGCCATTTTTGGGAGGAGGAAGAACTTGGCATACTCTCGAAATTGTAAATAGATCTTGAACATATCAATACAAAAGGGCTTTTCTTTTCATTCTCTATCTGAATCTTTGTAGCTCTGTGTTTTCCTTTAGTATTGTGAAGATTATTTTGTACCTAATTCGTTAGTCTTGCTGATTGCTTTTGCAAATACAGTGATCTTGCACGACCAAGAAAGAACTTTGTGTCTTTGATTAATGAATTTGAAAAAGGTCGTTGAAGAACTTTGTGTCTTTGATCTTATTCAGTTAATGCAAATAATCTTGTTTCAAATTCCCCGCAACTTCGCACTCGTAAAGAATTATTCTGTTATCTATAATTCCAAACGTTTGCTATTCTGCTTATCTTCGTACCCTCTTTCCTCAGCCCGTTTGTAACTGATGATCTTTGTGGAAAACATTTTCGTGGTATCCAAGTTCAACCATAAAATGACCCTCTGTATATTTGTAAATAAGTTCGTGTCTCAATAAGGGAACCTCTCCCATTAAAGAGGAGGGACTTCTTGTCCCCTGACTGTTGCTCTTCTAAAAAGTCTTATTTGAAAACCAACACAAAGGAACATCAATAAAGAACTCAAGCAAATACATATACTCCTCAAATCATAAATAGGAGCAATAACATTGGATTTCAGATTTGAATTCTTTATAGCCAGAGTTCAAATATAACACAGAAACTTTAAGACAATTATGGAAGATGGGGCAATGAAAACTTGAACTATTTATTTAAACTGTGTTGCAGTATACAATTATACTTACCAGTACCACTGAATTATTGTATCATTTATGATGACCATCTCGAAGTTGACATTGTCAAAATTACAATATATGTAATGGCCCATGGGCCATGGCCATTGATATATGATGTAGTATTGTACCATATACTATGTACAACATAGATAATCATAAAATTAAAACTAAATGACAATCCACAAAAATGAATAAGCAATGTGTAGGTGTTCAACTTCCCTCTGTGACAATTCCCAAGTACATGGCTACTCTGAAGTATGTCAAAATCATCATATTCTAAAAAAGTTTAATTTTACTCTCTATTTTCCCCATATTTATCTCTCATGTTTCGGACTATTTGGCATATGTACATGTGTTGCAGTAGTGGACAGACCTATTTTATTAAGGACAGGATTCTGTGAGATAAGTATCTCCTTTATAGCCAAGGAAAAATGGTGAACTTAGTACTCTGCATTAACTCATAGATCTTAAACAGATTTAGTGATGTAAATATATTCTGCCCATAACTATTATTGACACCTAGACTGTACAGATACGGGTACGGGTACGGTTTCGGTACGCTGAAACGGCAAATTTTAAAAAAATCTCGGGTACGGTACGCTTTTGGGTACGTTTTATAAATATTATATATATATATATATATATAGATAGCATATATGCATACTATATATGATAACTTTAATACTCGAAACATTTGCATACTTATTGAAATTTAATACTCATACAACTTAAAATCATTCATAGAACATGAAAACAAATTTCCAATACTTTGAGAATTGAGACTTGAGTTTGTATTGATTCATAATGTTCAAAACATAATAGTTAATAACATAGACTGTATTATAGATTTGATAATTCATTATTAATGCCTTAAGCTTGAGTTAGACGTATCATTGGACATTAAAAAAACATTTAAAGTCGGAAATATTTTAATTCCTTTCTCAAACCAAAGGAGGGCAGAACAACCTCTTGTCAAGGCAAGGATCTTGTCATTATATTTCTGATTCGACGAAATCGATTTGTAGGCTTGGCACCTAATGTCAAATGAAGAGAAGATAGGCTGCCCAACCACCAAGTGCTTCACTTGTTCCCATGCCTTCCAAATTGACTGAAGAATAAAGGACCCATGAGGAGCAACAAGAAAGCCCCCAAATAGTAAGTCAACCAAATGAAGTCCTTTTCATCTCTCTCGACCCTTCAGAGCCTATTGGCAATATTGAATCTCACACGAACTTTCCAAAGTTCAATTCCAATCAAAGCCCTCATGTTTTATTTATTTTTTTGCACTTATAAAAAAAGAAAAAAACTGTGGGTACTCTCTGGGTACTCTTTTTATTTATTTTTTTTGCACTTAAAAAAAAAGAAGAAAAAACTGTGGGTACATACCCACAGCCCTGTACCCAGGGCGGATTTCACGTACCCAGGACGTACCCATACCTGTGGGTACCCGTACCCAAAACGTACCCAACCTGGTACGAGGGGGTCTAGGGCGTTTCCGTGCAGTCTAGATTGACACCATCTGCTTTATCATTTATCTCTTTTCAAGTGCATTTTATTGGTCCAGAATCATTTCATCAATTTTCCATGTGATGAATATGTATTGCTGTAAACTGTGTTTGGGTGGAGATGACATGTGATATGTGACTTGGAGGTGGACTATGATGGACAAAACTTGGTGGAGAAGATCAAAGAGACATCAGGAAACATTTGGAGTTTCAATTGAAGTGTTATCCTATCAAGTCTCAATATTGATCCTTAACTACAACCGAATGGTGTTAAAACTCATTGCGATTTTTATTATATACAATCTTCAAATATTCTCCTATGCATGATACACCTGACAAAATCAACACCTTTCATTAGTTAATTAAGCCTCACCACTATGTGACCATGATTGTCAATTTTGTATTTTGTATAGGAAACCTGTCAAAACAGAACAATTTTAAACAGAAACAAAAGAATCATTTCCCTGTGAGGATTTTCAAAAAGAAACCATAATAGCTTCCAGTGCATCTAAGGAAGAATTCCAATATTTCACTACAAAAACGGTATTTTCAGACCTGCAGTATTGCTTCCATGAAACCAGAATTGTCACAGTTTGCATGAGCTGTCAAAATTCATGTGCACAGCCAGAGATAGATTCCAATCACATCCCAGCAGCAGTAGATGCCTAAATTTTACATTGAATCCATGTTGTACGACCAGCTCTGTTATTGCTTCACATTGATTAAGCCCTAACATTGGAGAACTATGTTATTGAGCCTGTCCTTATGACGCTGCTGTCCAGAGAAATCCGAAGACACAACCTACTCTAAGGAACAAAGAGATGAACATGGATATCTCTCCACAATCCAAATTTAAATTGCCAAGGGACCTAATAGTCCATGATTAATGAAAATAAGCTTGAAGAGAATCTTAAGATCAAAGAAGTTGGGCACCAAAATCAGCCTAAACAATGGTATCTAAGGGACTGTCATTTTACAATAGGGTCAAACATAGGCTAGTGATGTTTTAAGCTCTCTCAATACGTACACACTCAACTGGCATCTAAACTGAAGGCCACAAACCTTCAATCCATACAGAGGAGTGAGTTCAACAATCATGTAACCAATAGGTGCATATCGGACAGAATGTGCTGGAGATAAATATAATAAGCATTGGTGCTCTAAAATAAAGACACAACAAGAGTTACACAGCATAAACTCAGGCAGTAGTGCTACAATGAAGCTGATAAACGGTACATTAGTTGGCAATGTTGCATGTGGGAGATAGCAAGGAGGTTATATAGGGATTAAGCCTACAAGAGGCATACAAGGGAACTACTAAGAACTCGCCATACAATAAAAGCTCAAAATTATAGATCTGATAGAAGTGTCAAAAAATCCACAAGTTGGTAGAAGTAAAGTGGAATGGAGTTGAGCCATTACATGATAGCTGAGACATAGTGACAATACACAATACTCTCCTAGAGTAGCACGAATACTCTTGATTGCTGACTTGATATTCTAAGAAAACAAGCAGACTCTTGGTCAATTTATTTTTATGGTTCAGATTGAATTATGAAATTAAAATCAAAATTAATTCTGCAAATTTCTAATTATGTTTAAGTTTCCGAAGTTTTCACTCGACACTTTATCTAGTTACTACCAAGATTTGATTGGGTCGAGTCGACTTTTGCTTTTCAACATCATGTTTGAGCCCATGTCCTATTATTGTGGAGCTTTCGTGTAGTTAAAACTACATATGAACTCCATTGAAATTTGGCTGAAGAAAAGAGTCACATGTTGTTTCTATACAATAGAGATTCAACTATGAGCTTCTAGAGAGTTTCGCTTAGTTAAAACTAGACAGTACTAGTGACTTGAGAGTGCATTCATGATTCTACGCTTGCATGCGGGCTACATCAGATCCATGTCATCTAAACCATGGAAGTTTGGCTGTGGAAACAATCCTCTGAAAATGTAGATATTTTCTTAACAAGTTATTTTGTATGGTAAGCCTCATACATACTTGAGGCCAGCATTCTTATGGAAGGTGGATATGGAGTTCTATTACAATGGATGTTTCCAGGGATTATATGCACAGTACCAAAATTGTATTAGCATTCTGGATTGGGAAATTCAGCCTTGATGAATATTTATATTAATGAAGCATCGGTTATGCAGTTGGAAACTGCCTCTAACTGAAACTGAAAATGTTTGTAACCACCTCTTCCTAATAAAATCTTTGTCACGTCCATTCTGGATGAGTGCAGATTTGTCTTCTTATCTCTTTCTTAGTTTTTCTTCTGCTAACATTGGAATCAGAGCCCGAGGAAGCCCTTGAAGGGTACGGGAGAGTGAAAAAGAGTTTGATGGGCACAAACTAAAGTCTGAATCTGTTTTCGTTTTTCACTTGCTGTAGAAAATTTACAGTTCCTGAAAGGCAGAGGCATACGTCTGTAGAAAACTTACAGTTCCTGAATTGTGAAGACAAAGATAACTGTCGTGGGCTTTATTTTTTGAAGCCATACTTCTAAATAACAGTCATATACAATAACAAGAGTCGCGAGGGCAAGGAGAGATTTTCCCCACAGTTGTATACAATAACAAGGGGAAGTCACAGTTTTTGCACGCCAAAATTTGACGGAAGTACAGTCAGAAACACAAAGAAACCCCAGTTGCGATTTTCAAGTTGTGAATACAGTCATGAATCCAGTCATGATTATACAATTGTGATATCCTGCCTGCAACCTAGGGCACGAATTCCAAGTCGTGGGTTACTCTTGTCATGGCTGAAGGGCATCATTATCCCAGTCAAAGCCAGGATAAGACTCTTGGTATTATATATTATTTATGTTTTTCTATTTTTTTGGAATAATAAATGGCAAATATATCGAACCTGATTTTGCCGGACTCGCAAAAGTTAACGGGCACAAATTTCAATGTATGGAGCCACAAAATTCTAACCCTTGCAGAATTTCATGATTGTGATAAGATAATCACGGGTAGCGAAGGTCGACCAACGACGAACTTCATTGTTTATGACAAACGTCATAAGGAGGCTCTCTTACTTTTCAAATTGTCAATGTCAGATGATTTGATACCTGAGGTCCAGAATGCCACTAGGGCTAGTGTGGTAGTGGACTAGTCTGAGGGATAAATATCAAACGTCAGAGAAGAGTCGGGTTTTATACCTGAAGAATATGCTCTTTTCCATAAAGTTACAAGGTGGATCGTTGTCTAAGCACCTACTTCAGATGAAAGACCTCTGAGACCAGTTATCTTCCATCAACAAAAAGGTGGACGAGAATGATATGGTGGCTCTGGTTCTAAATAGTTTTCCTTCTTCATATGAGTCATTTGTGGAGGCACTCCATTTAATGGCTGAAAGTCAAACTCTCACGTTTGACAAGGTGAGTTCCTACCTGTTGCAAAAAGAGTGGAGACAAATTCAAGTAGAATCCAGTTGTGACCAATCAGAGAGTGCTCTTGTCACACAGTCAAAAGGAAAGTGGAGACGTCATTCTGATGAGTCCTCCACTTGGTATCAGGTCACATGCTATTATTGTCACAAGGTTGGGCACCTTAAGAAGGATTGTCAGAAGCAGAAGTATGATCTTTCGCAACAGAACAAAAAGCTATGTGATGAGGAACATGTGGCAGTATAGTTGCAGAAGAACGGGATTCAGATGACAGGCATGCTCTTTATTGTCTTACGACATCATGCTCGCATGACAATAGTACTAGTTGCTGAATCATTGACTCTAGCGCATCCGCACACTTTTTATGTCGTAGGGACTAGTAGGTTTCATTTACTGTAAATACATGTTTTGAATCAGTAGTACTAGCTGATGAGAATCACTTGCAGTAGAAGGGATAAGAGATATATGCATTGTATTGAATAATGCTCATAAACTGTTGGTACAGAATGTTAGATATGTACCTTCTTTACAAAAGAATCTTCTATCTATTCGTCAATTAACTTGAAAATCCCAATATTTTTGTGGATTTTTGTGGGAAGAAGTGTGTTGTCTCTGATGTGAAACAGAGACAGATGATTGCCCTTGGTATTGAGCAAGGTGGCCAATATCGTCTTGTTGATCCTGCTACGATCAACATGAATGCACGTGTGGAGGACAACTCCACCATACAGGATGTGCAGGAGGCTGCAATGCCTTGGGAGGAAGCCATTCCTCACAGATCTGTTGACTTGGATATAGTCAACCTACATGCACTTATTATGGAGGGAATATCCACTATACCAGATGTACGGGAGGCGGACATGCCTTACGAGGATGGATTTCCTCATTCTGAAGAACAGTTTGTTGTGGATGGAGACTCCACTATTCCAGATGCACTGAAGGTGCATGGTGAGATGGCATGCCAAGCCACTCACTCAGAGGTACTTGCTCGAAGGACAGTAGAGCATGAACAGTTTGCTCATTGTGTTGTGAAAGACCTTTCCCAACAGAGGGGGATAAATGAGCAAATAGATGAGACGGAGGAGTTGGTTCTCACTCCTACTACTACAGAGATGGTTATTTCTCCCACTGCTGAGACGGAGATGCTTGTTTCTCCTACTATTGCGGAGTTGGTTCTAACTTCCGTTGCACGTGGTCACATTCTCTCCTTCGCAACTCAATTTGATTGGAAGGCACTTCATGATGTTTTCCTAAAAAGGTTGGATGAGCACTACATGGTGTTGCAAGGGCATGATCAAGGTGACTTAGATTGCAAGTTGAGTCTCTGTATAGACTCCAACAAGCTACACAAGCCAGGAACAAATTTCTCAATCCACCTCTCCAAGTTTCTGATTCCAGCACTCTGGAGATGGGGCTGACACTCTCAGCCATTGATGATTCATCACTGGTCAATGAATCACATAATGAAGAATCAGTGGACCACTTGCCATATCCTTTGTTCACACAACTAGATTCTTGTTTTGCGGTCCTCCATTCAACAACCGCAACACAATAATGGACTGCTGATTTCAAAGTACCACCTATGGCACAGTCTATAGATCTAATGACTAAACATATGGGCTTTAGGACATTTGTAAAATTTCGGGACAAACTTGGTATTGTTTCCGGTTTAGTCATTAAGAGGGGGTGTTGAATATTTATATTACAGGCATCGGTTATGCAGTTAGGAATTGCCTCTAATTGAATGTAAACTGAAAATTGTTTTGTAACCACCTCTTCCTAATAAAAACCCTGTCACGTATCATTCTAGATGAGTGTAGATTTGTCTTCTTACCTCTATCTTAGTTTTTCGTCTGCTAACAAGCCTTACCTACTTAATATGACTGAAGCATTATACAATGAGATTCGAAAACGGAATGAGTCCTTTTTGGTTATACCTTCGGTATTATAATTTTGTTTTAATTAGTTTAAGTTTTGTTAAACAAAATAGCATTTGAAGAATATAATCTAAATAGACTCAATGTAATGTCCCTTTCTAGGGCTGAAATGTTATGTTTGTGGAGCCTATTTTCATGTTAGAGTGCGGTACACCTTCCATGTGTTACACTCGAGTACTTTTACGGCGGTCCCGCTCGCCGGTGAGCGGGTCAGGGGGGTTCGGGGGGTTGAAGCCCCCTCGATTGAAGGGGGTTAATGGGGGCGAAGCCCCCGAATCAAATTTTCATGGGTGGTTTATTAACCCATGGGTAATGGGTAATCGTTATGGGCTATTTTCGGACAAGTATTGTTTTGTAAAACCGCCTCTTTCAGCTACCCATAGGTTTATGGGACGGTTTTGTTTTTGCCCATTGTTTGATACCCGTGGTTTATGGGACGGTTTTGTTTTTGCCCATTGTTTGATACCCATAGGTTTATGGGACGGTTTTGTTTTTGCCCATTGTTTGATACCCATTGTTTTGTAAAACCTATAGCCTCTTCAGCTACCCATAGGTTTATGGGACGGTTTTGTTTTTGCCCATTGTTTGATACCCATTGTTTTGTAAAACCGCCTCTTCAGAGTACCCATAGGTTTATGGGACGGTTTTGTTTTTTGCCCATTGTTTGATACCCGTGGTTTTGTAAAACTGCTTAAGCAATTGTCTATTGCATATGGTCGTCATACTTGCCATATGATCTGAAAAGCAATTGTTTGTATTCCATTTCATACCATTTAGCAAAACAGGTTATAACAATTCATGTAGAGTTTGTTGAGCTAAATCCAAACGGATCTGATAGAAAAGGGTATTCTACAGTTGTAGAATGAAAGAGTTTGTTGAGCATAGCTCCAAACATTTGGCTATTGTATTGAAAGAGTGGAGGCTTGTAATAAAATCTGAGCAAGTGATTCTTGGTGGAGAGCCCAAATGGGTCTCTCTTGTTCACAATTTTAGATCAATTAAAACACCAAAGGCTGTGTTTATGACTATTATAAAAAAATCAGATTTTTCAACAGCTTTGAAAATAATTTATATTTGAAACCCTAACTGCTAATCTTCAAGATAGCATGTACTTTCTCTATTAACTCCGCATCTAGGCAAATTTATATGCTTATTGGAAAAATATGAAGGAACAAGATGATGTAAACCAAATTATAACAGCAACTACCAAACATGCAGATCTGACCCTCCTATATTTCGGCCCACACATTTAGGACATCAAATGAGCCCCAAAAATTATTTTCTCTATCCCGGATGATTGTTTATATTTTTAGGAACTCATTCATATAAAATCAGAATTTGCGGATGCCAAATCAACTCAGAAATTAGATTTGAAATCTGATTATAAAACTGGTAAAAAAACCCTTTGAAAAATTATGAAATTAATTGGCTTATTTCTCAAAAATATGTAGAATGGTTTAGACAATTAAAATCAGATCTAAATTCCAAAATACAAAGCCAAATCTGGGTCCAAATAGAAGATAACTGCAAATAATTTTATTCCTCAAAAAGTTCAAATTACACTGCTGGAAATGACTAAAAATAGGTCTCCACTGAAAATCTGATTACCATCAATGGAATTTCTGAGTGAAAAACCCTCTAATCCCTTGGGGTTTTCGTCCACAAGAGAACTCTAATAAAGAGGTATAAGGTTTTTCGTCCTTAGAATATAATTTGCAAAAGCTCAAAGCTCAAATGCAAGAGAAATATCATATAAAAATGGAAATATAGAAGAGGCAAGTCGACTTTCCAATGAAAGCAAGTTAGTACCAAAATACAGTTCTAAAAGTAAAGGAAAAGAGCCAACAACCAACCTTAAGACCACCAATCAGCTTGTATGATTCTTTCGATGCATCCACCCTCCATTTCTCTTAGGGAGAATACAAAAGGTATTTAATAATTATTTTCTTCTCTCCCAAGGCTGGTCGCTTTTCCCTAGAGGGAATACACAATAGAAATGTTTTATCCTTTCTAAGTGGATTTTCCCTTAAGGCAAGTCATTTTCCCTAGAAAATACAAATTAAATAAGTGCTTTTCTTTTGATGTACTTTTCTAGGTTCTATTTTAATGTTAAGTTTATAATTTATTATATGTGCTATTATATTGTAATTTTTTGCACAATATAATAAAATTTAAAACTTAAGTCACCCTTATATTTTTCCTTTGGCCGTCGGGTTGACAAAATAGGCCAAAGGTCTTCGATTGGAAAAGGGGACATTAATAGCAATAAAAGAAAACAGAAATGAAGCCCAAGGACTTACCTTGCTCAATTTATTCTTGGCCACGGGAAGAAAAATGGCAAGAAGTCTTCAATTGGAACTTATTCAAAAAAGGGGACATTACACTCGATCTGAAAAAGAAATTAAAAAAAGTTCCAAGGTAGAATGTGGTAAGGCATTATACCCAGCTACTTGTGTGCCATATTAGATCAATCTTTTTCAATGCCTCGAACACATTCCAAGTAGTACATTTTTGAATGATTGGATCTATTTTGATCCTTGATGCATATCATTTGAAAATGGAACAAGTCCTTTCTGGTTATACATTTTGTTATAAATGTTTCTTATTACTTATTATTTTAAATTGTGTTAAACAAAATAGCATTTGAGGAATAGAGTTTAAATAGAACTAAATAATGAATTAGCACAGACTATTAGCCATCAAAGGAAATTATTGTGCAAGAGCATAACACTCTAATAAATGTTGAAGCTCTCTAAGGAGGTAATATAATCTACAAAGAAATGTGATAGAGAATTCTCTAAACACTATAAATAGAAGATATGCATCATTGAAGATAACGCATTGATCAGGCATGGTGCCCTATAGACAGATATGATAACTCTAATAGACAGATCAGGTAATATGATGTGTAATGGACATATTCAGAGATGACAAGTGAACAGTGCCACTTGGAGCCTATTCATTCAACATCAGGACTTCACAAGGTGATGAACTCAAAAGAAGTACTAGACCCCTTGAATCAGGCCATATCACATACAGCCACATAATGACCAAAAATGCCGTGATCAATATTGGCATTCCTGCTATTTTTACATTTTCGCCAGGCAGGAAGGTTCTGATTGCTACTATAACACCGTGAACTGGCAGAAGATGGGCTGGCAGGGAAAGCAACACAAGATTTCTGGAATTTCAACTCACAGGCATTCAAAGCTTCAACTTTTGTCAGTAGATACATGTATTTCAAGACCTGCATAATTCGTTTGGCCACTTTCTCAGTAGAAGAGAGGGAGTTCAGTATTGGAAGATGATCTAGCAATCCATGTGAGGTATCAACATCTTTCCATGCTCCAAAGACAGAAAAATCTCACTATACAACTGCAGAGAATCCTCTTGTATTGGGAATAAAGTTGCATGCATTTTTTTGTGGAATTTTTCCACCCTAGGAGGGTTTTTTCCATGTGAAATTGGTGTCTCTCATTAATGCGTAATCTTGTTTTGTATTTCTTTACATAGTATTTTCATTGTTTGCTGAAAAGGAGAAGTTGTCAATTGAGCACTTAATTTCAGCAATTTCAGTGGTGTTTTTATGCATTTCTCTCATGTACACATTGGAATTCGCAATATAAGTGTGAATGTTCTGTGTAGTGAATTGTATCAACTATAAGTTGTCCTTCTGGAGGAACGTTATGGGGGAACAGGGAAAGTAATATAATCATAATTATGTACAGCATATGGGAAGAATCCTTCAATGACAAATGGACCAGGCAATCAGCTAAGAAAGCAACTTGTGTTTACCACTTGGACGACCATTAGAATAACATTTAGTTTAAGTTTTTGGATTTCTACAGCCACTTCTATTTTGTCAAATCACATTGTGCGACCTCGGGGAAAACGAAGTACATCAATGATTGTAGTCATTTTAGTATATGCAGATCTTGGTATGTATTTTAACATATATTTCCGAATATATTTTCTACCATCCACAATTTTTGAGGTTTCTTGCTAAACCTTTTTGGTCATCTCTGAGAATTTTTTATATCAATAAAGGATCATGCCCTATTTAAAAAAGGACACCCAACCAGTCAGTCTCAACATGTGGTTCTGGCTAGACTAAATTTTCACAAATATAAGCTTCTAGGCTCAAGATGCACTGAGTTTTCTGCTTGAACAATAACCGAATGCAAACAAACGAATAAACTTTCATTCACAGGAAAACAAGTTAAAATCCAGAAACTCGCCTTTGCAGTATTGAATGTCACGTTTTGGCAATCAGGAAGTATGCTAACTGACCATGCAGGAAGATCATAAGTCAAATTCTGGAAGTTCACATTCACATCAGATTTGGAATCGCTGTTGGAAAGAAAGGCTGCACATAGTCCCGATTCTCCACTGTAAACGTGTGCCTACAATGTCATTGAAGCTAATCTTATACAATCATAGTCACACTCTTTTGTATCATTAGATAAACTGATAAGCATAATGCATCCGTCTAATTAAATTCAAATTTTAATTTTCCCAACTATAGACCTAATATAAATGTCTTTGGTGAATCATTAGAGCAGTTCCTTTGAAGCACCAAGATATGTATCCCCAAGTGCAAATACCTCTTGGGAAGGACCCAATGAGAAAGTCTCTACTCTTCCAAAAAGTAGAGCATCACTACAAAGCTTAATTGCTATGTTCAAATTTTTAAGGTGAGTCCATTTAGGTTCTCTGGCAATTCCTGAGTACACAGACAAATATATATCAATATACTAATGTTATAGAACATGATTCGAATATGAGTAAGAATTACAACAAGAAGGGGAATTGCTACTGACCATACTCATCTATCGGTGCATCATAATCATAGCTTGTTGTGATAAATGGCCCTCCTGATCTTCCAAAGTTTGTCCCTCCATGATACTTGAAGACCAACACACAAGATAATGGTATCAATGTCCAGTATATAACATCTGTAGATGTGTGGCCTATATTGCTATAGAAGTTCCCACTTTAGGCTAACCATTTTGGAACAAATATATGATACAAAAAAACGTACTACGCAGGTGATTATATTCGGCTCCATACCATATAATAGTTTACAAATGTACCATTTTTTGCAAAGAATCTTGCAACTGCATATGCAATATCTTCAACTGGTCTGTGAGGTGATGCACCCCCAAACACTTGAAACCTATTCAAGAACAATATATTTTTTTATGAAAAAGATTGAGAATACTTCATCTACCAAACTAGCATTGAATCACTATACAACATACTTAAATGCACATAACCGTACAGACTTTGATTCTTTCGAAACTTTCAGAAAATATTTATATAAAATACAATAGTGGAAATTGCTCACGTGCATAACAAACAATAACATGACATCCAAATATATATCTTATTTAAAATTAGCTTCAGAGCCAAGAATATGCTAATAAGAATTGTAAAGAGAGCTATAGGCTTAACCCATGGTAATAATACGAAGACAATGCAACTTTCGAAAGTGACATTCTAGAGAGAACAATAAAACCACCACAAAGTTCACATGGACCATATTACAAGACACAGAGTAAGGTTTTGTTGCTTTGAATCACTTTTCTGGCAGTTTAAGCTGGAAATTGTTTTTAAGTCAAGGATAAAGTTGAGCATTGAGTACACTTTAATCTCAAGTGTAGTAATGAGTGCCTGCACACGGAATGGACAAGTCAATGCCAGATCAATGGCTAGGTAACCTGGGCAGTTGCCTAGGGCACCAACAACCGGGGGACAGCAATTTTTTAAAGTGTTCTCGTTAATCAAACATGTCTCGATCTTGTACAGTCTAACTATTTTTCAAGAAAATGCTTCTACGTGATTTACTTTCCCATATTGCAACCTCACAATATCTCCACGTAGAATGTAATAAAAATGAGGATAATGATTCCGCCGCTTGTCAACAGTAGGGACAGTTTATCTTAAAATTAAATAGATTCAGCATATCTGGAAGATAAAACATAAATGTGAAATGAAGCTTGAAGTAGATGACATATTGAAGTGGCGAGAGTGGTTTGACATTCGGTCCATGTTTATTGTTGAAAACATGGTAAGGCCAGATCGTCGAGGCAAGCCTGTCATCTCTCCCCAAAGATGAAGGCATTCTTTTTTCCAAGAGTTGCAGTCTTCTCATCCTGTAGATCTATCTGTTCTCCACTATTGAATCCATAAAATCACCTCAGCTCCTTGAAACTTTCAATCATCTCCATGCAACTCAAGCTCCTAAACTTTTGTGTTTTCCTCTTAAATTTTTTTCACAAGTCACTATCAGGAATCTGAGTTCATAGCTTGCTCGTTGCATTTGGTTTTGACTCTCCACTGCTTGCATTTTGTTACAGTATATATATACAGGCTAATAGTTATTCTCAATGCCAAATCAGAAATGTCATTTTCTGTAGGATTCATTTTCAAACTTGCATCTTTGATCCCAGTCAACTTGGATCCAATACCTTGCAGTATCAAATCCCACACACAGTTTGTCCCACACACTGTTTGGCTCACTACTCACTAGATATGGTCACATAGTGCTACTGTTGAACCCCGTCTCTCAAGTGAGCACAGTGCTCCATTCCAAAGATACAGTGATTCTTTTCTCGAGGCTTATCCTCTATTTCTTGCATAATTAAGGAGGAAAGGTGGAATATATCTCAAGAATCTGTGTTTGTCCATAACAATGACAGCTTGGAGCCTTTCTCCCAGCTAAAACAAAACTTTTCAAATATGGCAAAATACCCTTCAATGAAATGTGTAATATTGAGAATTACCACCATTATTGGCATCCCACATTTGTGAGAAATATGGAAGCCCCACTTTCGAAGACAGAATTATAAATTAATTGATTCACGTTATAGAAAAGAACCAAGGGAGCAGCTTTCCCTCTGGCATTTCTGTGCATGAAAGAATGCAAGGTAGATGCTCTGAAACATCAAATATGCAAGGAACGAGAATCTTTATAAAAATTGAGGGTGCATTAGCTGCAAGCATTGCCTAGAGCACTAGGAACTGTTAATCTGGCTCTGGGACAAGTTCCATTTACTAACAAAAATTGAGTACAATTAATTGTTATCCACCAAATTTATAAAACATGACTTCTGACTAATATTAAAACAAAAATAGAAAGAAAAAAAACACTAATATATATAGAAAATCTCCAGAAAAAAACAAAAAACGTTTTTCAGAATAAACAAATGCAAGTATTGGCATCAAAACATTCATATGGTCAATATCTTCTGTAGCTGCATACAGTGAACTATCTTAATTGCAAAATATTAACAAAACGTTTAAACAATCAATAGCTTGTGGAAATGCATGCCATGAATCTTGTTTGATATGATTTTTACGAGCATATCATACAATGTGACCATTAAACTTCAAACTAAGCTATGTTCTTTACTGAAAACTTTATAGTCCAAACATCTATTATGAACATTCCAAAGCCTTGGAATTTTAGAATAATGGCTAGCATTTCAAGAAGGTAGCCTTACAGGTACTGCATGAAACTAAACTGTCCACTTTATGTAATGAATGCATAAATTGTACACAAAATAATTTAACTGATGAAACTAAACTGTCCACTTTATGTAATCAATGCATTAATAATGATATTGTTATTGGTAATGAAATCTTCTAGACATAACAGAAGTGTGTGAAAAGTAAACTAAGAAATATGCATTCCAGCACAAATAGCATACATGCACCTATAAAAGTTTTCAAACAATTCATGTTTTTCATATGTTATTTTAACAATGAAAAAAAAACTTTTCAAATACTTCAGTATAATCATATTGTCTCATTTCGATACACAACTAGTAAAACTAAAATGTTCAATAAGCCTCAACATTTCTGTTTTCTTACAGCTTAGTTTTTTTGAAC
The DNA here is from genome assembly GCA_019776745.2 of Taxus chinensis. Lineage (NCBI taxonomy): Eukaryota > Viridiplantae > Streptophyta > Pinopsida > Cupressales > Taxaceae > Taxus > Taxus chinensis. The sequence continues at coordinate 503,676 of JAHRHJ020003465.1, read as the reverse complement.
CAAAAATAAACAATATCCAAAGTGCTCTTTTTTTTATGGGCTTGCTATTGGTTTATTAGGGAAGATGAAATGCCCAAACTCATTGATGCCCTACAAGGTGACTTGATTTTTCTAGAGATATTGCATCATTACATCTTAAGTGTTCATGTCCAACTATTTAGAAGCTCCAAACTGAGCTGATTGCACATTTATGAAGCCAGCTTGTTAATTTTGGAATAAGAAGATAAGATCACAACAGTGATCACCCATACATAAAAGCTAAGTTTTGGGCGTAAATGTAAATTGGCAGCCTTGATTTATACATAGAGCTGCCAATATCAATGCTTCAATCAGAGATAGTGCTGCTTAACAAATTTGTAATAGTTTCTATGTAATCCAGGAAGCTCTAATTCTTGAATGCATTATTTTGTGTGAACCACTTAACAATTGCCTTTGTTTTCTATAGATCTACTACAAGCGATTCTATAGAAATTACCTCCCCCAAAGTATTATAGTTACCCGGTGGTTCCGTCGAAGAGAGCTTACAATATATACCAAGCAGGTGTTGTCGAGAGAAATAGAAAAATATTGTATGTAAAATGGTCCCATGGTATTTTCAAGACACACAAATCCAGGGTTCTACTCCAGGAAAATCGTTTCTGGCTGCAGTTGTAGGGCAAGGTTCTCCAGGGGCTCAGCATGTTTTAGGTATGCCCTACATTGTGGATAAATCTGATGACACTCCAGTGGTTAAGCTCTCCATGCCCGAGGTAGCTTCGTCTATTTTTGTCCTCAAAGCTTTTGCTCTTATACATAGATCTAATGGATTTTGGTCTCAGACAGAGGCTCTCCATAAATGGATTCATTCCACTTAGGCGAGTGCTTGTGAAATTCAACTTTGTGAAAAAGGGTTTTTTACTATCCAATTCTCTTCTCCTACTGATTATCGGGTGCTTTCCGATGGCCGGTGGTTTTGGGGTAGGGCTGGCCTTTTTCTCACTCCGTGGTTTGAGGATTTTGATCCTTCTACTATGGCAGTCTCTAAAATGTTGGTTTGGGTCCGCCTCCCCAATCTTCCTCTCCCTTTTTGGCATCCTGTTGTTTGTGAAGCTATTGGTAACTCTATTGGTCATTTCATTAAGGCGGATGATGAACGGTCCAAGCAAGGGTTATTCACATACACTCATATTTGCATTGAGGTGGACCTCAGCAAGGGGTTTCCTGATAAGTTGGAGTTATTTCATGATGGTTTCAGATGGATTCAGCTTCTTGATTATGACAACACAACCTTCCGGTGTCGATTATGTCACCAAACTGGTCACCTGCAAGAGGCTTGCGTGCTCAATAAGTATTCAAAAAAGAAAAAAACACCTGCTCCACGGCCTAAGGGCTAGCAGCCATTCTCAACGCCGGAAGTCAACACATGCTCTCCTCCCGAAAATATGAGTGTTGAGATTCCCCTGGCTAGCGGTGGTACCAAGCGATCGCATGTCTCTAAGTCTTCAAGTTCTGACCCGAGTCCGGATAGCCCTCGCTCAGTCCCTCCGCTTGCATTGGCTCCTCCGCAGGCTCAGTGAACTGTTGTCACAAAATATAAGGAGAAGAAGGGGCGCTTTGTTGCTCCTGCCTCTCAGAGGTCCTTCGGTTCTCCTGGTCCTTATGTTCCTTCGAATGGTTTTGTTTTTAACTGTTTGTAATTTTTTGTTGCTTTCCTAGGCATGGCCTAGTGTGTTTGTGGCTTTGGGGCATGCTCTCATACCACTCACATTTTTTGTTGAGAGAATCTTGTATCATGTTTTATTTAATATTATATAAGATCTTTTTCATCAAAAAAATTTTGCTACTCTGCTACAGAAATCTCTGAATATCTAGGAAAAACGGTTGTTTAAAGTTTTTAAAACCTTAAAATTACATGTAGTTAACATTTGGTAATAAAACTTCCAAAAATATCTGGCCGGATTCGGATTTTTTTCAACTGATTCCGATAAATTTTGTCCAAGTCGACCCTAATTTAGGAAAAAATATATATTTTTTAGAATTTTCTGTAGTTTTCTAGAAAAAAGTCAACTATCAACCTTATATATTTAAAAACATAACATTTTAGATTACATTGTTAATTTTTTTCATTATATTTGTCAAATTTTTCATATTTATAAAATTCAACTCATATATATTTCGGACCGGGTTTTTCTGAACTTTTCAAGAATTCCGGATTTCGGATTTTTTTGTCATCCCGAACGGATGCGGATTTCCGGACCTGGTAAATATGCTCTTAAGACACTTCTTAAGCTTCATAGAGAATTTTCCTAAACTTTACTTCATCAAATAGGTTATCAGTTTGCATGTACCTGTGTGCTATGTGCATACCAAATGTATCTATTGTGCATAATCTCAAGGGTTGGCTTAGATTAATAATATTACTTAGGGGTAGTTGAGTGAGACCCTAAGGATGTTCTAACAAAGGGCGCTAAGATTGCTTCGGAATTGTTTGTTGTGACATTTGGCAATGCAAAGGAAAGGTCTTTTTAAGGTCCATGATGTTAGGTGCCTTGCTTTAGGTCTGCAATATAGCTTACAACATATGGGACCACCTCATACTAATAGAATGTACGAGACACCTAATTGTGAGGCATACATACCCTACCCCCTGAAGGATTTGAACTTGTGACCCTATGAAGCAGGGGCATTTGGTTTCACAAGTAATCCATCTCAACCAGAAATGGTTAAGAGTAGTTGCTTTGCATGTTTTCATAGTCATTGTCTTTTTTGACATATTTAGGAGAGTTCAATAAGTTTGTGGTATCTTCTAGTGTTGTAAACATCTTTTAGAAGTTGGTGCAAGCAAGTATTTCAATGGCACAATGCAGAAATGTGTTTGTCACCAGAAAAAACCTTGTGTTGGAAATGGAGGGTCAAAATGCATCACAGCATCTCCATGGCATGCACACATCATCAAATACATGGTGCAATGCTTTAGATGCTTGGTGCGAGGTTTGATCACTTGGTGCGAGTCTAGGAAACTTCAGATAGAAAACATTATATCATCCTTATCTTTGTACACATGATCACTCACTCTATGTCCGGTATAACATAAGTCGCTTTCCAAGGTTTGCGTTACCACCTAAGGGGGCTTGCCTATAGTCTTGTGCACAGAAGCATAATGTCTGTGAGATCTTTGGGAGTGTGTGAATTCAATTTCAAATTTGTTTGTCGCATAGAAGGAGCCGACGAAGATTCAACCAGCCTATAATTATAATTGTTGAGCCAACTTGTATTCATCAAGTTGTGTTATGATTATTAATGTGTCAAGAAACCATTGGGTTTTCTCTTGCATAGAGGATTGGGACACATTTAATTTAGAGGCTTCTATAATTGTCATATGGGAAGGAAAATCTTGTAAGTGGTGCTTGATTCTATAAGAACAAACACTGACATTAGATAGACAAGAGTTCTTCACTGAGACATTTAGGCTCAAAGAGCAGTTCTTCCTTAGGATTGTCAATAGAATTGGGTACCTTACATTGTTGGGAGTCAATCTATTCAGATGGAATAGGGTTGTTGTATCTCCTCAGAGATTGTTGTAGAGACTGCATCTATTTGCAATTGGTTTCATGTTTATGTAAGCTGTTATTTCCTCGGAGATGATCAATAAAATGCAGTTAATCTAATTGCTTCCATATGCAAAGGCTGCAAATCAGTCTAGAGTTGTGTTGTTTCATAATGTTATGTAGTCTAAGACAGTTCTTAATTGCACTCCCTAACTGTGGCTGCATCATCCCCTTTCACAAGGACAAGTTCTTCACCACTAAGCCAACTCAGGTGTACTACTCAAATATAAAGGGTTTGCTATCATATAGGGCAATTGTGGTCTCTACAACTCATTGAGTTGTCTTACTTGGAATGTTGATATCTTTGCACTTTTTTTTATCGAAAAGCTATAAAAATACAGATTATACATTGTTAATCGTACTAAAAAAGCAAGTGGAAGGAATCACAATCCAAGTTTCACAGGTTGAGACATAGCAACTGATTTAACTTAGAAAAAAAAATTAAAAGTCAAGTTAAAACAATTTTTCAATCAAAAAGATAAGACATCCACTAAATTTCACACTAAATAAACCTGCTGGCACCACAAAACTAAGGCACAAGAACTAAGCCACGGTGCAATAAGCACAGCAGGTGTAGGCGGAGGACCATTCAGCTTGCGTTTCCCACCCAGAAAGGATATCTTTGTAATTTTGACTGTAAGTGTGCCTAGAGATCTAACAAGTAGTATCAGCATGTCTTGGCATCTTATCATCCCGTTCCTTCGTTAGGGCTTTGCTTTGGACTCTGTAGTTGAATTTATGCTGCTTTTATTTTTCTCTGTTTGGGAAAGCTAATTCTCTGTCAATTTGTCCTATATTGTGCTCTCCCTTCATTATTTAGCAGTATCTATGAATATTGCTAAAAAAAAGCATATTTTTATTTTGTTGTTTATATTTCATTTGTCCATGTGTCTATTACCATATGTTCCTCAGCCTTGGATGTTTCGGGAGGATGTAGATGGGGAAGTCAGTTTCCTCCTAGGATTGTCCAGCCTGGGCCACCTAGCCATGGACATTTCCTTGTAATCATTCTCGGATCTTGCCTTCTTTGCTGCAATATATTTCGGATGATAACACTGTTGATTATTTCGGTCTGACCATTACCATAGACATATAACAGCATTGGTCACATTTCATGATCTCCTACTTTGATCTGCATCAACCCCATGCTTCATTGCGGCACCCTTCCCTCTTGTTTTGTTTACCTTCTTCTGATTCATGTACCATTGTAACTGGTTGTACTTTCAAGTTCCATTAACCTACTTATCTCTTGGAGGACATTAACGTACTTACCTGTTTCTTTCTGATTTCAAAAATAAGGACAACATACCGTTTGCAATTTGGAGTTCCATTCTAACCAGCAAGACAGGTATGGTATATTTCACCTTCCTTCTGACCTTGTAACAGAGATCGCAAGCAAATTGGCATTGGCAAACCTGTCCACATATTTAGTGGTAAGGTTTGTGAGTGTCTAAGCATATCCAACCCAATGTGAATTGAACACCCAACTTGGAATGATGCAGTTGTGGAAGTGTTGCTTGTGCATTTATTCCGCATTGATAATAATTGTGAGACAAGAAAAGTTCATAAGGAATAAAAGCTTTGCCAATCGCGTAATACCTTGAGTCAATGCGTTCGCATCATTCTGTTCTCCTGTATTAACCGTGCTTAGAGGTGTTTGTATACTTTGTGAGGAGCAACGTATCCTCCATCTTTTCACATAGCTCTTTAACATTTCCCATCTGTCTCTCAACAATTCGCACGGCTTTCATTTTTCCATTCAGATCAAAAATTTAATTACCTTGCTTATGTTTCTTTCAGGCCACAATTCAGCAGAAAATTCTCTCTCAGCTGCGAGGTCATAACTCCATTGTGTCAGCCATTACGCATTTGTTTGGATGTGTGACTAGGGTTTCAACAGCCAGGGTTCTACCGGATATGGATGTATAATCCAGTTAATGGTAAACAAGACACGGATGATTATAGCACAGTAGACCATCTAACAACTAAAGGCAGGCCTTAATATATAGTCTGCTAAAAAAAATTGAATCCTGCAGTACGTTTTGCCTAGAGCATTCCGACTGGGTTTGAAAATCTCTCGTTTGCTAAAAAAAAAAAATCAGAGTAAGTGGGCTTTTCGTACTGAGGAGCCCCTCCGGCCTTCTTCTCTACAGGCAGCGGTCTGCACAGCGCTGCCATGCATACCAAGCCAGAATAAAACCAGAATCGCAGGCAGAAAAGGGATGCACATCCATCGAAGAATGATGGTAGTATAATTTATACGAATATTATTTTGAACTAGCCAAACAAGCAGAAGAAAAAGCAGGTTTTCCTACGCATTTGCACTTCGCAAATTCTCGAAAACTAGCAATTGCACATGAGTTGCAATCAACGCCGAGAATTGAGTGTGACAATATATTTGATATTTACTTCTGCATTTATGTTGTTTCACCAAATTAATTAATTCCAAATACTATTCAGCAAAAAATATTGCTTTAGCAAATAAATATACAAAACAACTCACACTATTTCACCAAATATATTAATTGTGAATACTATTGCAACTATAAATATCCAAACTCCGGCAAACAACAAATATCTAAAATCCGGCAACTTGTAAACATTGGATCAACCGAAATTTGACACTTTCCAGCAGGGGCATTTTCAAAGGAGAACGCCTACCAGCAAAAAATTCCCGGATACCCTTTCATTTTTAATTCATGTTCAATCGCGTACTTATGTATTTTTATATTTTATTTATTTATTGGTCTTTTTCGTTTTCTCTCTCGATTGCAATGGGGAGTACGACAAAATTGCATCTCCCTTTGTGTTAATTGTGGATGTCAATACAAATTTTGTCTCTTGCAGTTTCTTTGCTTTGAAATGAAATGAAATGAAAGATTTTAATGACGTCCACGTGACTGAAGAGTCAAAGGGACCAAAAAAAAAAAAAGCAAAAACATTACGCTGAAACCAAGTTCTTTTCCAAATCCTCTCGCCTACCGTGAATCTTGAGCACAAAACCAGTAATCCTTTGAAGCTTTGCTTCCTCAAATAACTCATCTAGGTTGTCCACTTGTAAGTCATTTTCGTACTGGAAGCGAATGTCATCATACGCTGAGCATTCCACGATGAAGTGTCATTCTGTTTCAACAACCCCTGTACTGCAGAAAAGACAAGTTCTCCTTTCCCACTCTTCTTTGGGAATAGTCCATCTGCCTGTTTCATAGCGAAGATGATGTGACCCGGTCCTCAACTGGGCCAAAATAATCCTAGCCTTACCTCTGATATCCACCCTTAAGTAAGCTTTGTTATCGTGAGCTCAAGTGGGGTTGAAATATTTGATATAGTGCGCTTTCTTATGACCAATATTTTATGTCCACATGATGTTCCTAAACTTCTCCGCCACGTAATTTTTTATTTCCCTATTGTTGTTAGGGCACCCCTGGAAGTGGATGCCCCACTTCTCCATCCATTTGGTGTTCTGCTTCATCCAAGTTTTATTTCGGCGCTCTAGGTTATCCTCTATAACCATTTTGGGCCAACGATGATTGTCCATGCTTTCCACTTTTTTCAAATAGCTTATTAGCCGAGTGATTGCCGAAGCTTCCATTGGTAAGATACCCGCTTCAGCCAATAAAATCTCATAAGGAACCGTTGATTTAACTTTGAGAGTGCTTGTGATTAAATGTTTTTGATTCTTTCTACATGTCTCCATCCATGCTTTGACATATTACTTCCCCAGACTTCACACCCATAAAGGGCCACCGGAGTGACCAACAGACCAAAGAGGGTTTTCTTAGTATTCCAGTCCCAAAGCTCAACTTTCCTACATCTATTTGGGAGCAAGTATGATGCTTTCCAACCTCCTTGAATTCTTTTTGCTCTGCATGTTTCCCAGCTCATTTTGTGGTGAAAATCAATCCCCAGATACTTATATTTTGTAACAATTTCCAATGGCCTCCCTTCAAAAAGAAAGTTAGTGTGCGTCCCTTTCCATTTTAGAGAAAAAATCATGATTTTTGTTTTGTCGATGTTCACTTGCATCCCGACTTCCTAGCAAAAGAGTTCTAAAGCTTTTAGATGCTCTCTCAAACCTTGAGTTGTTGATATTAAGATAAGATCATCAGCGTATAAGAGCAACTTCACCACATATTTCGCCAACTAAACACCCCCTCCCTCGGTATTGTGTAACCATTCTATGTCGGTTGAATTTTCTTTTATATTTTTTCAATATTTTAACTTTTTAATTTGAAAATATTTAGGATATTTTTTTGCATTGTTCATGTCATTAGGGTCATGAAACTATTTGCTTTCAAGCATGTGGTAAAATGGCAATTTAGGATTTTGTTATTTTTGTAAACAAGTTGTAATATTTGTTTGAAAGTAATATATGAATATCAAAAATTAGTAACTATAATTGAGTGGTGTAATGGAGATACTAATAGGGATGTATTGAAGAAATTATATTTTAATGAGTGAAACATTATATGAGGAAGAGGGACGGTGTAGAAGGGGATCGAGAGAGAAGTGTAGAGGCAAAGAAAATGTTGAGAGAAACATATGTGAAACTCATTTTTCTTTTGAGAATACACATATGAACCATGTGTCATTTTTGTTAAGTGTTTGAAAGAGAGAGGGTGTGGTGCACAGATCGTTGCGGCAACTTACTTTGAAGATATCTCAGAAAGCAAGCCTCTATCAATCAATATTCATAATATCAATAGCTTTTTATAATGCAATCCCATGTGTTTTGTGGATAATTAAAGCATAAGGTATTTTTAGGGGAATTCGCTTGCACACACAGTGAAATATTTTAGAGATAGGGACATGGAGAGGACTCGACATCCCAAGTTGAGCCAATGTAGTAGTTGATTTTGAAAACCAAAAAACACAACAGAGTAAGTGGTTTTGTGTCATCTTTATAGACCATTATCTTAGGTCATTCTCAATGCTTGCCTAATAGGAGTTGCCTTATGGATTTGTATTTGGCACCGCCTCTTCAACATTCCAAGTTCTTGAAACTCATTAAATTTGAAGCATTGTCATGTGTATAATTTTATGCCTATTATTTTGAAATTTTGGCATTATGGGGCCTTGTAGTATGACGGAGTGGTCAAAGAAGATGAGAGAGGACCAAGTATAGGGGCATTCTCATTAATTTCCTAAGGAATTTATCGAAAGTAAGTGCACTGATTGGTGATTCATTAAATGTTGTTATCTAATATTTTGTACATATTTTCTATACCTTTGTAAGATTTTCATGACCGTGACACTTTCATCGACTTCATCGCTACTAGCAATGTTATCATCAAGGTTTGAGCATGCACCCTAGATAAGTAGTTAACCATTTAGAGCATTGATTATAGGGAAGGGAGGGCGAACCATCAACAATTTTGGACAATTTGCAAAGATATCTTTAGTCACGCTACTGTCCTCTAGAAAATTTCAAATTCACAGCAATTCTAGAGAAGTCGTGCAAAGAACCGTTACTTTCGTTAAGCATATGATCAGCAACATTATTGTGAGAAAATTATGTGATTACTTCCTTGAATTTTACCACATTTGTTTCTTTAAATTTGTCAAAGAGACCCTACTTGTGATTGACAAAATCTCTTTTGAATATTTTACTAATGACATTTCATTTATTACTGTAAACAAGTTCAAATTTGCCAATTACTCTTTGACACTGCTAGTTTTGACAATACACTATTGTTAAGATTAACACAACCATTCCATTCTCGCTTAGCACATTCTAAGGTCTCTTGTTTAGCTTGTTTATTTTTACACACTAACATGTTATCGATTTCTGAAAGTACAATGCATAAAATCTATATAACGAACATTAATTGATAAGTTACAAACTTCAGATTGCATGTTTTCCATCCCTCGGCAAGGTCGTACAATTTGGTCAGGATATTATATCTAGTCCCGACCAATTTATATGGCTTGCATCGACATGTTCTCCAACTCTGCATTCAATTTCATATCATTTTTTGGATCCTTTAATCCCTCTAGATTATCATTTCTTCAATAAATCACCCAAGGGACCCTATATAAGCAACTAAACACTACCTCATTTGCTAACCTAGAAATCTTATGGCACTACATTGATACACTCATTTTCAACACTTGCAAAAGGAACCCAAGGCTTCTTAAATCTCACAATAACACATCGACAGTCGTTAAGGCAACAATCACTACATGTTTGAAGTTTCTTACCAACTCAAAGAGTTGACCCATTTTCATCTACAAGCACTCAAATATCCCTTCTCAAAGTATTTTAAAAAGAGCCAAACTCAAATCAAGAATTGTTAAAGAGGGTTGCCAAATCTAGTTGCATTCATTCACATATCATTTGCTAAGTGGAGAATGACATGTGGTTTGAGGCCTTCTTAGAGTAGTTCCAACATCGACAGTGCACAGAGGTGCCCATAACCCAACTAATTTTTGTTGTGTAGGGTCTTTCGCCCATGGTTATGGTTTAAGACCTCATTCAAGATATTCATAAAGATGCATTACACGATCGCAAATCAAGGTTTAACAGCGACAAACAGTTCTAGGTAGGTGATCATCTCAAGAAGTTGTTGAGCTTGAATCCAAGCAGGTCCAAGACCGTAAAAAAGGGTCAAGACTGTATGGTACGATCCTAGAAGAAGTGTATGGTTTCGTACAAGGTCAGTTTCCAGTCATAATTCCATAAATGAATCATCATTAGTCATATTTTTTTGTTGTTCCAGCATTCTACACTCCCAAAACTTCCTAGAACTATCTATAAATAGCTAAGTGCACTCATCCTGGTGTCCCCAGATTTCACCCTGAAATTTGGGACTACCCATTTTTTTTTAAAGTCGTTCTTTTAAAATAACATGTCTTTTTGTGTTTTATTGCCAGAAGATGTATGTATTATGTAAGGATATTCCCAGTGAATCATATGAGCCAATTTTGACAAATACCCAGATGCCCAAACTCATTTTATCCCTCCGCCAAGTTCTATCTGCGGGAAATTTTTATTTAATTATTTATTAAATAAATAAAGCCCAAGTTTGAAGTAAATTGTGCTTCGATTGAAACATGTTGAAGTTTTGCATGCCAGTATTCACACATCTCAATAGGGTTTTCACCAGGAATGAATTCAGAGCTTTGTTTGTGACTTCTGACAACATTTTTCGCTTTATTTATTTCTTGTATTTTTCTCCGGTTTTCTCCACAGTTTCTCTGTGAAATTCCCCTAGGTCAATTCCTTCGCCAGTATAGTCTGTTTAATTGCCTGAAGCATCTAGAGATCATCTACCGACACAGCACCAGAAGGAATCAGCCTCAAAATGCAAGCTTCTGACCAAAAAAAATGAAGTCATGCACAAAAAGCCTCTCCCAGGAAAGTCGCATTTTCTGGAATTAATGAGTGTAAGCTACAATGGGATTTTTGGTAGTGGCAGATAGGCGGGGAAATTTATTAACTGCCTTGCAGGGTACTTTTTCCCATGAAGTCAAACTCACTTAAGCTGCGATGGGAAAACTAGAGGCAACAGGTAGTCGTGAATTTCTTACCTGCCTTGCAAGGTACTTTTTCCCATGAAATCAAAGTCACTTAAGCTCGCAATGGGAAAATTAGAGGCAGCAGATAGGCAAGAATTTTTTACCTTCATTGCACAGTACTTTTTCCCATGAAGTCAAAGTCATTTAACCTGTAATGGGAAAATTAGAGGGTGGCAGGCAGGCGGGAATTTCTTACCTGCCTTGCAGGGTAAAAATTCTCATTATAAAAGAAAAATCACTTAAAGCACTGGCGGAAATTTCTTACCTGCCTTGTAGGGTAAAAATTCTCATTATGAAAGTCAAACAACTTAAGTGAAGAGGGGATTTTTGGAGATACAGTGCAGGGTAGAAATTCCCATCAAAATTGACTTTTTATTTTTGGAAATTACCCTTGCTAAAAAAATGCAACCCACCTTGGGTGAATAACAATGCATTTAATAATATTTATTAATGGTTTATTCACCCAATTTTGGTGCCATAAATAGAAGAAAATTCAATGCAAGTGGAAGAGTTAAAGAGAAGTCAAAGATGCATGCTAAAAATAAATAAAATAAATTTATTTAAAAGCAACCAGCAGCATGTAAAATTGGGCGCCCAATTTGGGTGAAGAAACATGATTGTTTATTAATTAAATTGCCAGAAATAGGAAGGGCAATTATTAGAAATAGAATGTTGAAAGTTATATAAGCATGCGCTATCATAATGAATAAACAATTAATTCTTTTTGTAAAGGATTGTAGCCCGGACAGATGTTGGCACCAAAGGAAGGAGGTTTTTGCATTAAAGAGTGTTTTTCTTGCCAGGGAGCTTCAAGGTTTGGCGCCTAGGGTTGGAATGACTTGATTCTTGCTATGATAATTATCTGCATGTGGGTATAAGTGCCCAGGTGAATTAAACAATATTTTTGCTTGCTTTGCATTCATGTAAAACCTCAATTTTAGGGCAACAGGCTTTATGTGCAAATTTTAGTGATAAAAATCAAGTAATATTCATGCCATGGACTCCATCTTTGTCTGAATAAATTGCAAGTATTCATTACAAGTGCTCAAATCAATGTTAGGTACATTGAATATATCTTCTGAATTTCAAGAAGTTGTCATATCTGCACAAATGGATCCAATTACAAGGGATTCCGACAGAATTAAAAGAAAAAGCACTCAGACAAATATTGTTCCAACCATGTTAAAACATGATGAAAGAGAAAGATCAGCAAAATCATGCATAGCTTCCAGATTTGTTGAAGTCAATTATACAGACATAGCCCCTGAACCTATCACCAATTTAAATGACAGATCCAGATCTCATAATTGCAAAGGCTTCCGACAAAAATTCATTCTCTTGTTTCCAACACAACTCATGTAGAAGTCAATGCATGGACAATTCCTTCCAGGATCTTGTGCATGTGCTCCCAATCTTCCAATTGAAGCTTCCATTGAATTTACTTTGCATGTACTGGAGAAGAATTGCAAAAGTTTCAACGATAGAAGGGAAGATAGGTCAAAGGCAATACCCGCAAGAAAATCACAGTCATGCATAGCTTCCAGATCTAGTTTGGTGAGAATCAAAGGCAAAAGAGTCAACTGCATTCAGAATATGGAAGAAGAACAAGACTAGGAGGGTTGTAGCTTTCTTCTTTTCTTTTCCTCTTTCTTTTATTTTCTCTAAAAAAGTAATTGAGCAATCAATTAAATTATAAAACTTAAGTGATTGGTTTAAAAGTCGTTACTTGAAGAAGTCAATTACTTAGAAATAGGTGGCAAACATGCAAAATAGAAGGTACTATTTTTCAGTTATAAATCATGCATGTCATGCAAAGAGGAATTCTAGGAGGAAGATTGCCAGTTGTTTCCCTTTTCATAGCTTTTGCATGCGGGAATTCATTTAAAGCTTCCTATTTGTAATTGCCCTCTATACACTATAAATAAAAGAAGAACCTACGGGTTAGGGAATCGGATTTGGTAATCAACATTCTTGTATTCCAAACTTTGAGCTGAAACTCCTAATTTATGCAAGCAGAGGAATAGAGAAGAGATTTCCGGAGAACTTTGTGCCAACGGTGCATTTTGCTTCTTATTTCTTTCTAGATCTGAAAGTTTCTTTTGCTTTGAATTATGTGTTTAATGATCTATTTGTTTTAATCTATATGCATGCAATCAACTCTGTAAACTATTGCTTGGGTTGCACATCCTCTCTACTTTCTTCTGTTTCCTATTATTTCCCTCTTCTACAGATTTTTCCTTTCTTTTACAACTGCTTACTTGTTGCATAACCGTATAGCTATGGTTCATGAGCTACACGGTTAAAGTAATACCAACAAATAGATATTAGTACATATAAACTGACAAAATCTTACACGGGAGCCTCACCAGTAAATGAAGGAGATTTATCTCATGACTTCCTAGGTTTTCAATTGTGCACAAAATCTAGCCAACACATCCCCTTGTGTTTTTAAGTTTATATCTTATTTAGTACATCATTTGTAAATATTAATGTGTTCTTCTGATATCGATCATTGATGTTGGAAGTTAATTAATCAAAATAACCTCTTGTAGCTAACCCTTACATCCTTTAGTGTACCTAATTTATTAAACTTAGATTTCACATAATTTATTTACAATGTAAACATTCTGGTGAACCTGACTCGTGATTCGACCTTATCATCCACCTTACATGCACCATGGTATGCTAATGATCTTCCTCTTTGTTATTGGCATTGTATTTCTTTATTTATATGTCATCCTGATAAACTTTTAGCTCTTCTACAATCATTTCCTTTAACCTAGGGGTTCTCGATCCTCTGCCACTAAAATAGTATTCCCCTTGTGTCGGTAGACACCATGACCCCTACTCTAGGCTCCTATTCTACAGCTGATATTTAGTACTATTTTTACCATAAATGTTGATCTTATCCACAGCGAAGGTTCCAATAACAACCATGTTACTCACTCTCATGATCTCCCTGAAGGTGAGGTAGAACATCTTACACACTTCTTACAAGAGAATCTCGATCATATTGATCTTCTCCTCTATGCTACAAAAGATCAACTTAACACATGCTTCACTCTCTCATGTGGAGATATCTATTATTCCTAGATCTACGATGGTTACCTCCTTCTATTATTCATACATCTACGATGCCTACCTCCTTGGGGGCACCTAATCACTCAATGCACAATGTTTTCATGCATCTTCCTACAACCACTATTGTTACTACACGTCCTACATCCACTCCAAATGGTTGGCATATTTCTTCATCTAGCATGCAAGCTCTTGAAACCCTTGTTCATACATTATAAGTCTAATTCTTACAATTACAACAAGGAGCATCCGCTTCTACTCGCGATATGGATTATACTCACATACTACACAATCTCACTTGTACCTGAAGTGGTTTCCTACACTTTTCCCATTAATTTTATTGCTCCTAAACTCCCTATCTACGATGCCAAAGGTGTTGGAAGCACAACCACTGAGAGGGGGGATGAATCAGTGGGCATTAAAACATGCATTCACATCCACTTTAGCCATTCATTAACCATTCATCAACTTAACCAGTAACCATTAATCGTGCATTCAAAAACCATAACCTAACATGAGAAAAGGTGAACAAATCAACACATGAACACAATTTATAAGTGAGAAACCCTCGTGGGGAAGAAAACCCACTCGAACAATGCTTTATTATTGTAATAATTCAAATTTAGTTGAGCATCTACCCTTATATTTAGTGAGGTGCCAACCCCACAAGGAGCACTAACCCTACAAGGAGGCACCAACCCCCTAGATGACTCAACACCAACTAAAGCCACTTGATGTGTTTGTCACCTCTAAAATTTCGCATCAACAACTGATGATGGCACTATGAAGCTCTCTTCCCTTCTTCAAATCTGCTCTCTAGGTCAACTCGCTCATGGGCTTCTTCACCAAGCTAATTAGGCCTAATGGTATATCTCTCCGACAGTTGCACACACTCTAGAACATTTCCACACACTCTTTTCCCTATCTTGAAGGTCACAAAGACCTCCTTTACCTCTAGAAACACCCCCTCTAGCTCACACTTTTCCTTTCTCTCAAAACTTCCTTCTAGGCCAACTCGCTCAAGATCTTCTTCATCAAGCTAAATAGGTCTAATGACCTATCTCTCCAGCAACAAAACTCCTAGAACATCAGATCATCATCTTTTCCCTCTCATAATGGTCACAAATACCATTAACACTGCTTTACTTCTCAATGCTTTATCTTTTTCTCTCGTGTACATCTCATGATCTATTCATTTCTATAAGGCCTCTGGGAATCACAATCCCTGCTTTGTTACCTTATCTAATAAAAAAAATTACCACTAACACCTCCTAATTTTAGCTCGCAGTTTCTCTAGCCTCCACAACTAGTTCAAATGAGCCTTATAACTTGTTTTTATACATGACTCTTGACATAATAACATATAGGTCAGCCATGATAGGAAAAATTACAAAATAACAACACAAGAACTTCCTAGAAACATCATGCAAAGGACCATATAGGTCGGCAATACCATCTAGAACCATCATCTCTCATTTAGGACTCAAAAAGCCCTAATGCACTCAAATAGACTACTCGCCAAAAGTGAATGTTCTTGAGCAATACTACCTACATCAAACATCCAAGACAACTTAGACATGTTGTCTAAGCCTTCAAGCAACCTCCAACATCCTTGTATGACTCTGCACCATCACAAAATTAAAATACACCACCATTTGGAGCAACTAACCTCACTAGGTCTATGACCTACAAAACTAGTCTTCAGATATGAAGCTCAAACCAACATCAAATCACCTCATATATGCAAGTGTGATATATCAATGGAAATCCAATGACCTCAAGGTCATCACCAAATGCATAGAAAACCACAATTTGGACTGTAGAAGCCCAAAAACACCTTTACAACCAGGTCACTTAAAACTGTCCCAAAATGAATTGTTGAAGCCTTTTCAAATTAATTTTGTCATAGTTTATTTGGATGAAATTTTATTTTTTATAAAAATACAGGAAGAGTACTTAGTCCATTTGTGGATAGTGTTACATTTTTTGTGAGAGGAGAAGATGTCAATGAATGTGAAGAAATGAAGTTTCATGTAAAAGGAGTTAGTATACTTGGGTTATGTGATATCTCAAGTACGGCTTAAGATGGATCCTTAGAAGGTGCAAGCTATAGTGGATTAGTTATCACCTAGAAGTGGATTAATTTCTACTTTTAGCACACATTGTGGATGAAATTGAACATGAGGTTAGAGTTTAGTTTTGTGTATCACTCATAAGAAGATGGCCAAACAACATTTATCAATAGGAGCCTTAGTAATTTGGTGTGATGTTTGGTAAGAGAGAAGGTAAGAACATGGGAATTAGTTCTTGTACAAACAAAGTTTGTATATAACAACTCTATCACTAGAGGCATTGGGAAGTCACCTTTCTAGAGTGTGTATGAAATAATTCCACAAGGAACCGAGGGAGTTGTCATGAGAAGAAGGGGAAAGTCCATAATCATAAGGCTTCCAACAATACATGGGGGAAGTGCATAAACTAGTACACAAACAAATGGAGTAGAGAATCACACGTGGTACAAGGAATGCATATATTTGTGGACGAGACGATTCAAGTTTTAGATTGAATATTTAGTTCTAATGCTCATGTAAAGAGAGGTTCCTAGAGGAATGACTGATAAAGTCAAGTGGAAGAAGATTGGACCGTGCAAAGTACTGAGGAAATTTTTAGAGAACACATATGAGTTGGAGTTACTAGAAGGGATAAAAAATTCTCTTAGCTTTAACATGGCATATTTATACCTGTATTGTGAGGGGAAGACAAGTAGAAGAGAAGACATCAAAAAAAGTAGATTAGAGATACAAGTTCCACTAGAGTAAAGGTGCTAAGAAATTGAATGCATTTAAAGAATCGTATTGAAAAAATGACCCACAAAAAGGAACATAAAGAATATCTCGAAAAATGTAGAGGTAAAGGAGTCGAAATTACATATTGGATTACATAAGGAGAGAACACAAGACTTAGTAATTCCATCTTACGTTACCCAATAATATGTAGGGTTAGCAAATAAAGATTTACACAATTCCAAACCTCTCATAAACAAGCCGCGTAAAACTCCATTGCCTTCACCATTTTACAAAAATCATGAAATCGTGTCTAAAATTACATAAAACTAAGACTATCGTGCAAGCTTTCTCAAACCGAAAAACACTAAGAGTGCCACACAATCTTTCCCAATCTATGCAACATTACAAAAGCCACACAAGCTTACCCAAATTGTGCAACATTGTGTATGTCATGCGAGTCTATCTTAAGCCACACAATACTACGAAATCCACATAAGTCTATTTAAATCCACACAAGCTTGCCAATATCATGATACACCAGGGAAGCTACCAAATGCTAGAGAAGTTGTGAAGTACTACATTCCTTTGGGAGCACTTCCTTAAACTTCAATAATGAGATCAATGTTTAGCACAATTACTTATTGACATCAATATAATTAGAAAAGAGCACATCTGGTCCTTAATTCATCTATTTTGCTCAAGAACCAATAAAATGATGTGTTTGATCTTGAGCTGATGGAATGAAACTTCTAGGAGTATATCAATGGATTTGAAAGGCAACCTAAAGAATATTTTGTGAGGAACCTTTACATGTTGAAGGTGTCTTGTTTTCCCACTAGAGCTCTACGAATTATATATATATATTAGGGAGATGCAAACTTAAAAGGCATATCTTAAATCATCTCTTGATTAGAGGCTGTCAATCTCTTATAAAAGGCATTGAGATCAAATTCCTAGCCAAGCATGAGTCAAGTGTGTTTTTGTATAAGTTTTGGAGAGTCTACAAGCTTAGGATAGCTCTATGACTAAAATTCTTTGAAGGATTTATGTAATCTTGTTTCAGAAGGTGTAATTTGGGGTGTTAATATATTGTGCCTAAATTTGAAATCTTTCCTTGTATTAATAAAGAATCATAATTGTTTCATGAATAAATTATTCTTCATGAGATCTTTCTTTGGTGAGGTTGAACTCTAATAAGTGGCTACGTGGTATAAGGATTCCATTTTCTTGGGAACCCTGACCATTACTACACTGTATCACTAATTGGCCATTTTACCTTTAGTGTTCTTTTTTCAAGGACTATGATTCCCCCTCTCATAGTTGAGGATTGATTCCAATCAACTTCACATGGAATATAATCTATGTCGCGGAGGTGGTTTATTTCATTTTTATTCCATCTAGATAATTAAGACTAAGGAGCCTATTCAGTGTTGAACGACCGGTCGCATTGTTCAATTCTTTTGCATGAAGTCAGCGGGAACATGCCAAGAAGTTTCTGAGCTAGACAACAACTGTTTGTTTGCTGTTCATTTGTTGTTTTCTTGTTGTTGTTCTGTTGGTTTTTTTAACTTCTCTTGGTAGATTGGTTTTTTTTTCTCTCTCATATTTGATTGCATCTATTATTAAATTTGGGGAAGTATTACTACTTATACAAAAATTCATAAGCTTCATTAAATCAACATTTTTTTAATATCTAGACCAAAGGTGTTTGTCCCTTTTTCTTTGGAAAGTTATTACTTTTAAGAGAAATACATTAAAAAAGTGTTCTTGTGATACAAGATTGCTTAGGTACCTTAATTTAAAAAACTCTTTCTATCATTAGGGGTTCTCATTTTCCTTTACATATTGCAAATTTTCACCCATTGATGACAAATATGTTAAGCAATTACCTCATCTTTAATATGTTATGACTAAACTTTACTAAACATCACATTTTCATAACAAATGTTGCACTTCTACATGTACTTAACATCAAAAGTCCATCTAGTTCTTCTATTCTATATAACTAGGACTAGATGTAGTCTAGTTTCACCAAATTTCTTCTTACTCCAAATGATTCATCAACATTAGATATGTAGAGATATTCTAGGAGAAATGTCCTAAATCATGCTATAATCACCTTCCTACCCCTAACCCTAGACAATATTCTATGGAATTTATCATATATGTTATATATTGAGATTCTTATGGTAATTAATTGATTATAATTGTCCTTATATTTTAGAAAACAACCCAAATGATTGGCGATGGTGTCATTAAGGGTTTGTGCTAAATTTCTAGCCATGGTTGTATGGTTTCACACTCTTGTCGCTCTCTCGTTTGTTCATCCCTTGTCTAGAAGCTTCTTCACTTTCATGTAAATATACTTACCTCAAATTAGTCTCTTAAACTCAAATTTTTATCCAATGAGTCTTTTCATTAGAGAATCGTTATCCCAACCTTTCTCTATCTTCATTGTTTGTTATTGTGAATCTTAATAACCTTGTATGGGAAATCATACATCAGATACAATATTTGTTATTATTTTATATATTTGTCAAGATTATACTACTTTATAAGAGATAAAACCACAAGAGAATAATATAATTGAAAAGGAAATGTAAATTGTTACTAAAAAGACATACCAACCAGTCCAAGCCTCTGTCCACATCCTAGGTTTCTTATTTGAATTGGGGCCAATAAATGTATCCCCACAATACATACCATTGCAAGTATTAATCTGAAAAGAAATGAAAAAATTCATTAGTAAAATTTAATCAAATAATTAGAATATTTAAAGTAATGTTAAGAATAAATTAAACATTAATGAACATTTTTTTAGCATGTGTACAAAACACTCGATGAGACCTCACAACTTCAAGAAGGCCTGACTTTAAGACACATGACCAAGTAAGTTGTAGTCTAGGCCTACCTTTGTATTACCCTAGGCTTCACTCTTAGAAACAACATGGACCCTTTAGCAATGCTTCTATCATTACTTGACAATAAACATTACATAGGAAAAAACTTTTAAAATGTTAGAAGCTAGATGTTAAAATATTACACTAATACAACCCTGGATATATCCATGGATGCTCATGTGTGTGTGTCTCATTTCCTAGTATTATGCATTTCATTTGCAGAATGTAATATCTATAAATGTGTGTTGTAATTATCATTAATATATACCTTCATTTATATGTTTAGATTGAATCACAAAAAAATATTGGTCATTTGAAAAATTCAATTTTTTATATAACATTCATTTGGACTATTCATTTATAGATAATTGAAGCTATAACTTTCACAGGGTATATTTTTAATAATGTTTTCAAATGTTTAATCTATTAAAATTTAGCTACTAAACTCTATAAGAAATATAGTATTATTTATTTATTTCGTATCATTTTAAGAGTATATATATATGATCTAAGAAAGAATTTGATTTTAGGGTCATGACTTCAACCATTAGCTTTGTCATGGTCCCAAGTGTGAGTCGTGGTTGACCTTATACAACATAATCTTCATTATACAATATTTTCATCAATAATGGACAAAAAAAACTTGCACACATGCTAAAATACCTAAAAATGAATAGTAAAAAAGATGACTTAGTAAGAGGCAAATGGTTCCTCATTTTGTAATTATCTAGAGTAGGAAGAGGGTCCTATAATCATGCAACTTAATTTTAAGAGAGCATAGATATTGTATGTGTCTTGTTGGCACAAAAAAATTATACCAAATGCAGGTATGAACTGTGCCACATCACCATTTTTGTTTCACATCTTTGTTTAATAGGAAAAGCAAAATTTTAATTGATTTAGTACAAAGATAATTAATATAAAGCATTTGAAAAGTGAACCAATAACTAAACACTATATGTGTCACATTATGATTAGCTCTTATGGACTAACATTGATTGAAAAGTGAACAACTATTACTACTTTTTTGGTAAGTTATGAAGAAATCTGATGTACATATTTTAATACATGCACAATATACTAAAAGTGAAGACAGTTATATCTTCTCCTCAACTTTTAATTTCAAAAATATTTTTTAATTTTAGTTAAATTATGCATAACTTTCAAGTATCTAAATTAATACGATGACATTCTCTAATATATTGCTTTTAGTTTTGTTTATTCTCCATGTAATAGCGCTTTGCTTATTGTTCATAACAATCAATTTGAATCATTTTGGTTTATAATGCTTTCTTATGTATTTTATTAAATATATAACACACACAAGTGACTCCTTGTTAAGAAAATTTGAACTACATTTACATTTAAATATAAGTCTTAAACAATAGTATTGAAGTTGTGCATTCATTTGAAAGGAAGATTTTAATGCATATAAACATAGAGCTTTTTTACAGGGAAAGTATTTAGCATGTATGAACGAGTGTTTACATTCAAATATAAGTCTTAAACAATAATGTTCAAGTTGTATGTATTCATTTGAAAGGAAGAATTTATTGCATATAGAGATATAGCTTTTTACAGGGAAAGTATTTAACATACATGAACGAGTCATGTGTATGGAATGAGTTACATTTGTGTTCATACACACTACAATAGATGGGCTACTGGTCTCTTTTTTATATCTTCTTTGTGATATTGTATTTTTCTCATTCTTAAACAAATCTACATTATTATTGATGTCACAAAATGTTTGTTTTGATGTACTTTTTGAGGCGTAATTATATTTTTTGTAACATGCATATGAAAAACATCATGACACTCAATATCTAGTCATCAATACAAACTTCAAAACACATATGATGTCATCAATAATATTGTTATAGTGATGCTCATAGAAAATTCTGAGCAAGATTAAATTTTTATATAGTTATATAAAGCACTTAAATAAATATTCAAGACCACTGATATTTATTAGTGTGGGTAATTTGACCAATTGATTTGAGAGAGAGAAATATGACCTTTTAAGTTCAAATACGGTCATATGGTGTCAATTCATCCAAATCACCTCAATTTCCATTTATTGTATGTCAATTTCATTCATTTGAATTGAACTAAATTAGGGTTGATTTAAGCCAGTATGCCCCTATTTCCTAGGTTTGCACCTAAATAATTTGAAAAAATGATTTTCATCTAACACCAATGTTCTACGTATTTCCCTAATTTTTTATATTTGTTGAGTTTCCCATGATTAGGTATATGTTAATTGACTAATCACATTTAAATCAATATTAATATGATAAATTAATGGGGTTCATTATCCATAAGTATCTATATTTCCCATAGTTGGATATAAGTAATTTGGTTAACTATAATTCAAATAAGATGAATTTACTCCAATTAACTTGATTTATTGATAATAGGTCTAACTTTTTAAAGTAGTTACAATTGAATTGGCACAAAATGCCTTATTATCTTTGTAGACTTGGTTGTTTGACTAATTTTATCCAAATAGAAAGCAACACAAATTCTTCTTAATTGTCTCAATTTTCTACAATTAGGTTCAAGCTATTTGAACAATTGCATCTTTTTAAAGGAAAATATGGTCAGATAAAACCAATTGGACTCAATCTCACATGATTAATTAAGTAAATCAACACACACAAACACACACACACACGCACACGCACACGCCACGCACACGCACACGCACACACACACGCACACGCACACGCACACGCACACACACGCACAAACGCACACGCACACACACGCACAAACGCACACACACACACACACCCACACGCAC
The DNA here is from genome assembly GCA_019776745.2 of Taxus chinensis. NCBI lineage: Eukaryota > Viridiplantae > Streptophyta > Pinopsida > Cupressales > Taxaceae > Taxus > Taxus chinensis. Next base: position 481,001 of record JAHRHJ020003465.1, on the reverse strand, counting down.
ACACGCACCTGCATGCACGCACACACACGCATGCACACGCGCGCACGCACAGGCACACACACACGCGCGCACTAAGTAAATCAACACACACACACACACATCAATTTCCCGCAAATGAAGTCAATTATAATTAGCCTTTAAAGTTAACCTTATTTCTTTTAATTATATCTCTTTTTTTTTACTAACTACATCTCGATTAAGATTAATTATATAGATACTTCATGGGATCAATCAACACTAATCACCTTTATTCCCCAAGATTGAGTTGAAGTAACATTACGAATTACATCTATATTAGGGTAAAATATGATTATTTGGGTTTATTTTTCTCAAATTTCCCATGTTTTGCATGGTGTTTCTAAGTTATTTGAATAATTACATTTTAATTACGACCATATTATTCGACCAAATAATCGTAGTCGCCCATAAATCTTATAATTAGGTCTAACTAATTTGACTGACTACATCTCAGTTAAAATCTAGTCATTTAATCACAATTACTCATATTCGTTTTTATTACATCTAATTAATTGTCAAAAATAATTTATATCAACTTGGAGATGAAAGGAAAATTTGACCCAAATGCATATATTTCCTATAGTTCAAAATCTAATTTATTTGAATTGCTAAAAATAGAACTAAAATAATCCATGTAACCCTAATTGCACTCATTTACCTTTACTTCCCATCTAAGCATTATTGCAGACTGGGTTTCAGTTGGGATAAAAAAATGCAAAAAAAGGCAACTCTGCTTAGGGACTTGAGGACATTTCCTATCAGTACATTTCTAAGACATTTGAGAAGATGTATCTCACCCTTAACAAGCTATTACAAAATTCTGACATAGATCTCATACATTGGTATGTGAGAATAATTTAATGGGAATGTGTGGGTATTTGAAATAAGAAAACATTGATAGGGCCAACTGTTCCTATTTTACCATATCCCAAACTACCCCTTCATATTCACACTAAGTATCCTTGGGGCTCCAAACTATCTATAGTTGCTCTCACCCACTAGAATGTGGCTAACCAGACCAAGAATCCACCAATTACCTTTTCCCATGATTGGGTATACATTTGATTATGGGGCATGGGAGAAGACCCGTCTGCATCAGACCTTAGAATAGCCAATTCCTCACCCAGATATATATATCAGGGGAGATAAATTGTGTCAAACTATGCTCTTGTGGAATGGACCTTAATGTATGGGCAAACGTGAAACACTCGATATATGTTTCAGTACAACGTGGATAGCAAGATGCATGAAACCAAAATGGTACCTTTTCCCGTGACTCGAGGAATACCCATCTGATTATTTTTATGGGAGAAGAGGTCTACTTTTTCCCAATTGAGCTAAATTCTTACCTACTTTACTGAGAATGCATAGTAACAATATAAGCATTTACAGCACCCATTAAGTGTCTCATGATAAAAATACCTTCTGCCGATGACTATAAACCAGACTAGCATCTACAAAAAGGGGTGAATCAAGACGATTTATCAATATATGAAACATAGTGGGCAGTGTGGGCTTTTGAAATCACAAAAATATGAACACGTTGAATCATTTAACATAAAAATGGCCATTAATGGAATATATTTATATTGATTAACAACACCCATTAACTGTGTGAGAATGTATAATTAGTTTGAATTACTTATATTCCAATTATGAAAGCACTATTTTTAGCAGGAACTTGAAATGGTCATAACTTGTGATTTCGGGTGTCCATTTGAGTCCATTTTTTTAAACCACTTGTTTCAGATGAGACGAACACACCGATAAACCCGCCTTGCCGATTGGAGCACAGTTTTGACACATAGTTCAGGCTTGAAATCTAGCCATTTCAAATGGGCAAAAATTATTGATTTAAGTTTAATTCAGTTTTTTTTATTTTAGAATTAGTTAATTTTAGTCTCTTAAATTCATATTAGGTTGAAAGATGGTAATTCCTCTAATTTAGGCATGTAGAAGATGCATGGTAATTTTTGTGCCAGTATGAATAAAGCATGCAACTTACTAAGAATAGCATGTTCTTCAGTAAACTGCTAAAAATAGTAAATTTACACCATCTAGTAGTAGATTTAGTCAAAGTTAGTTAGAGTTTGACTTGGAAACTTGAGTTGGGAGTTGTTTTCCTATTTATGAAGCATTTAATCCATGATTGGGCATAATGAAGAAGGAGAATATTTATTTTCTTTTGAGTTTAAGTTATATGCAATATATTGAGTGTGTGTTACATATTGGCTACAAGGGATCTTGGTAACAGAGCTGAATGTTCAAGTCTTGGTGGAGAAAAAAGAAACAAAAAAAATGGGTACGAATAAGAGAGTCAAAGGGGGTGGTATTTCCCAGCATAAATAGAAACATGCAGGATCTGCATAGGAAAGTTGTTGTGCTTGTTGCAATTATAGCCCGGAGAGGAAATCAAGGTGGAGATGAAAGATATGAAGAAGAAGTTTGTCAAGAGGAGGAAGCACAAGGACCACCCTTAGATTTTGAAGAAAGGATGCTTTGAGCATTAGAAGGAAAGAATGATGGGATAAGAGTTGATGTTTCAGAATATGGAGGTAGCCTAAAACCAGAGGAGCTGATAGACTGGTTGACTAGCATGAAATTTTTTTGAGTGGAAGGATATGTCAGAGGAAAAGAAGGTAAAATTTGCATGCATGAATTTAAAAGGTCATGTTATGTTATGGTGGGATCACCTACAAAAGGAGCGGTCAAAAAAGGGGAAAGAAAGGATTAGGACCTAGAGTAAGATGGAGAAGAATCTAAAAGACAAATTTCTCCCTGTGGATTATGCACAAACCCTTTACACGAGGTTTCATAAATCTCAGATAGAACTTACAAACCGTGTAAGAATACACATGGTATGAGTTTTACAAGTTGTCCATTCGTGTAGAGCATGAAGAAACGTGAGGAACAAATGGCTGCAAGGTTTGTAAATGGACTAAAATTTTGTATTCAAGATGAGATAATCATGTACAAGATCAAGAGCATGGAGGATGCCTATTAGCTAGCTTTAAAGGCCAAAGAAAAATAAAAACCATGAAAGTTTTAGGAGATCACCTGGGATGAATAGGGGGCATCATCCTCCTTTTAGAGATGAGCTGGTTTCAGTCAAGGTAGAGGAGAACAACCTCGTGGAGTGGAAAAGCAAGAAGATACAAGACAAGATCTCCCAAATCAGCAAAGAGGTAGAACATTTCCTAGGGGCAGAGGATATGTTGGTAGCAGAGGATGGGAGGCTCCACGAAGACCATTTGTTTGCTACAGATGTGGTGAAGAGGGGCATAGGGAATTTGAATGCCCGCATTATTATATGTATGACAAGAGGCAAACAAATCCTCCAAGAGTAAATCTTGTTGAATCAAGAACAAGAAGAAGAAGAATAAGACCTAAGAAATTCCACTAGATGTGGGAAAAATATGATGATCAAAAGGACAATGATTGCTCCAAGAAAGGATATCAAGGGGGATGCATGGCTACGTACAAATATTTTCAGAATAAGATGCACTTCATAGGAAAGGTATGTAATGTTATTATTTATGGTGGTAGTTGTGAGAACATGGTTTCAAATGAGATGGTTGAGAAACTAGGCTTATTATGAGAAGAATCCTAACCCTTACCGTATTGCATGGTTTAAGAAGGGTAATGAAGTTACTATTGATAAGAGATGTTTAATAAATTTTTCTTTTGGGAAAAGGCCTAAGGATGAGATTTGGTGTGATTTTATTCCTATGGATGCATGTCATATGGGCTAGGGAATACCATGGAGCTTTGATAGAAAATTTATTCATTTCTTTAATACATATACTTTTTGGAAGGATGACACAAAAATAGTTTTGCTACCTCTTAAGGAAGAGGGAAAGGCCAAAATATGTTTTCTACAAAAGAATTTGTGAAGGGGACAAATAACAAAATTGGGTTTTACTTATGCAGTTGGTCACAAATAAGGATGACTTGCAAGTGCACAAATACTTTGGTGTAGAGGTACTTGAAATTAATAGAAGTCTGATTTTAGAGATGTTATTCCTTGTGTCAATGGTTACCACGATGGGTTACCACCCAAAAGAGATATTCAACACCATATTTCCCATGATTTGATCCCAAATTTTTCACTCCCAAATAACTCTTGCTGATCTTATTGAATAAGCAAGTGATAGAGCTCTCTAAAGGGGTAAGGGAAGTGTGAAATCCAATAGTGAAAGTAGCAAAGCTCAGAAAGAGAGACTCACAAAAATTATTGCTAAGGGAGCAGCATTTTGGTGATAAAACTCAATGAGCTTTATTGGCCTCTGTCCAAAGAAATGAGTGGAACATGGAGAAGTGCATAGATATTTGAGCAATCAATTTACAATCAAGTATCAGTTTCCTGAATAGTCATCTTGATGAATTGATGGATGTGATGTTTCTAGATCTAGGTATTTCACCAGAATTGATGAAAGTGGTTATCATCAGATTCCCTGGATCAGAGAATTTTCGCGAAGGATGGGAAAACAACATTCAGATGCAGGGGATGGATTATATGAGTGATTGGTGATTCCATTTGGGCTATCTAATGACACCTAACACTTTTAGATGAGGTTGGACAAACTATCTTGCTTCACTATTAGGTAAGTTTGTTGTTTCCAAAATTTTCATGATTTTTCATTTTCAAAACCTAAAAGGGGAATTCTGAAGAACATGTTGAAAAGAGAAGCTTTAGAATTATTTGAAGCAAGAGTTTAGGGCACGCTGGTAATTTCTGGCTGCATTGAATGGCCTTACCAGTAAAAAATCCAATGATCTTAGGAGGCTTATTTCATCTTATAGGAAATAGATCCCAAGTTATGCATGCTCTACATAAAAATTTTCATAACAAGATGATTCAGAGTGAAAGGGTATTTTGAGTTATATCACGTGAGTCTGTGTTGTGAAACATGGTTTAATTTTTAATCTGCAAAAAGGATCAGAATTGTGTTTGTGGATAAGAATTTAAGCCATATTTGGTTTAAGATTACAATCACTATAGGTCCCATAAGGGAACTTCAAATTTTTTCTATTGGACAAAGTTACAAGGATGAGATTTGGTGTGATGTTATTCCTATGGATGCATGTCATATGCTATCAGGAAGACCATGGCAATTTGATAGAAAACAGTTTATTCATGACGGGGGGAAATGAGTTATACTTTTTGGAAGGATGGTTATCACAAAAATAGTTTTGTACCTCTTAAGGAAGAGGGGAAGGCTGAAAATATGCTTTCTGTAAAAGAATTTGTGAAGGAGGTAAAGGCAACTGGGTTTTGTTATGCACTGGTCGCAAATAAGGATGAACCTGCAAGTGCACAAATACCAATAGAGACAACAGAATTAATAGAATAATTTTCTGATGTTATTCCTGATGAGCTACTAGATGGGTTACCACCCAAAAGAGATATTCAACACCATATTGATTTGATCCCAGGGTCTTCACTCCCAAATCAAGCGGCTTATAGGATGAGCCCAACATTGCATGCAAAATTGAACAATCAAGTGGTAGAGCTCGTGAGAAAGGGTGTAGTAAGGGAGAGCATGAGTCTTGTGTGCAACTCCAGCTTTATTAACTCCAAAGAAGGATGGAACATGGAGAATGTGCATGGATAGCAGAGCAATCAATAAAATTACAATCAAGTATAGGTTCCCAATACCTCGCCTTGATGATATGATGGATGTGCTTGTTGGATCTAGGTATTTCACCAAGATTGATCTTCGAAGTGGTTACCATCAGATTTGGATCAGAGAAGGAGATGAGTGGAAAACAACATTCAAGATAGGGAATGGATTATATGAGTGGTTGGTGATGCCATTCGGAGTTATCTAATGCACCTAGCACTTTTATGAGGCTGATGAACATCTGCTGAGGGAGTATAATGGTAAGTTTGTTGTGGTTTATTTTGATGATATCTTGATTTTCAGTAAAACTAAAGAAGAACATTTGAGGCATCTGAGGGTGATATTTGAAGTGTTAAGGAAAGAGAAGCTCTATGCAAATTTGAATAAGTGCACGTTTATGCAAGAGAGTTTGGTATTTTTGGGTTTTATTATTTCAGCAGATGGGGTACAGATGGACTCAGAAAAGATAAAGGCAATTATTGAATGGCCTACTCCACGAGTATAATAGAGGTAAGAAGCTTTCATGGTTTAGCAACATTTTACATAGAAAGTTTATTAAAAATTTTTAGCAGTATTGTAGCACCTATAACATATTAAACAAAAGGAAGGGATTTTTGTGGAAAAAGGCATCTGAGGATAGCTTTCAGTTCTTGAAGAAGAAGGTGACAGAAGCACCTATTTTGGCACTACCAGATTTTGATAAAGTGTTTGAGGTTGATTGTGACGCCTCACATGTGGGTATTGCTATTGTCCTAAGTCAAGGCAGGAAGCCATTTGCTTTCTTTAGTGAGAAATTAAATGAGGTAAGAAAGAACTACTCTACTTATGATGTGGAATTTTATGCAATTGTACAAGCATTAAGGCATTGGAGGCATTACTTAGTGCCTAAGGAGTTTGTGTTATTTACAGACCACATAGCCCTGAAGTATGTGAATACAAAAAAGAAGTTGAATAGTAGGCATGCAAAGTGGGTATCATTTTTGCAGGTTATACTTTTTCTCTAAAGCATAAATAAGGAAAATAGAACCAAGTTGCAGATGCATTGAGTAGGTGTGTGACTCTATTTACAACTATGGAGAATGAGGTGGTTGGTTTTGAAGCAATAAAGGATTTGTATTATTTTGATTTTGATTTCAAGAATATTGTTGAAAGGTTAAGTAGTCCATTGTCAGATGATGCAGGTGATGTCCAGGATGAGTACCTTTTACAGGATGGCTATCTATTTAAGGGACGACAACTATGTATTCCAGTTGGGTCTATGAGAGAGAATATAGTGAAAGAGCTGCATAGCGGAGGATTGGCTGGGCACTTTGGTAAGGATAAGACTATAGCTTTGGTAGAAGAGAAATACTATTGGCCAAAGATGAAAAGAGATGTGGTAAGATATGTGGAGAGGTGTAGAATTTTCCAAGTCTCGAAAGGCCATGCACAAAATACAAGGTTGTATATGCCATTGCCTGTTCCCAAAGGACCATGGACAGATTTGAGTATGGATTTTGTTTTGGGATTACCAAAAACACAACGAGGTAATGACTCAATTTTTGTGGTTGTTGATAGGTTCTCTAAGATGGTTCATTTTATTGCCTGTAAGAAAACTAGTGATGCAACAAGAGTAGCAGATTTGTTTTTCAGAGAAGTTGTTAGGTTGCATGGTGTTCCAAAAACCATTACTTCAGATAGGGACACAAGGTTCTTAAGTCATTTCTGGAGGACTTTATGGAAGAAGTTGGGAACTAAACTACAGTTCAGCAGTGCCTATCATCCTCAAACTGATGGGAAAACAGAGGTGGTAAATAGGAGTTTGGGAAACCTGTTAAGGTGCATAGTTGGGGAAAAGCCAAAACAATGGGACTTAGCATTACCACAAGTTGAGTTTGCTTATAATAGCTCAGTAAATAGATCCACAGGAAAGTCTCCATTTTATATTGTGTATGGGAGTAATCCAAATGGGGTGTTAGATTTGGTGCAACTACCAATTGATGGCAGAGTCAGTGATGATGCAAAAGCATTTGCCGAACATATACAACAATTGCAGGAAGAAGCTGCAGAATAGTAATGATAAGTATAAGGAAATAACATATGTGCACAGAAGGAGAAAGGTGTTTACATTGGGTGAGTTGGTTATGGTATACCTTCGGAAGGAAAGGTTTCCAAAAGGAACCTATAACAAGCTGAAGTACAAGAAGATTGGTCACTGCAAAATCGTGAAAAAGATAAATGATAATGCTTATGAGGTAGAATTGCCAGGAAATTTTGATATTTCTTCAGTGTTTAATGTTTCAGACTTATATTATTTTCATGGGGATGGTGAAGAAGATAATGTTATTGAAGAAGTAGTAGATTGGAGGCAACAAGTTTCCACTGAAAAAGAAAGAAGAAGTGGATCAGATTTTAGACAAGAAAATAGCGAACACACGACAAGGGAAATACAACAAATATTTGGTACATTGGAAAGGATTGGAACAAGAGGACAACACATGGGTCATAGAGTGGGAGATTAAGAAGTTGGATAAAGATAAATGGCATAAATTTGAAGAAGACAACTTGCAGGAGCTGCATTTTTTTCAAGCAGGGGAGAATGATGCACTATTTTTAGCAGGAACTTGAAATGGTCATAACTTGTGCTCCGAGTGTCTGTTTGAGTCCTTTTTTTTAAACCACTTGTTTCGATGAGACGAATGCACAAAATTCAACTCGCCCTACCAGTTGGAGCAAATTTTAGCACATTTTCGGGCCCGAAATCCACCATCTGAAGGCCGAAAATTAGGATTTAAGTTGTAATTCGGTTTTTTCCTATTTTAGGGCATTAGTTAATTTTAGTCTCTTAGAATGCATAGTTAGGTTAGAAAGTTGGCAATTCCTCTAATTTAGGAATGTAGAAGATGTGTGGAAATTTTTGTGCTCGTACGAATAAGCATGTGAACTTACTAAGAATAGCAGGTTCTAGTAAACTACTAAAAATAGTAAATTCCGCCACCTAGAGTAGATTTAGTCAAAGTTAGTTAGAGTTTGCTTGGCAACTCGAGTTGGGAGTTGTTTTCCTATTTATGAAGCATTGTAATTGATGATTCAATAATGAAGAAGGAGATTTATTTTCTTTTGGAGTTCATATTATTTGCAGTATATTGTTTGTTTCTGAATTTGGCTACATTACCATTCATATCCAAACCCTTTTTGTAATGTAGTTACCTCCATTTTTCCTTACAAGCCACTGTTGAACCATTATTTAAGTAAGGAAGTTTTGATTGGACTGGTTGGGACATCGGATATGGTGATTAACTTGTTACCTGGTCTCCTAGACTAGTTGCATCAAGACTGAGCCCTCTGAGGAGACAACAATTTAGGGATGTTAGCTTAACTTCCTTACTATCACTATAAGATCTTTGAGTTTTTAATTGAGTGTGTATTCCCCTTAGGCGAAGATTGGTAGCATTTTCTTCCTAGAGATTGACTTCGTTGCACTTTGTGTGGCATGCTTCCATATCAAGCTGTACATTTTTGAATTATCTGTGTAGAATATCCTTTTACTTGTTACAACCAATATAAGATTTTATTCAACTCCAAACAAATTGACATGTTCTTTTAAACAACTAGGGAATTGCATTTTCTTTATTACAATTACATAAAGATGTAATTTCATAAAAAGTTATCCTCCTATTTCAGATCTTCCATAGCATAAATAGTAAATGAGTTTTTTAATTAAATAAATATTATTCTGATTTAATTCTAAACTCGACATAATTACAATTACTTTTGGTTAGTGTTATACATTATTAGCGGAAAACCCGATTTCAATGTCTACAAATTTATACTCAGATTTTTTGGATGGAGTTAACCATAACAAAAAGAATAGAAGTCGATTTTTTTTTTAGGTCTTAATAAACTTTCTACACTGTGTTTTAAAATTAAATATTACATTCTAAACACATATATTTAATTTTTAATAATATATCTAAACTTCCTAAATACTTACTAATGGATTATGCAATTAGGTAGATATTATTGATTCATGGAGTTTAGAATCTAGTCCCAACCATATTCGATGTGGTAAATCTCATATGAAGGACTCCTGGTGAAACCAGCCGACATTTCCGTATTCTATTTTCTATCTACGAACACAAAAATTATTGTTTGAAAACATTATAGGGTTTTTACTTTTGTTAAACCTTATATCAAATATTAGGGTCCATTTTCTGGAAACTGACTTTATAACCATCTAGGGATTTTCTCTTGCCACATTAGTACTAGATTTGATTGTCTCATGCTTACACTATGAATATGATCCAAGATTGTTCCATCAATTTCGATTATATTGGTTGCATATTTCTCTTTACATGTATCTAGAAAAACAATATCTTATGCCATATGATATTGATTATATTGAAAGACTCCAATTAGCTGAAGTCCTAAGTTAACACAATTATGTTGTTATTTGTTGATTTAGATTTATAATAGCTAGAGTTTTTGTGAAAAAGAATCTAATGATGTATTCTCATATCAAGTTCTATTCTGTACATCAACATTAATACCATTTGTCGTATTATTTAAAGTTTGATTTGCTATGATAATGCTATAAATGGTACCTCAATATCTTAAATGTCAATGATAATAAAGGGTGGAATCTAATTGAAGCCTTTTAAATTTATTCTTTGCAAAAAATCTTGGAAAATCACTTACTAAAATATTTGACTCTATTCCGATTGCTATTCTGTTACAATTCAAACCCAAGATCAAGACTTATAATGATTATTTTATACGTGTTATAAGACATATCAAGTCAAACCATAGAATATTTGAATGATAGTAATGATGACAAACACTTGAACGCTCATGTTCTTTACCTCTAAAAGAATGTGGACATTGTCAAATAGGCACTCTTTAAGTTGTTCCTCATGAGGGATCCTAATGGTGTGCCTCTATTGACTTCTCACACCTTGTTGATTAAATTTTACGTTTCTCAAATTCATTGTCACTTTCAACATCTTTTAACCCTATGATAACTTTATAAAAATAGTAGTATCTTACTACAATACTTCTATTATTGCTGGTGATGCTTAGGATGTTTCTCAGGTTCACAGGTATTCTATTGCATAAGTTCTCTGGCTTCATGGTACACACAATGATTGCAAGGATGCAAGAATTGAAGTGTGGACTTGCAAGATTATATTGGCGTTATCCCAAAAGTGTACAGTGGCTTTGTCCAATAGATAGAGGAGGAGAGCACAATGCACGTAAAGTATTGCATACAAGGTTTGAAGTGGGCTCTTTCCTAGATTCCTATACATGTTTATTATTTGTAGTGTTTTAATCATGCAATGGGAAAGTGCGTGGATATTCATCTGGAACTAATTAAATTGATTGGAGGTCACTTGCTTAGACTGTGAAGGTGAATGCGCAAATTATTGACTATAATTTTCTATGAGTTTAGACATGAGCAAATTGTTTGATAGCTTTTATGAATTACAAAAAAGTGCATTCAACATGTTTTACCAAACTAGTTGATGATTTTCTTGTACACAATCAAAATTAGTATGAAGGAGTACCTTTGAGTTTTATATGAGTTTCACAGAAATATACATAAGTAAGGTGCAATTCATAATCATTAAAATCAAAGGGATCCACTAAATGAATTGATATTTGATTTAGAATTGAGACAGGTTAGAGTAAGTTTGTACAGTCAAGATTAAAAAAAGTGGTTGATAATAGACAACGGTCTTAATAATTCATCGAACTACCAAAAAAATGAAAGAAACATGACTCTAGCAAGTTTCATGACACTTTGGCTCATAGAGCATTAATGGAACATAAGGTAAGCATGAAAATCCCTTGATGGGATATTAAGTATCCATAACCACCAAAGGAAATGTATCAATTAGGACTCACATGTAGCAGAACATAACATATTTAAGGATGTCAAGTAACATTTCAAATTAGAATGAGCAACTACAAAAAAAGGTGAGGTTATTGAAATACATATGGTACAAAAAAGTTGGCATAGAGAAGTGAATGTCATATTTAGGAAATTAGAGCTTATGTAATTTAGGGTGATAACTAATTGATGTATAGGTCCTTAGGAAATTTGTAAGAGTCTGTAAATACATAAATGAGAGATTTTAAGCTTTAGTGAAATGTTCTTGAATATGTTTAAAATTGAATAAATAATAAAAAACCTAGCATAGATATCTTTGCGTGACATTTTCAAAATGACAAGGAGAGATCTCAATCTCGAGTGTCGCCGTGATCTAACTATAATGTTGTAATTATTTCAAATATAGATTATCAATCATCAGATTTAAGATATCACTTGCTAGGATTTTTTTATAGAATTTGCAAGTCATTAAAAATTAACAATATATAAAACATATTAGAATTATAAAACACGTTTAAATGTCCAAAAACTAAAATAAAATTAACAAGTAGGAATATGGAAGAATACATAATAAATTAGTAACAAATGTATGTTTATAATTAAAAATACATTTTGAAATTCAAAACTAAAATTTTTCAAACTAACCTAAAATATTTAAAATATTTATCTAAAAGTAAAAAATATATTTAAAAATTAATAAATTTTATAATATATTTCAAATCTATGTAAGGTGAAACAGCTAGGTATACATAATCTAGTTAACTTTCTAGATACTCTTAGAAAAATTAAAAAAAAAAAAACACTAAATTATACTTTTAAAATATAATATATCTAACCTTCCTAATAAGTATTAATTGTTTTCTATCCTTGCACTAATAATAATTCAATACTTGCTTAAAAGAGTTAAAATGACATGCCTATGACAAGCTAGAGATAAACATTACAATCATGATACCATGTGTCAATTAGGGTGAAGATTATCTTCTTGCTCTATGGTGCAGTTAAGGAACTGCTTATAAGTTGATACTAACATTAAGTAGGGGAGAGAACCCTATAACTGTTCGCCTTAATTTTAGGAGTGCATAAATGCACGTAGGTACCTGGTTAGCACAAAAAAAAATATTGTTATGTAGCATATGATAGTGTCATATCACTATTTTTGTTTCACATGTTTATTTGGAGGGAAAAATAGATTTTGAATTGAATTAGCACAAAGATAAATATATCGATATGCACTCTACAATGACAGTTAGGTAGAGTATAATCGGGTGAGTTGTTCACTTTTATGTTTGACCTTAAAGTTATTACCCATTTGACTGTCGCTTAGAAGTTTTTTCTTTTTTTTTTTACAAAGAGAAGTCAATCCAAAAATCATAATATCTTGGCCATATGATGGATTTAAAAACCTTTTTTTTTCTAGAAATATTTGTTCAAGCCTAACACAATGATGTAGATATATGGGTATCATTTTTTATCAGTCAGTGGGAAATTAGTGGAGAAGGTAATGGAGTTTTAATCAATGTAGTATGTGAAACATACAAGATAAAAATCTCAAGATTAATGTCTTTCAACATATTTCAGATAGATGCGTTAAAATTATTAGTACTATTTGGTAAAAAATATTTTGAAAGTGTATCAATAATTGAATGCCCTTTGTTTCACGTTGTGGTTGGATCTTAAAAATATTATTAATTAAAAAATGAACAACTATTAATACTTTTTTAATGAGCTATAAAGAAATCAAATGTATATGATTTAATATATGCAAAACTTATAAAATATTTTTCTATAATTATTCTCTTTGCAAGCACTATTGATGATACCCTAGTACATGATTATGTATTCATCAATCACTTTATTGACATCATTCTTAAATTCCATTTAAATAATATTTTATATTTCGTGATAGATCGCATTCTTGAAGTGACATAATTTATCTCGAAGTAACCATTGGTACATTAGACATGAAAAACCACTAAATCTCGATCATTTCATAGTTGGAAAAATATATGATAGTGAGATTTCATTCTCTTGTCCTATTATTGTACACCATTAATCAAGACTTTGAATGTATCATAAAAGAGAACCTCGTCCAATGTTCGCAAGCCAAAAAAAATTCTTGTTTTATTGGCACATGTTCACCTTATTCAAACCTAACTAGAGCCCTTGCAGAGCCAAGATAATTCATAACAGTCGACCTTTTTTATGTTGGGATGCCTATAGGTTAATTTCAACATTCTTGTCACTCTCAAAATCCACCATGAGGTGGCTACAAGTCGCCAAGGGGAGTAAATTGGGCTAAGTTTAACTCCATTCCACTCAAGGATTTTACTGAACCAAACCGGTGTTCACTTTTATCTAACAATTTTTTTTCGCTTTAGATTTTGTTTCTGTTTTTTTTTAGGATGGACAAGGGGAGCTTAAGATGGACAAGTTTCTTGCATGAATTTTATATTTTGGAATGTAGAAGGTCTCACATAATCCCTCACAAAAAAAATCTATGTGGTATGTTTGCTAACAAATTGGAAATTTGGATTTTGTTTGTTTGTAGAAAGTTAAATTGCAGGTTTCCTATGTGAGACTATATTAAAGTGCATAGTGTTTGACTTCACTCATTCTCATACCTTACACGATGACGGGTGTAGTGGTGTCAATATATTTTTCGCCGGTAGGGGTCCACCTTTGAAGATGCCTTGGCTGGAAAGTGTCAAATTTCGGCTACTTCAATAAAGTTGTTGGATTTTAGATATTTTTGACAATCCTAAATATTTAATATCCTAGATATTTATAGATTTTAGATATTTCCTATAATAATATCTACCAATCTGATTTTATACTTTAGATTTTTTTAGGCTACAATGTTTATCTACTTTTTGGACTACACAATCTTTAAATCAGATTGGCCATTTTTACAAATAGCGTGTTAGATGGAGTATGTGTTTTACAGCTGCTCTAGGCAACGTGTATACATGTTCGCCTCTTGGTAATGAAATGTGTTTGTACATTAGAAAGGGGGTTCCTACGTTTTAAATGTGTCTATATATATTCAACTTAGAAGTTGTGTAAAGTGTAGGTCATAATTCTGAGAGCCGAGTAATAGTATATTCCACAGGCTTGTTTCCTATGGTGTAAATGTTTGTATCAATAAAGTCTTTCATAGGGTTTTTTTAGTATGTTGCAAAAAAATATGTTCCATTTTTCTCTTTGGGGCAGTTTGGGGGAAGCTTTAATATGGGCTATTTTAAACAATAGTAAATACATATCTTAATTTTTTAAATTTTATTTTATTATTTAAAAAAAAAACATTCAATACCCCTAAGATATAAAAAAAATTATGTGCCTTGTGTAAGGTTCTACAATTTACACACGTCTACCAAAGCATTTGCAATTGCAATATTTGAAAAAAAATTCTCCATTCTTTTATACTTTGATGGATGTTAACACCATGTTCCAGAGCTCATATTTTGGCACAGGTTGGGAGTACGCTGTCAAATGTAAACTGAGCGGGTTGGATACTTTACGCTGTCAAATGTAAACTGAGCGGGTTGGAGACTTGTTTGTTGCATACGACGAAGCAGTGATTCTCTCTTGAGGAAACCCATGTCAAAATAAATATATAAATATTTACAGTTTTTTTGGCGTAATTTGCAACTCATGTGTAATTGCTAGTAATATCTTTGTGATTTGCACCCTTAAAGCTCGCCTTGAGGGAAAATCAGCCACAACAGGCTTTATGGGTTCTTTTAAAACATGAATGAGTATTCTTTGGGGCATTGTTAATATTTATATATCCAATGATAGCCCAAAGAGAATGGTGTTATGGAGATTGCTTGCTGAAAATTTGTTGCTTTATTTTTTTTTGGGCTCATATGTGTCAATTTTAATTTGATTGAACATCGTAAGGATACTTGAAGGGGCTCTTTTTGTGCACTAGTGTGTGGTTTTATTTTAAAAACTAAAATGTATCTCCAAGTCCTTTTTTTTTGGCAACATGCATTTACACCCCATACTTGGATTACTATGTCCTACTTTCGAGCTGGAGATGGCAAGGTGCTCAAAAGACTCAATTGTGTTATACTTATTGAGAAAAACATGTTTTCTTTTACCTATTTCAATGAGTTAGTTGTTATTGTTTAACAAGAACTTTTTCTTTCCTTTCGCAATCCTATCCCCCGCAAGATCATATCGGTAGTGCCATGCAAACAATTCTACCTCAACACATCAATGTTATAGCATAAAGGGACCATCCAAATCATTACTCAGGTGTGAAATTTAGTGTCATGTTTTCCCTATACTACCAACGAGGTTGATCGATGGAATGACACAATGTACCATTGCTTTCGTCTATCAATTTGGCAAGAAGGAAACTTCGGTTTGCAAGTGAGTCATTTGTTATCTTTATAATGAATTTGAAAGAATATTAGAGTGCTTAAAATGCAATTATTTTGATCCCCAACTCCAATCTTTAGTTGTTGGTCTTTGGCATAATCTTAAGCTTAATGAAGAACGTGCAACAAGAGTAGAACATATCCATGTCTATTTGCATTGGAGTTAGGTTAAGGACGATGCTCCAAGGAATTTTTCAAATCCCTTCGTGCCAAAACAGGTCAAATAGAATATTAAAGCATTACAATAACTCACAATTTACTTACTAACCTATCTTAGATATCTAATGATTTCATCAAACACTACAAGCTAGTTTTTCAAGCTCAAGCTTTTACTAAGGAATAATAAATTGCTCTGAACAACGATTTTTTGATGTTGTTCCTTCCAAGATTTCACCCTCATCTCAAATACAATGTGATTCTCCACTCACTTTAGAGGAGCTTCATGCAACTTTGAGATGTAGAGCCAATGATAAAGCTCGAGGAATTAATGGATTCGCCTATGAGTTCTATAAAGCTATTTAGATCTTGTGTTGGTCCCATGACCTACTTCTAAGTTTACAAATAGGCATTATCTGTTGCAATCTATAGTGTAAACTTATTACTAAATGGAACTATCAAATTCATACCTAAGACAAGTGATCCAGAGCTCATTACCAAGTTGGTGACCAATCAATTTACTTAACATCTGTATCATACAAAATCATTGCTAAAGCTTTAGATGTTGCACATTTCTCGACACTCTCACCCGTTTATTGTATAGGTCTGAGCAAGACATGTTTTTTTATCAAAGGATATGTAACATTCTTAGATAATATCATTTTTATTTGAGAAGGTGTGGAATGGGACCATGTCCTCTTGAACAATGGACTATCTTCCTTAAATTGGATTTTGAGAAAGGGTATGACCACTTTGAATGATCATTCATCCTCAACATGCATTGAGCTCTTAGGATTTGGTGAAGTTTTTCTTTTGGATGTACAAACTCTAATCTTTGTTGAATCCATTTGTCTTAACTATCAATGGTCACAAGTTTGAAATCTTTGGCCTTTATCGCTCTATTATGTAATAGGGTTATCCATTAACTCCTATGCAATCTCTTTGTCTTGGCTGTAGAAGCTTTTGGATATTTTCTTGCCCATCAAGCTTCATAAGGGTTTGTATTCCAAGGAATGTTTTCGTTCCAGATCACTCCACTCAACGCATTGATGGTCACTTTGCAGATGATTCCTTCCTCACACTTGATGAAAAAAATGAAGCCATTTTTCAATGAAGCAATATGCATTATCTTGATATTTTCTGCAGAGGATTCTATGGCTCTAATATGCAATGGACCCAAATCTTTGTGTTACATGAAAAATCATGTTCCCCATGTCTAGATTGGCTTAAAAACTACCCTTGAAAGTGGCTTCGACAAGGAAAACAATTGAAATTCTTAGGTATTTTGTTCGCCTTTGAGAGCACTTCATCTGAGTTATGGAAAAATGTTCTGGACATATTTGAGAAGAAAACCACCTTTTGGGTGACTTGACCACTCTCTCTAACTGGAATATTTTAGGTTTGCGCCAAAACTCTTAATCTCAAGTTCTTATGTATTGTTCCTCTTGTTGAGCTCCTTCTAAGGCGTCTTATAACAAATTGGCCAAGCTTTTGTGGACTTTCTTTGGACCAATGTTAAACAAACTAGGGACTTTCACTGAGTTGTTAGGGATGTTTTTTGCCTCCCCAAGGAAAAAGGTGGTAGGCGAATCATATACGTTTATAGGCAAAGCTTATCTCTTTGTGTAAAATGGATTATTAAAGTTATTGATGAGAAAGAATCTTGGAAAATTCTCGTAAGGCATCACATTATTGCATGTGCGCATTGCAACAAAAAACTTGTTGGAAAAATACTATCTTTCATATTTTTCTCAATACTTTTGTGCTAATCAAAATTAAGTCTAGTTATTTTGCTTTCAAAAGCTTATGGAAGGTTTTTGAAGTAGTCAAATTGTATCTATGTTGGATTAGTGATAACTCAAATTTGGGCTTTCCTTCAAAAGTCGCAACATCTAGTGGTCGCCCATTTTAATAGAAAATTGCATTCCTTTGGCGGAGGTTCCTGGAATCAAGGTTCTTCGCTTATATAGTAAGGGAATCACTTTTATCCTTGTTTACTCTAGGTACTAGATACGTGGTATGAGCCTAAAAATAAATATAAATTGGCCAGTTTAGAGCTTATGTCCATTTTGAAAATTTAGGAACTTTTAGATGTTATCTTGCATAAAATTGACCTTCAATCACCAATTGCCAGGAGGCGGAGTTGGCATGTAAATATTAATAACCCTTTTTAAAAATTAATTCCCAAGATTTCTCTATAAACATATTATCAATGCCTTCTTCCCTTCTCTCTGCAAGTTGAACTCTTGATGGCATATGAAACACCTCTACTTGATCTTGGTTTTCCCTCTCACCTTAATGGTGTTTTGGAATTCCCAATCAGAACATAAGATTGCACACTACTTATGGTGTTTTATTAACCAAGATCTACAATTAGGAGAGAGGCTCAAACCTATTAGGGTCTCCACACCCAAATGTCCTGCATGTGGCCGACCCAAAAAAATTTAACCACTTTTTTTGGCACTATCCTCATGCTCAAAATACTTGGATTTGGATACACTCTACTTTTAAGCCTTACCACCTGGAACCCTTCCTGTGGAAGATACCTTTTGGGGGGATTCTTCTGATTAGCTTGCTTATATTTCTTTTCTATGGGAGTTTTTAGAGCTATTATTCTATTTTGGAAAGTAAGAATTGTTGTTGTCTTCAACCATGATGATATTTTGTAACTTTTCCATAGTAATGAAAAAACATTATTATGTCTTCTATGTGTTTATGGATCCAAGCACAGGTTAATAAGGCAATTTTAGATATTTAGCATTTGAAAGAACTACTTGATTATTGGAGGAATTCCCTTTGCACTATGGGTTCGGTTCCTTTAGATCTACCAATGTTGGTCTCTCAAACACCTGTCGCTCGACAAAGATGATGTCATCTTCTTAGTCGATTCTCATCCCTAGTTTGTGGCCACTTCTCTATCCTACTACCTCAATCCTTAAAACCTATTGCCAACCCTCTCTCGATCTATCTATTGTTGTTTTGTCTCGTTGGCCCTCTTTGGTGCAAGATGGTGTCATTGTTGTTGGTTCTCCAACTCTTGGTTGGGGAATTATGGTCCTTTTGAATAGCCAAGAACTTTAGACTTTGGATGGATGCTCTACAGCCAACCCTCCAATTGTGATGATTCGTTTTGATTGGGGACTCTCCTTGGTCAAGATGATATGCCACATCTCCATAATGTTTTCGTTTTTGCTTGACTCCCTACCTCTGTCATTTTGTAATCTAGTGTTTTAGTTTTCCCACAAGACAGTTTTGTTTATAATGATTGTATATTTTATTGACATGGATATTAGACAAGGACTCTTTTCAATCACCCTTTTAATTATAATAATCTATATTGACTTTTGATTACTATAATGATGCATTCCAATAAAAATTGTGAAAAATAAATCTTTAACCTTCTAATAGAGTCTTGGTAATTTTGTTCAAGTTGTTTCTTCTTCATTAAGTGGTTATGGTCTTACTCTAGTGTTGTTAAATTGTATGTCCTATTTTAAATTTTAATGCATACACGTTCATATTTCATACTTTTAATTCAAGAGGGCGAAAAATAGACTATAGATTCAATTTTGAAAATTTGAATCATTCTCCTCCTCCTTCATGTTGCAACATTAGAAAGACACTGAAAAGGACATATTAATTGAAATGATTTAATCTAAATTAAATCTAACTTCATAGTAACTACTGTAACAAATGATATTTTGATAATTACGTTCAATATGCACAATCAATAAGCATTCAAAAATGTAAAAACCCTAAACAAATGAGAGAGGAAGATGACTTAGTTGATCTTAGATGATTTAGAAGTGATCGGGACTGTTTGAGTATTGAATCTTGTTGAGAATCGTGTCAAAATGGCTGACTGATGTTTCTGGAACTCAAGATTGTTCTGGACAGGAGCGCCTACAGGAGGATAGAAGTGCCCACAGGAGGACAGGAACGCCCTAGGCATTAGTGATTGATCTGGGCACCTGTGTCTACTTAGATGCTCATGTTTTGACTTTATCTGGGTTGGAAGGTCTTCGCTCCAATATTCACTTTATCACTCTGAATTCGTTGTTAGGGTTCTGATCACACCTGTAATGATCCAGACAATGACCCAAGTGGCAATTATAATTGAACAACTTTCGAGAACCATAACTTCTGCATCCTAGCTCCAATTGACTCTGTTCAAAATGTAACAGAAAGCTTGGAATGGGTAGAATATGATGGAAGGCTACAGAACTTCATTCGAAAAATTTTAACCCCAAAAATCTGCATCAAAAGGCCTTAAAATGTAATTTTTGTAATGTTGTCTAAAAATAGTTACTTTTAAAAATAATAAACTTGCGAAATTATCTCATATGTAATTATTAGAAGATGAAAAACCTCGTCTCTCTCGAGACTAGTGACCTTCCACATTCTTCTAGGTGCCTCTTCGTATTTCTAAAAATAGTATATAAGTATATATAACCCACAAAGAAAGGCCAGACATCTCCTCGCGGAGGTAACTATTGTAATCACAGTCTTTGAGCAATATATACATCGCTTTCCAGAGATAAATTTAAGCATTTTGCATCTCTTCTCAGAAATAAATTTTCTATTTTCATCTGGCACAATTGTTATTTTATCCTTTAATTCTGAAACCCCCTTGAGTTTGGATCATGTAACCTACAAAACAGATGACTACATGTACATGTCTAGAAACCACATTAAATGTAATAAAAAGATGTAGAATGTGGAGTCAGACTGACCCCGACGGTCACCCGAAGAGTGAGCTTACAACCTAGCGTTGCACTACATCTCAAACTCCATGTAGTTCTTTGTGTTTGTGTGTGTAATGATGTCCTAGGTTGCCCTTATGCACGTTACACGATGATAGCAGGCTAAATGTAGATTGTATTGAGTATGCAGAACGTGTGTGATGGAATAGAATGAACTCCCCTCATATGCTCTGTATGCAAAATAATGCAACCCTTGTCCCTTGTATGCATGTGCTAGATGTATGTCTTGTGGTGCTTTTGTGCCTTTATGCAAGCTTAGGTGGTGATAGATAATGTTTATAGTGATTGGCCCTTTATTTGAGAGAAGTAACTAAGTGTATATATGATTCCCTTGTTTGCATTTCATAATTGACAACTGAAAGGCTAAACCAAAGTTTTAAAAGGTGACCAAAAGGCAAAAAGGACCCAAAAGAGTAAGAAGAAAATAAAGAAAGACATGAACGCCCAGGAGGGACAGAAGCACCTGAGCACTTCTGTCCTAACTGGGCACTAGTGTTTAAGGCCATCAAGAGGTAAATCAATAAAATGTCGATAGAACTATAAGATGTGTAAAGCTAGCCAGTAAAGTGCAACAGATAAAGCAATCAAAAGGCCAAAAGGAGTTTTCAACCATTAGTTTTCTTGCGTAAAAATCATGTATACATTAGCATGCTTTAAGACCTAGAAATGTACCCAAGTGCATAGATTTTGTGTCTACATGAACATCTCTTTGATAGCCCAAATTTCCTACAAAGCCACAAGTAACTCTAAAATGACATATGCTCTAGTCAACAATGTAGCTGATTGATAACGATGCCCATGACACATGGTTTAAATTTGATGTTCATTTACACGTTTTTCATGTTTTTAATTGTAAATTTTATTTTAAAATTTGAGATTATTATCTGTTTTTTATTTGTATATTTTAAATATTACCATTAATTTTTACATAAATTTATATACAAATTATAGTGACATGCATGAATTAAAAACTACTAAAATAAATAAAGGTTACCTTTTATATTTTTAATTATGCCCGAGTGGCAGCCAGACATGTAAATCTATTATGTCTCAAAGAATGATATTGAATATTTATGTAGATGAATTATTTATATAAATACTTCATATTTTATAATATTTTGTTATTGTTTGATTTTATTAGTATGTAAATATAACTAGCATACTTATCTTTAAAATCTATGTAAAATATGTCAAGTGGTATCATTATCGAGGGTGGCTATATTAATACGTCTGGACATATTTTACATAATTTTTTAAGATAAATATACTAGTTCATATTATGAAGAAGTATGTTATTACATATTTAGAAGGGCAATATTAAAAAAAATATCATACTTCAAAAAAAGAGAGGCATAAATAGCCATCAAATTTAAACATTATCTATCATGTTCATAAAACTTTAAATTTTATTCTCACGTACACCCATCAAATAATAGTGAGACTTATCTTTCAATATTATCCTTCAAAATAAATAGAACAATATACATTGAAAAAAACATATAAGATGACTTTTATTTATTTAAATAAATATGTACACATCTAACAACCATATTTTAGATATATAAATCAAGAAAAATAATAATTTATAAATATTTTACAACTAAAAAAAACATACCCAATAAAAAAACCGGCTGTCAAAATTATCTTTTAAAGCCTTCGTCCCATTCATAACCTAGGTGGGTTATGTTTAGGTCAGCAGGGATACACGCGGATCCTTCCAATTTGTTGCTGTGTTAGCTTTGTGAGTCTTAAGATTTGGCAATTTGAAAAATGGCCCTGAATCCTCGTGTTTTTAGCTTTTTGAAAATTAAGACTTCCGTGTCCCTCTTTAAATTATTCGTTGTGCTGTTCTAAGCATATATTTACTTTTTATATTTTAAGACCCTAGTGCTTTTTGGAGAGGGGTTCACTATAATGTTGAAGGCTCGTGAATTAAGTGGAATGCAAATTTTGATAAACGATATGATAGTGATTAGCACTATTGTTGAGTGGCTTTTCCCACTTGTAACCTGCATCTACCTATCTTGTGTCATCTTCGTTAATGGCTTCTTATTCTACCAATCTTATACTCTTTCCTAAACAATCAATCTTAGCTAATTAGGATTTTGGCAAAGCTCAAAGCCCATGCCAATAAGAAGGAAGAACACATCTCTTTGAAAAAAATCTAAGTGTATTAAAGGAGCAAAAGAAGAGCATATTATTATATTTGAGTACAATGAGATTGTTGAAGAAAGGGCTTCCCTAACAAATCAAGGTTTAATTTACAACTTTGTAGGTCAAGGGGGTCGTGAAAAAGAATTACAAGCTTGGATAGTTGAACAATGGAAGTTGGAAGCACGTAGAAGTATTTTCCTTGGCTCCATAGGTTTTTTCATTATTTTTTCAATTGAAGAGGATATAGCTGATATACTTGAACATGGACCTTGGTTTGTTGCTAAGATCGGGGTTATTCATAACACCGTGGAACCCTAGCTTCGATTTTTCACAAGAGGATTCAATAAGGTAGCACCAATATGTGATACGAGTTGTTTGACCTCCCAATGCATCTGTGGGAAAAAGCCACTTCTTTCAAGAATTGGAAACTTCCTTGGGAAGATATGATTTGCATTTCTTCTTAAAACTCAAAGTAAATAGGCATATTACATATGCCAGAATTTGTTTTCAAGATGAGATGCAAGTAAACATCTTCCTAGAAGGGTATAATTAAAATCTCCTGAAGGAGAGATCGTTTGAGACAATCTTTGGATTATGAAGAACCTCCCTTTCCAGTGCTTGATGGTGCCACAACCACGGTCATTAAGCTCAGGAGTGCCCCCTGGCCGCCAGCGGCTGAAAATGAATGTTATTGTTGAAAAGGAGAAAGATAACAAGAAATTTCAGTTAGTAGGCAGAAAAGAAAAGAATGTATACCAAGGGGACCTAAAGGTAAACAGGCAGGACAGAGATCAAGTTAGGTTAGCCTTAACCCTTTTGTCAGTATCTAAGCTGCCAATGAAAATGATAAAGGTAAAGTTTTGGTTTCAGCGGAACTCTCAAGATGGATAAAAAATATGAAATAGTTCCTAAGGTTCTTGCTACTTTCATTCGGGATTCTGTGAATGTTGTAACTCTAAGACTACCACTTGTGCCAGTCAAAAGGGATGCAGTTCAAGTGGAATTCATACCGCTAGCCAACCCAACTAAGAATGTAGGGGAGCCCTTGAGCAGGGTCTATTTGACTTTTCGAAGAGACCCCCTGATGATGTACAAGTTAATTGGACAGGTGGTAGCATCATTTGAACTCTAAGGTTTGCAGCTATTCATGTAGTGGCTGATCCCACACCGAAGGACGTCACCCACTGTCCAGCTGGGTACGAATTGAGGGTCATGCATAGTCCACCAAACAATTGATATTTTGGTGTGTTATTTGGGTTTTTGAACACTTGAGTATTGGTTTTGATTTTGCTTTTAGAGTTTTGCTTCGCTCTCGGTCCTTATGGCCGACGTTATTCACCTTGTCTCTCAAAACTTTTTGTAGCATCGATGTATTTGGCATTTTGTGGTAACCATTAGAGGTCACCCGTTTTTCACTACAATTAATTGTTCCTAATGTTATGTTTTATTGATAAATTGTGCAAAAATTAAAAATAGCTTCACAAATGAATCATCTATGCCTGTAACATAGACGTTTCATCCGTAATCCTATTTAAGCAATCCATTATTATTATGTCTTTAATTCCCTTGACCCTCTATGACTGCCTTGGAGCTTGGAGGTGCATCACTGGTAGTTAGAAAGCTGAGGACATTGCACCTAATTACAAGGGTATGAACGTCGTTTTGATCCCCAAGAAGGACTTTAAGAGGCCGTAACAGAATGAAAGATCATTTTTTACCCAAATCTGGGCGTTGGCCTACAGTTACCTCAATGTTAGTTCATGGAACAGACACAATAGGATGAAGGAATACTCAAGCCTTTAAGACACTCATTGAACTAACTGCATCAACTAGCCGTAATAGACAACCCCATGTGAATTAGAGGATGACTCATATTCTAAGCAAGGATACCTAGATCATAAACTCGGGATTCATAAACATAGGTCCCGACATAGAAGATTCAAAAGTGATTGGATAGAGTATGTTTTCAAACACACGGAATGTATGTAAATTTGCTGAAACACATACGTTTTGATCTATCATCTAGACATGTACTTGAAATAATTTAATGAAATAATTTAAATAAAGATGGTGGTCTTATTCTTACCAACTCTTAGAAATCCCTAATGCAATTAGGGGAGTTAATAGGTGGAAAGTCAAAGGTTTAAACAATATCTTATTTATATCGTAGTAACATTTTTTGTTGAAAGATAAATCTCTCTCATGTTGATGGGTCATGCACATACACCTAAAACATTAAGATATTTTTGTTTCAAGGTTAGTGTCTCCAAAAATCTCAATTTTAAGTTACTACTTTCTAATAACATGGTACAATGGAATATACTATTATGACATTTTGAAACTATCGATACATTATAATATCATGTTCAATATAAATAAATAATTTTAACCAAATATTTCATGTTTAAAGATCAATATACATAATTATAGGTAATGACTAAAATCACTCAAAATTGTTCCCATAAACTATCTAATTTAAAATACATAATTCTATTATAGTCAAGTTAATTTCATATAAATAATAATATTAAGACAATGCTGAGATATTAAACATTACAATAATGAAAAACTTTTCTAACAAAAAGATCAAAAAATAAGAAGCTCAAAAGGGTTTATTATTAAACACTCCACCCCCACTAATAAATAGAGGCCTTTTGAACACCATCTTATTAACCTAGTCTATTGAATTTATATATTGTCACGCGACCAAGTCTACCAAAGAAAAATAAGACACTAATATACAACCACCAGAGGTTAAATTTGACGGCCGTTTAGACTTTTTTTTTATTATCTTAAACGTAAAATACTTGTAAATATTTAATATAACTGTCACACATGACTTGCATATTTAAAACTTAACTGTCAATTTTTATATAAAGTTGTATATAAATTATAAAAATATATATTTAAAAAGATATAATAAATATAGAATAATTAATAAAAAATACACTATTTTGTGTTTTTGAAAGATAATATTGACAAATTACCGTCACTTCAAAATTGTTTGACAGGCATATGTGGCCGTCAAATTTAACCCCTTAGTCAACCACCGGAAGCCGACCGACAAAGATTCTTTTTACATTGAAAGCATGGTTAATTAATAGCGTTCCCAAAGGTTTTTTTAATATCATTTCGAATTTATGCAGCCTTTCAAATTCAAATTAATCTATTCTTTTTTAACGTTAATTCCAGAGAACATTTTCGAAATTAATACATAATTACATAGGAAAAAACACACCTGGGTAATAATGATAGGCCCTCCTTGAGAAGCAAACAGGCCCTCAGCTTTCATCATGTCTACAATCATTGTTGTGAATCTTTGCATATACCTCTGCACTCACCAACACAGTAGCAATTCATATAAAATGTTTTTGATTAACGAAATTTTTTTATGTTTCCACAGTTTATTAAATTTAAAGATTTTATTTTGTATTTTTTTGGGGTGGGTAAACTGTAGGAATTTGAATTCCAAATATTCTTTCCTCAATGATGAATAACAGAAAATGATTCAAAACATATGGAACTAAAAATCCTACACAGTTTATCCAGAATATAATTTTTCAAATTCTTAAATAATAATATAAACTATTTGAAATTCTCATTAACTCAAGTGCCTCTGTAAAAGGAAAAAGAAAAAAACACCCTGTACCTTGAATGGCTCATTGTCTGTTCTGAAAATTATGTCTGGTATGTCATGAAGCCAGTAGGGAAATCCCCTGCAAACACGGATAAAATTTTTACCATCAGAGAAATATATACTCACTATGACAGCAAAATGTATATACATTGAGATTTGAGAATATGAGACATACCCATAATTCCACTCTGATTCAATGTATGGCCCAATTCTGAGACTCACATACAGTCCCTTGGAATGTATTAACTTCACAAATGCAACCAAATCGAACCTGCCCTCAAAATTAAACTGCAACCAGAAATACCAACATAACATTAGATCCATATATAATATTTGTTTGTTTTGATAAACAGGGGAACTGGAAACTTCTCTGTCATCGTCTGGTTATCCTGTCGCATGGTATAAATCTACAAATAATAATAATTAGTTTCGTATTCTACAATGTTTGGGTGGTTTATTTCTGGGTTTAAGCAGATACCTAACTGTACTTTAAATACAAAACATACATTCCTATTCTCTGTAAGATTCGAATTTATGACCTGCATTCGTATTCTCTGTAAGATTCTAATTTATGACCTATCTTTCATATACACAAATTCTTTATTATTAAATTAACTTAGGGTACCATTAAACCAACTCAAACTCAGTTATACAATAACCTCCTCCTAAATAAACTTGATATAAAATAAAGAAACCCAGCTGGAACAGAGGAGCACAGGTTTCGAACTGCCGACCTCATTTTATACATGTATACATTAAGTCAGTGCTGTAGAATTCATTACCTTTCCTTGCTGTGGTTCATGCATATTCCAGAACACATATGTTTGGATGCAATCCAATCCTCCCTCTTTTGCTTTGTCTATCAGCCCAGGCCACATCTGTGAAACTCATTGAATATGCAAACTCTAGTTAGAATAAGAACCGCTACACATTGAATGTATCATCTGAGAAAGAATTTATTCAAACTCAATTAAAAAACACAACATACACAATTTATATATCTTCTGATAAAATAATTTGCAGAAAGACTATTTTAGTACCAAAAACCCATCATACATATTGTATGTATCTTGTTGGTAAAAAGTTCATTCAAATTCAATAAAGAAAAACAATATAAGCACTGTATATATCTTCTCATGAAGAATTCATTAAAACTCATTTAAAAAAAAAAATCAATATACACATTGTATATATCTTCTGATAAGGAATTCAATCAAACTCAATTAAAAAAACCCAACAAACACATTGTATGTATATTTTCTGATAAAGAATTCAATCAAACTCAATTAAAAAAACCCAACATACGCATTGTATATATATTTTCTAATAAAAAAATCATTGAAACTCAATTTAATAAACGCAATATACACATTGAATATATCTTCTGAAAAAGAATTCAACCAAACTCAATTAAAAAAACCCAACAAACACATTGTATGTATATCTTCAGATAAAGAATTCAATCAAACTCAATTAAAAAAACCCAACATATGCATTGTATATATATTTTCTAATAAAGAAATCATTGAAACTCAATTTAATAAACGCAACATACACATTGAATATACATTCTGATAAAGAATTCATTCATAGTCAATTAGAAAACAGAGCATACACATTGTATATATCTTCTGATAACGAATTCTGCAGAAAAAAAAATTTGGTACCCACCTGAGGAGTGCTACGGGGGTAGTGGATTGATCCAGAAATCAACAGTTTTCTTTGACCATTGATAATAAGAGAAGTACCATCATATGTAACTTCACTTGCATTCTGGCCTTTTGCCACATAAGTACATACCCACAAACATAATCCTACAATGGTACCTGCAACTGACATGGCCATTAAAATCTTAACTCTGACTGCTTTACAATTCCTTTTTGCTTTTGCCCTGAATCTTAATAACCCCTGGTTCTGTTATTTTAAAACCTTCATTTCTGTACATATGATTTCTTTCCTTTGGGCATTGACATTGCCCTCAAAGAGAAGAAAACTCCTCCTTGGAAAACTGCCTTTTTCTGGTAAATGTACTTCACAGTATCCCTCGCCTGAAATTTGAATGTGTGTATATAAAGATATACACTGTTACTTTACCTTTTATCAAAAGTCTCACGGTACTGTGCATTAAGCCTGAGCCACTTGAGTGTATTCAGTATGGTTTCAAAATCAAAAGAATACAGGCATGTTTTGTGCATATATATTGTTCCTCAAATAAAGAGTTACAAAACGACAAACTAATAGCGTGAAGAGCTATTCTATCCTTTGTTCTAGCTTAAGCAAAGAATACAATGCATTTCTTAGTGGATGGTACAAGCAATGTGAAGTAGTGGTATTCAGGTGAAGTATATGCTTGGTGGGTGGAGGGTGACTACTCTAGTAGTGCAAAGATGACCTAATTTTAGGTCATAAAATATAGTGGAACAAGATACCACTTAAAATATTGTAGATGCCATTAGGGGATGATGTCATGAGGGAAGTTTTGTTTGGAAATTTTAAAGGAAATTTTTTCTTACAATAATTTTTTTTAAATGTTTTATTATTTTAAGTTGTTGATTTTTAATTTGCAGGTCTTAGAATTAGTTATAAAATCTTCATATCTGCATACAAAATTAATTTCATATTGATTAGAAGGTTTGTTCTATGTGAACATATAAATCTAATATATTATGATCCTTATTCTAATAGGGATGTGCCACAATGGAAGTGGCCCTCTTACTAACATCTCCTCTCCAAGTTTCTGAAAATAACTATCTCAAGTCAATTTTTTTATTGAGGTGTGCACTCAATTGGGCACTAGTTTTACATAGATTGTCGACATCTCTGCTCATACTTCGGAGGAAGCATATAGCAGGTTGACAATTATGAGTAAACATACAACCATACTAGTGGTCACCTTTAGCTTAACAACTACGAGTGAGGAGCATTCGCATCATCAAAGTCACCCAGAGCATGATCCTGGCCTCAACCGATTCGACTCTCCGTGTTGGGTATCTCCAGGTCTTACACTCAATAAGACTTGATCCCTAGTGGGCTCTTCATCACCAATGGACCAAGGATCGTTCGATATCTCAAGTCATTATTTCTTAATACACCTCCCCTCCCTTGTCCACTTGCTATGACTAATCTCCCCTTCACTATCTCAAGTTGGATATGTATATGCCTAATTATTTCAAGTCAAATGTGTTTAATGGACCCCCCTCCTCTCTCCACTAGAGTTATGCATAACCTCCCCTCCATTATCTCAAGTTGATTATGGATATGTCTAATCGATCTTGCCCTCTATTATCTCGACCCCTTATATTATTTCAAGTTGGATACGCCTAATTGATCCCCCTTATACTTAGTCAGATATCTCCAATTAACCCTCTTCTCTACCATATCAATTAGTCAAATATGCTTAATTGAGCCTCCTCTCTATTGTCACAAGTTTATTGGATACACTTAATCAACTCTCCCCTCTCCAATCTCTAGTCAAATTCTCCGAATTAACCCTCCACTCTAATACCTCAAGTCAGTCTAATCAACCCTCCCCTTTACTATCTTAAGGCGGAAGCGTAGTCAACCCTCTCTTACATTATCTCTAGTTGGATTATCTAAAATTAAATACGCCTTATCAGCCCTCTCAAGTTAGATAATCCAAATCAACCTCCCCTCTCTGATCTCAAGTCAAATTCTCCCAATTGACCCTCCACTCTAATATCTCAAGTCAGTCTAATAGACTCCCCCTTTAGTATCTTAAGTCGGATGCTTGATCAACCCTCCCTTATATTATCTCAAATTAGATTATCTAAAATTAAATACGCCTTATCAACCCTCTCAAATAATCCTAATCAACCTCCCCTCTTATATTAAACTTTGATACATCTAATTGACCTCCGCCAAATTATTTCTACTCTAAAGTTTTCATATCTCACTCACCTTTAGACATAATTTTCATGGGCAAATATCAAAATGATCGAAAACACACCTATATCATTTATTTATGAGCATACATTTTTATCATGTTTTTCTTCTTTGTTTCAAGCATCTTCACTCATTGCACTTATCTATGTCAAGTGTTTAGCTATTATGAGCTCTTTTGTGTTCTAATCGCAAATTCGCAATGGTTCAACTTCCAAGTTTTCTTGTATTCAAAGTTGGGCTCTTCTCAAATGTTTGGAATAATATAAGTACAAAATTAATTTCTGGTATCACGTTTATTAATATTCAAGTTACGTACTTTTGTTTCTTTATGTGCTCTTTTTGATTTTTCCCGCCCGTACAATCACGAGAGGAAATCTGTTTTACATGGGGAAGTTTTTGGGCCCAAGCGAATCAAATTTATATGGGTTGTTTCCAGCCAAGCGCTACACGAGATTTTCCCTCTTCACCACGGAAGCATTTCATTATCAAGACGAGTGTGTCACTTTCATATATTTGCTGGAGAGACGGCCTGATATTGATTAGCAATAGTACCTATAGTCGAAGTTATTGTCATTTTGATGTAAATAAATAAATTATGTATTTTATGAGCACGTTTTCTTGACTCGTTTAGTTAAATAGTTCATATGTTTAAATATTTTGTATATATGTTTATAAGAACATTAACAACTACAACATTCAATAAAAATATATATTTCATTATGTTTTGATAGATGTCTACAACTTGTTTTAAAGTTTTCATTTTGGCATGGGTGGGAGTATGCTGAAAAATGTCGTGGAGTCCAATTTTACACCTTCCATATGTTTTTTTTTTGGAAAATTTTGAAAGCGTTTCCAGTAAAATCATTCGGTGCATATCTTGCATTGATTATAGTCCACAAGACATCTCTTCAAGGCATTTTGTTGAATAGTTCACATGTCTCAGGTATGGTTTCCTTTTTTGCGTACATGCCTACAAAGGCACTCACAACGATATCTAGCAAAAAAAAGCCATCCATTATATTTGATGGAAGTCCATAACTTGTTCTAAATATCCCATTTTGGTAGAGGATGTTGGCAAAGGTTGTGGAGTCTGACTTTAAACCTTCTGATTGCATTTGTTGACCCATTTTATGCATATACTCCAATCATTGCAGATTATGGGGCCACATTTCTACCTATTTTGACAAATCATAAGTAAGTGAAGGGGAAATTAGGAATGTAAAAAATATTTTACAAGTTGAATATTATGAATAAATTAATGAACATTAATAATGCAATCAAGAATAAAGCTTTTAATACTTTGCATTATGATAAAATGATGTAATGATTACTCAAAACACGAGAAGGGATGAATAATTAGTTGCGCGGAGTGGTACATAAGTGATCTAGGTGAGCAGACTGGGTGAAAAGACTAATCTGAATATGAAAATACTTCAATCTTTGTCACATCCCTATTTATCATACTTATGTTTTGGAGACATTTAGATGACTATATGATAACTGCCACATTTGATACACCACTTTAATTTACTTTAGTTAGCATTATGACATGTTTTGGGAGTAAAACATTTATTGTCGGTTGATTTAGTTTCAGTATGATATTGCAGATTTACATTACGGTTTTGGGATTACTGTTTTTTATATTTTATTTTTCAATTGATTTGATTATATGAAATGGATAATGCATTTGGTACTCTTGTTTGCACGTGTATAGGTGTTATCCAATTTTAGAAATGGGTATCATCGAGGAGAGATGGAAAGATGTAGAAAATGGGTACAAATAAAGAGATTTATCATGTGTGATTTAGTACACAAAAAAGGTATCTAAACTGTAAATTGAGGTCACAAATTCCCTTTTACGATTTAGCCTTATTTTTGTATACATATGTCACTTTGTGCAACAAAATGGATTTAGTCACATTGTGAAAACGAGATTGTGTTGCATGCTACCATTGTGATGAGGAGTGCAATGTTGCACTGCACACACATTTAGTTGGGCAGTGCATTTCCCTTTACGACAATCACACACTTGCCTTTATGTTGTTGTCTTATGAGTTGCATTATATATATTCATAAAGTGTTATAATGAGTGTGTTAGTTTAAGCAAAAAAATCAATTCATGGTTTCATTAAAAAAGATTTGAGATTAAATCCCTAATGTTATTTAATTGATTAATATCTTACAACTAACTCACATTTACATTGTTATGGCCGAGGTGGATTGGAACCGAGTTGCATTGAATTGGACTGAAACCAACTCATTGAATGACTTGCATGCCATTGAGCTCATATTATTGTCTCTGAATTACCTTGCATTATCAAATCGAGTTAGAGCTAACCAACTATCTTACGTGAAGCTTGCAATCGAGCTAAAATGAGATTGTGACACATCAAACTGAGCTACATTACAAATCATCAAGCTTGTATTACATTGTCAAGCCGAACTACTTTCATACATTACATTGGGATTGAAATCAAGCCACTTCTCATAGAGCTCACCTGAGCTGGCTAACCAACTCGCCGAGCTAGAAAGCCTAGCTCTTGTAGGGAGTAAAAGCACATATGAGTTAACCTTATAAGCGATGAGATTATATGAAAACCATATGCATGGTGTCCCTGCAATGAATATGGGATTAAAACTTAGCAAGCTAATTACACAAAGGAAGCACCGATAGGCACGACATGTTGCACATTGACAAATTGATCTTTAGTTACATGGAGAGGTTGTAATCGATCTCAATATGTGGGAGCACCAATCAGTGTGATGTTGCACCAATCGAGATCCCCTTTTTAATAAGTGGTAAAGGAATAGTAAGTGAACATCGATTGGTGCGACGTAGCACCAATCGGGAGCCCCCAACTTAGCACAAGACAAGTAAAGTGTGGAAACCGAGGACATCGATGTGGAATCCCCTCTAAGATAACATCGTCGCTAAAGTTCGTGTGATAGATAGATAGGATAAATTTATCCATGAGGAAATAAGCTTCATAAACAGTGATGATAAATTTATCCTGGTAGAGTTAGATATGAAATAGTTAAGAATAAACGATTACAAATTAAATAATTGCATGAAATTTGTTGGTGAAATAATTTTTCATATGGAAAATTACGTGTTTCCTCCAATGCTCATGGGGCTACACCCCTCCTTTTTGTGTATGGGAAAGCTCCCATTATTGAATGTAAACTATCCTAATCCTATATATTGTTGTGGGGTTGCTAAATAGGCCAGAGATCACACAGGAACACTTCATTAAACCTGTGACAAAGTGCTTGTATGAGGTACAAGGAAGGAATGCGTAGGAAGAGGAGTGAAGAAGAGAAATTAGGCAAGGGAAAGTTATTGTTGTGAGTATGCACAAGCAGATTTCACACCCAATAACTAGAGTAGTTCAACATTCAATTAGAGGAAAGCAACAATGAAATCCATTAGTGAGACTTAACAAATTATAGACAAACAATTCCTTAGATTCATCTTATCAAGGATGCAAAGTTCCTTCTTGATCATTATGTTTGCAAAGTGCAGAAAAGAGAGAAAATATAAGAACACATTAGAAATGGATATAAAAGAAATGCAACTTTTATTTCTTATGTTGGTGATACAAAGCTCAACACCCAAACCACAATCCACAATTGCTACAAAGAACTAAATTTTCAAGATCCTTTGAAATGGAGAAGCCATTTCAATTTATAGCAATGTGAATTGACCTTTCACCTACCCCCCACATGACTCTTCATGATCTCATTCATCTTGTGACTTTATATCTTCCTAGGAAATGAGAAAATAAGTTTTGTTTTTATAAATCTAAGGGAATTTTACAATTTAAATTTAGAAAGTCACTTAATTGAATGAGACAAAATATCATGATTGCATCCAATGAAGAATTAGAAGAGGGAGAGAAGAAAGAGGGGGAAAGAGAGGAGAGGGAAGAAGTTTCCATATCTGATGGAGAAGCTTCTTGCAATGAATAAATTTGTTGATTCATGCTTCTTGATGAAGAATTTCCAAATTTGGCTCTTGTTCCTTGAATTCTTTATTAAATTGAGTTATCACAACTGTTAATTTATCTGCCTCTAGAATACAAACACATCCCAACACCTTGATCCATGCCCCGATAACATCATTGATCTTTTTGCATTGACTAATCAATTCTTCATGATCCTCTGCAATTGCACTAATGTAACTTTTGATGTTGGTCAGGGACTCTAAATTATCTTCATTGAAGGAAAGAGATTCACATGCTTCTCTTCACGGTTGTGGCCTAATTGATCTCTTTAATGTGATTTTGTAGTTGGTGTGTTTCCTGTGGGCTCGTGTTTTTTGTTTCCCATGCCTTCACGTGGATTTGGAATTGAGGCATGCTTCTATACGACCTACCTTTTTTGTGAATAACTGTACTATTTTATTATTGGTAATATGGAGGCTATTTCATCAATTTATCAAATATTAAAATCAATGTGCTACATCAATTAGACGCTTACTTCTAAAAAATTTTAATCAAGTTTCTAAATGTTCCAAATCAAAATATAAAGTGTCATTGTTGTTGGACTCTTTTTGCTAAAACTACCAAGCCCATAAAGCTTTTCAAATTTTCCCATAATATGTGTAAACCAAAAATATTAACTAGAAATGGCACCAAAAGTGCGCAATGGAAACACTAATAGGAAAATAATAATACGTAAGTTTATGATCAAAATTTTTTATGAGTTGATGTCTTACTCTACTTAAAATTATATGCATTGAACCACACATAAATTTTCATATGTTGGAATGCAAAATTCAAGCACAAAACACACTAATGCAGTCAATGTACATAAAATGACTATAGATAACAATATCACATGACTTAAATGAAAACATATAACATATATGTTCTATACCATATAAGAGAAAAATATTTTCTGCCAACATAATGGTTGATTGATTTTGGGATGACCTGTGGGTTTATTCTATCTCCTACAAAAAAAAGGATGCACCATTTTATGGCCTTTAATCCAACTACATTCAAGTATATTTTTAATTCCTCTATCCTTTATCAATCTCCACACCATTCGAACCTCGCCCCACATGTGCATGAGGATCCAACTCAAAAATAAGAGAGGTTGTAAATAATCGTAACTACATATTCTTATGTATTGATTTATAAGCACCGAACAAACACATCCACACAACCACCTCTAGTTTAATTTCCATGTCAATGATAAAATTTATAGTTCCCTCAAAATACCCAACATAACCAAGGATGTCAACTATGCAAGCGTAATGATCAATTCTAGGCATAATCCTATAGAAGGCACTCTAAAAGGTTTTGGAGGGACCTTACCCAAGTTTATAGCAAAAGGCTCAACAACCAAGATAAGAAAAGTAAAACAGTGTGGTTTTTTATCCATGGGGTCCACACCCCAACCAAAAGAGGAAAAAGTAGTAAAAAGCAAAGGCAGGGGCCAACTACCTACAAAGAGCCCATCGACAACAAAAAGGAAGCTATACAACAACACAAAAATTGTTGCACCGAGAACAAGGAACCAACAACATTAACCAATAGACTTGCTAAAAACTTTGACAGCCACCCTGAAATCCTGGTAGAGTTTGAGGGAAATGGCGATGGTGGGATCCCAGTTTGATGCCTTGAACTTTCTTGTAATCTTTCCATTCTTCCAAGCCGTATCCAGGATGCCACTAGAGTCACAAATTTTCCAGATGTGTACCTGCATAAGGTCCATTATAGCACTGTGCATAGCCAAGAAATTGTTGTATTTGTCCTCAAGAGTCTTAAACTTGGTTTCCAAAGTAGCAATTTCATCTTTGAGGCCTGTGTTGGGGTCTGAGGCTTGCTCTTTAATAGTAGACTTAAGCAGGAAATCTACATTTTCTTCAAGGGTTTTAACCACATTAGCCTGCATGTTAAATTTATTTTCCAAACTGGTGCCAACATCAATATCAGGGAAAACAGAGGGGGGGGCTATCATCTACCACAATTTCTTCACCCTTCATGCCAGAGCCCACAACTTCCTTGCCTTTACTGCTACTATGGAGAACCCTTTTTGGGGGTGGCTCCAAGACAGAGTCTTTGTACATTGGATTTTTAGACCGGATACAAGTTTTCTTAGGGAGGGGAGAAACCACAATAGGGCATGGGTCATTGCCAACAACACTAGACATGTACTGACTAATGAGATATATGACACCCTGATGGAGAGGGATAGTCCTCTTATGGCCCTGAACTTCAAGAATGGATTTTTCCATTGACTTCAGAATGTAGTAGGAGAGGCTTACCTTCACCTCGTGCCTAAAGTGGTTGAGCAGGACCAGATGATATTGTGGAATGGTGGAGAATATCCCTTCTAAAGTGACATAGTGTACCATCATCTGTGTCACCTCATCATATGGTGCGGGATAGAAGAAACCAAAATGCCCTCCTTTTTTATGTCGAGCATTTCTTCGTCATCCAAAAACAACCTTTCTTCTGCTTCCTTATCCATTTTGTTCCTGAAAAATTTATTCCCTTCCATGCTAAGACCAGTAATAAAAGAGATGAATTCCTTAGTGATTTGAAAGCTCTTATTTCCAAAGGAGACATTACGATCTTTCCAATTCACCACAAACTGAATGGATATATATTGGTCATGCCCTTTTATGCGTTGGATGAAATCGGTGAAGCCCTCCATATTAATGGTCTCCCAAAGCTCAATTTTTTCCTGCCATTGGGGATCAAATTTAGGTTCCACACGGTAAGGGGCACCACCCATTCTAAAAACCCTATGAGAATTCACAAAATTAAACTGAAAGATGTGAACAGTAGACTTCCCAGCAGCCCTTTGACAACTTGTATGCCTGTGCGAAGAAGAAATAAAATCCACTTCTTTCTCCCTGAAAAATTTAGTGTGATCAATTTTTGAGAACATGGAAGAATAAATTTGGGCATGCCCAAAATGCCATTGAGATCTAGCTTTGGGATTGCACACATGTTTTCCCCATCAGCTGAGGTGTACTAATGAGTGAATTCATTTCATTTGAAATGATGTTTCTAACTTTGGTAGGAGTGTCATTGATATCATGCCACTCTTTGTAATCATTGCTACAAACTCCAATATTTGCAAGAAAATCCACATTTGTTCCCTTCCCTATACACATGCTTGAAAATGATGTTAAGACCATTGCATAAGTTATGAGCTTCATTAATGAAATCCCTGATGGTCCAACTAGGATTTAAGGATTTAGTGAGAATGTTGATAATATTCATTGAGTCACCTTCGATGATGATGTTTCCCATGTTGAGATTCTTAGCAATTCTGATTCCCCAGAGTGCAGCTAGAGCCTCAGAGTAGTGGTTAGTTTTCTTACCCATGGGACCAACATATGTTGTAATAAGATGACCCTTGTGATTTCTGATCAAACCACCTCCTCCAGCTGGACCAGGGTTGCCTTTGGAGGCACCATCAAAATTCAGCTTATACCAGCCTTCAGAAGGGGGAATCCATTGTACAATAGACCTGCCAATGATTTGGATGGGGGTGGTACACTGTTGTAGATCAATATTCCATGCCTTAAGATATCTGACCTCCTCCTGGGGATATGTGGATTTTTTGGAGGTTTAAATTTCAAGATATTTTCTTTCGCAGCCACTGTGATTTCATTGAGGATACTTTTGATGCTCTTGTTGGTATCTCTGAAGATGATCAAGTTTCGAGCTTTCCAGATTCTCCAGATGGTGTGAGGGAAAATAATTTTCCACAGCCTGTGAAGAAAAGCATGTTTAAAAAGAGGTTTCCATTACAGCTAGGCTTGTGTGATATCTTCAGGAAAAGACCACTTAACTTCAAACCTTTTAAAGATGAGTTTCCAAAGAGAAACAACAATTAGACAGTGTAGAAAAAGATGTTGGATTGTTTCATTATCCATCTTGTAGTGATAACATCTGTTCAGCATGGTTGACCCTCTTTTGATAAGGTTGTCTATGGTGAGTATCCCTTTGTTGAGCATGTACCAGAGGAACTGATTGATTTTTAGGGTAAGCTCTTTGAACCAAATCTTTTCCCAAGGGAAGTTGCTGATAGGCTCATTGGCAAACAACTGATAGCCATATCTCATTGTGTAGTTACCATCAAATGAAGAAACCTAGTTAAACTCATCTTGATTTTGGGTTTGACTAATGGGGATGAGGTTCAATGTGGTTTGAAGTTCCCCAAGAAGCTCCTTGTTATTTGATGTGAATGCCTCAAGGTTTTTCCAGTGCCATTTTCCCTCAGTGTTTTGAATGTAGTTGCAAACCTGTTGTCCCAAAGTTGTAGTAAGGTTGTCTTTTAGCTGCTCCCACTATTCATTATTTGAAAGTGTGTTAAAATCAACCCAGTTGTCATGCCAGAAATTTAATTTCTCACCCATGCCCAGAGTCCATTTGCATCTTGTAGCTAGATCTTTCCTGATCCTGATGATGTTTTTCCAAAACACAGAACCCAACGTGTGGATGTCTTTATTAAGGTAGTCCATAGTACTACATTGATTTAGATATTTGGCTTTAATGAGATTGGTTCCATGGTTGTTCCTCCTTCACCAGTCCACCCCCCCATTTTAGAGACAAGAGCAACATTCATGGTACAATTTTTTTTTATGCCAATGCCTCCATATTTTTTGTTGTTGCATGCTTTGTCCCAAGCTACCAAGTGCATCTTGTTCTTATCTTCAGTTCCTAGTCTAGAGAATAAAGTTTTTTTGGATTCTTTCTATTTTTTCCACAACAACCACAAGAATAAAGAATAAGGACATGATATAAATCGACAAGTTTTGAAGTGTGCTCTTAATAAGAAGGCATTTCCCAGTGCTTGATAGTATATATCCCTTCCAACCAGCAAGCTTTCTCTCGAACCTATCCAGCACAGGTATTCCACACTCATTTGGACTTTAATGGTGCCAAGAGGTAGACCAAGGAATGTAGTAGGTAAAGAATTGATTTCAAAGCCTAAGATTCGTGTAATTTCCCTTTGTCTAATGGGAGGAATGTTGAAGAAGTATAAATAGCTTTTATCAAAATTGATTTGTTGTCCCGAAGCTTCTTCATAAAGCTGTAGAATATGCTTCATTGTTTTGGCTTCGAGGATAGAGGTAAGAAGGAGTAAGATAGTGTCATCCACGAACTATTGATGGGAGACCATTATGTCAAAAGTGGAGGGTCTGAAACCATTGAGATAGCCCAACAAAACAACTAGGTTAATAGTTCTAGTAAGACTGTCCACCATGATGATGAAGAGTATGGGAGAGATGGGGTATCCTTGTCTGATACCACGACTGCTTGGGAAGAAACCCATTGGGCTGCCATTGACAATCACCAAAGAATCTTGGTGATGAAATATAGTTCCATATGATTTTTCTAAACCTCTCGTCAAAACCAAATTTTTTCAGTACTTGATCAAGAAAAGACCAAGAAACTCTGTCAAAAGCTTTGTTCATGTCAAGTTTTAGAACCATACCTACCTTTTTTCTTTTCTCCATTGAGTGTATGGTTTCATGAACCATAATTACTCCATCTTGAATAAGTCTTCCTTTTACAAATCCCCCCTATTGGCTAGAGATTATTTTTGGAAGAATGACTGTAACCTTGAGGTTAGGATTTTGGTAAAAATTTTGTAGAGCACATTGGAGAGACTTATGGGTCTGAAGTTCTTGAATTCCTTCACCCCATGTTTTTTAGGAATTAGAACTATGAAAGTATTGTTTATTTCCTTGAGAATTTTGCTTGTCCTAAATAATTCATTAACATCTTTAAGGAGGACATCCACACAAATCTCTCATGTTTTTTGATAGTAGAAAGTAGAGAATTTGTCTGGGCCTGGGGCTTTGTCACCTTCCATGGAGAAATTGTATTTATTTGAGGCGTTTGGAAAGCAATTTGTGTCACTTGTATATGCAATGGTTGAAATAAATATGGTATGTAGACTATACTGAATACAAGATGTGTAAAATAAGAGATTAAGAATAGGTAGGTTTCCTCCTTAAAACCCTACATTTGCTTTTTCTGTGAAATATATGGCAATGCCAAAATATGGAAGAAGATGGGTGTTTTCTGCTACTTTTTGTTTTAGTGGTATCGCAAACTTTCTTTTAAAAATAAAAAAAGCCATAACACACAACGAGTTTGATTAAATATAAAGGAAAATAAAAGTATTCAAGGTGAGGGAGACTTTTTGGTCACAACTCTAGCCCATGTTTAAAATTGATGGCTGTTTGCACGTGTTTATGTGTTTTTGTATATAAATAATTAATATTGTCATAGATTTCTTTGTAAGTTTCTTATTGATTGTTGTCACGTGGTGTTAAAAATATTTAAACATGGTCATTCTAAAGAACAATTGAGATTGTTTCACCAAATGCAAAAAATGGATATTCAACTGGATAAGCTTACCTTTTTTAACATACTTGTAGGTTGTGGCAAAATAAGAGATTTGTAGCATGGTATGGACATCCATTTGGGAAAAATAGGTGAATTTTTTTGAATGTTGTAATTGTACTATATTGTTCGCTCTTCCTCGTGACAAAATATCAAATCAATTTAAGGTAGTACATTCATTACACCACAAATTACAACTCCAACAAACATAACATTGTTATCCTTTGTGGCATAATTTGCAACTCATGTGCAATTGTTAGAAATGTTGTTTTGCACAATTTGAAGGACAATGCAATGAAATTACAGTCCCTTAAAAATTTTCTGAGAGATATACAATATTGTAAATGTAAATGTAAAGTGTTTTTATTTTTCAAATGTTCAAACAATATTTA
Organism: Taxus chinensis; assembly: GCA_019776745.2. Taxonomy (NCBI): domain Eukaryota; kingdom Viridiplantae; phylum Streptophyta; class Pinopsida; order Cupressales; family Taxaceae; genus Taxus; species Taxus chinensis. Next base: position 439,715 of record JAHRHJ020003465.1, on the reverse strand, counting down.
AAACACCATTTTTGTTTTTTTTACACCCATTATTATTTACAAGTGTTTCTTGTGTCAAACTCCAAAGTGCCAGACAATATAATCATAAAACATGTAATCAGCTATCCAAAGCATCTGTCAATGGAATTTTCCACCCACAACAATACTAACACCCTTGAAAAAGTTGACTGTAACTAGCACACAAAACCTGGCGGGGCCCTTTAGGTTTATGCGTGCTAGTTAAGGATCACCCCTTGAAAGACTATCATTAGATAGAGTTTGCTAGAACCAATGGCAACAATGCACTAAAATTTGTTGTTAAGAGGTGATTATGCGAATATAGTTAAAGTTCTATTGGAAAAATATCCACATGATGCTCACAGGTGCAAATTGGTTGGAAGCAGGAAATACACTCATGAAGTTTGACCCTGTTATAGTTATGTTGCTTGAAAAAATTGATACACTGCATTGTATGTAGCCATAAGAAAGAAGAGAGAAGAGGTACTTCCTCTTCATCTAATCCATGTTTTCTCTTATTTAAATTTTGCTTATTTTAATTTTTAAAGCAAGTCATAATTTGTGTGACATTTAAAGCCTAAACTAGACATGACCAAACCTCCATTCACATATAAAAATTCTCTACAGACAAAAGTATTGTTTTAAATGCAACGCAGGAAGGGGGAGCAAGTAATTTAAAATCCATTATATATTATTGCAACAAATTAGATTTATGAATTTTGTTATGCAACAAAATAGTCATTGTCAGCTTCACTTTATAAGTGAAATACTTATATAACCCAGACAAAGATATAGATGAAATACATTTCTACTTTAGAGAGAATTCCTACTTCACATAACATTCCCACTTAAGAATAATACAAAGAACTAAAGGACACTCCATCCATCCAACATATAAACAAGAGGTGGTCTACAAATCCCCATTTGTTTATTTTCCATGTAGAATCAACTAAAGACTGATTAAGCTAAAATGTGAAATATGAGCCTAATCTGAATGTTATCGTAGTAGTAAATGAATGATAATCGAGTATAGTAATAATATACAAGCAAACTAATCAATAAATAATGAAAACCTAATTGCAAGGAAAGGGTAAGAGGCCTTAGTTAATTTAGAGTAAAATTTCGATTGGATCGAAGCTCTAACCAGCTGAACAGGAAACAACGTCGAACAAAAGCCCTGAAAATGCAAATATAGAGAGATAGGTTGGGTTGGGGTGCTTGGAGAGGGACAAGGACGCCCGTGGGCACCCTAGATCTGTTTTTGGTAACCTAGGTCTACGGGACTGCTCAGAAAACCTCCTTTGAGGTATCACAAGGTGTTCACCTTTAGTCGCCTTTGGTCACTCCGAGGTCGAACCAAGATTGTCGAGGTCACAGGAAATCTGCAATGAATAATACACTTGCAAAACCCTCAAATAGACATCAAATCCCAAAAAATAAATATGTGGAAAGAGGGGTCAAAATATCCTCAATTTTCACAATGGTGAACTTACGACTGAGTGCTACACTACATCTCAGACCCAATATAGTTTTGTGTGTGTGTGGAATTGTGCCCTAGGTCAATCTTGTGTATGTCGCACTTGGATAACAAGTAAGTAACTAGATTTAGAATGTAGTAAATGTATGCATGGAATAGAATGAACTTCCCTCCTATGAAGTGTGATGTATAAAACTAGCCCATATGTCCCTTGTGATGGAGATAAATAGATGTAATGGAGCTCTTAGTTGCCTTGATGGATTCAACCTTAAATGGTGATAATTAATGTTTAGTGTTTGGTCCTATATTATGATCACATAATTTTATATTTACATGACATCTTTTCTTGAATTTTTTAATTATCCCCGAAAAGGCCGAATACCAAAACGATAAGATGCTTAAATAGCTAAAAAGGACCCAAAAAGTGTGAGTAAAGTATAAAGAGGACTGAGGTGCCCAAAGGGGATGAGCGTGTCTAGCACTGGTGTTCAGGATGACAAATGCCGAAGAGTAAAAATGTAGACTGAGAAAATAAGGGTGCAAGACTGAGAGTAACAATAGAAAGAAAAGAAAGGCAACTAAATACATGGGTTAATTAGTATTTTTCTTACTTATGAATCATATGAATATTAGTATGTAATCAAGACTAGATAATTACCCAAAGTACGTGATTTTATGTCTGCATTTACCCCCACTTTATGTTGGTGAATAGAAATATCGGTAACATAAAGTAGATAGAGATGTGTACCTAATAACCATGTGGTTCAATGATGAAAAGTGTGCCAAGGGACAAGACAAAGCGTGGAGTAATAAAAAAGTGTGAAGCGTGGATATGCCCACTCCTCTTCAACACTGATTGAACCATGTTATCAATTTCGAATTGATTATAATCTCAAACCTTGTTGTTGTATTCTAGTTAGCATACAAATAAAATGTGTGGGACATCATGATTACTATTGTGTTTTGGTTATTATTTTGACTGTATGTCGTATTGTGGACCCTGTTGGGAATTTAAGGATAAGACAATTAGCTAGAATGGTTGCATTGTTATAAATTGATTGTGATATCATTACTCTTCGATATTGTTTTGTTATATTTAATCTAACACTGTGACTGAACACATAGACATCATTGCACATTGTACCTGTAAATATTAATAGATGAACAACATTAACACATTGTGATATGGAAATTGAAGGATAGACATTACTGTAACTGAACTGATTAACTTTTGATAGACATTCAGTATGGAAGATAATGATGTGTTGTCAACTTAGATATATATTGATATTTTGAATTTTTTCGTATTGATTTTTATTATGATGTTCAAAGTTATTTTGTGATTTCTTTGATATTGAAGAATTGGTGAAATTGTGAACAAGTGAAAGTATTGCTTAAATTAGATGATTCAGTTGGTTTATGATCTTAATTGCAAACTGATGTATTAGTAGAATCAAAATGTTGAAAATTGAGAGTAATTGTTGAATTACTTGGTCTTAGCAATAGTAGTTATGATATTTGATGTTGAAATTGATATGTAGATATAAGTTTTTATTAGTTCGATATCACTAATATGGCCATGAGGCCAGAAAGGTATTGTGTGATTTTTGCAGGTAATTATATCACAACAATAAACTACGGGGGGTAGGAGACCAACAACGAAGGAATGTGGGGTATTGGCAACTGGTCACCATGGCAACTTGTGTAATGTTGTTGTTTTGTTATTTGTTGTTAGGGGGTCCCCATGGGGGGATGACCTCCAATTGTGACCATGGGGTTTGTGTGTAGTTATTTTCCTTTCTATTTATTTAATTTTGGTGTATGTGATTTAATTTGTGATGTAATTCCCTTTTATCATTATTGGTTTATGTGTCTTAATTAAATGGATTAATCATGTTAGGAAGTTAATTATGGATGTGACAAAAATGATTCATTTATTAGAGTAGTTGGGTCTTTGGTTTTTGTGTTTATTTGTGGAGTGTATGTGATTTTGAGTGTTGTACACTCCACCCTACTTGGGAAATTCGGATTTGGCCTTAAGGGCCAATTTTGGAGGCTTGTGGGACAAGTTAAACTTGTCCCACACCTCTTAATTTCTTATACCAACCCTACCTATGGGTTGGGGGGTCAAAAATAGACCCCATTATGTGTTTTGTAAGGAAAAAGGTGAGATTTAATTGCACTTTCTTACATGTGTTTAAATTTTGTCCTTAAGGGGTGTGGGTTGGAGTGGTGTGTGTAAGAGGTTTGTCATTCCTCTCAACCACCCATTTATTATGCCTTGGGGTTGGGTTTGACTTGTGATGTGGAGTTGAGAATGAATGATGTGGCATCCTACATGGAGCCACCTCATCCCCCTCTCCCTCTTTTCTATTTATTGGAGTTTTTGGGAAGTTTGGGGGTTACTTGCTCATTTTTTTTTGGGAATGCTTGTAATTTTGGAGAGCTTGCTTGAGAATGGTGAATGGAGCTTGGAGTGGATGGTGGTTTCTTAGGATTTTGGAAGGCTTGGAGCTTGTTGTGTATTGATACTCTTCATTTGTAAGGTAGATCTTCACCTTTTTTTTTACCTTGTTATTTTGTTGTGCTCTTATGTGTAGATGATGATTGTTATATTGGTTATGATTGTGGGTAATAGAATTGATTCTTAGGTTGTGGGAGAAATGGAAATGGGGGTAAAAACTTGAAGGAGGCATAAGAGAAATGTTTTTGGGCATTTTAGGAGGAAGTTGGGTTGGGATGTCCACCTTGTTGATAAATATGATTTGTGTTTATCTTGTTATTTTCTTGAGGGAGGCATAAGAGTGGGTAAGAGTGGGTTGATTTGAGGGAGGCATAAGAGTGGTGTATCTTCTTGGAGGGAGGCATAAGAGTGTTGTGTGTATTGTGATGGAGTTTTTAGAGGCTCATAGGTGGACACCCAAGCCCTTGGGAGGCATAAGAAGAACCCCCATGTTCATTTCTCCTCCGTGGCTTTAGTAAGAAGCCTTTGTGTTTTGATATTTGTTGGTTCGTTGTAAAAAATTGGTATTGTGTTATTTCATTGATTGTCTTGATTGAATGTGTGTGTGGAAGCCATTTTTGAGTTGCCATGGTTGTCTAAATAGCCCTCATTGCTTCCTTGTTGGGGCTCGGGGGCCAATGAGGAAGAAGGCTTCTCTCCCTCATTGGATATTTTGGTTGGGTGGAGAGTGTTGCATACTCTCCCACTTTGTTGTGTGTTCTTGACTTGATGAAGATGATGAGCTAAATGGATGAAGTGCTCTTGTTGGAGAAAGACATGTGTAGTTGCAACTTATGCTATTATGATTCTACTACTTGTAAATTGTATCAATAGTTATTGGATGTAATCTTTGTAAATGAGTTATGTATATTTGCAATAGTTTATTGATATGTTGTAAATGGAAATTCTTTGGAAATGGTTTATTGTGATTTATGTATACTTCATAGTGAATGTGAACTTTGAATGATCTTGTAATGGAAATTAATTCACAAATCAAAAAATTTGTGTTTAGGAGTTACATTGAAAATTTTTACTTTAAAGGAAAAGTGCTCTTGGATGGGAAATAAATGTTGATTAGACATTATTGAAAATCCTTGTTTACTTGAATATTGAAATAAATTTTATTTAAGAGTGGTTTATCTTCCTTATCCAATTAGATGTTATAAAAAGGATTAGATAAAATTATTTATAAATATAATTCCTCTTTGTTGCAATAGATTTGCCTTAAGTAAATGAATGAATCACAACAATTATACACTTAAAATATTATATAAATAAAAAATGATAAATTTTTAAATTTTATGAAATACATAAATTTATGTAACTATACTTATTAGGTGTATGTAAATTTTACATATATACATAAATTTTAATTAAAATTTATTTTTCCACACTATTGAACCTTCCTATTTTATATTGAAAAACTTAATTAATAAATTAAAATATATAATATTATAATATATATAATAAATATTATATTATAATAATTACATTAAAATTTATAATATAATTAAATTATTATAAATATGTATATATTAATATATAATATATATATAATATATATATATATATATATATATATATATATATATAAAATATATATATAAATATATATATATTTGAAATATAATATAAAATAAAAGTAAGGATTATATTATTTAAAAAAAAATTATAAAAAAAATAAAATTAAATGAATTATTTTTTGGCTTAAAGGCATTTTCTAAAGGTAAAAAAAATTAAATGTGTTTATTAAAAAATGTTTTTTTTTTAAAAAGGTTGGGGGGAGGGGCTATGACCCCACCCCAACCCATATAATTATATGGGGGTGGGGGTGGGGTCGGCGCCCCTCCCCCCAAACAATTAAACCCCACCTAATTAAACCCCTTTTAAATACCCTACCCCCATTTAAAACCCTTCATATAAAAGGTAACCAACTTTGCCAAAAAAAAAAATGCGGCCATTTATTCTAAGTTTGCGGCCTGTAAAAATATTTAAATTTCACGGCCATAATATACTTTATATTATATGTATATATATATATATATATATATATATATATATTTATATATATATATATATATATATTTTATATATTTTTTGAGTATATAAATAATACAAATATATATATATATATAAATATATATGTATATATAAATATACAATATATAATATTAATATATATAATATAATATATACATATATGTTTTTTATTATAAAAAATATATATGGGGTTTCTAGTTTTACCCAAATGGGTATACACACAAATATACACCTTTAACCTGCAAGTAAAATACTTTTAAAAATAAATAAAAAGAGAAAACAATACCCACAAAGGAAATGGGTAGATCCTTGTCCCTAAGCAAAATTTAATCAAGGAGAGCTTCCAATCCTCTCTAATGGCCTCCATGGCTTCATTTTCTTCTTCCTCCTTCCTTAACCTGCAAAAAAACAAGAGAAAATGAGAGATTAGGTTTAGAAAATGAATATATGAAACTCATAAGGATTTTTAGGGTTCCTTTTGTCAAACCTAAATCTAAGGGTTGAGAAAGATTAGATCTAAGGGTGTAGGATGAACCCTACATCACTTAAGTGATGGGGTATTTAGGTGGGAATGTTTTAAATAAAAGATGTGTGTGTAATGTTAAATGGGGCCTAAGGGGTTAGACTAAGTTGTGCACCCTTGACCTTTTAAGAATTAAACTTATGTTAATTTGATGCATTTTTAAACTAGGAGATTATTATTATACCTAATATGATTTTGAATTTAAAATTGGGGTTTGTACCTTAATAAATTAATTTAAAAAGATTAATGGAGTTAAATAAAAAAGCTAATGAAGATTATTTAAATAAAATTTTGGAGTAAGTTAGTGAAAGAATAGAAAAATTAAATTGTAATATTTTAAAATTGGGTTAATCTTAATTAATCGATTATTTTAGTCCCGACTGCCATTGTAATTGTTTAAAATTTTATAATCGGGATTTAATTAAAATCCTAGCTAAGCCTTGTAACCTTTCAAAAAAAAAAAATTCCATAATTTTTCCTGTTTGCTATCAGGGTTTCTCGTTGGTTTTATGTGGGAAAAATGTGGGCGTTACACTTGGTATCAGAGCCGTGGGTTCAACGCTTGGACCCTGGGCCGACATTGAAACCCAAAAACCAGTTAGCAAAATTTGAACCTCCATGATTAAAATAATAATAAAATAATAAAGTTGTTTGAATTGTTGTACTCGCCTAGTGGCATTTTGTCGAACCCGGTTAACTGAAAATGTTGAATTAGATTGATATTTTTGTGAACTTCTGGTGTATCAGGAACTTGTTTCCTTGCTAAGATGTTGTTTGATGAGTCCTAACTCTTTATTTAGGCATATGATGTGATAAATTGAGACTCTTCCTTGTTGGAATGATAAATTGTATGGTGTGATTCTTGTGGTTTGCATTAGTGGTTGTGTTCTAGGGTCAGACAGAGTAAATTAGAAGTTGTTTAGTCATCTAAAGCTCCCCTTTTTCCTTCAGTGGTTAGACGAGTTAGTTTTGGTTGCCACTTTGGTGACTTAATCCCCATATGAGTAAGTGGATATTAGGTCTTGGTGTCGCATTTGATCCAGCTTTGCGTATGCGTTCTTAGAACTGAGCTCGAGGTATAGTACCCCTATTGGCGGCCATGAAGGGCTGCGAAGTGACTGTGATGTTGACTTTTGTATTTTATATTTGTAAACTTGTGTTATTTTATCAAGGACCAACATCTTATTTTATGATTGGATTGAGAAGCTCTGAGGCTCTTTTAGTTATTTATATTTTTGCGAGAATTTTCAGACATTGCAATGCGGCTACTTAGCCACTTTCCTTGATTGTCGATATTTCTTGGATTTTACTTTGATTGGTGACTCAGAGCTCATTTATCTTGTTGGCTACTTAGCTAAATGTTACGTGATTCTTTCTTGCATGTTGTTGAGCTGGTTCTACGTTGTTTGTATTGTGACATTTCATCATATGGGGGTACACCCTAGGTGCCTTGAATGTCTTCTTAGGTGCTTTAAGTTATGCCTTGGTTTTGGAAAGATGAAACCTTGAGTGTGTCTAGGATCTTAGAGTGATTATTTTGTTACTCAACCTTTCTAGAAAGAGAGTTCGTTGTGTTGTGTGTCTAGTTGGTAGTTTGATAGCGGTGGTGGTGATTCTCTTACAACCTGGTAAGAGCTTTTATCCTCGTCAAAGTAGATGTGTTTGGTTATGGGCTTATGGATTGTGTTAGGATCGGATTGACTCTTGGTTGACTATATATTTTAGTGGATAAGTGTTTGTTTGGTAGTGATGTTCCATCGATGGCATGCTAAGTTTTATCATGGTTTCCTTATTTCTTTATAGAAAGTATTGACTTATGGATTGTATGTATCTTGGTAATTATGGTTAGATTTAAGGCCATTCGGGAAATGTGTTTAATTAAGTGTGCTTGTTTTTCTCTCGATTGACCTATAAATAAGTCTACCCTTGCCTTAACCTTTTAAATTGTTATGAATAACACTTTATGACCTTTTTATCTTTGGGTTACGTGGAGACACTTATGGATGATTTTGGGTCTTTTGGACCTTGCTCTTAGAGATGTTAGTTTGGTAGATCTTAATATTTTAATCTCGGTGGTGCTTATATTGTGCTTCTTCTTTTAAAACTACAACTCTTGGTCGTAAAGTCCATGTTTGGGTAGATTAGTTGGTTGTCCTATTGCATTTGATGTCTTCTAATGGGAATGTGGTGTCCTTGGAGTAAAATTTTCCTTGTCATCTTGTTGCTTGGTTGGTGGTATCTTGTGGAAATATGAGTGTTGATTTGAAAACTTTCCTTGTCTTATTATGTGAGTAAAATGTTTGAGCCTAAACAACAAACATTGTTAAACCTCTAAAATTCGTAAAAGTAAATATGCCTCTTTAATGGGTTTTTTCTTGTAACTTCTTTTGAGACTTGTGGAGACCCACTAGGAATGTTTAATGATGCTTGTAATTATTTGGTAAACCCTTGAAATATTGGTGTGACTACATGTTGGTGATTGATTCCTAGTTCTTACAAAATTAATGATGTGTTTGTTATGTTGAATGTCTCTTGTTCCTTTAGAATTAAAAATGTGATATGTTGATTTATCTCTCTTCCCATAAAAGTAATAATGTGATATGTTTGAATCTTCCTTCTCATTAAAATTTATTTGATAAAATGATTAAAACATAATAAAACTCTAATTGAGGAGATTGGACTTGAAACTTAACAAATAAACTAGAACATTAGAAAAAGGAAAATGGTTTCTTGCTATAACCTTGGTAGATTAATAGAAGAAATAAAACTATGTAGAAGAATAGAAAGGAAACTTTGTCCATCTACCTTCCCTAGGAGTAAAATAAATAATTTTCTACCTATACAGAATGGCGAGATATCATGCCCACCTTAGTGGTGCTCCTTATAACACAAACTTGTGATGTCATAATAGAGGAAGTTTTTAATTAAGAAAACTTGTAAGAAATGGGCCGCAAGCGAAACTATAACTTTTGACTTAATAAGTTGATTTATAAAATGAGTAAGATTTATGTATTGAGTGCAATGTATAATTGAACCTTTAGTTCTGCCACCTACCCGGAATTGTGAAACACCTTGTTGATAGTGATGTGTTCTAATTGCGTAGTACTCCCTTGTTCATAGGCATATGTGCTTTTCCCTTGTAGGAGTTTGGGTCATCATACCCTTGTTTCCTCGTAGCTCGATGAGTGTGAGTTGTGGCCTTTTAGGATTGGGTCTTATCTCTTGTTTTTTTAAGAAAAGAACCTCCTTGTGTGCTGATTTAGTCCTTGGTGACCTAGGTTATTGTAATTTTAAGGCAACATATGTTAAGGATATGACATAACTTTGGGAAGTCCTCTTTATGTTTGTGAAAATGATTAATTGTAAATACATTTGTGTATTGTTAAGATTGCGTAAGATGTTTGTGTTAATTGCGCAGACGAAGGATATATCATATGATGTAAAACATGTATGTTGTAAAGGTGTTTGTAGTGTGTGGTAGAGATGTCAAACATGTTTGGATGTGTGCAATATTAATAATTTATTGCAAGTGAGTTGATTATGATGTGTAGTGAGGAGGTGTAGCATGTATAGTGTGTGTAGTATGTGAGGTTTATGTATATAGGATCCCCTCAACAGTCAAGTGTGAACCTAAGCACAAGAGTGTATCATCAGGAAATGATGACAGGATTATGTGTCAACGTACGAGTGTTGCAAGTGAATGTATTATTATGATGTGATGAAGATGTAATACACATGGTAATGTTAGTGGGGGAGAAATAAGCATAATACCCCTAGGTGTGTGTTGATGAATAAGCTATCTGAGAAAATTAAAGGATGAAGGTCCTCTACCCGATGCTTGCAGTGATGAAGGCATGTGGTCATGCTCTAAGAGTGGTGGTATATGAGATAGATGATGTGCAGGTGAGTGAAGTATGTATACATTTGATTGATGCGTATATGGTGGGAACCTTGGTGTAACAAAATGTGTTGGTGATGGAGACCTATGTGAAGTTGAACATGGAAATGATGGACACCTACATGGAATAAAACAAGCTGGTGAAGTGTATATAGATGTAGGATCTATCTTAGCGATGGACCTAGACTGATGTACTAGACTAGCAGAGTGATGAGACCGCGTAGGTTGTGTGCGAGCATGTGCGCTAGGAGCAGATTGTGCTTTAGGTTTTAGAGGCCACGATGTACTAGATGAACTAGGTGATGCATTGGAAACTACAAGAGGAGATTGTGACTATGGAGTAGACAGAGAAACAACATTGATAAAAATGACTTGATTATTGTGAATGAATTTTAAACGTAAATGATTGATGGAAATGATAGACTTTGGAGACTACGTGAATTCAAATTGTTAGGAATAAGAGCATATCACACCCTTCTAAAATTTTGTCCCATGAAGGAAGGGCACCAACATAGTAAGAGGACCGATTGTAACGTGAAGCTTGAAAACAACATAAGAATTGTTCATCGGATATGAAATTTGTGAAATTGGATAGCCAATAACAACAAGAAGTGGAATAAAACACACGCTAATGGGCCACGATAGATCAACCTTGGTGTTATTGATAGGGATAGATCCGATAGAGGCACTAATGTGTAAGTAATTAGAAGGAAATTCCACATGATAATCATGGTCAGAGAAGGAAATAATTGGTGGAGAAGTGTCAATATGAGTAACTAGGAAATCAAGAGACCCCGATATAGGATTGAAGAACTGCGCGATATGTATGACTTGCCGAGGAATCAACCACTTTTTAATCATGTTTTGAGAAGTGGATTGTTAAAGATCTTAAGCTTATGATTGTGATTGACATGGAGAAAAATTCATAGGCTCTAGAAACTCGATTTTAGTATTGTCGATCAGATCTTGAATGATATTTTGAATTTTGAAACAACAATTTGTAAAACATTGATGATAGTTGCAATGGAAGTTTTCATCATAATTATGACTTTTTGGATGAGATGGATCTAATTAGAGCAGAGGAGGAAGTGTGATGAAGATTAATTTTGACAAATTTTGGAAGAAAAATGTGTGGAAGGATAGTTTACTTCATGTATGTACACCGAGGTCAATTGTGATTGAATCTCTTTGGTGGTGGATACCACGTTGATAGTGATTTTTTTTTTCTCAGTTGGTTTGGTTGCTGAGGGTATGAATGTTGACTTACTTTGAAAACGTGTAGAAGATGGAACTTTTTATTCCTATATTTAAGCTTGCCTATGGATAAGATTTTAAGTTTGACGAAGCTTACAAGTATGACATACTTGATTGAATGCGAGAGATGTCTCAAAGAGAAAACTCTCCTGGAGAGGTGGTAAAAGACTTTGAATAAATAAGTCTTGAAGCTCAGAGTTCGTAATCATATTTGACATTTTAACCAAGTTCTTTTTGTATCGCAAGACGTAATAGTGCTAAGTTCTGATTAGATCCTTGTTTAAGTTGTGCGAGTTGAGCATATGAGATCTTAGATCTGATGTTGATAGAGAAGTGAGTGAGAAAATCATCTTCCCATATGTGTGAAAGATGTTACCGAGTGGACAAGTAGGTCATAAACCAACACATCACATAATCTTGTAAAATGTGAGGAAAGATCTTTTCTAATATGGTATGGTCATCTACATAGTTGAGGCATGCCACATGAAAAGCTCAGAGATTATCCTGTGGGTCACCATGGCCTTTAAAGACAGGTAACCTGGGGGATATGAAGTTAGGTGGTAATGGATAGGCAGAAATGGAAGGTGTGAAAGGAGTGTGCAAAATCGAAGTGGAGTCTAAAGATGGCGATACATGCGAGGTAGTGAGTTAGAGCTGGTGAATTTGCATCTGCAGATCCTAATATAAATAAGTTAAATCATGAGTATTTGAAGAAGATTCATGCTGTGTAATTGGAGTGCTAGGATGAAATGATGGGAGTGGTAGTGGTAGGAATGGGAGTTTGAAATATAAATGGCTTGAGTGGAGGCCATGGGATCCGAAGAGTGAGTAACAAGAGATTTCCGAAGCATTGTGGGTGTTCTTAACAACAATCAAAGCATGTATAAGATGAGTGAAGATGAGTGGGATTACTTCGCAAAGCTTGTCGAAAATCAGAAAAACATATTTAATTGCTATTGGTCAATACCTTGGTATCTTCATCGTATGACTTTTTAAATATCATATGCTTCTATTTCATTAAGAGGATTATTACAAATGAGAGTTATCCAATGGATTTTCGGTCGTGGCCATTGATGTGGAGATATCAACCATTGATTTCGAAATTCTACGTACATATGAACGAAGTGCATAATATTGAAAAGATCCAAAAAAACCACTATGGGTGAAGAGCATAAGAATGAAGCAAGCCCTAGAGAAAAGGTGGATTCAAAGATCAGGGTCACCAAAATGATTATGCTAAAATGTAAAATATGAGCCAAATCTAAATGTTATCGTAGCAATAAATGAATGATAATTAAGTAAAGCAATGATATAAAAGAAAACTAAGCAATAAATAATGAAACCCTAATTGTAAGGAGAGGGTAAGAGGCCTTAGATAATTCATAGTAAAATTTGGACTAGATCGAAGCTCTAAGCGACTTAATAGGAAGGAAGTAGCGTTGCACATAAGCCCTGAAAAATGTAGATCTAGAGGAGATAGGCTAGACTAGGGCGCCTGGAGAGGGATATGGGTGCCTGTGGGAGCTATAGACCTATTTATGGGCACCTAGGTCTACGGAAAAGCTCAGAAAACCTCCCATGAGGTGTCGCAAGGTGTTCACCTTTAGTCTCCTTTGGTCACTCTGAGGTCGCACTAAGACCTCACCAAAGAATATACCTGGAAACCTGCAATGCAGAATAGAACCTGCAAATTCCCTAAAAAAGAAAGATGCAGAATGAGGGGTCAAACTGTCCTCATCTGTCATAATGGTGAACTTACAACTTAGCATTACACTACATCTCATACACAATGTAATTTTGTGTGTGTGAGGAATTGTACCCTAGGTTGCTCTTGTGTGTGTCACACTTGGATAGTGAGCAAGTAGCTAGATGTAGAATGTAATAAATGTGTGCATGGAATAAAATGAACTTCCGTCCTATGAAGTTTGATGTAGAAAACCATCCCTTGTGTCCCTTTTGATGGATCTAGATGTATGCAATAGAGCTTTTAGATGCCTTGATGGATGCAACCTTAGGTGGTGATAACTAATGCTTAATGCTTATTCCTTTATTATGATCACATAAATTTATATTTATATGATTCCCTTGCTTGAATTTTGTAATTAACCCCGAAAAGGCTGACTACTAAAAAGACAAGATGCCCAAACAACTAGAAAGGACACAAAATATGTGAGAAAAATACAAATAGGTCAGGCGCCCAGAGGGGACAGGGGCACCTTGATGACTGACGTCCTGACTGGGCCTTAGTGTCCATAACGAGAAATGTCGGAGTATGAAAATACATACTGGGAAAGGAGTGTAAGACCAACATAATCAACAAAAAGCAAGCAAAGATGGCCAAAAACATAGATCAATTAGTACTTTTCTTTCTTAGGAATCATATGAATAGTAGTGTGTGATCTGGACTAGATATATACCCAAAGTGTGTGATTTAGTGTCCATAGTTAGTACACTAATACTGGTGTTCCCAAATTGGACAAACTGCAAATAATGCCCGTGTTCATGTGTTAGGAATCGCAATCAATGAAATCCTATTACAACCAGGAGAAGGAGGAATTGATCATCTTATTCACTTTGACAAGTAGGAAATTATCACCGACAGTAAAAAAAACTACACAACCATTGAAAGAGATGTTGTAGCCATGGTATTTGCACTTCAAAAGTTTAAACAATACCTTTTAGCAACTTACAGATCACTAGGAATTGTGATACTTAGTGAATAATTCATTATTGGGTTGAAGAATATCGAGATGGTTGATGTTATTCTAGGAGTACAAGTTTAAAATAAATATAAAGCCCAAAAAATAAAAATGTAGGACCAAACCACTTGATTTGTATAAATACAGAGGAAAAACCATAGGAATTAGATGAAGATGATCCAGATGCCTATTTATTTTGGGTTATAACAATATCATAGCAACTAGAATAAATTGCATACTTTTTGCAACATGCCCTCCTACCAGATCATTATATAAAAAAAGAGAAAAAACACTTGGTTACAAAAGCCTTGCCTTACATTATTCTAAATGGATTCATGTATAAACTAGGGAAAGATGAGATATTATGAACAGATGCATTGGAGAATGAAAGGGATTCAGTAATACGAGAAGCACACGAAGGAATAACATGGGACATTTTACAGGAGAATTGAATGTGAAGAAAATTTTAAAGCATAATTTGGTGTCCAACCTTGTTCCAAGATGTATACCACATTGCAATATTTTCCAAATAGTGGTGAAACCCAACCAAAGGGATGAAATGCCTCTTCACCCAATTCTATCCATACATCTATTTGAACAATTGAGGATAGATTTCATTAGCCCCATCCATCTATCATCAAAAAGGTGTAAAGCTAGGTATATTGTTACAGCCACAAACTGCTTCACAAAATTGGTGGAAGTCACAACTACACCAAATTATGTAGCAAGAGACATGAACAAATTCATTATATGAAAATATCATAACTAGATACAGGTGCCCACAAAAACTTGTCAACGATAGTGGAACACACTTCTTAAATAATACCATCAAAATCCTCACATAAGAAGTTTATGATTGCACATCATAGAAGTACACTATACCACCCATAATCAAATGGACAAGAAGAGGCCACGAACAAGGTATTGGAAAAAAATATTAACAAAAAAATGTATATGTGCAAAACCAGATGACCACCTGGGAAGACAAAATACCCATGAGTACTCTAGGGGGATACAATGACAGACTAACTATAAGTCACCCAATGCATACACCATTGGCCTATCAACCGTTTATGGAATTGAAGAAATTATGTCAATGGAGTATATTGTAGGCAAATCTTTGCATCATTGCATCACAATAGTTGATGCATGATTAGGATTCATAAAGAATCAATAGAAAACAATATTGTCTCAGCATTAGAAGAAGATGGAGGAATATCACAGGAAATTAATGCTAAAATATCTAACTTTTTCATGCCCGATGGCTCCCCTTGCATGGAGAGTTAAAAACCTTATTATTTAAAGTCAACTAAGAAATATTTCCACAAAGCAAAAGGTCTTGGTGTATGAAGATTATATTTCAAAGCAACATTTCCATCATCTTGGTGAACTTATTGAAGAAGTAATCTTGTATTTTTGGCCATCTTCATCAAATAGGGTCTGGTTTGTGAGATATACATAGAACTTTCAGTCCATAATAATAATGCATCATATTGTCCATGAGGTTGTGGTAGTAATAATTATGAAGCTTCATGGGTGTGCCATAAGTCCTTGTAAAATAATGTTAACGCCTTGGGGTTATTAATGACTTTAAGAAACATCTACATCATATGTTCTTTAAGTTCCTTTATATTCTAATGTAGGAAGTGAGACACATCCTTGCAATACCAATTCCATGCAGGAGCATTCTTCAAGACCGTGGCGCATTGCTAAGTGGGAATTTTGAATGCATAATGGGGAGGAGACAAAAAAGAGATTAGGCTACCTTAGAGAGAAGAGAATTTGTGTGGGCTATTTGAATTTCAGAGGGATGAGAGAGAAGAAACCATGTTACCCTACATAACAGACAATGTAGCATGTTGATGTTAATGGATTGGAAGCGAGTAAACATGGTGGAGATGGTTTTTTTTTGTCAGGAAGGTGAATTTCCACCACATTGACACAACTCTTGGGCCCATCCCTCTAGCTGGTCTTGAGTGGAAAATGGGGCCTCCTGAAGACATGATCCCATTTCTCACCAACAGAATCATGAATTTTTGAGGCAGGATACCACTCTAGGACACTTCCTTTCCATCATCTCAGTTATCGAATCTAGATAGCTGAGGTTGTGCAATTTCGAATAGCTTTGGTCCATCTCCTTCTCTGACATGTTCTTCCTCTTGAGAAAACAGGAAGGAGATGATGAGACATAATATGTAGCAGGCGACGTCTTTGAATCTAAATGTTTTGTTTTTATCTGGACAATTGTTTTTTTGTGGCTCTTGGTCCCATAGATTGTTTGGTCTCATGGACACTATTAAAATCCTTCATTCATTTATTCATATATAAACTAAAATTGAACAAATAAAGACATTAGGCCTACATTACATTACATACCTCGATAAAAATGTCATGAAAAGTATTTTCTAAGCCAGAAAAATAGAGTATTATTTTAGGATGGAATTTGCTCTCCTTGCACGGGGACAAGGATCTCTATGAATTTATACATCTCCAGATCATATTAATATTTACTTAGAATTTATGTATTTTTTGTTCAAGGTCATGTAAAATCTTGTAAAATTTTGCCTAAAGCATGTAAAATTTCCCACAAGTGTAAATTGCCATGAACACATGTAAATCATAAACTAGAAACTAGCAATCGCATGCGAAGTGTGTGATATGAACGCCGAAGGGGAAGTAAGAATCATTGATTACGTTGATTTCAAGGTACCAAAACATAAAATGAGGAAGAGGGTTGTAAAAGAGGGGGTGAGAGGGAGGAGAAAAAATTGGGAGAGGATAATGTTCAGGGGGCACCATTTTTTGGAAGCTATATTTTTTTTGATGAAGAATATATGTATCATGTGTATTTTTTGTCAATTGTTTGACAAAGAAGTTGGTTAGGGACTGTAGGGTGTCGTGGAAACACATTCTGGAGATATCTTAGAAAGCAAGTGGTTCTCAATGAAAATTGATTAAAGGAAAACTTGTGCTTTTTTGGTTAAATGTGGAAGTCAACAATTGTTAAAGAAACTGGAATTTTGCATTGCGGGTTCATTATGTTGTCATTTTCATGTTAATGTACGATAATGGTTTCTATTTAGATTTCCAGAACACGATTAGAGTTCCCACTCATAAAATTTTGTATTGAGCCACATAACAGTTGTGGGACATGATGAAAGAAGTAATGAGTAATAAGAGACATCAAAATAGAAACCAATGTTCCTTTTGCAACTAAGCAAACCATTATTGGGATATATTATATTTTATATTTTAACGAAATTTAAGTAACTTTCCCTGAGGTCCTTGTTTTGTGTTTTGTTTGAATGACATTTTTTAAAACCTCTGTGGACATTTTTAGGTACATATACTAAATTTCAATGATGATGGTAATGTGGTGCCATTTCATGTTTGTGGAATTTATATGCTTGTAAGGGTTTCTAACAACCATTTCATCCCGTTTGGGTTTATGTGAAATTTTTTAGCACAATAGAGAGACACTAAATACAATGGAAAAATATGGCCATTTTAGGAACAACAAGGAGAGTCTTGTCTGCTTAATTTTAATGTTTTTAAAAGCCTATTTTTTCCAAGCTCTGTTTTTAATCAAAGGAGTGATAATAATCCCAAATTCAGAGTACTTAAAACCTACGCCTATGGGGATTCCAATTGCCAACCTCCTACAATGTGAACCACTACATATCCTTAAGGAATATTCCACGCAGACAGTTATTGTGCCAAGTTACAACTATAAAATTGGATGTTATTTTGGAAAATTATCCCTGTGCGCAATTGATGACTATGAAATTTTAAGTTGATTCCTTTTCAATTTGTAGGACTTGATATTGTAAACCCCAATCATTTTTATAAGTATATTATAATAATTTGCATGGTCAAGTATGGTAGTGAGTGAAGAAGTGTATATATATATATATATATATATATGAGTCGTATTGTAGATACGAGTTGAGCATGTGGTTACACTTCTATAGTCTGTACTCATTAAAAACCAATGATACGTTTCTTTTTCCTTGTTACAGTGGGTTGTTAACTGTAGAGCTCATTGGATCTCACTAAGCTTACACAACTACATTGAATTTTTGGGCTTATTATCCTTAAGGTGAGTGATAATGTCTCTTATGTAATTTAGGTGTATATAACTTGACTGGTTATGGCTTGTTGGTTATTAAATCTATTAAGATACAAACATTATTGATATGTGTAACGTTATTGACAATTTCAATGCTCAGAAACCTCATAAAGTCTACCAAATTATTAGGGAAAAATTTGCAGTTTTTTTTTTGTTTAATAAGTTGCAAGAGTTAAAACATCAACTACGTTTAATTTACCCTACCCACTCAAGTTACTCGGAATTAAATTAATTATGAAAATATTATTAATTTAATTCTAAATGCATTTCGGAATCCAACCCTCTTCTACGAAATTCCATTAATCTTTATTTTAAAATTGGCAAGTTAATCCCATTAAAACAATTCTATTTATCCAAGCACAAAATCATTTATTTAAATGAGCCCTTATATTCAAATCTCATTTAATTATTTAGTTGCCCCTAATAAAAGGGGTATAAAGTTCCAACATTCCCTAACCCAATATGTTGCCCCATTCACATAATACCCATACCCTTTTTATTTAAATCCCATTCCCATGAAATACCACCAACTTAAAAGTTGTAGGATTTATTTTCAACCCTAGGATTAGGTCTATTAGAGCCATTGGATAAAGGTTGCCCTAAAAATTCTTGTAGGGTTCTTATATTCACATTTCGCCCTATTTTTCATTTCATTTGTTCATTTGTGTTTTGCAAATTTGGAGGAGAGGAGGCTATGGAGCCAAGGGAAAAACTATGGACAAGTTTGTTGGCTTAACTTGGATATTATCATGGATAGGGTATATATGTATATATGTGGATAGTCCCCTCCTTTTATTATTTACCCTAATAATGTGTCCCCAAAATTGGGGTTTGTGGAAATGTATTGTAGAATTATTAATATTTCTCTTTTTTTGTTACAGGTCAAAATACCCATTTAGAGGTCTCGGCCATGGATTGAGCACAAGGTTCGTGAGATGTGGAGCTCAATTACTTCAGTTTAGCATGCTATATCAACTTGCTGGAAAACACAGTAACCAACATCGGTTATGAAGGGACCGACATCGGTCACCTATGACCGGCATCGGTCAGGAAAGTAGGAACCATCATCGGTTAGGGCTAACCGGCATCGGTTACCTGTGCGTGAGTGTTTTATTTAACTCATGGAATTAGATCTAATTTTAGTATTAAAGCAGATCTATTGATTGTAATTGCATGGCTAAGTGCCCTAAGTTTGTATAAGGTATTTATAAGCTAGAAAGCTAGGGTTAGAAGAGAGAGTTAATGATTATTGTGAAAATAATTGTGAGAGAGAATTCTTGGAGAAGAAGGAGAAGCTTGAGAGAAAGAAAGTATTGTACATCGTGAGAGGTGTGGAAGATTGTAAATCTTCATTGTATATCTTCTGAAAGCTTTGGATAATAGATTGGCTTGTTTCTTGGTGGATGTAGGCCACAGTGGGTGAACCACGTTAAATCTGGTGTTGATTTATATCTCTTGTTTTGTATATTTCTTTTGATAGAATATCCACTTTTATTGCATGTATGCTTAGATCTGATATATTATCTGTACAACCTTGTGCTAATCCCAACAACTGGTATCAGAGATTTGTTTGAGGGTTTTGTGTGTTGACATATTTACTCACAGAGGGTTTTCTGATTGAGTGGGAGCTACAACAATGGTAGAAGAAAACAAATACAAGGTAGAGAAGTTTGACGACCAAAATTATCAATTATGGAAGATGCAGATTGAGGATTATCTGTATCAAAGAGATTTGTACTTACCATTGGATGAAAAGTCTAGACCTACGAAGATGACTGATGAAGAATGGAAGATTCTTGACAGAAAGGCTTTGGGATCTATAAGATTGAGCCTGGCAGCATCTGTGGCTTCTAATATTACAGAAGCGACATCTACGGTAGAGTTAATGAAATCTCTTGCTAATTTATATGAAAAACCTAGTGCTTCAAATAAAGTTTATTTGATGAAGAAACTATTTAGTTCTAAGATGCATGAAGGTGGATCTGCATCTAGTCATTTGAATGATTTCTGATCTATTGTAAATCAGTTAAAATCGGTTGATATTCCATTTGATGATGAAGTGAAAGCACTCTTATTCTTATGTTCTTTGCCTGATAGTTGGGATAACTTGGTAATGGTTGTTAGTAATACAACATCTGCTAATAATATTTTGAAGTTTGATGATGTGGTTAGTATAATCTTGAATGAAGAAATTCATAGGAAAAGTACAGAGGAATCATCATCTGGGAATGCTTTGAATGTAGAAAGCAGAGGCAGGAAGAAGGAGAGATCCAAGAGTAAGAATAATGGGAAATCAAAGTCAAGGAATGGCAGATCTAAATCCAGAGGTAAGGGAATTACCTGTTGGAATTGTGGAAAGAAAGGACATGCAAAGAAATATTGTTGGTCAAAGGATAAAGAGAACCAACACCCAGACAAAAGTAAAATACAAAATAAAGAGGAAAATATTGCAGCAGAGGTAATGCAAGATGCTCTTATTCTTTCTTTGGATAATAGAATAGAATCTTGGGTTTTAGATTCAGGAGCTTCTTTCCATGCAACCCCTAATAAGGGTTATTTCAGAAATTATGTCCAGGGCAATTTTGGGCATGTTTATTTGGGTGATGATGAACCTTGCAGTATTACTGGTAAAGGAGAATTTCATCTAAAATTAGAATGGAAATACATGGGTATTGAAAGATGTGAGGCATGTGCCAAGCCTCAAGAGGAATCTTATTTCTGCAGGGAAACTAGGTGAAGTTGGTTGCATGGTTACATTCACAACAGACTCTTGGAAAGTCACCAAGGGTGCCTTTGTTGTGGCAAGAGGCAAGAAGGTAGGAACGTTATATTTATCTACCTGTGTTACTGATTCCTTTTCTGTATTATCTACTTCAGATTCAGATGCATGCATGTGGCATAATCGGTTGGGCCATATGAGTCAAAAAGGAATGCAGATCTTAAAGGCTAAGGGTAAGTTATCAGATTTGAAAGATTTAGATCTTGATTTCTGTGAGCATTGTGTCTTTGGAAAGAAAAAGAGAGTGAGATTTCTCAAAGTTGGGGCAACTAAGAAGGAGCAAAAATTGGAGCTTGTACACTCAGATGTGTGGGGACCAGCCCAGGTAGCTTCTCATGGAGGATCCCAATATTATGTTACTTTCATTGATGATGCTACAAGAAAGGTATGGGTTTATTGTATTAAACATAAATATGATATTTTTGAGACTTTTAAAAGATGGAAATCCCTTGTTGAGAATGAATCAAATTCAAAGTTAAAGTGCCTTAGATCTGACAATGGTGGTGAATACTGTAGCAAGGATTTCAATGATTATTGTTCAGTGAATGGAATACGTAGAGAAAGGACAGTTCCAAGAACACCACAAGAGAATGGTGTTGCAGAAAGAATGAACATGACAATCATGGAACGTGCTAGAAGTATGAGGATACATGTTGGATTGCCCTTGCAGTTTTGGGTAGAAGCAGTTGATACAACAGTTTATTTGATTAACCGTGGGCCTTCAAGTTCACTAGATGGAGGAATACCAGAGGAAGCTTGGACCGGAAAAGAGGTAGATCTTTCTTTTCTTAAAGTTTTTGGTTCAGAAGCTTTTGTGCATATTGATAAGGAAAATAGAAAAAAGTTGGATGCAAAATCCAAGAGATGCACTTTCATTGGTTATGGATCTGGTGATTTCAGATTCCATTTTTGGGATTTAGAGAATTCTAAAATTATTAGGAGTCATGACATTGAATGGAATGAAAAGAGAATGTACAGGGATCAAATTTTGGTACCCAAGGATGAACCGGTTGAGAAGTTTGTGAATGAAAATGAACTCTCAGATTTAAAACTCATACCTACAGGGTTACACAGTAACCAGTGTCAGTTGACCCCTGACCGACATCGGTCAGCTGAACCGGTATCGGTTACAGAAGATCCAAACTGACATCAGTTAGCAGAACCGGCGTCGGCTACAGGTGACCGGCATCGGTCACTGTCAGAATTGGAAACAAATGTCTAGGAGGTCCAGAATGAGCCTCCGGTACCCCAAACTCCTGTGAGAAGGTCACAAAGGGTAAGTAAACCTCCAGAAAGATTTACACCTTCTCTATCTTATTTATTATTGACTGATAATGGTGAACCAAAAAGTTTTGAAGAAGCAATGCAGGATGAGACCCACATTCAGTGGGAGCATGACATGGATGAGGAGATGGACTCCTTGGAACAAAACCAGACTTGGGATTTGGTTAAGTTGCCAGCAGGTAAGAGGACATTGCAAAACAAGTGGGTTTACAGGATCAAGGAAGAAGAGGGTGGACAGAAAAGGTACAAGGCAAGGCTTGTAGTAAAAGGATTTACACAGAAAGTAGGTATTGACTTTGGTGAAATATTTTCTCCTGTTGTTAAAATGACTTCCATACATACTGTATTGAGTTTAGTTGCAGTAGATGATTTGCATTTAGAGAAACTAGATGTGAAGACAAATTTCCTTCATGGTGATTTGGATGAAGAGATTTATATGCAACAACCACTTGGGTATGAAGTCAAGGGTAAGGAGAAATTAGTGTGCAGGTTGAAAAAGAGCCTATATGGGCTCAAGCAAGCTCCAAGGCAATGGTACATGAGGTTTGATAGTTTCATGCATGAGCATGGTTACTTGAGATGTGAATCTGACCATTGTGTTTATTTCAAGAAGCTTGAAAATGGGAGATATATTATTTTGTTACTGTATCTGGATGATATGCTTATTGCAGGATCTAGTATGCAGGACATTGGTGAGCTTAAGGGAAAGATAGCTCACACATTTGCTATGAAGGATTTAGGAGCTGCAAAAAAGAATCCTTGGAATGCAAATACACAGAGACATGAAGAACAATAAATTGTATTTGTCTCAGGAGGATTATATCTACAAGGTGTTAGAAAGGTTTAAAATGTAGAATTCAAAACCTGTAAGTACACCTATGGCTGGACACTTCAAATTGAGAAAAGATCAGTGTCCTTCATCACATGAGGAGGTCAAATACATGACACGAGTACCATATGCTTCAGCAGTTGGGAGTCTCATGTATGTTATGGTTTGTACCAGACCAGACATTGCACAGGCAGTGGGAGTTGTGAGTAGATTTATGGCCAATCTAGGTAAAGAGCATTGGAAAGTAGTCCAATGGATACTCAGGTATTTGAGAGGGACATCTAGCATGCAGTTATGCTATGGAGGTTTAGATATTTCTTTATGTGGCTATGTTGATTCAGATATGGCTAGAGATCTGGATGGTAGAAGGAGCACTACTGGATATATTTTCACAGTAGGTGGGATGATAGTTAGCTGGATATCGAGATTGTAGAAGGTTGTGGCTTTTCTACTACAGAGGTAGAGTATGTTGCAGCTACAGAGGCTAGCAAAGAGATGATATGGATGAGTAGGTTCATGGAAGAGTTGGGAAAGGAGCAAGATGATTGCAAATTGTTCAGTGATAGTCAGAGTGCAATTCATTTGGCAAAGAACTCAACGTTTCATTCTAGAACGAAACACATTCAGTTGAGATATCACTTCATATGGCAGGTATTGGAGGATGGGCAACTAAAACTGGAGAAGATTCATATGAGTAAAAACCCTGCGGATATGCTAACAAAACCATTAGCAAAAGAGAAGTTGGAGCTACACTCCACTTCTATTGGTCTTCAAGTTTGAGACTTGAAGAGGAAGAAACAAAGCTAAGGAAAGGATCCAAGAATGACGTTGTACAGGTATAGTGCAGTAATTTATCTCCAAGTGGGAGATTGTTGAGATGTGGAGCTCAATTACTTCAGTTTAGCATGTTATATCAACTTGCTGGAAAACACAGTAACCGACATCGGTTATGAAGGGACCGACATCGGTCACCTATGACTGGCATCGGTCAGGCAAGTAGGAACCGACATCGGTTAGGGCTAACCGACATCGGTTACCTGTGTGTGAGTGTTTTATTTAACTCACGGGAATTAGATCTAATTTTAGTATTAAAGTAGATCTATTGATTGTAATTGCATGGCTAAGTGCCCTAAGTTTGTATAAGGTATTTATAAGCTAGAAAGCTAGGGTTAGAAGAGAGAGTTAATGATTATTGTGAAAATAATTGTGAGAGAGAATTCTTGGAGAAGAAGGAGAAGCTTGAGAGAAAGAAAGTATTGTACATCGTGAGAGGTGTGGAAGATTGTAAATCTTCATTGTATATCTTTTGAAAGCTTTGGATAATAGATTGGCTTGTTTCTTGGTGGATGTAGCCCACACTGGGTGAACCACGTTAAATCTGGTGTTGATTTATATCTCTTGTTTTGTATATTTCTTCTGGTAGAATATCCACTTTTATTGCATGTATGCTTAGATCGATTTTTATAACTCACAAATACAAAAGAAGAGAAATTAGAAGGAAGCAACATCCTCAATCCTATTTTTTCCCTTATTTGGGTTCAATCCAAATAATTCAAAAAGATGGGTGAACTTAGATTTTGGATGGAATGATACATGACAATGCTCTACGAAGGGATCAAATTTTGTCACTAACCATACACCACTATGACATTGGATGACATATTGGCACTTCCCTCCACAGACACAAAATTCTATTTATATTGATCTTTATATTGCAACAATATTTAAAAAATACACATGTAACTTGACATTCAAAATTTAATATTTATGTCAAAATTATATATTTTTTATTAATTATTAAAATACATAGAATAAGATTTTAAAATATATGGCTTGGGGTGCTCACTCCCACCCCTACTAATGGTCAAGGATGGTAGGGAAAATTTGGTACCTATCACATTGAACTTATTGATTCCATTCCATGAATAGTATTATCATGGAGGATATCTAGCAAATTTCAACTCTACTTGTGTACTTTATACTTGAATTTACTAGGAGATTCTTGGTGCATCTCTTCCTTGGACATACTATATAATTAGAAAGGAAATGAGTTTGAAATCGAAGGAACCTATGTGCCATCTATCTTAACCTCGTAACAAAATTAGAATAAATGGTTTTTGAACAACATGAATATGAAAAATTTAAAAATGTATGGTAGTTGTAACAGTTTAATTTGTAAAATAATTAAAGCAAGTCATGGTATTAAAATGTACTAAGATCATATTTTGAATTATTGGTTGTAAAAGGATTAACTCTCTTGTACTAGTGGTCCTACAATTCAAGACTGATTTTTGAAAGATGCAAGTGCATCGAGTTGTAATTGGAAACCCATAGTTATGCACGTGAAAAGGAAGTTATGAGTATGCAATATGAAATATTGGATTATATCAATGTATGTGTCTTGTCTCTAGAGTTATGTCTTTGATTTTCAGAATCAAAATGTATTATTGTAAATATATATTTTATGAACTAAATAGGTTTTGATTTTTAATGAATGTATTATGAATGAAATTTTTTCATCTAAATCAAGTAGTTTTATCCAATTCATGGATTTGCACTTATTCAATAATTGAGTTGTAAGTATTGAGTGAATGTACTACATCTCTATTATGAGCATTATTGTTATGGTTTTCCCTTATAAGTAATTAATGTAACATGGGATTTTTATGATACCTTAGGAATGATTAACTTAGAGGTTTTCAACATTTGTAATGGGTATATTACTCCTTAACATTGAGTATACAATTATGTAATTGATAAAATTTGTATGTTTTATAACACTGAATAAATTCATTTTTTATAAACTAAGTTTAATATCATGTATTGTTAATGAAATATAAATGTTGATACTGGATGTTTCTCATTATTAACAGTTGTTGAACTAAATTTAGAATACAATCTTGACCATTGATTAGGGTTGATTTTTGAAGATATATGCTTGATATATTTTGTTAGTTAATATTTTTTAAAATATGTGGAATTATTCCACACATAGAATAGACAACCTACATCTTAAATTACTTATTTAAAGGTTATGGATTGCAATTGAAGAGGATTAATAGGGTTGCAGATAGTTATAAGGACACTTTTTCATATCTTGGTGGTATCACCTAAAGGAACTTGTAGCAATTCCACTTAGTTGTCACTTAGATATTTATGTTCAATGAACCTTGCATTGGATAAATTTTGATTGTATCCTTGAGCTATTTCTTAATGAATTTGTGTCAAATGACAAAGACATTCTAAACAACTTTGCTATTTCATTTAATATG
Organism: Taxus chinensis; assembly: GCA_019776745.2. Lineage (NCBI taxonomy): Eukaryota > Viridiplantae > Streptophyta > Pinopsida > Cupressales > Taxaceae > Taxus > Taxus chinensis. The sequence continues at coordinate 413,031 of JAHRHJ020003465.1, read as the reverse complement.
TCCTAGAAGAGATAAGTTTTGATTTGAGAAGGCATTAACAAAATTTTTGAGATATCAAGGGGATGGCCTTAAAAAAGGATTGCTAAACAGGTGATTCAAAAATCCATCATAGAATTATTATAAATAAGGGTTATGACATATTTGTGTGGAAAAAATTCATTCCACATGTACACACTTTAGGGATTTACATGAAGAATATTACTTGTACTTGCTTTGTTTCTCGAAAGTGACTTTGCATAAAAATCTTCAACTTGTACGAGTTATTTGAGATAGTTACACTCAAAATTTGAAAGATGTTATAAGAACATGAATTGTAGCATTTTGAGTCTAGTTTCTAAACTACTATTTTTTTGAAAATGGTTAAGTGTAAGTGGGTTAAATATCTAAAATACCAATAGGTGCTCCTGTTTTTGTTAAAAAACATAGTAGACAGTCGGTCGTGCCCCCCACCATTTTTTGAGCACTATTTAGTATTTTTGAAAACCCTTTGGTAGAAAGATAGATAGGAGCATCTAGTTTGGGATAGATTTTTTTTAGATTTTTTAGTGAGTAGTTTTTTTTTTTATGATTTTTCAAGTACAAGATTTGAAAATTAAAAAATAACGGATAGCCGACCATGCCCCCCTAACTACCTCAAAAAATATCAAAAATTAGATTTTTTTTTAATATGTATAGAATTAGGCCTAGTTTGGGACTGTATAATTTTTTTTTCAATTTGGAGAAGTGAAAAAAAAGATACATGACAAAAGATAAGCATTTACAATCACTAAAAATAGAGGTATAAAAGACATAGTTTGAAATAAATATAAATGGAAACCTTAGAATAGTCAAAAAAATATAAAAAGTACATATTTAGAAAGAGGATAGTTTTCTTGACGTTGTAGGAATTTTTTTAAGAAAGATAGAAAACATTTTTGTAGGATTTATCATGGTGGAAGGTGAGTTTTTACATATTTTGTCAAAAACACAAAGGTTGTTGTGTTTTTACAGGTCCAAGGCTCAGGTTTGGGAAACCAAAGCAATTCCAAGCCTAGTAAATTCTTGGTTTTGGGGGCATAATAAAAACACAAACACGTAAAATACGCGTTATAACACGTGTACGTTCCATGAGTATAGGTATTATATGTGTTTTTGGCATGCTTCTATTTAAGTAAAATAAATAATTTTTTCATTTATTATTATTTATATTTTATACTTTAAATTTATTTTAGTAAATATAAGAAATTAGGGTCACTCTGCACCTTATGGAACTAGTCTCACAGCTCCATGAGTCACGGTTTAGGAGATAGTTTTTTATAATCTAATCTGGTCAGTACATAGGTAATTTTTAGGATTTCAGCATTCAGCCTAAAGCTTTTAGCATTTAAATTCTACAATCGATGTCTATTTTGGCAATGAATATAGTCATTGTTTAGGTTTTGGGGCCTTTTGGATTGTTTACTGACATTTGTAGGAGTGTTAGATGTGTCAAAATTAGATTTTACAAACCTCACAACTCTCAAAGGAAACAACAACTGCTCAAATATATGCACTCATGAAATGCCTTATAATACATAACAAATCAAAACACATGTGTTGGACATAGTGTCATTGGTGTTGTCATTGATGTCAAGTTGCATTGATGGAAAAGGGTGTCTAGGTGGCATAGGAGTCAGCATGAGGTGTCAATCATCAAGAAGCATGAAGGTTGATTGGTAGTGCCTTGTTTTGGTGTCATGAAGTGTTGCATTGGTGAAGTGTTGGTTTGGAACCAAAATGGGAAGCTTCACTATTTTGAAATTCTTCATGACACCTTCAAGCCTTAGAGAAAAATGGATGTCTCCAACATGTAGAGGATTTACGTAGCTTTCCAATGCCTATTTTTTTCCTTCTAACTCCTTACAGAGCTCCTGGAATCTTCCAGAGAAGTTAGGTTTCACCATTAGAGTGTTTGTTCCCTGCACCTAGAAAACCCGATGTTGAGCAGATAGTCCTTGAATGATCAAACCTTTCCTAAATCTTCCTAAATTACCTTCAACACTTCCAAGATTCCCTGACATCACCTCTGGATGCTTAAGATATTTCCTAAACTCTCCCGGAGGGTGTTTTAATAGCTCTAGAATGGCCAAAATAACTAGCATGGAAATTGAAAATTTTGAAGCATGACAACTAAGCCCTTAATTGAAAATAAGGCTTCTCAGTCACTGTGCATCCTTCCTCTGGTGATGCAGGAACATCTTGTTAATAATCAATTTTGGCTTTCTTAGGTGACTAGGGGTATCTTGGGTCCACTTGAGATGGTCATAGCTTGTACTAGTCCATTTGGACTCCATAGGAAAGAATAGGGAGTTTCCCTCCAAATGTATAATTTGAATATTTGAACTAGCTCTAGGTATGTTATAGGCTTAGGTGTTAAGTGACACAGTCCTCTCAGACTGAGATATCAGATTTGGAGGTTAGAGACTATTTTGCAAAGCATTTTCACATGTAAATATCTTGTTTTGGATTGTCTTCTTATCTATAATGGTGTTCAAGGCTTCATGGAACCCTCACAGTGTCCAGGGAATGGAAAATAGATAGAAAGACTTACTCAGACCAGACTATACCCTGTTTTAGAAGTTTAGTAGTATGTAGCATGAACATAATGATTCAATGGAATCCTTGAGTCTATTTCAGGGCATTGATCACAAGGACTTGGTGTTGCAAAAGTCAAGAAAAGGTAATAAGCCATCTAAAGGAGGATTTCTTAAATTAAATTTGTGTTCACAATCCTAACTGTGTGTGCCCAGTCTTAAGGGCCTAGAGTAGAACATTCATTGTAAAAGTTAATACTTATGCCTAGTAGAGTCCTTGATAAGTGTGGAGGAAGGTAATAAGAAGACCAAGAGTTTCAAAATTCCTAGTACAGTTGGAATAAGAATAAAAGCAAAGGAATGTGCAAATACAGTCTAGCAGTGTTAATGCCCAGTTTGAGGGCTAGGAAAGATGTACTTTTAGAAAAATAGTCTTTATTCCATGTGTTTGAAGTTGGTGGAGCCTCTGAAAAGTTGGAGGAAGGCCTAAGGGCATTAAGGACTCATAAAATCAGGGCATAAGGACAGAGTATTGAGTGGTTAGTAGGTAAAGGAAGCAATGTACAATCATGCTTATTTCTTGTGACTGTCAAGACCAACCTTGAGAAATAGTTGTCTTAGGAAAGAAACTCATAAGGAAGTTGTATCTATCATTGAGGGAGTGGTGTTAGAATGTTTTGAATCCTTGAGGAACAGGGGAAAATCCTTATACAAATTTAATCAAGAAGACCTATTGACTTGTCCTGCACAGTTCCATAAAGAAGCCTAGAGAGAGTAAGGGTTTGTATGAAAAGCCTTAAGTGAAAGAGGAAGAGTTGAGTGATTTGCATTAGTGATTAGGAGAGGGGTAAGCATAGTGAGATGAGTGAAAATAATATTGAGTAAAATTCAAGGTGAAGGTGAAAAACAAAGTTGAGAAGATTGTTTAGAGCTTGAGCAAACAAGGAGTCTTAAAAAGCCAAAAGTTGAAAATCTAGCAAGATGATGGATAAATGAGAAATGGAGCATTGAGGTGTGCTTGAGTAAGGTGTATGGGTGTGTTGAAAGGTGGATGTAAGGATGAAATAGGTGGTAATCCATTAAACCCTTAATTTTTCTTTCAAACCCTAACTAGACCTACTTGAAACAAGGGAAAAGGAGAAAGTTGAATTGGGGAAGTTGTATTTTGAGTTGAAGTTATATAAAGAGGATTGCAGGGTACTCTGTATCATCTGGCCAACCTGTCATCAGTTCAACATTTACCCTGGCTCAAAGGAAATTCCTAATAAGATCATTCAGTGTGTTTCAGTGTGTAGGGAATAGTGTCTAAGGTGATTGATCAACTCATTTAGTTTTGATGAGAGACTACTTCCTCTGAAGGCCTAAAAAGGCCATTTTTGGCCATTCTGTAGCTAATTGAACACCCTTTGGAAGTTTTTAGAGAAAATATAAAGCATCTGAGGGTGATTTCAGAGAGAATTGAAGATGTCTAAGTAAATTTAGGAAATTTTAGGAAATAAAATCTCATTCAGGAGAAATCTGTTTAAGACCGGGTTTTCAGGTGCAGGGAATGAAAGCTAAAATGGTGAAAGATGACTTCTCTGGATGATTCCAGGAGTCATGGAAAGAGTTAGGATGAAAAAAATAGGCATTGGAAGGCTATTAGAATACTCTACAAGGTGGAATAATCAACATTGATTCAAGGCTTAAATATTTCTTTAGGTACTGCAAAACTCTTCAGCTGCCCCTCCCAGTTCAAAATGAAATAGGACCTAAATTTTGAGTTGCAGGCAGAATTAGATTTTTAGAATAGTTTCATTGATCATAAAATGTGATTTTTAGTGTTTCAGTGAAGTATGGAGGTCAAGAACATGTAACTCATCCTCAAATTTCATTCAAGGATTCATCCCCTATCTGGAGGAGGAAACCCATTTCCATGAGGAGCAACTTGAGAAAAAAGGTGTCCATGTACCATAAGCATGCTTACACCCAGGTTTCATCTTGGTCAATAAATTGAATTGTGAAGGATTCATCATGTTCAAAGGTGAAATGTGGAGCTCAAGGAGTGACTTGATGATCATCATATCCTGACTCTGTCATTGTACCCAAATCTCTCCAAAGAACAAGCTAAAATGAGCTAGTCATGCCACCGAGGTATCCAGGACCATCATGTGTGAAGTATTAAGGCATCATCTATCTCCATGAGAGACATATGAGAAAATACATGTATGAGAATCATGAATTTGATTCCATGAAAGGATGATTTTAGAGCATAGGAAAGGTGAGGGGATGATCTTTATATGGAGCACCCTGTTTCTAAGAATGAGCAATCATCTGAGTTCACTTGATGCAATTCACTTGGTACTATTCGTAAAAAATCATTCAACACCTAGTAGTGTGATCACACCTTAAGGAGGAGGCACATTACAATCACCTCATTTTTTCCATAGGACAAGAATCCCATTCAGGGAGCAATCCTCTATCTACAAAGTGAGGATCTCATTTTAGTAAGAAGTAGACAAGCATCATAGAGTTGATTCATGGTCACTAAAGTGAATTATGGACCAAATTTCAAAATTGGTACCAATTCAAGTAGTGGTAGGGCCAAAATCCAATCCAGAAGGTCAAAAAACCTACAAAATGACTATATGTTTTCCCAAAACAAAGACCGACTACAATATATATGCCCTGAAAGTTTTAGGTCCTTGCTGAAATCCTGAAAAATGAGTAAGTACTGACCATATTAGATTTTGAAAAACTATCTTCTAGATTATAACTGTCAGAGCTACGGGACCACTTCCATCAGGTGCAGAGTGACCCTAATTTCTTATATTTACTAAAATAAATTTAAAGTCATTTTTCCTAATTTTCATATTTTGTCCACTTTTTGGCCCCCCAGATTGGTGCACGTGAGCTATATTAATGTTTCTACACTATTTTTAGTAGCTGTATATACTTTTGAAATTTAAATTGATTAATTTTGATGTGATAAGTACAATAGTATATCTACTTTTGTGATATATCATTTTGATTAAATAAATATGGTTGTAACCAACATAAGATGACAACGATAATGTTAGATGAAAAATAGTAAGACAAAACAAGGAAATAGAACATTGTACTATAGAAGATAAGTATGTTATTAAGATATATTTGTTTCATTAGTTCACTCTAAATGAACAAATACGTGACAATTATTCTGATGATGATGATGAAATCTACAAGATAAAACTATGTATTAAGAAACTTGTAGACTTGAAAGTATTGATATGACACTATGATATACTTGTTTTATAATTTATCATAAATATATATTATAACATATAATAAGACTTGAGTTATAAAAACTACATGAATAAAAAGTTGGTCTTATAAATAGTAGTCAACATGCATGTTATGATGATGTATTCTAAGTGTCTATTAATGATCATAAGTGATGTTTATCTTACCATTATGAAATGGTTTAATTCTTATGCTTAACTGAGATTCTTCAATGATCGTAGGATGATATACTTTACCTTAAGACATGTAGTATGTGGTATTTATACTAGTCGATGACTCACTGAGTTGCTTTACACCTCTATCGTGAAATGAATTACTAAAAATGGTTAACTTTAAACTTAAATAATTAAGCAATGAAAAATAATCCTGATAACTATATTGAGACGGGTTGTGTGGTGAATGGAAGACAAGTTTTATAGGCTAGTGTGTAGTATTGAAACTGGTTTGCTAGTGAAATGCCATAAACTATGCACATAATAGTGCAAATGAGTGATTGCATTTTCTTTTCACCATTTCTTATTTTAGTAGTGTTTTGAGCTGGAGGGAAGTACTTACATCCTTTACTAGCTGGCACAAAGAAGATGCGAAGGATCTTAGGACCTATAAAAATATTTAACCAAAGGTATACAATGTATGTTGGCTTGTATAGAGTGTTGAAGGGAGATCGAGAAGGATCTAGAACCCTTTGCAGTTACACATGGTTATTGTATGTTGTCAAGATGGATTCTGGAATATTAATAATGTTGGATTACTTAGTTTTGATCTAAGTAATAATGTTATTCATTACAACATAAAAATAATTAAGGGATTTTGTAAACTTAATATTATGCTTGATTTTATTTGTTGCATGCTGAAAATCATTGAAGGCATAAAAAGGTAATTAAAGGTTTATAAAAATAATTCCCTTAGTTTGTTGAAGTATAACATGGGTGTTACATTTTGGTATCAGAGCTGAAGGTTTACAACTCTTGGACTTAATGGGTCCTTACACTAACTGAACATATTATTTTTGCTAACAGAAAATGATGGATTTAAGAGGGATGTACCATGGGAAATGAACCAAATAGATTATACTGTAGGTTCAACGATTAAGAAGTTAGATAAAATTATAACAATCCTTTGAGACACCAAAACTAGATAGCTTCCTTGGAGCAAGCTGGTAATGGTGAAAATGATAAGTTCGAAGAAAAACAACTTGAACTTATTGATAATAATCAACAAGGGAATCACTTGACTGTTGAAACTAACTAATGATGATATGTTTTGGATCTATAAATCCAATGTGGAATTAAACCCAAATATGGGAGACATAGTATATGAACAAGGATTGTCTACTATGGAAGAAATGTTCAGAAAATCCAGTAAGCTAGAACAAAATTTGCAAGAAATTCCAACTCGTAAAAAAGAAAGAGTATAATAAGAGCATTAACTCTTCTTCACCATTGACTTCAAGGAAAAAGTGGTGGAAGAAATATGGTAGAAAAATGTGGACTGTCAGGATGAATACAATAAGTAAAACATGTTGTAATTTCTAGCAAGAAAGAGCAAAACAACGCTGCATGTGGAAAAATGGATGTGGTAAAAAAGGACCTGCAATGAGGATGTTTCAATTGTGGTGGTGAGCATTATGTTAATAATTTTTTCTTAGAAGAACATGTGGAATAAACAACAGTTGATGATGTACACTGCAGTGGCTAACTGCCAAGAAGAGGAACAAGTTATTCCTAGCGAGATGCAATGTAAGTTATGTAGGACTTCCTGTTGTTTTAGTATAACATAAGTATAATTGAGTTCTTTGTAACTAATGATTAGCTGAAAATTGAATGAGAAATCTGGACTTTATCATATGAGAATAATTTTATCTAAACTACAGACCTATGTCTGTCAATGCAACATTGACGTTATTTAACTTCATCATAGAATTGGAGTTATACTTAAGCTCATTTAGGGACTTATGACTTATTGACTAATATTGATTGTCCCAATGTAAGTCAACAGTTTATTGGTATGAGAAACAAATAAAAAATTCCTATAAGGTATGCAGAAAACAACAAGAATACATGATGAATAAAGGAACTTTCTCTTAAAACATAAGACTAATTTTACCAATGATTTCAAAACCTAGAACTAAATTGTTATCACATGTCTTATTTGAGATTTTAAGGGTCAATTTAATGATCAGGTTATCATTAGCTATTATTAAAGGATGAATATATCTGAAAGATAAGCATTTAAAATAAGATAAGAGCAAAACCATAGAATTATTTTGGTAAAACCAGTATGAGAGTGGAAAGTTGCTGGATGCATTTCAAAAAAATTGAGGGATTACACAAGGAAATATCTAAAAAGACAATTGCTCTAATGAACTTCACATCTTAGAAAAACATGGATGAATTAAAAATAGTTTTTTCCTTATTTGTTTCAGCGATATATAACTTATTTTTGACTATCTGTTATGATATAGTAAATATTATTACATAATATGATTGACTATAATGGAAAAATTATGTCATATTGCTGACTGTTTGGTAGTTTTTGCTGGGTGAAAGGTTGTTACAGCCAAGAATTATGAGTCATGATAGATTGGAAATTTGAAAAGTTTCAAGTTTTTGTGTAAAATGTAGAAATTTTTCTTTAGCAATGTGATAGAATCTATTTTGATTATTTTATTTGCTATTAATGAGTTGAATACATTGGAACGATGATTCATTAAGGGGGAAGTATGTCACATCCCAATTTTTCATTCTATTTTGATTGCAAAAATGAGTTATGAGGTAATAAATAATCTGCGAAAGCAAGTTGACTAGTGTCTGATGCAAGGTTGTGTATGCATTTATACACACCACATATTTTCTATAAGGAAATATATACATTTGTGTAGGTGCATACCCAACACTGCACCCACACTCGTCACCATGCATTCATTGACTATTTATTAAAATGCAACTTATTCTTGCTGAACTTGTTAATATGATTGAAATTCATCTTGTGGTTGTATGCATTGATTTCATATCGATGTTAGGACTGTTTCATTTCTATAAATTGTATTATTTTAGTGTTGAGCTTAATGATTGTTGTATATATACATGACTAACCATTCTAGTGTTTGATTACATTGGTCAAGGACCGTAATGCATTATGAAGGTCTTCATTACAATGTAGGTAATGTTTCTGGTAATTGTATTATTTCGATAAGGTAAACACATTATTTTCATAATCCGCTTATCATTTGATGTGTTGACAATGTTGGCGATTAGTCTCGGACCATAATGATAGGTAATGCTCTAATGTTTAATGATTTTGATTCTTGATGGGTCTAACACCCCATAACATTAATTTACTATTTAGACATGGAAATCTTGAATATTAAACAAGACATTCGAAGGTCACAGACCATATATGGATGACATTAATATAGTTATTTCATTGTGTTAACTCAATATTTAAGTTGTGGACCTAAAATGGTCTTAGACCATAAGGTGGTGGTATTAGTATAGTTTTATTTACAACTAAGGTAAGGTAAATGCTATCAATATCATAAGTTATAGGTTTTAAGACCCACAACATATTTTAACATTTCAAACATAATGTTCTTCGACCATGGCTTTGGAATAAGGAATTTTTTACTTAATTTAATTGGTTGATCGACCTCACCATACTTTGCAAAGTAAATTTGGTTGTTTTATTGGTCAACCGAGTACACCATGTATTGGAAGGTGTTTTATTTATTTTAATTACGATATTTGACCTATCAATAAACACCACGTAAATTTGGTAATTACAAAACTTAGTATTGTTTGATTGTTTTATGGGACAGAATCCACCATGCAAGTATTGGTTATTAGAGATGTTTTATTAAACTTGGACCAATCGTTAACCCACTGCCATTCGTTGGAGGAAAAAATTACAAATTCAATAAGACCACTACGTGGCACTACTACCAATTAATTACACGCATGGATTTATTGGGAAAGTCAAAGCTTCCTGAAGAAGCCAAGTGTATGCAAATGGTTTCATTTTTATTATTTTTCTTTCAACCTTTGATCTCTTCCAGCGAGATGTACATGGAGGTTGAGAAGCTATTTTCAGTTTGTGTAAAAATAGGGCTTATGTGCTAAAAATACAATGCGTGTATCTTGGCCAACATTGGCATTGATTTGTTTATAATGGTGTTATGTATTGAGAATTTGGGGGTACAAATTCTAGAGATCTTTTGGGTCAATTTTCTTTAAGGTTCTTGAAGGAAAATAGGAGAGAAAGTTGAAAATATTATACTGGATATCATGCATGAAGTATCTTACTTTGTCTATTATTCATTTTGAAATATAGCATATAAACAAGGAGTTTATTTCTCTTTTTATGAATATGGGAAATGTTTGTGGGAAAGCTATGAAATTGGGTGAATGTTTTGTATGTGAATGCATTTATCTTATGGGTACTCCTTTCGATCTCTCCTGGTTCGATTCGAATTGTTTATGAAAATAATGGTGTATTAGAAAATGTTTATTGTCTTTATTTATATTAAAAATGAACATGTATTCTAAGAATGACTTGAGTTCTTTTATGGCTTCGTTGTTTGATAAAAATAAGTTTCAACTTGAAAATAATGGTTTAGGGAACGTCTTGGTATTTGGGTATTGTACAAAATGTGTTACTTTGTTCTAAGTGTAAACTGGTTATGGCATTCATACAGGTTGTAATAGATCTTTACAGTTTGATGATTCCTCTTTGTCAGGTCACTTAGATAGTTATAGGTAATATTAGATCTGCGCCAAGTTATGACTATAAAGCTGGATGTTGTTTGAGAAAACTATCCTTGTGAGCGATAAATGAATGGAATTTTAAGCTGATTCCTTTTCAGTTTGTAGGATTCGATATTATGAACCCCAACTATTTAAATAATGGATTACAACAATTTGCATGGTCAAGTATGCTAGTGAGTGAAGATATACACACACACACACACACATTCGTATCATAGATACGAGTTGAGCATAGTTATACTTCTATAGTTTGTACTCATTAAAAACCATTGATACATTTATTTTTCCTTATAACAGTGGGTTGTGAATTGTAGAGCTCATTTGATCTTGCCAAGCTTATGCAACTATATCAAATAACTATCCTTAAGCTGAGTGATAATGTCTCTTAGAAATTTAGGTGTATATAACTTAACTAGTTCTGGCTTGTTTGTTATTAAATCTAGTAAGATACGAGAATTGTTGATATGTGTTATTGTTGATTATCTTGATTAATAGATAAGGGAGTGATCTAGGTGCTCCAAATCGTTGGAAAATGTGTTCATACAAGAAGTTTACAACTTTAGCATCCCTTGCGTATTATAGAGCTTGTACCTTGGCCCATTTTGTAACATAGTTTTTAGAAACCAAGATGTAAGCATTCCCTTTATAATGTGTGTCAATTAGTCTAATGAAATCCAATCCCACTTTCCAAATGGCTCTAAAACTACTTGAGGTTAGAGTGGCATCTCTATTATAAGTCATTATTGGCAAATAGTTTTTTGAAAGGGACTATACCCTTGTACAGCAAGGCTCAGAAGCCAGAATAGGAAAATAAAGCTCGAAAAAAAGGATCAACATCCTGATATAACAATAAGGACCAAGTGCAGAACGCAGTCTGCAAAGAAACAATCAACAGCAACACAACAGCAAATAAACACCTGCTGGACAGTGATCAAACAGCAAACACGCAGTGGTCCGGCCACAAAAATGATAACAATGTACTCCGGCCGACCACTAACGGAGAAAACAACCAGACGATCATCACAAAAGAGCCCAACAAAAACTGACAAGGAAGGAACCAACAAAAGCAAACCAGCTGCAACAAAACAGCAACAAAACAACAACACAGCTGCCTAGCAACTGCGTAGCAGGCCATAAGCCAAAATGTAGCAATGATAGCGCCCAAAAAGACAAGAATCAAATCTTGTCCGATATGGTGGGGGATTTAGATTTGGCATTACCCTTCTTTTTCCGATCCACCACTGTCCATTCCTGATTTCCCACATCCACTACAGTCGGAAAAACTGCAATAGGTTTGATGGGGGAGTGACCCAAATGGGAGGTCGGAATATCTTTAATCACTGAATCAGCAGCCTGTAAAGAATAATCTGGAGGCTTCTCTGTATTGGTCTGTGAATCAACCATGATGGGTGAGTTAGCTTGCAGGGGGGCACTCGAATCCTTAGCCGGATTTGAGTCGATTGTAAGATGTTCAGGTAGAGAATCCCTCCACCAGGCTGTTTTGGTCTTACGTTTGGAGTGTTCACAGTCATCTGTAACATGACCAGTTTGGAAGCAACGCCTACATCTGAAGGCAAGTCTCTCATAGTCTATCCTCTGCACCCAGAGCCTGGCTCCAATCTGAAGATTGATTTCTGCTGGTAAACATTTGGAGGTATCGAGATCAACCAGGATTCGAGCATAAGTAGTATGGGTTTGAATGGAGGTCTTATCATCAACTGCTACACATGAGCCTAAAGTATCCCCTATAGCAATGAGACAAGATCTGTTCCAAAGCTGCAATGGGAGTCCTGGTAGACGAACCCAAATCGGGTAGGTATCAAAAGACTCCTTTAATGGGTCGAAAGATGGATACCATGGTTTGGACATAAGCCCATGTTCCCCCCAAACCCAATGTTGACTAAAAATTAAATCCCTATCTTCAGGGGTTTCAAAGACAGCAATGAAGTAAGCTTTAGCACAAGGATAAAGCTCAATCTTACCTTGTATTTTTTCTCTCCATCTCTGGGCTATCCAGTCATGAAGCTGAGAAAGCTTAGGCCAAAATTTGTGAAATCTGCATATGAGCCCCAGATGGGAGAGATTTTCCTCCTCCTTAAGAACCTTTAGAAGTAAATCCTCTTCGATTTTCAGCGTCGGGACCTCCTGGGAGGGTTTTAAGAGCTCATTTCTGACATTCTCCTTCTGTTTGGAGACCGCTGAAGCATAAGATCCGGACCTATTGTTGCTGTTTAGATTGTCCTGGTTCTGGCTTACCCCTGTACCTCTTCCTCCATCACCAGATCCACTCTTAGTCTCTTGCAACCTGCAGTTACCAGTATTGAGTTTTAAAGGAGATAATGAATCTTTGACTGAACCATCTTTACCTGTCCCATGAGTGAACACCCCTGTTTTGATATGGGGGTCTTGGTTAGTATTGCAAGCCATACCAATCCATGAGATTGGTGCTTTATTTTCCTCTACATTTTTGCATCCGCCTCCCACAGATACCACTGGTTTCTCGCCGCCATTAATAGGGACCTCATTTCGAACTGAGAGGGGCGAACCTCTGGCAATGCTCGTGCCTCCTCGAACCCTTTTTTTAGATGAAGCCCGCGTAGAAACCATGGTAGCCGCGGAACAGTCGCGGAGCAATCTCGGAGCAGTTGCGGAGCAGCCGCGGAGCAATCGCGGAGCAGTCGCGAAGCAACCGCGAAGCAGACGCGGAGCAGCCGCGGAGCAGTCGCGGAGCAGACGCGGAGCGGGGGGAAAACGGATTCAAAAAAGTATGTATACATCATATTAAACCATGTATACATCACACTTTGTTTAATTAATTAATTTATTTGTTTATGTGTTCCGAAAGATGCTGAAATTCCCTGTGGCTAAGTAATTATCTATGTCTTGAAACAAAGGGAGACAATTGATATTCCAAATAAATGTTCATCTAGGAAAATCATCATTGACCTACTCCTTTATACCTGAAATAGTTAATCTTGAAATAAAGTCTTCTACCACATTTGATTTTACTGGTTCCTATCAACAAATGTTGAATTATTGCAATAAAAAAATACACCTTACATTTATCCATGCACCAAAGGTTTATTCATTATATACTTAATGGCAGAATGATCTTTTATGAAAAATTACTTCATAAATAATTTAATGGTACGAAACTTGTTAATTGCATAGATAACTGCAAGAAACTCTTTCTCTGTGGTAGTGTAATTACGTTCACTAGGGGAGAGGTTTTTGCTAATGTAGTAGATGGAATAAATTACCTCTCCTTCCTCTTGTTGTCCAAGCACAAGTGATCCCACTACCTCATTGGAAGTATCATTTGTATGTGAAAGCGAAACTTCCAATTTGGACCTCTTAAAATTGGGTATTTGTTAATTTTTCCTTGATGATGTCAAAAGATTTTTGATGACTGCTTCTCTCCATTCAAATTTTGAATTTTTTGTCAAAGGGAAAACAAAGGAGAAGATATTTTATTGAAATATAAAATGAATCTTCTATAATAGCTCAATGTCCTAAAAATATTCTTACTTCAATTTTATTTTTTGGGGATGGAAGTTACACAATGATACTGACCTTATCTGGATCTACCTTAATCACCTCAGCTGAAACATGGTGGCCTAAGACTATACCTTACTCCATCATGAAAAGACATTTCTCATGGTTCAAAATAACTGGTTATTCTCACACCTAGAGATTAATTTTTCTAAATTATCTATTGCCTCTTGGAATGTTGTTCCATAAACTATTAAATCATCCATACAAATTTCCACATAATCATGAGTGAGATCAAAAAAAATTACTAACATTGCTCTTTGGAAAGTAGCAAGAGCATTACATAATCCAAAGGGTAACACCATGTAGGAAAATGTCCCCTAACGGAAGGTGAATGTAGTCTTATCTTGGTCTTCAAGTGCCACCACGATTTGATTGTACCCACTAAAACCATCCAAGAATGACAAATACCTTTTTCTAGATAAATTATCCAAGACTTGGTCTATAAAAGGTTAAGGGAAATAGTCTCGATGTGTTTCCTTATTGAATTCCATATAATCGACACAAAACCTCAAATTTACCATTCTTCTTTGGCACTATAACTAATCGGGAGACCTAGTTGTCTAAAATTGGATAGATAAATCCTACCCAAAGAAGTTTCTCAATCTCAGTTTTTACAATATCTCTTAAGGTAGGGTTTATCCTCCTTTGTGGTTATTTGATTGGTCTGGAATCAACTGTGTAAATTTGATGTGTACAAATGTTGGGATGAATACCCTTCATGTCAATGTATTTCCAAACAAAAGATTGAGGACAAGAGCATAAAATCTTGAATAGGGTATTCTCCTCTTGACTAGTCAACCAACTATTAACTGCCAATGTTTTTCCTAGAAAAATAGGTAGTTGTTTGATATTTAGGTAGAGAGAATTTACCATTGGGTATTCTCTTAGTAATGAATTTAAAGGGCACTTATGAGGAAGCAATTTATGGATTTTAATGATGTTTTGAAAGATACACTCAGTTAGATTTATGTTTTAGGAGAAAGGCATATTATAGGTTAAATGCTTTCATCTATCATATCTTCCTTGATCTCAATTGGTTGTGACTGTAATTAAGAAGGATACAAATTATGGATTTGTTTGAGTGTTCTTGAATTATAACCACAACTAGTGAGGAAACAACATCCTCTACTTCCCCTGAATCACCCTTACACCATTTTTTGTCCTCAGTGGTGAAATGTTTTGCACCTAGATATATAGATAGTTTCTTTGAATTATGTCTATTTGTAATTACCATGTTTCTTGTTCTATAATCAATAAGAGCCACAACAATGGCTAACCAAGGGTGTCCTAGAATTAGGGGATATCAAATTTTCTTATTATTTGTTTTAATAACCATAAAATCTACTGAATAATCCCATGCTTCAATTGTGATGGTCACATCCTCTATGATCCCTTTAGGATTGGCAACAAATTGATCAACCATTTGTAACACTATTGGAGTTGATTGTGGTTTAGAAAGAGAAAATGTGGTTAAGGTATCAATAGTTATCACATTCATTACAACCCCTAAGTCAATTAAAACATTTGGAATCTTCACATCTCCAATATAAAATGTGATAATTGGACTTCTAGGGTCACCATATTTTGGAGGGGTCATCTTCCCTTCTTATATGATAGCTTGTTTTCCATCAACATGGATTGTTCTAGGCTGATTTTTCCTTCTACCTGGCATTTTAACATAGATATATTTGATAGTTTTATTTAACTTTGGAATATATCTAAGATTTTGTAACATAGGGATTCCAATACTTAGTTTTTTAATCCTCGAATATGTTCTGACTCTGGTCTCTCTTGGGTTACCATATTGTCTTTTTCCAAAAGTCTGGATGGAAATGACATATCTGCACCTGGTTAAAATGTTTCTTCAAGAAAAGGTTTGCATCGTGTCTCTTCTGATTTTTTATTTATCTTTGGGGACTTCTTCTATTATTAGAGATGATGGTTTTGAAGTAACATTCCCCAACTCTAACAAGATGTTTCTATAATCCACAAAATTCATTGTGGGAATCTTGTCGAGATTCAACCATGTATGTTGGGTTTCCCTACCTTACATTCTTCAAATTTTCCAATGGTTTGAGATAGGAATTTGTGGTTGGGAGGTTGTTTAGATGGAGCAATAGTTGTAGGCCTATTTAACAAATTTTTGTCCCTGGGTCTTTCTTGGATTATAATATTGTTGACCCAATCCTTAGGGTGCATTCCACTATTATTGTAATTATGGGTTGAATTGTTTGAATGGTGTAATTTTTGAGTATGGAGTCCACGGTTGCGGATAGTAGTTTGGTTGTGCACTCCATTGATGACTGTATTCCTGTGGGACTTGGTGATACCAAGGCTATGACCATGATGTATTCTATTGATTTGAAACCCATTGTGTTTTTGGTGCATATGAATGGTTTTGATTTGCTAGAAACTTCCCTCCTTTTTTCTGAGACACATAATTAACCTCAGTTTCACTTTGTGTATTTTTTTTAAGTGATTCTTTAGCAAGGGAAACATTCCACATTGATCATTGGCATGCTTCAAATCACAGACAAGGCAGATATTTGTTTTATCTAAGGGACAATCCTTAAGCCCATGTTTATTCCTACATCTTGGAAAATATATGAATAATGGCTCTATATTCCTAGATTTTTCCCCCTATCCATAGTTGTGTTAATCTAAACTAAGAGATCCATTCTTAAATTTGCAATCTCTTCTCTTAGTTTAGATATGTCACCATTGGCAATCTTGCCTTTCTATTTTTGAAAATTTGGGCGAGTCCGGGAGTAGTTCCTAAAGAGGTCAATGATATCAGTGAATTCCAACCTATTCATGTCTCCTTTTCCCATTAGATTAAATGCCTCTTGTGTGTCTTCATCCAATCCTTTAAGGAATAGAGTTTTTAGAAGAGTAATATCAAGACTTGTACCACACCTCATATGAAATAAGATGAATCGATCAAGATAGTCCTCAACACTCTCATCCTCCTTTTGTTGTATCCTAAAGAGTTCTTCCTTTTGGTCCCTAACCCTACAATAATCTTGGTATTTATCCAAGAATATTATTTCCATCTCTTCCCAAGTATGGATAAAGTTGGGGTTTAGGCCCATGAACTACCTCATGGTTGTATCTTTTAGAGTTGAGGGAAATAACATTAAATTATGAGTGTCTGAGGTATAGTCATAGGTTTGGCACAACACTTTGAACTCAAACAAAAATTGGTCAGGATCTTCTGAGACCAGTCCCCTAAAGGTTGGTAAAATTGAGGGAGATATATTCTTCATGGGGGCTTGGTCATTAGGGTCCAGTTCTATGGGATAGGTGAATGTCCTTCCTAGTGGGGGTTTCCATTGTTTGCACCATTGGGATTTTCCACTCCATCATCCATCCTTCTTTGTTGATAAAGTTGATCCATAAGAGGTTGATTTTGAGGGGGGTTTTGTAAGTTTATTCTAATAAATCTACCTCTACGGTCTCTAGGTCTAAACATAAAATCCTACCATGCTTAATAACAATCTCCTAACTATAAGTGCTTAATTGATTGCTTGTGTTCCACATACTCCAAAAGCACAAAAAGAATCTTTTGTCATGACAAGGTATTTTATTTTGAAAGAAAGAGTATGGAAAAGATATTTCTAAATGGAAACTTACCAGGATATCAAGAAGTACACAAGTTAGTACCTTGATCTCTGCTAACACCTTAAAATAATCCCCAGAAATAGTGCCAAAAAGTGACGAGCGTCATTGATACTTGTACTTTAATTATTTCATGATTGTTAGTCTAGGGTAGTGTCCATGGCTATTTGCAAAAAAGAGAATGATTGAAACTATTATAAGCATGCATTAACTATTGAATTCAATCAAATACTATTTCTAAACATATTTAAGAAATGGCTTCTATGATAAAACAAAATTACTAAATTCATGAATTGAAATGTTGAAAGTGATATGGAATTCTTATAAATAAGAAAAGCTAAATAAATAAAATTTAAACAAACAATCAATGTTTCCCTTCATATTGGGGAGGAGTGGCCCTTGCTCCTTCCCTCTGATCTAGTTTCAAGATTGAAAATTACACTAGACAATTTAACTCATAATCATGCACTTTATTGAATGTAATACAATACTTCCTTTCATCAGCAACCAACCACACTAATTCTACTACAAATGCTTTTTATAATAAGTGCAGTCATTGTCACTCTAAAAGAGGATTGATTATTTGCAATAACTAACTAATAATTAACTAATAAATTTCTACTAGAACAACTACTCGTTAAGGAGTTACAATTTTGAAAGAACAAGTGCATGTTGCACTTTAGATTATATTTTTCTTGTTAACTCTAAGTGGAGTCCTTGATTAACACTCTCAGCTAAGATGATTTACCAATTTTAGAGGATGTCAAAGCTCGTGCTTCGAATCTCTTAAATAATGGTGACTACTAGTTTGTGTTGTCCATTTGTTCCATGTTTCTAATTGAACTTGATGTTAAATTGGACTCTCATAATCTATGCAAGTCACATGATGACTAGATGATAATATACATTCAATGTTCCTTTCATCATGTAACCCATGTGCTGACTAGATCATATCTTCTCCTTGATGTCCAAGTCCATTTGCTTCATACGAGTCATACGCTTCCATAGTGAGTCCTGCGCTCTAAGGAAAGTCATGTGCTCATGTGCTCCAAAACGAGTCTTACACTAATGCTTAAGTGAGTCTTGTGTTGGGCCATGTATGAGTCCTGTGCTAGGCTTAAGATAGATCCTTACATTCACATTTGTTAGCGCATATACAAATTTTATTTCAACTCATTCCAAGAAGCATAGATAAGATGAAAATGAACAAGGTTTATGCACAAAACTTCCTTTTAAATATATTAAAGTATTAATTACATAATGCTAATATCAATCTTAGTACAAAATGATGAAACAACAAAATGGGGGTTTACATAGGAATTAACAGAAAACATGGAGGAGAGAAAAAACATAGAGTGATGACAAGAAAAAATGTAGGCTATAAAAGATACATATCGAAAGTCTAACATACACATGGAACATACATAAATTTGAGCCAAATATGGACCAAAAATCATTCCAAACACACAAAGACACTATCACCATATAAAAAACTACTCATGTACCAAAATTGGGTGTCTACAAGATGATGATGATCATAATAATTGATTACCTAGTAGAATTTTAAAGAAAAGAATGGTAATATCCAAACAATTACATGTTGTTCTTGGTAATGTCCATAATCAAGTGACATTCTTGGTAACTTTTGGCACTGAAAATATATTTCTTTCTTATCCAAGGAAAACCTCAATCATATTTATGTGCTTTGAATTTTATATTTTACAAAGTAGAATATAAAATGTTTCTCTAATCAAAACAACAATGTCTAGAAAAGAACTCAAGGTCTTCAGCTAGTGGTGAATTAAAATTAGTTTGTAATCATCAACCCAATTTCCATTCCCATTGAGTTCATTGAACTCTCTAAGTATGTGGCCATGGGGAGACCTTGAGGTAGGGGTCAAACTTCTCCATATGGAGCAAGCGGAACATAGCGGGGTGCTTCGAGTGCGGATCACTCGGTGGACATTAAGGACCCAAGCCCACCTCGCGTCCCACTTAGAGAAAGTGATCCTCTAACCACTCCAGTTTATAGCTCTCGTATATTAAAAATATTTAACACCAAAGTTTTTAACTCAAGGTATTAGGCTAGTGGTGAGTTACAAGTAGTTTGTAAGCATTACCCCAAGTTCCATTCCTATTGAGTTCATTGGACGTTTTAAATAGGTGGCAATGGGAACACCTTGAGGTAGGGGTCAAACTTCTTCATATGGACCAAGCAGAACATAACATGGTGCTCTAAATGTGGATTGCTTGGTGGAATTAAGGACCCAACCCCACCTCCATATCCCACTTAGAGAAAGTTCTCCTCTAACTAATCTAGTTCATAACTCTGTTATATTAAAAGCGTTCAACACCAAAGTTCCGAACTCAAGTTCTTCAGATAGTGGTGAGTGACAAGTTGTTTTAATCATGAACACAAGTTCCATTCCCATTGAGTTCATTAGACACTTTCAATAGGTGGCCATGGGGACACCTTGAGGTAGGGGTCAAACTTATCCATATGGACCAAACAAAACATAATGAGGTGCTCTGAATGTAGGTTCACTTGGTATACATTAAGGACCAAATCCCACTCCCATGTCCCACTTAGAAAAATTGCTCCTTAACCACTCCAGTTCATAGCTATGGTATATTAAAAGAGTTTAACACCAAAGTTTCATAAAAGATCACATAAATGAGTTAAATTGAATCCTAAAATAAGACAAAGACAAGGATGGCGAGGATTGGATGAAAATAAAAAAGGTGATAAAGGCAAGAGAAAAGATGGCGAGTTGTAGCCTTTAGTTAAGAATACTTTAGGAAGAAATGGGAGAATCCATTTGATCTTCAATGTTCTTTCAGCATCAGTATCCATGAAGGAGAGGTGATCAAAAGGAATGAATACAAGGTAGGCAAAGGTGGTTCTTGACCCAAAGGTGGAAGAAGAAGTTGTGATCCTGTAAAGACGTGCCTTATTTCTAAATTTCCCGGGAGATGGATTTCAATAGAGGTAATTTCCTACTGGTGTCAATAGGAAATGGGTCAAGTGTGATTCAAATTTATTTCCTTCCCCAAGGGTTTATTTTTAGTTCTTTGCAGAATGTGAAGAACAAATAAATAAAGCCATGTGTAAGAGATATTGGCTTATGGGAGAGGATGCATTTTTCCTCCAACCTTAGGTTTAAAATTTCTATGTTTTATCCTCGTCGATTGGTGAAACTATGGTATGGATTCAATCTTTCTGCTTCCTTGGAAATATTAGATGCTGGAGATTCTATCTAAGATATGTGAAAAAGTTGGTAGAGTGATAAGAATTTATCCAAAAACCTCTGGAGATGTTCTATGTGCTCCTATGTTAGAGTATGTGTGACGTTAGACCTAGACAATGATCTTCCTCATTCGATAGTAATCAAATCTCCTTTGGGAGAGTGACATCAAAGGGTGGATTATGAAAAAATTCAGCTCACATGCTTTAAGTGCAACCAAATGGGTCGTCTTAAGTGGCAATGCCAGGAAAGAAAAAAGACTTCGTCTTTGCTAGACTGAAATCAAAACCATGTTATAATCCTTCTTCCGACTCGCTCAAGGGGGGGGTAGAGATTGAAAATGAAGGATCTCTCACCCCTCGAACAATTTTGGAGGAAACAAAAAAGGTGGTGAAAGATTCGACAAAACTTCTCTCTCTATTTAAATGAAGGATTTAATTCGGGTAAGGTTTCTTCTTTAAAAGAGTTAAATGAATGGATCGAGACTTTTCAGGATGAAACAGACGAAGAAGCAAAAGTCTGATCATGAGGAGGCTCTCGAGGTAGGGGCGGAGGAAATGGAGGAGTTGGATCTTCCATTAACTTCCACTTGTTTGGCATCTTCCCAAATTGGTTTGAAAGTGGCCAATTGTGGTTTAAATGGAAAAAAGGGGCCTATATCAAAACAAGAAGTTGCTAAGAGAGAAGTAGCTAATGGAAAGCATAAAACTATGATATTTGGAAATCCTGAAGGTGGGAAGGTGAAATTCCTTCCCAAGAAGCCATAAAAATCCTTTCATGGAATGTTAGGGGCTTGAATGCCCCTAACAAGCGACGCTTGGTGAAGCGTTGCATTTTCTCCCAAGATGTAAGCATTGTTCTTCTAGAGGAAACAAAAATGAAGGCAAGTGAATTATTGAAATTTTGGTCTAAGAGTTAGAAGGGTTGGTCAGGTGATTTTATGGATGCTAGGGGGTGTCTGAGGGTTTTGGTGTTATTTGGAAATCATATAAAACTAATTTAGAGGTGGTAAAATAAAAGCAGAATTGGAAATTATGTTGAGGTTTCTCCCTAAGAGATCAAGAGAATTTTTTTCTTTTTAAAATTTATGGTCCCAACAATTTGGCTAGTAAAATATTATCGTGGAAGGAGATTTATGAGAAAATTTAGGTTAGGAAGGATCATCTCTTTATTCTGGGTGGTGAATTTAATGCCATTTTGTCAGACAGAGAGAAAGTTGGAGGTCTGATAAGAAATGCTTAATCTCAACAAGATTTTCATTTTTTGTCCAAAACAATTCTTTATTGGATATTGAACCAAAGCAAGGTTGGTTTACTTGGTCTGATAGGAGATTAGGTTTTAGCAGTATTTATAAGTGGTTGGATCGTTTCCTAGTTAGTCCTCTTTGGATGCAAGGAAATATTCTTTTAGAAAGCTTGGTTATCCCATGGTCTGGTTCCGACCACTATCCTATTTTTCTTTCTTCCAATCAGGATGAAGATCGAAAAAAATCACCTTTTAAGTTTGAGCTAATGTGGCTTAGAGATCCCCTCCTTCCTAAATTAATCAAATCATGGTGGTTTTCCTTTAGGATTCAAGGATAAAAAATGTTTATCCTTTCTAAGAAATTAAAAATTCTAAAAGTCAAATTGTTAGAATGGGATGAAAATCATTTTAAGAATATATTCCAAGAAAAAATAGAGTGGAAAAGAAACTTCAGGATTTGAATGAACAAGTTTTTGTTTGAGGTATGGGTCAAGAGGATTTTTCCAAGGAAAAAGAGTTATTAGTTGGTCTTGGTGAGTTGCTCTTGCGTGAAGAACTTTACTAGAAGAAAAAATCCAGAGAGGATTGGCTTAAGGAAGGAGATGTGAATACTAAATAATATCATGCATCAGTAAAATACACAAGAATCTCAACTTTTATCTCGAACATAAAAAATGGTGATGTGGAGTTAATTCATGATGAGGATGGTATTAAAAAAGAGGTTGTTGCATATTTTTCTAATTTATTGGAGGGTGATCTTCTGTCACCCTTCCAAGTCTATAAAAAAGAAATTCCTAGGAATATTTCTTTCCTTGTCATTGAGGATCAAAATATATATTTGTAGCTCCAAAGAGAATTTTCTTTTAAGGAACTGTAGAGCGCCATGGTTTACAAAATTTCCATGGTTAGAAAGCCTCTCCTAACAAAGCTCTAGGAGATTCATTTCCCTCATGGATTCCACACTGATTTCTTTCAAGTAAAGCCTATTTAATTGGAGATGGCATATTGGTCATATGGTTCAAATGAAGGTTTCTTTGAGATTAATAGAGGGATCAGGTAGGGTGATTTGCTCACTACATTTGTTATAAATCATGGCAAATTGTCAGAAGGGAAGTATCCAAAGGGAATCTAGTTGAAAATTTGAGGGAGGGAAATATTATTGGTTTAAAGGTCAATTGACTTCAGGAGTTTGATCCTTTATCCCACCAAGGCAATTCACAATGGTGAAGCTTCCATCCATGAGGAAACAAAGATCTTTCATATAACTCAAAAGATATATTAGAATCATATTCAAATGTAGAAACACTTGTGAAAGTGATTAGTAAGCCAAATTTAATAATTTTATTTCTCCTCAAGGTGTCAAAGATTATAAGGTTGATATTGAGGATACGGCACGTCATGATTCTTGGTTTCAATTTAGGAAATCTTCCTTAGAAATGTCTAGAAAGGGGGGGATGCACGTCCTCTCTTCATGGGGGTTTTATAAATCAAGTATTTGGGATAACTTGTTGGAAGCATATTCAAATGAAGGCCATCTTCAGTCCTAGAAGGGGAAACAAAGGATTATCAAGCGTTTGCTAGAAGAGATTTGGGATTCTTTTCAAAAGGGGGAAGTTTCTCACCACCCTTCCACCTTATATGCTCTCAGTTTTGAAAATCCCAAAAGTGGTTCTATCAAAGCTAACTAGAATTATGAGATATTTGTTAAGGCAGAGAATTAAGGATGATCCAAGAAGATTCCTTTGGTGAAATTGGAAATCATTTCTTTGCCTAAGAGATGTGGAGGGGTAGGGATTATTAGCTTAGAAAAATAGACTTTGGCACTGGGGGCTAAGCTAGTATGTACCTTCTTTCTAAACCCGATTCTCCTTTGGGTATCATCTTTGAAAAGCAAAAATTTGCCCCCCTCCTTGCTGCACTATTATCTATTGATCAACCGCCTCATGGCTCCCACATATGGAATTTCATTCTTTCTTGGAGGCAAATATTTTCCCTCAATCAGTCTCCTGGTTGGTTGGTAATGGAGAATCTGCCAGTTTTTGGAATGATTCTTGGAATGGCTTCCCTACCTTGGGAAGGATTCCGAAATTTCAAGAGCTTAAAGAGTTGTTAATTCCCCTCTGGGGTGATAAATTGAAGGATTATGGGGTTAAGATTTCTTTAGATTCTCTCATATTCTCTTGGAAAGAAGTGGGGACATTCCCATCTTAGAGGTGACTAAAGCCCAATTTAAATCAGAGATTCAGCATTGAGAGAATTTTCATTTGCCCCCCAAAATGATGAAACTATTTGGATTGCTTCTAAATCAGGTAATTATTCTGTTCATTGCGGATATAGGAAGTTAGTGTTGGAAGCTGGTTTTTGAAGAAAATGAATGGATTGCTTGTTGGTCCAAAATTTGCCCTCCAAAAGCTGTGCCTTTGCTTGGTTAGCTTCTAAGTGTAGAATTTTAACTCAAAAAAGGAGACAATCAAAGGAACACCAAGTCCTACTAGGTGTATTTTGTGTTACAAGGAGGAGGATTTAAAACATTTGCTTGTCCATTGCCCTTTTGCAATCAAATGTTGGAATTGGCTTTGCGCCAAATTGAACCTCCCTTGGGTTCAACCAGAGTCTTTGCCATCTATTCTCCTGGCTTAGTCTAGGCCAAGGAAAAATGAGGCTCTTTCCTCCATCTGGGGTTGTAGTCCTTTCTTGTTGATTTGGCATCTTTGGTGAGAAAGGAATAAAAGGATTTTTCGGGATGAAATTAGCTCAGTTGGGGTTGTTTTAAATCGATTGGAGTTGGCCATTTTTGAGAATGTTTCCATCCATTGGAACAATGGTAGTCCTTTCTCTTCAAGAGATAAGGAATTCTTAAAAATTGTCCAAAAATATCATTTCTAGCCACTGGTTCCTGTCCTAGATTGTGTGTCCTAGCCTCAGTTAGAAGATCATTAACTAGTTAGATTCCACCTCCCAGAGGTTTCTATAAATTAAATTTTGATGGTGCCTCTAAGGGGAATCTAGGAATTTCTGGTGCTAGATGCCTTATAAGAAATGAAAAAGGGGAATTGTTTTCAGTTGGTTCTTATAGTTTACTGATGGGAAGTTGCAACCTTGCTGAAATTTAAGCGTTAGAAAGAGGCCTAAAAATGGTAGTGGATCTAGAAAATTAAAAATCGAAGGAGATTCCCAGGTAATAGTTAATTATGTTATTAAAAGAAAAGCCCCCTCTTGAAAAATCAAATTGATTTTAGGAAAAGTTTTATTTTGGTTGAGTAAAATTGAAGAGTGGTCAATCATTCACGTCTTTAGAGAGGGTAAAGGGTGTGCCAATTTATTAGCTAATAATGGGTCTGAGTTGGTTGTGGGGGAAATCATAAGTTCTAATGCGAAGGATTGGGAAGGATTAGAGGTATGTATTTTTGAAGAGGGTTGTTCTATTCATAAGGGGACAAGGGGCTGATCTCACGTGTGGGCAGATGGTAAGGGATATAAGTTGGGAGGTGGTGTTTCCCTTTCAGTCAAATTTTTCGATAATAATCACAACATGGAATCTTTGATGCTTCCCCTTCTTCATTTTATAGGTTTGAAACGCAAGACGGGCTTCCTTTCAGGTATCATTAAAAAAAAAGCTGAAATTGATCTTTAATATCAACTATGAGTAGTCCTTAGAGGCCATTGAAATTAATTGGGAGCTCCCAAGTCAACATCTCTAGATTATGAACATCCCTAACAAGAATATGGAGGTGGAGATTGGTTGTAAATGGGTTTAGCAGATTCAAAATATCAGTATCGAGGAGGGTGTGGAGAAATAATGTCAAGCTTCTTTGGCCCATGTTCTCTAAAGCATTGGTGAGTCAAACCAGATGGGTCGATAAGGCTGCATTCGTGGGGCTAGGAAAGAGGTTTGAAATCCTCAAGGGTTTTGTGGGGTTTGTGATCCAATTTTGCAAGTAGGAGGAGGACAGGGTATCGAGGATCCCCTTTTTGGACTAGAGGCCCTCTCTGCTCTAATAAATCCATCTCCGTGCTGGTGGGAAGAACTTCGAGGCTCAACCTCTGAAGAATATAACTGGTTCTCCACTTCGGTAAGGTATGGATTATATGGTGGAGGTAGATGGGTTTCCAACTATTAACTCGGTGGAGTTCAAGGTGTATGAAGTCATCAACATTTTATCGGACTCAGATGATTAGCTCATCTTCAGAATGTGGCTTTTTCTTTAAAATATGTATGAATGTTTATAGTTATATCGGGATAGCTCCTTGGTAGTGCATATATCACAATTTTGTTAGTTCTCAAAGAATATATTTGGTATGTAAAAGGGAAGGGATCCTTCAACTCTTGTTTTTATATAATTATATATACAATGTCTAAAAAATATTAAGAAATATGGTGTTTGTTTTAAGGTATCTCTTATAGTTAGCTTCATTCTTATTATGCCCTTAAATTGTGTACAATATCAAACAAAAACAAGTTATAAATTGAAATAATCTAAGATCCAAGAAAATTAGCGTGATGCAATGTGTACCCCATGTCTTTCATTGATTATATGAATATAAGTGAATGGTTCAATGAATGTTTAGACTTCTCTATAACGCAAATATTTTTTTCAATAGATTCACATGATTAGTGAATTCTCTAGATTTACTCTTATATTGATAGCTATGTCAAATGTGTTAGAATGGATGTGTATTTAAAGACATTAAATTCAAATCACAAACCTATTGGCATCCATGTTGACTCCAATGGTTAAAAAATAAAAAAAAAATGGTTCAAACAAGGATTCATGAGACTCAAATCAAAGAAAACTAAAAATTTCTTTAAAAGAGTGAGGCTCTAGACAAACACACGGGAATACATGTACTTTAAAAAAGGGATTCAATGGAAAAGAAAGATAGAGAGGGGTGAAAAATAGAAACATGACGGAGCTGATGGAAGAGAGACGCCAAAAACTGAAAAATATGCCAATAATAACTAATTTAAATTAACAATAGACAAATACACAAACATTTTCAAATAGTACAAAATGCACCAATTTTAAGTCAAGGCAATAGAAAAAATGATAACTGAAATGATCTAATGCATATTAAAGTTTAAGACAACATTTACTACGTATTTGAATGATTTATTTGAGGAAGCCCCATAAACCAATTTAGTTTTAAATGACGTGAAAATCATCATTAATAATATTATTATTGAGTATTTATTTGTAATGGTTCAATTCATTATCATCACAAAATATTGATTTATACATAACTAAACTCAAAGACTTAGGAAGCATAAATAATTTAAATAAACAATCACTATTGAAATAAAACATACAACAATACCCTTAACAAAATACTTTGTTTACCAGAAAAGAAGAGCACCCCTTTAATATTAGTCTTAATATGATTGTTTTTGTCTAGTGGATATTTTTGGTATATAATTTTTTAAATAAAAAATATGTTAATTTTGAAAGGGTTGTCGTTCAATGCTAAGGATAATGGCTTGTCAAGTCATCCACCATAATATAAGTTCATTTTAGATACTTGATACAGAGATTTAAATGAATAGGGTTGGGATTGTGCCTTGGGTGACTTTAATAGATTGGATGCACCCTAACCATCGTTGTTTAGCCAAATAAAATCTTCGATATAAATATTCTTACTCAATAAATATACATCAACTATATGTAATCTCTATTCTAACATGGGACAAAAATACCAATATCTATATAAAATTGTTAGTTTCTTATAAAGAAAAAACATATTAACAAGGATAGAGTAACAAATGAAATGAAAATTATTTGGTTTGCAAAAAGAAATACAATGATAGCTCCATTTTGACTTATATTATTCCATGACTGATCTTATCATGGTGAATTTATTTCAATGTGAATAACTATGCCATTAAATATTCTAATATTTTTACGCTAAAGGTGTTCCCCCTATGGGAAAGGCCCTTGCGGACATTTTTGCGATTGTGTTAAATTTTACGGTTTGACGACCGTCTGGATGTTTTTACTTTTTAATGATTTTTTTTTGTGTTTTTAGGCAAAATCTCTAAATAACTTAGTGAACTGACAATCACATGCTTTGAATTGGGGGTTGAGTAGAATTTGTATATTTATTTTAATTATTTGCATGTTGAAAGAATATCTTTTAACTTTATTCATCTTTTTATTAAAAAAATTGCCATAATTTTACATGTTGCATGAATATTAATATCTTTCTAATTTTTGAAAAACTTTGAAATGATTTAGTATTATTAGTTTGTTGTTTTAATTGTGAGATAAAGATTCACAACACTGTATTTATTAATTTATTATTTTTCCTTTGTAAAAATATTTTCATATTTGAATGTTCACGCAAAGTTGAAAGGACAATGTTGTCTTTCTTGCTTTTGAACAAAATCCTAATTGTATGGCTTTGCATGTTGCATGATGAGTACTATTATTAGCTTTTTAAGTTTTTAAGTTTTTTTTGGGATTATTAATGTGACTGATCCAGAGCAGTGTAATTTACAGTGGATTGCAATTATCTCTTTTACAAGATTGCAATACTGTTGTACATATATTCCTTTTGGAATGAAGAGTATACAACATGAACAAGGAGGATCTAAAGCTGCAAATTCTCACTCTGATGACTCATCACTGAGGATTTCAAACAACCTTCAACTGAAACAAAAACTAATGTTGATGATGGTGAGGAGAGAGAGAATCAAGGTTAGCCTTTAATGTTTCAGTTTTAATTTCTTGATAGGCTCTAGAAGATTTTCTGGCTTTAGCGTAGTCTTTTATTTTACTTTAATCCCAGGACTAATTTTGTTAGATAATTTAATACAGGGTTGGGTGTGAGGACTGATTTGTCTATGCAAGATAAGAGAGTAATCACATCAGAGTTGGTTGCAGCAAACTCCGTAGATTGGGACAGTACAATTGATTCCCTATGGAAAGTGGTGAATGAAAATGGTTTGCTGTTGGAGGAGTTAGAGGGCAACCTTGAGCAGTTGAAAATACTTTCAGTTGAGACAAACCGTTTGCAGGAGGAGTAGGAGCTCCGAAGGATAAATTTTTTGTATCAATTATAAATAATACTTAGTTTTATCTTGAGCTATCATTACCAATACATTTGTTATTAGGAAAAAGAGTCTAAGGCTGAATAATTATTGTTTTAGTCACTGAATAATGTCATTACCATTTCGCTCCAACACAACAACTATTTTGGGTGTACAAAATTTAAATACTTACCAAATTGTCACAGTATCATAAGGAACTATCTTTTGCACATTAATGTTTTGAGTTTTAACTGCACTAGACCAAATATTTAGTACAAAATATGTACATGGGATTTTGCATGTGGTAAATGACGATGAACAATTGTTATACAGTCTGCAATCGCATGTGTACAATGCAATGTGAATGCCGAAAGGTATAAGTTATTTGTTTTAGAGGGATAGTTATGACATTTTTTAGTTGATGTTGATAAGGGGTGTGATTGATTTTTAGTTTTTTATTAAATATAATAAATTTTTTAAACTCAAATGATGGATTCTGCATTACTCTTGCAGAACTAAGATATTTCCACAACAGAAAATTGACAATTTGAAAAAATGTATGTGGAAACTCAATGTTATTACAACCAATGGAAGTTTTCCTGGAAGCCAATAATGGATTATAGAGGCCTTTGAGGGATCAGATGCTGACAAATTATGTGCTTGCTACAGTTAGTGAATTACAGAGCAAATTTGCATAGATGGGAACTCTGTTGCAAAAAGCTTGAATAGAAATATATAATTACAAAACCCTTGATTGTAACTTACAGAAGAAATCCTCATAGGAAATCCAGAGGCTTATCACAGACTCTGTAACCTCTATAGTTCATTCTGGTCATTTGCGGTTGCTTACCAGTGCACTATGATCTTCTCCATCCTCCATTGAACACCATTGACAGCTACTGCAACTGAAGAACATGTGCTAAAAAAACCTCCAATCCTCAAACAACTTCATCCAGACAACGCAGGTGATCAAGAACAAGAAGCAAATTTGTTAACATGCAAGGGGAAAGAGTCCAAATAGTGGAGTATTAGGAGAAATTTGTTGTCTTTCACAAGACATTATGAAGGATTAGGAGGAATTTATTGGCTACATTATATAAAGATACCAATGCATCTACAAAAAGATCATAGACACAAAAAAATTTATATTGAGCAATACCTAATGCACCTGCAAAAAGATCATAGACACATAGAAAATTATAACTAATACACTCCTCCTTGCAAAATTTGGGGTCTTGAATCAAGTGTTAGGAGAATTTATAACAAAAATATACCTTTCATGCCGTACTGTAAGCTACAGTCCAAGTAGAGCTAGGGCATGAGAATAAAACCCTCAAACTAAGTTAGTTTTTCATGAAACTTGGAAGGAGTGGTCATGAGGAGTCTACCACCAGATTCAAAAGGAAGCTTAAAGTTTCATTGGGGAAATAAATCTTAACAAATCAACAAAATTGAGACTTTTCCACCAATAGTTATGGTTGTACATCAATTCTCTCCATGTGAATTCTAGATTTCATTTACATGCAAAAAAATCTTATGCATGATGCAGAAGAAATGCCCTCAAAGCCCAAATTGTATGGTACATGAAAAAATCAAATAGATGGCAATAATACCAAACAAGTGGATCAAGTGGGCTGCAAGAATTTTGGTTACATATTACCAAGGAGAAAATGGAGAAGCAAGACTGGGGACAAATGAGCATATGATAAAAACATAATACTTGCTGAAACATTATCAACAATTCCATTTTATGCATATGCAAAAATCATAATACTTGCTAAAACATTTAATCAACTAATTTGTGTGGTTTCTGTGATATTTTATCAAACATTTCTTTCAATTTCTTTAAAAAAGCTATGATTTAAATTACAAAAATAAACACTAAAGCTAATGGATAGGTCTCAGAGCCATGCATTTACTCGTCTTAGTGGAACCCCTAGATATTTAGCCCCTAAATGGTTGTTGCATGCATCTGCGATGGAAAAGAGTGATGTTTTCAGCTTTGGGATGGTTTTACTAGAAATAATTAGTGGCTAGAAGAATTTAGACTTGTCCTATCCTGAGGGTATGGAATATTTTCCATGATGGGTAGTAGGTATGATTGAAGAAGGAAAGATTATGGATGTAGCTGATCCAAAACTAAGATATTCAGCTGATTATGATGGTAAACAGGCTGTAAATGTAATTAAAATTGCATTTTGGTGTATTCAAGAGGATGAGAAAATAAGGCCTTCAATGAATAAAGTTATCCTAATGCAAGAAGGTCACATTGAAATCAAAGAGCCACCGCTATCTATTCAATTTTTGGCAAGAACACAAGTTAGGATTTTTGTGTAAACATTGGAGTCTAAATTTTTTATACAGAGGCAACAACAAGTCGAAAAAAACTTATGCATGATGCAGAAGAAATGCCCTCAAAGCCCAAATTGTTTGGTACAAAAAGAAAATCAAATAGATTGCAATAATACCAAACAAGTGCATCTCCCATACACATCTTAATGCACCTGCACTAACACAATTTCAAACTAAAAAATTAAAAACAACATCAACTATAAAAAGTAATTAACATATCCCTCTAAATCAAGTGAGGCCCTTGCGAACATTTCTGCGAATGTGTTAAATTCGATAGTTTGACGTCCATTTTGGATGTTTTCACGTTTTCACATTTTACCGATGGAATTCCAATGGTTTGTGATGGCATTGTTGGTGCAGCCGGGGAGGATGCGGGCGATGGTGGCCCATTTGTTGTCCTGCTTGGATGATGAGATGATACTCCTCAGGGGGAGAAAAATATTATTCTCTCCCTCTACCTCTCCCCACAATCGTTGCTCTCTGTGGCGTGAAAGAAAATGCATCAAGCATACGATGTCATCCATTACCCGCCTAAATCCAAATTTGATTCTTAGAGCACTCTGTAAACAGGGTCGACTGAAGGAGGTAATGCATATGCCTTGGATACTTTTTAAGCGAATGCAATTCACATATGTAAATCCAAAATTGGCAAGCTTTGTCAGCATCCTACTAGTGTGTGCCAAAGTAAGAGCTTTGAAGCATGATATGGAGATCCATCAAAAAATAATTAAAAGTAGACTTTTGTCATATACTGTAGTCTCAAATGCTCTAATAGAAATGTATGCAAAATGTGGGGTAGCATACAGAAGGCACGTCATTTGTTTTGACAAAATGCATCATCTAGATGTTGCCTTTTGGAATGCAATGATTGCAGGATATACAATGCATGGATATAACACGGATGCCCTCAAACTCTTTGAACTGATGATGCACCATGGAGCCATTCTTGACCTTGTAGGCTTTATTTGTGTTTTATTTGCATGCAATCATGTAGGTGTAGTAGATGATGGGCTGTAAATATTTTAGTCACATGAGTGACATTTTATGGCATCAAGCCCACAAAGGATCATTATGTATGCATGGTTGACCATATTTGTTTTGAAGACCTAAGTTTGAGGTCTTGAAGCTAGTTTGGAGCAGTTGCATTTATTGAGCATGCTTTTTGTGTAGGAGATATATCACACCCACAAACATAAGAAATCTATGCAAAGTTTGAGAAATTATTGTGGGAGATGAAGGCAAAAGGGTATGATACAGATAGAGCACCTGTATTTAATGATGTAGAGGTGGAGGAGAAGGAATTACTTGTCCACTACCATGGTGAGAAATTGGAAATTGCATTTGGGTTGTTAAACACGTCCCCTAGAACGACTATTAGATTTGTCAAGAACCTTCGTGTGTGTGATATTTGCTGAAACATTTCTTTCAATGTCTTTAAAAAAACTATGAATAAAATTACAAAAATAAACACTAAAGCTAATGGATAGGTCTCAGAGCCGTGCATTTACTTGTCTTAGGGGAACTCCTGGATATTTATCCCCTGAATGGTTGTTGCATGCATCTATGACATAAAAGAGTGATGTTTTCAATGATATCCTTCAATTCCCCAAATTCATCCTCAGTTCTCAGCCAAGGTTTAGAGGTGGGATTTTTCTTAATAAGTATAAAGTAGTCAGTACATATTTTGAAATATAAGCATTATATTCTAATATATAACATTTATAATTAGTACTGGTAGATTTTGTGAAATATAGTAAGATTGGAAAATATAGTAAATTTAGGTGATTTTTAAATTTAATTTGTTATTTTTTACCAGTTAGCAAAGCCAATAAATTTTTCTTGATCTCGGCCATGTGTATGGGGGAGGCTGGATAAGTTTGAACTTGGTTTTTTTTCACTGGTGTCACAGTTTTGTTGATGCTTTCAATAGCCTCTTCTTGCAACTCATACTTCTATGAATGTGATCATTTGTGATCAATGATTTGACATTGGAGTGCTCCCGTGGCTAAAGTAAACCATTGCATGCTCTACTTCAATGGCAAGCAATAATACACTTTTTATGAATAAATACATGATTCTGATGTGAAGATAAATATGAAAGAAGATGAAGAAATGGTTTTTTTTTTGTTTTGATTGGCTTTTCCTTTCTGCGTTGGGATTGAATGGAGGAATACGGACTCCAGTAATCTTATAACTAAACTAGTATGCTTACAAAGAAGTATAAACCAACATACTGAACAAATTGATCATATGTTTAGTAGCTGAGAGTTTGTTCATAAACCTACTGCAATCTCTATAGGACTTTCATTAATTTCCATGGAAGTCTATTGTAATGGATGCCATTAAATATTATAATATTTTTGTTAGATAACAATAAAATGTTGTTGGATGGACTTATATTTTCTAGTGTATGGAATACTCTTTCATAATATGTTCCATGTAAATGGACGCATACAAAATGAATCTTTATCTCCTTTCTAGCCTAGAAAGCATAATATACATATTGATTTTGGTCTATCCAACTAATGAGGAGGAAAGTAATTCAAACGGCAATGTCAACAAAGATCTAACTGAAGGAAGTGAAACCATTTTTTTATTTAGTCACTTAAACTTGGACCAACTGTTTGGTAGGCCTAGGAAAGTGAAACATTCAATTAATAATAGTGAACTAAAAAAATATGGAAATGTGCTTTCACCAAAATGGTGGGACCCACTAACTAAGTCAAATTTTGCTACATAAATAATAATGTAATGTATTCTAGTTAAGATTGCATTATTTTTTTTTTATTAGAGGTAAAAGTTAGGGTTGAGGGGACCCTACCCCCTTACAAAGAGTTACATCATACTTACATATTGGCCAATGGATTTACCTTTAATGGCCATTCATGTTCCAAAAGTTCAAAAACAAAGACATCAGTATATGATATCCGTTAGATAGGACTTACACTATATAACATCCCAAAGGATTATACTAACATTGCATTGTTTTTAGTTGCAATGAATTGGGTAGTATTTGAGGAAGTCAACGGAGATGCCATGATCTCTTTACTCAATATTTTCTTATTTGGTTTTAGTGTGAACTATGTTTTTAAAGAATTTAGCCATGGAAAATAGGAAAAGTGGGTTTTTTAATCTATTAAAATCTCCATTTTACCAAAGAATCATCATCTGATAAATCAAATAAACAGTGTAAGAACAACAAAAATAAATCCTCCCATCTTCACTTCTTTATTACAAACACGAGAAGTCTTTGCATCTATGTGGCCCTTATTTGTATTACATTTAGTTCTAATTGATTTATACATATTACATTCATTTAAACTCGGTGATTTCTTGTAGAGCATTCAATGACAGTTTTTGAATCTAATGAGGATAAGTGCTTAAATCTAGAATCTAATGAGGATATGTGCTTGAATCGTGGTTAGTTATGAATATATAATCTTAGAATGTATTGGGTATTATAGACACTCTTGCAAGTATGTGGTTGATAATTTTTCACAATGATTTGTAAATCTAGATTTTCAGTGTCTGTTCGAAATCAAGATAGTTAGTTTTTCACTTATAGATGTCAGCAAGGTTACTTGGTCAGACGTCTTTCTAACAAGTCATCATCATCATATATGAGTTTCTACATTTATTTCTATAAAATGGCTTCCAAATTGTGTTGATCATGGGTGTAACCCCACTAGCTAATTTATTTTTGTATCGTTAAACTTGCAAAATTATTTTGTCGACATAATTAACCTTCATGCCTTAAATGATATTGTGGAAAGATTGCAACTTAGGTAGTGTCTTTCTAACAAATTTCTAGATGTGCAACTATGTGAAGACTTTATCATGGTCAAGATGACATCAAACAAACAAAATCACTTGCCAATGGGCTGCAAAACTGATGAGTGTGAGGTACATAATATTATATACAAAACAAACTTAGGTTTTATGACCCTAATTCATTGTGCCAAATTTATTCCTTTGTGTGATACATAACATAACCTCCAAAATGTATATGAAAGGGTTCTTAAAGAAGATTGACATGGCCATTATTATAGCTCGCTCAATTTTTTCATTTTTTAAGTGCTTCTCCATGCTAGATATTGCTCTTCTTGATCATTTTTCAATTCAATCACACATTGAATGACAATTCAAAAAGTGTAAGGTAAGAAAAACTATAACTTTTTATTATCCAAAAATGATTTGACGTTACGTCATAACCACATTCTTCCGAACATACAATATGAATGGAACCTTGTGACATATTATAAGGTGAATACAAGTTGGGTTACTAGTTTCAGTAAAAATGTAAGACACATTGCAAGAGGTGAGAATTTAGATTTGGTTTTCTTAATATATTACTAGAAAGT
Source organism: Taxus chinensis (assembly GCA_019776745.2). Lineage (NCBI taxonomy): Eukaryota > Viridiplantae > Streptophyta > Pinopsida > Cupressales > Taxaceae > Taxus > Taxus chinensis. The sequence goes on along the minus strand of JAHRHJ020003465.1, from coordinate 377,055 downwards.
TGATTTATTATTTTCTCAGGAGTGTTAGAATAGAGAAAAATACTGAGGAAATGGTAAGTTTAAGATTAATGGGAGCTCAAAAATACTTTTATCAACTTTTCATAGCTATAAATTATCTAATTGACATGTATATGAAATGTGAAAGGATACAATGTTAGTTGAGTTATATTTAGTTTTCTTTACAAGGTGTAATTTTAATAATAATTATGGGTCCTCATTTATTAATACAAGAGGGTTTAGCCAAACATGAAATAACGACATAAATATCCATTGCTTGTATAATTTAATAATATGAATGATTGATTGATGATTTTGGAGCACTAAAGAGGCATATCCTGTTTAGGGCAGTAAGACATGTATTTAGAAATCCTAATTGAATGATAGTTTTTGTTTGGATTACAAAGCCATAGAGGATAAGGCCAAGAAAAAAAAAAACTCATTCCATAACCAATCAACCAACATTTTATTAGGAGAGCCACTTAAATTATGGTGTCATCACCCTAAATTTCATAAGGATTGAATAGTATTTAGGAGTTCATATATTATTGCAGTCCAAGCTCACCAACCAATATGAAATTAAATTTTTTAATGAATGAGGATTTTCGAGTTATAGATTCAATTCCAAGATGCACTAAAGAGGCATATCCAACATGAGTAGTAATTATTGTTTTTGGACGTAGTTAAACGAGAGGTTTTTTGGGATTATGAAACCACATAAGAGGAGAGGGAAATGTCTAAAACACAAATATAGTTATCCCACTGTAGACACTAAAATTTGGTAACTTGTCTTTGTGCAATGCCAAATTTGGCTATCTTCATGTTATCCCAAATTCACACCCCTTGAAAATTTGAAAAGGCTAGCAGTCGCCAGGCTGCAAAAATCTAGCGGTCACTAGGGTACAAAAGGCTAACAGTTGCTAGGTTATAGATCAACAAAATATTTAGAGCTAGTGGTCACTAGGCATCATTCATCGACCTACAACTTCGTTATGGAATTAGAAGGAGTCTATAGTGTTTTGGGTTTCTGGGGTCCTCCATACATCGAAACATGTCGGGATTAACACATGTCATATGTCACATGTTCTTCGAACCTGGACCTTGATTTTCCCTTGTGCCATATTTTTAATGGTGTTCGACAAGGAAAAAGGTCCAATGATCTTACTCAGTGTGTTGGGTTTCCAAGGGTATTTTGCATGGTCGTGGACCCGACAGAGGCCAAATCTTGTAGTTTAACCACCCACATTTAATGAAGTATGGTGCCCTTGGATTCTCCAATAAGCAATGTGATGTGGGGGGGATGGATTTGGCAAGATGCCCATGATTATTTTCTGACATTTATTACATCTTGCTAGTGGTTGAAGGAGGAAATCCGATTTTCCCTCTCTTTTCCCTCCCCTCCCTCTTTATCTCTCTATTTTTTTTCTATATATTGGCATTTGGTGCTCATTTGTAAGGATGGTTCTTATCAATTTGTAAAGACACCACGCCAAAATGGTTATAGGAGTAGATATGAATTACATGCCGTGAATTTGTACCTTTGATATGTGTTTCCTTGCCTTCTTCCACTTCATTGTAATGGATTGTGCATATTTCAGGGAATAATATCTTTTGTGGCTACTCTCTGCCCTAGCTCATTTTGTTTACATTTTTGCCTCTCGTTTACAGTTGTGTGTGTGTTGTGTATCTTTTATCACTTTGTAATGTTTATTTTTGTTGTGCTTTGTGAAAAAAATGGCAAGTTGAATGATGTTATGGGTTGAGGAACATTTGTCTGCCCTCTCTTTTCTCATTTCCCCCACTTTACCTCATGCAGAGTGTTTCACCCCCTTTCTTTGGTGCTATCACAAACCTTTAACTTAGGATTTTCCTTTCATACATCTCTCTCTCTCTAGTCCCTTGGAATGCATAGATTAGGATTAGTTAGTTACATTTCTAGTTGTAGGAGTAGTTTTAACATTAGAAATAAGTAGAGGAACCAACCTTCTCTAGAGGTTTGTTTCAAGTGCAAGTCCCACAACTTGGAGAAAGTCCCATGTTTCCTCAAAATATTGGGTCTATCATGATCTAGGACATGGTACAATTTTGAGTTCTAACAGTTTTGGCAAGCCAGGTGGGACTTAATTGAAGAGATTTACATCTCCATTTCACCAAGTTTGATGTGTTAATGATGAAATCCAGCCTTTGGAGGAATTTTCAAGCACATCTTGTGACTTTTCTGATTCAAACAACCCTTTTTCTCATTCAGTACATATTATTTCCATTATTTTAGATACCAGCTGTCGCGAGGCTAGCTACATAGTGGAATAAACTAACCCCCATACGGTACTGAGACACTACTTTTTTCGCTTGCCTTAGATGATCAAGCTACTCCAGTAGTCCCAAACTACACCTTATACCCACCTTCCATTCCCTACACAACTCCATCGTTGTGCACAAGTGAAATTTTTCCCATGAAGTTTTGAAATCATGAATTTAGTTCCTAACTGGAATCCTGATTTCCAAGAGCAGTACCATTCCACTCCACCTTCATAACTTCAAAACACTCCTCCAAACTAATATTATGAGCCTTATCATGAGGAATATACATGCCAATCAAACCTTGTTGATATTTATGGTTATCCTGTTAACCATAGTTCTTTGTAAGAAGAGGGATATGCTCATCTTCAAATGCAGATTCAAGAAATGGAGGCAACCTTGTCTCAAGGAGAGGATTGTATAGCATAATGGTGGCTAAAATACCTAGTTTTAGTGAACCTCGTCCATGGGGTACACCTCTGCCAAGATGGTACAACCCGTAACAGAAGCTAGAGGTTTTGACTCAAACTATAATTATAATGGTTGAAACTTTGAACATTTTGTTGCAATCAATTGAAAAAAGGAAAGCTGATACATCTAGTTGTGAAGAAACCCTTTTAATGGGGTAATCCTTCAGCACCACCATGAAGATTTTCCATTCCTTCTTTCCAGTCTACACCCACTCAACCAAAATATCATATGCCTAACTTTCTCAAGAACCATCCTACCACCCCTTCTCTTCCACAACAAAAATTTGCACCTGCTTTATCATTTGAACCCCTATAGGATAAGCAAAAATTTCAATCATTCCCTCACTTCATGGACCAAATTATTATGTGCCTGAGCCTCATTCAGAATCATATTCAAACCATGAAGAATTATAGACCATATAATAACCTAGATGGCCAATCAGATGGTTAACCCGTTTCCCAAGAATTTCTAAAGGAGAAGCTGAAATTTTATTAGAAAGTGGGAATTTATTTCAATATTTTGGGTAGGAATATGTGTAAATAGTCCTCAATCACATATTCAACAATCTATGCATGTTGTCTCTGAAGGAACAAAAAAGAAATTCATTGACAGTATCTAGAATGTCAATGATAAGATGAATAATCTTTGTTTTTCAGTCTCTGAGCTCGAGCAAAACTTTCCTGCTCTAACTAGTGCTGTTCATAATTTAGGAAGCTCACAGTTTGACAAAAGTAGCATTTCGTCTAGTTCCCAAGTTCCAATCCAGATTGGTCTAAGGCCATCACTTGGGCACAAGTTGCTGCTATGAAATCTCCTCTGTTTAGGCAAGGTTTAAATGCATCTGTTTTATGTTGTCTTCTTGATTCCCGTCATGAAATTTTTAAAGATTTTCTGCTAGCTGCTCTTCAGACTAGTCTGAGTAATGGACCTATTCATTTCAATGTTTTCCTGAATTATCCAGTGTCCATCCAAACTGACAATCTTCTAGACCAAGTTTTAAAACTGCATCTTCAAACTATGGGTCTGAACATGAAACTAGGGTCATCCCCTTTGGTTATATTTTATCAGATCATTTTCTGATTAACCAATACTGCACACCCTACAATTAAATATGGTCCCTCTAAGGGAAGCAACATTCTTATGCATGTTAGCCTGTCTTCCCAAAACATAGAACCCAAAGTTATCAATTGGGACGAAATTAAAGTACCTAGAGAATAGAATATTTCTACCAAATGTGTCTCTAGACACCACTTCCTTTGTCCAATTTGCATCTAAGGTCATTCGAAGCAAAAGGGAAAGCTACTATTTCTTTCTAGAATATTTGGTTCTGTTAATCCTTGCTTATCCACTTCCTCTTCCACTCATTATTTTCTATATGAAAAAGAAAAGAGCCATGAAGAAGATCTTCCTCAGTGTATTCATCCTTCTTTGGTACATGATCTGAATATTGACTGTCTCTGGTGTAACCACTATCAAGTCCTTGTCCAGCAGAAGTATATTCTGGAAAATGGATCCACGTATAAGGACAAACAGTTGTTCCCTATCTAGTTCTTATCAAAATCTCAGTCGTACTCAAAATTTTCTTAGAAAAGCCCAAATTTCTATGGATTCTAAGGATGCCTCATCATCAGAAGTTAACACTGCAGACTTCCCTCCTACTAAATATTTTGAAGTCTATACCGAAGATTGACAGCCAACGTCGACAATATTGGTCTCAATGAAAACTAGACTCCAAGATAGAACAATCTGAAGCTACCGGCATGATGAATTGGAATAACAAAGCAACTAAGGCCCATATATTACCATATTACTTGCAATAATGAAAAGATCAAAAGAATGCAAGATACTCTGAAATCTATTGAGCTCCATCAGTGAGGAGACATCCATTCTTTTGTCCTCTTGCTAACTAAAAAGGTATATACTTTATCCACAAATGTTTCATCATATGCACACTACCTTACAGAAAGTTCCTGATTAAGTCAACAATAATATTCAAACACATATTTAACAATATTATGCATGTTACCTCCGAAAGATTAGAGAAAAATATCATTGATAGTATTCAGAACTGTCAATGATAAAGTTAATAATCTTTTTTTTTGTGTGTTTGAGCTAGAAAAAAAATTTCCTGCTCTCACAAGTCCTGTCCATCATTTAGGTACCTCCCAGTCTGATAAAAGTAGTATTTCTTCTAGTTCTTAAAGATCTAATCTAGACTGGTCTAAGGTGCTCACTTGGGCACAAGTTACTACCATGAAATCTCCGCTCAACAAGGAGAATAAAATTGGAATGGCAAGGCTCATAGCTGAAGAAGTTGAAAGTGTGATTATGGATGAAGGTATGCATGACAACTCTACACCACCTCTTCATACTATTATGTGTACCCAGAATTTCCAGCAAAATTTCTATAAAATTGAATGAAAAATACCAGAAGAGATAAAAGAAATGATAAATGGCATGATAGGCTAGGCTAATACTCAAGTCATTCAGTTTTACAAACATGATAAAGATGTTGCCAGTGTTATTACAAATGGTTTTGTTGGAATTCTTAAAGAATGGTGGGATGCTGTTCCTGACCCAGTAGCGAGACAAAATCATTAATGGTGATTGGACAAGGAGCTGATTGTGTTGGCAGTGTAACTGCCAGTTTAGCTGCTGCCATCATTACGTTGAATTCATCAGCACAATTAGTGATGCAAAATATCCTCAACATAACTAAGTTTTTAAGGACTCAATTGTGTGATATGACCAAGGTATCGGAATATCAATGTTATATGCTAGAAATTATTTTACAATGTTGGCATGCCGTTTGACGCTTACAATTAAACTCAGGTATGTATAATCATATCCTCAGTATTTTGTAGATGAATATAAGAAAGTTATGCATGGGCTATCTGAAGAAGATCTGACCTTAGGAAGGATCAATTAGATCATCAATGAAAGCTAATAAAAATATTTGTCTTAAATGAAAAAATAAAAAGCAAGCTATGCTATCTCAAAAAGCTCTAAGTGTTAAGTTATGTACCCTACAATTAGACAAGAACAGTTTGGCTGTTCTTCGCTAAAAAACCACAAGCACAAAAAATTCAAAAATTTTAAAAAGATGTTCAAAGACAAAAAGAAATGTGTTGACTATATGACTCGACCACCTGTTAAGTCCAAAAGAAAGTTTTTTAGGCGAAAGAAATATTTCCCTAAAAATAAACCCATTGAATGTTTCATTTGTAAAGGAAATCACTATAGCTGCAACTGCCCTCAAAAAAGAAAGAAAGCTCAGTCTAAGGCTAAAAGTGAACTTTTTTTCATGATAATCATCTTGTTGAAGATGACTATGTTTTAATATCTGATAGTGACAGCTGTATTTCAGATATTGAATATCATGAGTTAAATGTTGCAGCTAACTAGCAGATTGATTCATCCACTGAAGAAGTTTATTCTGATTCTAATTCTAGTTATGATTCTCTACCCTCATTTCAATGCAACATGACTTGGAGCTCGTATGAAAATCCATTCATACCTCCTAGTTCTATTGTCCTGAAATAGAAGTTGGATTGTGTCAAGCTCAAACTTACAGATTGTCCTCCTCATCTTGTTTATCACCATCAGTCTCTCATTATAGTCTAAAATTTAGGATCTCCAGCTTAAACTTCAAGACAAGATCCAGCTTGAACAATGCTGAGGACTTGCATCAAGCCCAATCCTATCGATGTGCACACACTTAGTCTTTCCAACAGCATGACGATCCATATCATTTTTCTCTTCCCCCAGGTAGAGGATGTAGTCGTGGTCATGACCATAGTTATTCTAGTTGTGGTCGTGGTACGACAGGACAAAGGATAACAATCATATGTCCTAACTTTATTGAACAATTCTAATAATTGAACAATTCTATTGAACAATTCTAATAATTGGACACACGGAGGATCACAGATTATAGAAACAACCAACAAGATTTATATATATGTAAGAGTAGAACTCCATTACAATATTCTTGTTATATAAAACTATAGAAAGATACAGAGAATTATACATCTTAAGCCTAGAGAGACTAATACATAAGACTTGGAGGAAATCTCGATTAAAACTCTATGGTAGTGAGTGAATACCCCATCTCTATATATAGAGAAGAGACCTGGAGAACCGGAAGCAACCTGGAGAACCAGTAAAAGGCGGAGTACTGAGAATAGTGAACTGTCATAACATTTTCAGCCAATACATTTTAAAGAGAATGGTCCCATAAGGTGTCATAATGGAACATATTATAGCCATCTGTAGTGCTTTTCTACCAGTGGAAAGATTCCACTGTTGTCCCATCGTCCTTAAAGCAAGACCAAAGATGAGGAAAACAAGCAGGCCCACAATCTTTATACTCTTACGGCCAGATCAGAGTGGTGAACTTGTCGTAATCACCATACGGTTAAAACTTTAATTTGTGCCCAAGAATAGTTGAAGTCGAGATGTTGCACATCGTTGTCTCCTATATTAGGTATGGTAGTCTCAATAGAGGAGAGATGCTTATGGCCTTTGAAATGGATTTTCCTGATGGAAAATGTGTTGAGAAATAGATACTTAGGTAGAAAAATGGAAGTGTGGAAAGTAGTTTTGTGATAACGGAAATGTAGTAGGGCACTGGACAAAATTAGCTTTAAATCCTCACAAAGATCTTTTAAAACTCCGAATTTGATTGCAGAATGGATGATGACCTTCTTAGGAGTGCAATGTGCTTTGAAATTTTGAAAATGGCTAAGGAATGCTCTTGCTATGGCTAAAAATGGCTTGTGAAGGTGCGGGAATGGGATGCGGAATTTGACTATAACTTCTTGTGGTAAAAATGACAAGTCTTCCCTATTATATATATATATATATATATATATATGTAATCCCATTTGGAAAGGGTCAGTGGAGTGCATTAAATGAAGGGATCAATGTATTGTGGAAAATGGTGGTGTTTACAACACAAGATGTCATTTTGGCCTTTAGAATGTGGGTATATCAGAAGAAAGGAGCACAAGAGGCCTAAGATGACTTGAGACATTCGGGAGACCAGTTCTCCACCAACCTGAAAAGTCGACAACACAATGAGGACTTAAAATTTTTTTTGGAAGAAGGGTTGCAAGCCAACAAGGCTTGCAGGTACTAAGGAGATGTAGAGAACTAATGGCCGGGAGACACAAGGGCTGAGGGTTCAAAACAAGACCAAAACTTCTGTAAAAAAGGAAAATACCAAATCATTGCAGAAAAGGCATGGAAACAAGGAATGGGGAGCCCAGAGGGACTTGGGACATGTGGGACACCGAAACTTGAAACACCCGCAATACAAAGAAAAAATCCCAAGACTCAAAATTTGAAAATTGACTAACTGTTGGGGACATTTTCCTTTCCTTCATACTTCACAAAGGAAAACAAAACTTCATAAGAGATAGCTTATGTAGAAACCTATAGTTTGGTCTACATGATCTTATTATTAAGATCATACGAACTACCCTAGTCTTATGTTAATTTACTACACTACGCTAGTAAATTACCCTTTCTAACCTCTTCTACACCCCTAAACCATGCTAATCCCTCTCTAACCGACTTTTATAAGCTTTTATCCCTTTAATTAACCTTGTTTAGGTTAATTAACCCTCCTATTTGACTTTCTAACAAATATTTGACTTTCTAAAAAGCCATTTAGCTTTCCAAAAACCTGTTCACACCTCCAAATGTGTTTTTCTAATTACTACCTTTTTGAACCCTTTTTAATCCCACATGCATCCAAAACATCCTTTTCTCAAATCCAAAAACTATAAATAGAGGCATTTCCCTCTCACCTTTTCCCAAGACCTCTCTCTCTCTCTCTCTTATTTTTGATTTATGCCATTTTAGGTTGTTTTAGAGTTTTCTTAGTAGTTTCATTTGAGTTACTTGTTTATCATTTGCATGACCTCATTTCAAATATTTGTGTAAATGGGAGAAGCCATTAATGGTGAGCTTCCATTCTCATGCTTTTGAAGATCAACAATAAAAAACTGATTGCTAGAGCTTTAATAGGTTAATTTGTTATAACTTTCATGGAGTAGAGAACTAATATAGCCATGTTTAGAGGTTGACTATTTGTTTCAAGCTTTATATGCATGAAAATAGGTATCTCTTGCTTATCTCTAATCTGATGGTCATTGAGTTGTTTATTTAAAGATTTTGGGGTTTCTTTAGAAGTTCTTACCCTATTTTATAAGCTTTCACAAACTTTTCATTGCACACATTTGGCACGCCTTATGGGAATTACTCCATAGTCCTTTGTTAATCTTTTCTAAGCTCTTCATATCCATTTTAAATCATTTTAAAGGATTCTAGGGTTTTAAACGCTTGTATTTCAATAGATTTCATGTTTTGAACAAGCTAAATCTCTCTTTCGCCTAAGCATTTAATGGGTTTGAGATAGCAATAGGTTTCCATGATCAATAACTAACCTGTTTGCTTCTTAGAATTGTTCATTTTTGTGATTTTCTAAACTTTTATAGGGGTGTGCACAGGTGTCCTAGATCAGCGCGTATACGTCGAAATAGTCACATACCCATCAAAATGGTTGCTCACCCATTTGGTTGTACCTTTGTTGTCAAACCAATTTACAAAGGGGTGTATATCCGTTGAAAAAATTAACTGTATACGTCGAAGTACAAGCGTGCTTGTATGTCTAGACACGTAGGCATTTATCGAGGATTGTGTTGACCTTGTATTTTACCTTGGCTGTGTAACCATTCTCTGGGGCGCATATCCATCAAAACCCCACCGTATGCATCTTTTTGGGCATGCACGTGTAAAAACCCACAATGACATTATGTCTGCACACGTACTCATTAGTTAGGGCATGTATCCAGTAGTTGAGGCATTGCATGCGTCAAACTGGGCACACATGCATCAATATTAAAAGTTGAAGTTTCTCACGAGCTGTAAGATTAAAGTTTCTGGTTTTTGCTAGATTATTTACAAGTTTTTAACAATTGTTTGTAGTGTTCTTTAAATTTGTTTTGATTGAATTAGTTAATTGTTTCACTTCTTGATTGAGTAAGGTCTTCGAAGCACGTATGCTCTTCCCTCGTGCTGTATAGGTGATCTTGGGAACCAAGAACGCTTCCAAAACCTTCTTTTTCTTTCAAAACACTTGTTTTACACTTTATATTAGATTAAAGTTCAAAATTGGTTAAGACAAATTCCTATTTTCAAAAACTTTAAGTATTTTTCATTATTTTATATTTGAGTTTCCGCATTGTGTATGCTCTTCCTTCGCACCTTTTGGTGATATTAGGAATTAAAAACAACAACATGTAAAATATCTTTCTTGATATCATGATCTTCTGTGGAAAATTACTAAATATTTGCATGTAGGACCTAATGATTTGTCAAAGAAGGAGGGTTTGAAACACAAACATACTAATACGTGTTTGATTGTAGGTTGCCAAATGGTGTGCTACTTAAAATCACATTAAGTTAAACAAGATAAAAAAACACACCACATACATCACACTATATTGCAAGTTTTGGAAAAGGGTACGTCCATATCCACTCAACTAGAACATAACCCCTTTGGCATAATGCCTTAAGCTACAACAATGGGAGTGGTTATAGAAACCCTAAAGTAATCCACCACTGAGTAACCTCGTGGATGAATGATCCGAAAATAATCAAGTTTTTATCTACCTGATCTCAGACCCTTGTAGGCCTTAAATATTTGCTGACAATTTGCTCCTTTTAAGTAATCAATTTAAAATTAATGCAAGACAATAAAGACAATTGCACAATGATTGATTACGGAGTTCGGCAATTGCCTATGTCTCTGGGTTCTTTTGAACCATTCCACTAGTCAAAAAATGTAAGTTACAATAGTAATTTCAAAAGAAAACCTAATGGAATTATTAAGAACTTGCTTAGAAGAATACTCTAGACCTTCAGATGACAAGGGTGAAAAATAGTCATCCCGACTTCCCCTTTCCTAGTGTATTCAGAAAGCTTGATGGCACCAGTGTCCACTTTCCTTCCGGTTCTCGATCGGCCTTCTGAGGCTTCAAACACCCTATGGCACTCTGGTCGATATTCCAGGCTTCACAATAATTTGGTGTGGCGCTATGGGCCGATTAGGTAGTATTAATAACTCCTAGCCACAATAATTTTAATATACTATTGCCTAAAAAATAATAGGTCAATAATAATTAAAATAATAATGCCTAAATAATTAGGACTTTACACAACTATTCATTGACCTATATCTAACTCTCCTCTTGGCTCGATCTCCACCTTTCCAAGCTCTAGGAATGAGCTTCCAAGTTGTGTCTGTTTGAAGAATGGTGAGGGGTCCCTTATTTATAGGTTAAAATAGGATCCCTTAAATTGCTTGTGTAAGATCCTTATCACTTTACTCTCCACATAGGTAATGTGTGGGACTCACTGTCCGAGCTTTTGTTGCGCCGATGTTTACAGGATCCCTTCAATCCCTTTCCTCACTGATCCCGCTAGCTACATGTCACCAAGTCCTCCTTGGTCAGGCCACTTGATGCATGTCACTTGGTGGGTAATCCCACATTAATGCAGTGCGTAGGGGGATGGATGGTTTTTATTGGGCTCTCTTCCCTGATCCCCACATGGATGTCAGTTGCATTCACACCTTCGTGCCCCACTTTGGGTGTTGTTCACCCCGTCGAGTCATACATGGCAAGCTTTGCTATGGTTCATTGGAGGATTGGTTGGTTTGTGGTGAGTTTGCATGAGTTGGCAGGGGTCAGTTGGGTTTACCACTGTGTTGTGGGCATTAACTCATGGGATCTGTTCGATGATAAAACCCACCCATTGCATCGTCTGAGTCATGTGGTACCTAATGTAACCATCCATGAAAGTTGTAAATATGTGGTATTAACCAGTATGAAAATGATCAACTCGTCGAGCTAGTGGAAATAATATTGTAGAACTCGGTCAAGCTAAAATAAAATTGAACTCGACCATAGAACATAGTGCACTTCTCGATTCTCAATAGGAAAATTGAAAATGAATTATGATTCATGGTGGCAAGCCATGTGGTGGCTTGTGGACCCACCATGTCAGCGATAATACCATAGTCCACACGGCGACCGGGCTCCCCTCCGTAAAAAAGTTGAGCCTCTTATCGCTGATGACCAACTTTTTTATGACCTGTCAAAGACCAGAGATCAAAAACCAACAAATGACTCCCTTTTCATTTTCACCACATGTCATAGTGTCATTGGTCCAATATTGACCTGTTGACTAGAGTTGACTTTCTTGTTGACTAAAATTTGACTGGACATATCTAGAGCTCCTGATGTTTGTTTGTCACGTTCTCATAGTCGATGGAAATATCTCGAAAATGATCTTATACACTAACAAAATTTAGGGATGTTAAGGGAAATTTTGAAATCAAAAAATGATCCCCTGATCACACCTCCCCATTGAGAAAGGATTTTTGTCCCAAAAAGCTTATATTGGAACATTTTGCCATCCCGTCCTGAATCTGGAAACTCTGCTGCCACCTCAGAAGTTATGCTGTAGTAGACCCTTGGGTCTCTTCCTCTACAACCTCCTCATTTCAAAAACTTGGTTCCTATCCTAGGACCTATGGGTTATGGGCCCATGATGCTTCTATTACACCACTCTGATATCCAAAGAAGACCTCCATGCCTCTATTATATGGTGCTAAGTTTCGGAATGAAACCTCAATGCTCCTGTTGTGTGGTGCTAAGCCTCCAGATATCTGACAACAAGGATTTTCTTTTACCCTATAACACAGCTCCTATCTCCAAGTTGATTCTGCAGAATCCAAACTGGTTTGAAGGAACTTTCCATGTTACTTAGAGCTATGATTGATCTGATGTCGATAATGGACAATGACTTGTCCCTTTTTTAGACCTCAACACCTCCGCTGTGCAGTGCTAAGTTCTCTTGCAGACCTCAACACCTCCGTTGTGCAGTGCTAAGTCATTTTGTACAGACTAAGTCAACACCTCCACTGTGCAGTGCTAAGCATCTCAATGTGTAGTGCTAAGTTTCTTACAGACCTATGCTCTGCTTCACGATGCTAAGTCTGATGATCAGCTACTATTCGCCCTTAACTCCGAATGATGTTCTGATCTAATCTTTTGAGATATCCTTTTGTTGACAAACAATATCAGGTACCATTCTGCTAGATGCCCATGATGAATTCTCCACAAAATGAAGTTCCGACCCGACGTCAATGCCAATGGTGATTCAACTACCATTCTGTTGCATGGTCACAATGCCTCTACACAGAATGAAGTTCTGAGCTGACTCCCATGAACTCTACTGTCTACACAAATGGTAGATCAATCTCCAATCTTTATATGAGTCAAATCCTGTATTCAAGTTGTAATAGGTACTCACAAGTTGATTAGGAGATATGTGCCCTTAAAAGGGTCTTTATATAACTTTCAAACATAGGTGTAGGAAATTATATCCTAATACATCATGCAAAAAATAGTTGTAAAAATGCTCCATTTTTGGAGTCTTGTACAATTAGCTTAAATACCAATTTTATAGGAAAATTATTTTGCATGGTAAAACTGTTGCAAAATCTCTCCTACTTGGTGGCCTTTGTACTTGGTCTTCTCCACTGCATCGCAATCATGGTTTGACCTTGTTTGTCTCTTCCTTGTTGGAAAAATAACTCAACAAGGACCAATACATACTGCATCTCCTGGTATTAACAATTTTACCAAAATAATTGCCCTCTAAGGGGTCTTACTTATGCAAGTATTTAAGAGTACAAACATTGCCCAGAATTGGGACTTTGACTAATGTGTCCTGTTCGGTTAGATGTATACAAAAATTGCCCATACAGGGGTCTTATTCATACATTCTACCTAACACAAAATTTTATGGTTTTATTACAATAGGAGAAATAAATAATGCTAGGAAAAACCAAATACAATAGCTGAACTAGTCAAATTTATTTGCACCTTAGATTTCTTACCAAATGTAGAATCCTCGGTGTCTATCTAGGATACCTCAATAGGTGTCTTGTGGATCCCTGAGCTCTCGCTCCTTTGCATATGGATCCTCATGGTTTGCTGGAATGTACGTGAACCTCAGTGTTAGGATCTGGATGATCAGTAGGGACATATGAGCTCGACTGTACACTAGGATCTGCACGATCCCCAGGTACATATGAGTCTGAAGGCTCACTTTTTTCACCTTGTGCAAGAAAATCAACATGACCTATCGCAAAATCGATCCTACAGTTGTTCCCAATGCAAATCTCCACTCCGCTCCTATCATCAGTCCAATAACCCTAACGAGTAGTCAGGTAGAAGTTTCCTAATACCACTTTGTCCATCTCCAAAGGGATGATGTCGAGAGTGATACTGTTGGAACAAGATGCAATAACTAGTAGACACTCCATGTAGAGTACCATCTTCTATACCAACTGTCTTGGTACGTGGAAGTGGTGTCATGGGAAGTCCTAGTCGGCGCACCACATCAACAGTTACGTACCCTACTCTGATAGTCCAATCGAGAATAAGGGTCACTAACTGTCCTCGTGTAACCAATGGAATCCACTGTCTTGAGGCACTCACATGTCGCAGTACAATATCTAGACGTTCCACTGGTGCTCTCCATGTCAATGGTGCCACTGAATGGTCAGTGATGGGTCTAGTAATAGCCTTGCCCTTCTTCTACATCCTCTTAGGCCTTTTCTCTGGATCCAAAACCCAACATCGCTTGGTATCATGCCCTTTTCCACAATGATGACACATGACCGAGTTTGGTGAAGGTTTCCTCTCCAAACAGTGCTTCCAAAGATGACTGGCTTCAACCCCTTTCCCAAGTGGAGCATCCAAGCTTCTTTACAACTCTTCGATGTGTTGTTGTTACTGGCACTGACGCTCTCAAACATTAGCCAGGTGGGTTTGTAACTCCATGATCTGGCGATCATGTTCTCGATGTCGAGTGATCATCACTCAAACCATGGTGCCTAATAAGGCAAGCATAATTGGAAACTGGAAGAAGATGTATAGATCCATTTTTGCAAAACCAGTTCTGATACCAAACTTGCTCAGAGATTAGCAAGTTTACAAGCGCGATCACCTACTCTAATACCAACTTGAACCAAAAATGGTACTTGAAATTTTTCCAGTACTTAGAAAATTCTCAGATTCAACTTTATAAGATTTCAACTTGTTCAAGAGTTCCTTTTTTTAATCAATTATGGGTGTTCTTGAAAGCCCCCAAACTTAAACTCTTGTAAAAGATCAAATTAATCCTTAAGTTTCAATCTAAGTGAAATATTTGAATCTATCACAAATCCAAATAAAATAATCACAGTTGATTTAGAACGTACTCAATTTGATATTTAAATCCAAGTTAATAAGTGTATTCAGATCTATTATGGGTTATGGATACTGAAATTTACTTCCTTCTAATTAAACCAGTTTGTGATTGCTTTAATAATTAATCAAATAAACTAACATGAATGTTTTTATCTGATCAAAAGATTCTAAAAAACTGAAATCAAATCCATAACACAAGAACTTGATAATGGAGTTCACCCGAAGGCTACGTCTCCGGATTCATAGAAAGTTAATTGATCTATTTAATCCATTCCACGTGAATAAGCCTAAATCCCATGGATAAAGAGAATTTTGTGGCCAAAAAGCTATTTGAAGGCTTATCCTATCCCTTTCCCACCAAATGTGGGGTCAATGGCTAAATTGGGTGCCTAAACCTATGGAAGTGGGATTTGAACCTTTGACCTATGACAAAATACTTATCAAACTTACCAACCCACCACTTTTTAGCAATTGAAAAGACATGAGATCACTTCTATTTAAAGGGACCTTTTGGTAGGTTTGTGAATGGATAACAAAGGACCAGTTTGTAGAGATCATCATTTTAGAGACACTTACAATTTGAGTTTTGCAATGATGTAAAAAGAAATTTTGTTCATAATTCCAAGAGATTTCCAGAAATGTAAAGTTTGTTATAGGAAGTCCTGTATATTTTCATGTGTAGTAGTTTTTCCATCACATTTTCATAGACAAGGCGTGAGGAGCAGGTAGAGATCTGCATTTTCCAACCACTTCTGGTCCAAATCAGGTCATGGAGTAAAAAGGGAAGATTTTCATAATTTCCTCTAGTTTCCAGAAATGTAAACCTATTTTATGTAGGTGTTTTATATTTGAAGTTGTAGACATTTTTCAAATGTAATTTTCACAGGAAAATATCAGTGAAAATACTGTAGGGGCCACAGATGGACTTGGGAATGTTTCTGGTAAATTGAAGAGTTACAAGAGGTATAAATAAGCACATTTGCACATATAAATGTCTATTAAGTCCCTTCACATTTTTAATAGATTGATTCACTTTCTATGAATCCAGAGACGTAGCCTTCAGGTGAACTCTGTTATTAAGTTCTTTTGTTATGGATTTGATTTCAATTTTTAGAACCTTTTGATTAGATTAAAAAATTCAAGTTAGTTTATTTGATTCATTATTAAAGAAATCACAAACTAGTTTAATTGGAAGGAAGTAAATTTTAGTATCCATAACCCACAACAGATCTTAATACACTTATTAACTTGGATTTAAATATTAAATTGAGTGCAATCTCTAAATCAACTGTGATTATTTTATTTGGATTTGTGATAGATTCAAATATTTCACTTAAGTTGAAAATTAAGGATTAATTTGATCTTTTGGAAGAGTTTAAGTTTGGGGCTTTCAAGAACACCCGTAATTGATAAAAAAGGAACTCTTTATCAAGTTGAAATATTTTAAAGTTAAGAATCTGAGAATTTTCTAAGTACTAGAAAAATTTCAAGTACCATTTTCGGTTCAATGAAACATGAAGCACTCCACTTACCCACTTGACTAGCTTTTACATTGTGAGTTAGAGTCAAAGTTTTCCATATCGCGATTCCAATGATAATATAACTGAACACACTAGTTTCTTATTGTATCAGAAAGAGGGTAAAGTAAATCTAAGATAAACCAAGATTAGTCATTACAAATTTCTTGGAAAATCAAGCTCGCATTAGGCAAACTGATGACACCTAGTTAAGTGATCTACTTAGGAAAGCCATTTTATGTTAGAGCCCACTTTACTAGTCCATTATTGTGTCTTGTCAAACCATCACGAAGTGACGACTTACTTGGAGTCTAAACCTTTTTTTTCAAACAAGGAAAAAAGTCTACCTAAGTTAGATCTAAGTGTCATTCATCACGAGATTTACGATGTATCACTTATCTTAGTTTTTTTCTCACCTTAGGACGAGGAGAAACTCTGTCCAAGTGACGCTTAGTTTATTTTCACCTCACTTGATCTATAACCTTGCATTCTTGTTGCCCATTTGGACCAAGAAGGGGGCATATCTCACAAGTGTTATCATAGACAATGTTCACCACTTTTTTCTTCGTTTACACCCATCCATGTTTGCGGTTAGGTTGTTAAACATCTAAAGTGTGTGAGTGTGTTTTCACATCTTTGATAGTCCTTTGATCTTGATTTCAAGATCATCTTCATAGCTAGGATTTTGGTTCATCATTATTTCTCCTTGGGTTATTATTTTTTCTTGAATTTCAGCTATACAATTATGATACTTACATCTTGTTTTCATTTTTGAAAACTTGGTATAAGTTTCTTTATTGTATCGTTACACTACTCGCACAAGTAATAAATTCTAGCCATACTTGTACCTAGTTTTGGTTCCAAATTCATCTGAGTCTTTTGAGAGTGTTGATAATGCTTTGTTTATATCACAATGACACCATATTGATACTAACACCTTGCTTGCTTGGCTAATGTGTTAGGGTAGTGTTGTTACGTTATTCACATTTGTAATTTCCATTATCAAAGACTTATGTTTTATTAGTGTTCGAAATTATCATAGTATACCTTGTGGAGAGATCACGTCCTAGTATCACTTTACTACTTAGTTCTTGTTGGTATTATAACCCAACCTATGTATTGATAGGGTATTTTCACTATCTATCTTTAAAATGCCCATCATTGAAATCATAGCTTATGGCACAGTCTTTCTGAAGATAGTTTGAGTGATTGTTTGGTTCACTAGAGTGTGCGTTCGATTGTTCCTAGAACAATAAACAGTTACATAACATTACATTTAGGACACAATAGGACATTGAGGTTTTAAAACAACTCATATCACATACACCTAGGTTTCATATAAATTGATATACTTAGACAAAACCTAGTGCAAACTGGTCTAATAATGCCAAGAATCGTGAAAATGGCATCTAAACCAAACAAGCATGACTTAGAATAAAATCCTTTTGCATCGTTTCCATTCAGTGGTAATAACTTAACACCTCTATTTTCACAAGTCAAAGATACAAAACCTTTGAAATAACTGATCATAGTGGAGAGGAGTCTAATTATTTTGAGGAACAACATAAGTTAGACCTAGTTCACTTCGACTAGAGCTCCTTTATTATAAAAAATATTAAGTAATCACAAGATTTCTTGAGTTAGGAGCTAAGCTTCAGCAAGAGCACGAAGCAGAGAGTAAAACCATAAATTGCAAAGTGGAAGAGTGACCATCCCTCTTGGAAATGGATAACCCCTTCGACGTAGGGTATGCTTTCACTTCTGGGAAACATAACAAAAATGTTTAAGAAGACCCATCAAAACCAACAAGTGATTCGTGAAGACCTTAATCTAAGGCTTCACAAAAAGTAAAAATTGAACGTGAGCACAAAGAATCACCACCTCTTAGGTTTGATGAAGAAGACGAGACCTTAATCGAATAAGAGATTATCCAAATACAACTACTGAAACTTAGTCAAAATTTAGAAAACTTAGGCTCTTCAAGTAAGAAGGTGCATAAAGATAAACTCAAGACAAAATCTGGTGATTTTCACTTTGATCCATATGATAACGCAACTTTCAAAATTGCTAGGGAAAATAGACCAATATCGCCTACAAAGGAACAAATCATTCAACAAGAGTTACAATAAATGAAAAATACAATTACTACGCTATAAGAAAACAACGTAGGAAACAGTAGGAAATACCTATATGAAGAGATATGTCCTTACCCCTTTAATAAGGATATGTTGGGACAGTTGTTTCCAAAACATTTTTCCATTCCTAAGTTCGAAAAGTATAAAAGCAAAGGTGATCCTCGTGATCACATCAAATACTTCTACATGGCTTGTCAAGAGGTTGCATACAATGATAGTTTTCTGATACAACTATTTCCTCATAGCCTAGGAGAACTGACATTAGAATGGTTTTTTAGTATACCCAAGGGATCCATTACGACATGGCTCGCACTAGCCGAAAAAATTGTACGACATTACTCCTTCAATATGGAGAATGATATCACCATGAGAGACCTTTGCAATGCAAAATAGAAACATAATGAGACCTTTACGGGATTCTTACAGCTAATGGCATGGATTGGCCATTTGTTTCCCTTATGCCCTGCCATAAAAATTACTAGTAAGCATATTCATCTCTAACTTAAACCTAGAAATAGCCTTTCATTTATAGATGCACTGTGGCTCTAACTTCAAAGAAGTTATAGAGAAAGGTAGGTAAATTGAAAGGGATTTCATTGCGAAAGGTACACTTAAACTGGTCATAAAGGAAAAAAATGAAACAAAACCCTTAGATAAACCAAAGTTCGTCAAAAATACAAACATTTCGTTGGTAATGGCATTACAGACTCCAAAAGAGTCCAAACTATATAGATTGATATGCTTCTAAATATTTCTCAAGGACCTCACCCCAAGGCACCTACAAAACACAGGTTTACACCACTAATTGAGTCACTATCTGCCATACTTAAATAATTAGACACAGTAAACATGGTGTTGTACCCAACCACGACAATACCATATCCGTAAGATGCTCCCAAACTAGGTTGGTCCAAAGAGCTTGAGTATTGTGATTTCCACCGTGTCAAAGGAAACAAAAATGATAGGTGCTTAAGACTCCAACATTATATACAATACCTCATTGAAGAGGGAAATATTTTTGTAGATTCATCCCCTAACTCAAGATAGGGTCCCAATGAGAAAATGGGTATATTCAAAGAGACCTTCCCTAACCACACAGATAATAAGAACAAGAAGCCAGATCATAGACAAACTTCCAATGACTATAGGATTGTTGACTACGTTTATCCAACTAATGACAGCTCCTTTGATTCCCTTATAAGTTGTATTAATTCATTTGATGAGTAGGTCAATACTATTAGGATTTTAGAAAAATGTTGTGCTGTAGGAACATAACACACTCGTTTGATCATACCAGATCCCCTACCTATTCCTCAGGAAGGCCAATATAATTTAATAGAACAGTTGGAGTAGACACCAGCTAGAATATCAATTTTACATCTCCTCAAAATTTCTACTACTCATAAGAACATATTATATTAAACACTACAGAGTTTAGGAGTATCCACAGATGTATATCTCACGCATCTTCAAGTGATTATTGTACACCTTGATTACAACGATCATATCACTTTTAATCACATTGCAATCCTGTGTAATGAACCAGAACACAACTTACCCCTATACATAAAAGCAATTGTTACTCGTTGTAAGATAAAGAGGGTGCTTTTGGATGGTGGATCTGGTTTAAGTATTTATACTTTGAATCTGGACCTTTTAGAAACAAATCTAGGGGCTAAAACTATTATAACCACAACATATGATATTGAGGAATAAGAGTCAGTAGGTTCTATAGTGGTTCTAGTGGAAGTAAGGTGGAATTGTCATGATACAATGTTCCATGTCCTTGACGTGAATCTTGCATTACAACATGCTCTTGGAATGCCCATGGATTCATGTCATGCAAGATATTCCCTCCACCTTCTATCAATGCATCAAGATGTGCCATAGAGGATAGATAATCACCATTTAGGGTGATCCAGAACTGTTCACACATTATAAGGCATTGCACATTTATTATTGTGTGGCCTATGAATGTCCTTTTGCAGATATTGTTGTCTCCTTACAAACAGAAGCTATCAAGGAACATGTGGATCCAGATTCAATCACTCCTCTTGGTTAACCATTTCACATCATGGGAGGAAACATCTGTAAAGTATGGCCCATGTGAGCAGTTTACTCTTCAGCCGGCCTTATTGATATCGGATCTTTCAATATCACTAGGACATGAGGAAAACCTTATATTCAATTCAAGAGCACTCGAAATAAATTCCCTAAACCATTGGATAAATTCATTCCTAGTGGTATCCTATCCGAGGAAAGTATGTTAGAAGCTACCATTAAGAGGGTACCTGATGGTACCATGACATCATGTCATTAAACTCCACGGTATATCAAAGGTCACTGCATGATGTATGTCATGGGCTATAATGGATTTGGATACAATATAAATGCATGAGGATGGTGAGAACCCGTTCCTATCCCTAATTTTAAATCCAACAAACATGGCTTAGGAATCAGGCCTCATAACGATCCACCTTTTGAGATCAATGCCACCTCTTTTGAATGTGAGGATGGCTCATCTCATTCAGATAGCGATGCAGATTCCCAATGTAGCCTATACGAGGATCTTGCCTCCACTAACCTATTCCCTGATTCATCTATTTTTACCTTATCTAGATAAATTCCCAAACCAATTATAAAGTAACCCTTATATATCTAGAATTTATATATTAGGATCAACAATTTCATGTGCCACTTAATTTCTTTGAAAATGATGATGCATTTGTAGAATTCATAGGACTCAGGGATTCTATTCCTATTGGGGATCATAAGAAATGTTTTTCCATCAAACTAGATTTTGACACATACTTTGGAGAAGAGACAGAGATGTGTAGACTCTTGAGTAGGAAGATTGTAATCAAGAATAAGAATACATCAGAGAAGCCTTGTGGGAAGAACAAACACAAGTCTCATAGTGACAAACTTTTTAAAACCCTAGTGGATAAGTAAAATGAAGAAATCATAGAAAAGGTGGAATATCCTTATTAAGATGATCCCATACCTCCTATCGAGGTTGATCTTAATCTTCCCCCTGATCCTACGTGGATGGAGGATGCTTCCAAAATGCTTGTAGAAGAAATGATCCAGTGTCAATATTGGCTCAGAAGAGTAGCCTAGAATGATAAAGCTGGGAGCTTCACTCTCAACAAAAGAACAAAAAGTATGTGTGGAACTATTACAAGAATATGCAAATATATTTTTGTGGTCATACACAGATATGCATAGTTTGGACCCAAAATTAGTCATGCACAACCTTGTTGTGCACCTAGATGCCAAACCTATCAAACAGAAACTAAGAAAGATACACCCTAAAGTTGTATTACTTGTCAAAGAAGAACTTGAAAATTTATTAGTTGCTAATTTTATTAAACCCATTGACTATTCGGATTGGATATCCAACATAGTCCTAGTTTAGAAGAATCCGGTTGGCATAAGAATCTACACTAAATTCTGCAACATTAATAAAACATGTCCCAAATATGACTTCCCCTTGCCTAATATTGATACGATCATTGATTCCACCGTTGGCTATGAAATTTTGTCCTTAATAGATTTTTTTTAGGAAATAACTAGATCATAATTGCAAAGGAGGATCAATACAAGATAAATTTCATCACCCCTTTGGGGAATTTTTTTTACAAGGTCATGCCTTTTGGGCTCAAGAATGCTGGAGCCACCTATCAATGAGCAATTTCAATGATCTTTCATGACATGATGAATGAAATCATGGAAGATTACGTTGATGATATATTAGCAAAATCTAAAACCAGAGGAGAGCACCCTAAAGTGATGAGACATATTTTCCAGCATTTCTGAGATTACAAAGTGCGTTTGAATCCTAGGAAGTGTCTTTAGAGTTTTGTCAGGGAAGCTCCTAGGTTTCATTGTTTCACAAAGAGGAATATAGGTGGATCTTGCAAAGGTTACAACTATCACAAAAATTCATCCACCTACAAATATCAAACAACTAAGAAGTTTATAAGGAAAGATTCAGGCAATACACCGTTTTATTTCATAGCTTGTGGATAAGTGCCATCCATTTATGCGTCTATTGAAAAAGGATGTTACATTCAATTTGGGACCAGATTTTCAAAAGGCATTTGAACTGCTTAAACAATACCTTGTCAACCTGCTTGTACTCATGCCGCCTACCCCCGACAAACCTCTCCTATTATATATTTCAACTACCCATTTTTCTATTAGTGCACTGCTTGCCCAATATGATCTAGACCACAAAGAAAGAGCAATTTATTACCTTAGTCGCACCTTTATTACCTATGCATTAAATTACCCCCAGATTGAAAAAGCCTTCCTAACAATTGTCTTTGCCTTTCAGAAACTACATTATTATTTCCTTAACAATAAACCCAAGCTAATATCCAAAGTTGACCCTCTCAAGTACCTTTTATACAAACCCAACCTTACGTGATGAATGACTAATGGGATAATTCTCTTGATTGAATTTGATATTGATTTTGTTAACTAGAAGACATTAAAAGTACAAGTATTAGTCGATCATTTAGCAGAAGCTCTTCTACCAAGAATGGAGTTGTTGTGTCTAGATTTGCTAGATGTATCCATGATGTATGTTGAATGGAAAGCTCATTTTGATGGATCATTCACCTTCCACGGATCAGGAGCAGGAGTTGTGCTCATCATTCCTACAGGGGAAGTCATTCTAAGGGCATCTTGTTTGGGATTCCCTAGCACAAATAACATTACAGAATATGAAGCACTCATTTCCTGGCCTTAAGTTAGCTATCACTTGGAATACCAGACAACTACGAGTCATTGATGAATCCCAACTTATTATTAAACAAGTTAATAATGAGTACAAGGTTAAAGATGAAAATATTATTCCATATAAGAAATTGGTTGAAACCTTGAAAGAATATTTTGTACAGGTTATCTTTGTATAAAAAATAGGTCACACAATAGGTTAGCAGATGCCATGGCTATTATTGGATCACTCTTACACATTCTGCCTCAGGCAAGTAAAATTTCGTTCTTTGTAGAGTACTTCCGAGTGCCCGTATATGACATTCCAGAGTTATGTTTGGCATGTTAATTTGTTGGTCCCTTCTCCCTCTGGTATGAACCTATATTTAGATACTTACAAGATGACAAATTTCCCCCAAACATTACCCATTTCAAAAAGAAATCCCTTATCCACCATATAGCCCGTTACACCCTCCTAGGAGGCACCCTCTATCATAGTGGCTATGATGGGAATCTACTTCACTATTTGGATGTTACTGAATCGATCCATTCTATTAAAGATGTACATAGAGGTATTTGTAGAGCACACAGTAGTGGCATGGTATTGGCTAATAAAATCTTAAGGTTGGGTTATTATTGGCCCACCATGGAGGCAGACTGTTGTAAATTTGTAAAGAAATGTGAGCTATGTATACAAATACAACTTAATACATGTGCCAACACTTGATTTGCAACCTATCACAACACCTTGGATCTTTTATAGGTGGGGATTATATCTCATAGGGAAGCTTCATCTTGCCTCATCAGATGGTCATACCCACATTATTACTACCACCGAGTATTTCACTAAATGGGTAGAGGCTTTCCCTCTCATTTATGTCACTAGTGTGCAAATTTCCCTGTTCATTATGAATCACATCATTTACCACTACGACATCCCTTCCGCCATTGTCACTCATAATGGTAAGTCCATCAAGAATAAAATGGTCAAAACATTATTTCAACGCTTTCATATTCAACTCAAGTGGTCCACCCCCTATTACCCTCAAGTAATGGATACGCTGAGGCCACCAATAAAAATTCTTATATGGATCATGGAGAAAATGGTAAGTAAGACCGGTTGTAATTGGCACTTAAAAATACATCCTACCCTTTGGGCCTATTGAAATTCCATCCCACACTCCTATTGGTGCGACCCGATATTCACTAGTTTATGAAACTGAAGCCATCATACCCTTGGAAGTAGATCTTCCCTCCCTGAGAATGTCACTCCGGGACTATCTTGATAAGGATGAAGACTATAAAGTTTCTCGGCTAGTAGAGCTCGAGCTGTTGGATGAAAAGCTTATGAGAGCGCTTAATCACCTGAAGGTTTACTAGAACCAAGTGTCAAGAGGATATAACAAGTACATCATTCATCACAAGTTTGATGTAGGTGACCTTTTTCTAAAATAAAATTAGAAGAACACTATCAAGAATAAAGAAAAGAAAGGTAAGTTTGAGGCTAATTGGTTAGGGCCATATGTTGTGGTGGCTAAGTAAGGTTCAGAGGCATACAAGCTAGCTCACTCAGATGGCGAAGAATTATTAGAACCGATGAATGCGATGCATCTCAAGCAATTCTATGCTTGAATAATAAGTTCCTTGGAAAAGTAAGAAAAAAAAGCAAAAAACTAAAAAAATCAAGAAAATAGTAAAGCAAAAATAGGCCATCAAAATGTGAAAACTACGCAATTGTGGCTCATTGGATTAGTCCTTAGGTGAAAACCAGTTTTTGGTGCTTAAGGAGGGTTCACTGTTCACAAGTTACTCTTACATTTGGAAAAATAACTATCACTTCTATATAGGATTGGTTTTCCTTGTCAGGTCTAAGAACCTTCCCGAATTTTCCTTGCCAAGCCGTGATTTGGATCATTTGTTCTTGTATCTATGTAAATGAGTTGGCTTTGTATATTCCCATCTAACGTTGGGGGAGCCTTCATGTTTCACCTTCTTAAACATACACACATGGAAATCTACCTTTTGTATATTTTTGCATCACATTGGGGCCATTCACGCTTCTTTGTCATTGTACATCACTTTCAGAACATACCTTAGAAAACTCAAAAACATTCTGAATAGATATAGAAAAATCTAAATGTTCAAAAATTCCCCCTTTTAGGGATGACACTACATCCATCAAAATAACATTGTCTTTAGGTAGCCCTGAAAACAATGTGAACAGTAGCCTTGAAAGGTTATCTTTTATGATAACACCAAAAAACAATAGAAAATATATTGAAATTTTCCCATAAAAAATAGAGTGATAGTTTTTCTTACTTGTAAGTTGTCAGTTTTTGAAGTGTTGATTGCATTTTATTTCCATGTTATATAAAACCTAGTTCATTTTGCTTAGGTTAAAGTTTTACTTGGCTAATGCATTTTAGTTCATTTTATATTACATATGTGTTTGTAATTATCATATTTTCATTTTGTTTTGTTTCCATTGCATGGTGTGACGTGTTTACAAGATTGAATTCAAATGCTTCGTTTAGTTAATTATTTACTTAATTCATTGCATTAGCTTCACTTTGCATGTTTGTGAGTGTTTATCGTATGTTAGTTTGTAATTAGGTTGTGATTGTAAATTTATTATACCAATTGTTGTCATAATTACATATATCACATCTATAATCTATCATTTCTCATCACATCTAACACCATCAAAATACATTATATATAAAAAATGCTAAGTTTTACATCATGCAGGTATACTAAGCTAATCATCACATATCATATCATCAATGGGGGCAAGAGGGGTTGCACATGATCACAAATCTATCCCCCCACATCAATATCATCATGTATGCTAAACATCTACCAAAGATATCATAAACAAAGCAAATGATGTTATCTAAGGATATATCATCAATACTAAAACATGTGGTACATCATCAATATCTATCATGATACATACATATAAAATGAAATCATACAACATCATGCTATACTCAACAAACATCTATCAACATGAACCATCATCATAAGGCATATAAAAACATGATAATATACACCACTGAATGTCCATATATACTGTTGGTTCCAAATCACAACACCCCTGAATGTCTGCAACTCGATGGGTTGAGACTCTCAGTGTGACTGCACAACATGGGTACTATCTCCAAGTTGTGGGATTTGCCACTTGAGATAGACCTCCAGAGGAAGTTGGTTCTTCTTCCTAATCCTAATGCTAAAATACTTCTAAGGAAGGAAATGCAACTATCTACTTCTAATCTAACAATGCCAGGGAGACAAGGAGAGAAAGAGAGTGAAAATAAAGAAATGCTACACCACAGAGATGATAACGCCAAGAAAAGGGGGTTACTGGTCACAAATCCAACTGCCTAAAAGGGAGAGAGGTGAGAAATGAAGAGGGTGGACAAGATGCATCACAAACCAAAGATAAATTTCACACAGAACACCACTTCAAAACCCATTAAACACAGCTCCCAAAACCTGTAATAGACATCATAAGATATGCACAATATACCTTGCTACGATGAGAGGAAAGAAGATACAATAAAATAATCAAGGATGGACAAGATGCATCAAAAAACACATTTTATTGCTCTATGAGATCACACAATACATCATCAGTGGGTAAGAAGCAAGAAAATTCCTTTACAAGCCAAGAGAGGAGGCTTAAACTCCACATTCTACCCTAAGGAAGAAAGAGAGAGGGGGGGCAGGAGAGAAGAATGACCAACCTTTAGAAAACAATGCCCCTCCATTACAATATATAGGAAGAATGAGAGGGAAAGGAGAGAAGAATTCTAATCCTGTTGTTCAACCACCTTCTGATATGCATTGAATTCACCTAAATCCAACCACCCCAAAAGAGCCTTGAATTCACCTGCTTTCAATGATGGGATTCTACTAGCAAAATGTCATGCCTCCATGTCTGTTCCTTGTTGGGCTAAGGAAGGAAGCCCATTACTTCATTATGGTGGTAGGTGAGAAGTGTTTCCTACGGCCTAAAAAATGGCTTTATCTAACCTAAAACATTAAATGGTGGTAGGTGATGGCAGAGGTGAGTGTCTGAGAGATTTCCAAAAAGTCAGATTTCTTGCCCAAATCTGAGCTCCTGAGTTGAAAGATATGGCCATTTGAAGGTTTCTATCAGGTGTTTATAACACTGGGATCACAATATTTAAAAATGGGTCCCCTTTTGATCTGGGATACATGTCAGCCATATTGGAACCACGTGGCAGCCTCCGCATCTTAAGATTTATCCCCCTCCTTTCATTCTTGAAGTTGCACCGATTGGACACTTGGTGATCTTCTCGGGCTCAAACTTTGACTATTTCCTTTGTGTTTTGGAAGTCCCTTCTATTTGGCGGTCCTAAATGTCTGACCCTAGACATATTGGAGGCTTTATGTAGAATGATCAATTTTAGGACCTACCTCTGGGTTTTACTTTTGAAGTTGCATGAGGCAAATGTGCACCTGGAGGCTTCTGTAGGCTCTTGGAATTTTCAATAGCTGGTATTTCCTTTTTAGGCCCTGGACACATGGAGGTGAGCCTGTAGCTCATTTGGGGACCCCCTTTATCTGCACCTTTGAAGTTGCATACAATGAGACATGTGGCGCCGTCTGCTGGTTCTCTAATTCGGAATTTTTAATGAGAAATAGTTCACTTTGTTTGGACCCTAAACCACGTGGAGGCCAACGCTCATTTGGAGACTCCTCCTTCGGATTTGAAAATGGAAAACAAAGAATGCGCTTTGAGACACGTGGAGGCTTCCAAAAAATGGACCATTTTATGGACTTAGTCGATTTAGGACTTTGAACTCTGGCCTTGCTAGATAGAAGATCTACCAATGGAAGGAGAGCTTAGGAAGGAAGAAACAAGAATGCTTAGGGGCCCATCTTGCCTTTTGACAAGGAATCAGGGATCTCCTGGCAGGAAGAGCTTGAGAGAACTATGTGCGTGCATAGGGTGCAAGGGGAAGGAGAAGAAGGCACTGTTAGACGAAGGAAGAAATATTGCACAGCGTTGGAGGAAGATGCCCAAGGGGGGAAATGGGATAGGGGCCCCAAATGAGACACTATGGAAGCTTGGGCATGAATTCCAACTGAGGAATTTTGGGTGTGCACGATGAAGAAAGGAAAGAAAATGACAAGATGACCTAATAAGCTCTAAGTTTGGAAGGTGTCTTAAAGGGGTGCACCTTAGAAGAATTGCAATCTTTTTAAAGGGAGAGTGTTGGATAGCGACACAACTTCTGTAAAGTGGGTCGTGTCGAGAAAGCCTAAGATGCCTCTGACCTGAAATGTAAAGCTTCAAAACCAGATTATGAGTAAAAGTCATCTATCAATAGTTTGGGATGGTTATTTGGATAACATTTCCATGATAAATACCTATCTCAAAATAAGATATACATCATCGATACCGTGACTTCTGGTCATCCCTCGGGCATGAATCTTTAAAATCAGCCTTCATAAGAGGCATGTTACATACATATATCAGTAGCTAATGAAGAGAGAGTTTTAACCATGGAGTAACTCACCCTCTCCTGGGATGCCTAGGGCTCTGTGCTTGGAGGAAGAAATAATAGCTGGTGTGAAGGGTCCACTTTGGGTGTATCACCCTGCTTATCTATGTGGCTGGTGCATATGATCTAATTTGACCGCCCTGATCTCCATGACCTAGAGCCTGTCTCATTAAACATCTAGTTGATCAAAGGGTGTAACATTGGGTCCTAATGTTACTTTCTTTAGTAGGAAACTCAAATAGCCCAAGACCTTGCATTCAACTAGCACTCATGACATCACACATCATCTCTGTGTCACGAAAAGCTATGGCTTCCTGTACAGCAACATCTCACTCCCCTGTCACTCTACCAATATCAGCATGGGAATACCTTAAAGCGGTGGCCTTCTGATCTCTGTCTACTGTAATAGTTTGGCCCTGGGATCATGCATGATCTCTATGAATAATAATACACTATACCTGAGCCTGGGCCTATCTCCCTAGACCACAATATAACCTTGAACATGACCTACATTTGATGTAAAGGATCATTTTCTCGAGCAAATCCCAGTTGTGCACATGCTAGCTGTAGTATCTTTACTGTCATCATCCCCCATCTCCACCATTAAGTTTTGCTTGGGATCTCAAAAGATCTGAACTTTTACTGTCACAACAATAGTTTGCCCTGTCCTGGTCTCGCTCAGTTGAAATACCTTCAATTAGAAGAGTACGACCTATGTAACTCTGTTGGACTTATTAACTAACTCGAATCCAATCATCTCCAAGATGGAGTATTCAGGTAATTGCCCTTGTTGTGTTTAACCTGATGTAAGGGAATGTGTACCTTTTCCTAGAAAGCATATTGAGGTAAATGTACAAGGAGCCAGGCATATCTCTTCCTTGTGGTAGGCCCCTTTGCCTATGATAAGGGTTGTGGTACACTATCTCTAGAATTCCTCTCCTTTTCCCACCCCCTTCATGACGTCCCATCAAAAGTATCATCATCATCCTCCTTCATCATCCTTTCATATCTTCCATCAATCATCATCATCATCATCATCATCATGGGTTGTTCATCAATCACTACTTCTTTGCATCCCCAATCATAGTTACTCTCACTCCAATGTAAGTGATCATCTTCCTTTATCTAGGAATTGTCAATTGACAAGGAAAAATTCTTTGTGGTTTTACACAAGCATAGTCTTTATACAGGTCTCAGATCCCTTCCTAAAGGTACCCACTTAAATACTGACGCTCATTGTAAATAGCTAAATAATGGCCATGTCTCTATGTGATATGTGGCCCCATATAACATACTCTCACGGGCCCTCTGAGAATACCAGCCAATTCCCTGAGTTCATCACTGGTAATGGTAATTCCAAACTGTGTTTGAAACCAATCAAACTCTGTAGAAATCCTTGCATATAATTACATAGTTCTAAACATAAAGGGAAAGAGAAGATCCATAGTCACTATATTTCTCGAAGCCATCCAATGAGGCCACTAGAATGTTTAAATGGCCTCCATACTACCATGGCATGCTATAAGTCATCTAATTCTCGGTGATAATGGTATTTGTCTCCCATATTTGACCACACATCATCGTCGATCGGAAACCAACCCATGCTAGAAGGCTCCTCTGGAGCTCGATCTCTCAGTACAATTATGGGATGACCAACCAATGAATGGTCCCCTGCCCTGTGTAACTCTAGCAGATTCCTACCATTCATCTTCTGATTGTAGTATGCTGATCAAGTGTAAAATACCAGTCATAATTGTTATCTGTATGTTGGCCCCAAAGGTAGGTCACAATGATACAAAAACAAGCACTCTTTCAGTAAGTCCAAGTGACTGCTGAAGCTTGACTTTTAGGGAGTGAAACATAATTTCAAAAGACCATTACATATTTTATACTATGACTTTAGTAAGCATTGAGATGTTACTACTTATATGCATAATGGGACTAAAATCCCATGCAGAAAGGTATATGGAGGCATACAAACGTACTAATAAGAATAAAACTAATCAATATACATGTTGCTGGAAAATTGTACAATTTCAACTCACCCTGAATAGAGGAATACAAATATGCAGGATACCTTTAAATTTCTGTAGTTTTAACAATTCACTTGCAAGTTGAAGCATAATCCCGTTATGCCATTTTAAGCTATGGTCTATTAGATATCCATGGTATAGATAGTGATCTATGGAATAGTCGACCACATAAGGCTTGGAAGCCCCAACATAGTGATTCATGTATAGTTTTACTTTATCTAATAATTTCTAGAAACAACTATATCAGTGATTTGTTCTCATCAAACTATTGCTTGTATAGGATTTATTTACCATTGTTATCTAAAGTTGAAGGGCATTATATGTCGCTTAAACTCTTAAAGTAAAAAAAAACTTGTTAGAAACCCCTTTTATATAAGTGCATATCATACTTCTAATGTTCTAAGTATATTCTTTCATGCATTGGGTTGATTCTAAAGAGTTATATTTGTTTAGATCTGATAGAAATTGTAGTGCTTAGTCAATGTTGGTGCATTCTTTACAAAAAAATTGAGGTAACATTTTGGCCGTTAATGCTTAATATTATATTTGGGTTTAACTCGACCTCTAGAAATCGTACGCGAAATGTATGATGGGAATGCCAAAGTGGGATATGTTATGTTTGTGGAGCCTATTTTCATGTTAGAGTATGGTACACCTTCCATGTGTTACACTCGGGTATTTCTAACTATACCGGGTAGTTCGCGGTGTTTTGGCCTTTCATTGAGAGACTTGTAGATCAGGTTGTTAGGTTGTGGAGCAAATTTTCATGTGTGAAAGTGTTGAAGACTGTACACTATGAGTATTGGGTAACCTTTATGGGCTTTTTTGGGCCATGGTAAAATGTGCCCGATATATCGGGAAAACGTGATTTTCTCATATGGGCGGGATTTTGACCCATAGGTTTATGGGACGGTTTTTTTTTTGCCCATGGTTTTGATACCCACGGTTTTGTAAAACTGCTTAAGTAGTTGTCTATTTATATGGTTTTATGCATATGATAGATGTATGAGCAAATACATTGCAGATGTGTTTTGAATTCGGGTGTGAATTATGTAGAGTTTTTTGAGCATAGCTCCAAACAGATTCGGGTATTGTATTGAGAGAGTGGTGGCTTGTAATAAAATCTGAGCAAGTGATTCTTGGTGGACGTAGCCCATATTGGGTGAACCACGTTAAATCTTGTCTCTCTGTGTTGTGTTATTTATTCTACACTTTTATCTGAGATCTGTGATATTTTTTGCATATTAGTTTCTATTGTTGCGATTATGTAAGGGATTATTTCGCATATTTTCTCTTATTTCCTAACACATATATGCCCCGCTTTCAACACGTACACATCCTTCTCAACATGTATGCTCCCAACCTCCATCAAACCCCCTAGCTATGCAGGACACATACATGTCCAGTCTGAAATCTATGCCTCCAAATCGATGCATGCACATGCACGTATGTGATTTTCCTTCCTCGACGCATACACATCTCCTTCAACAGATACACATGCACGTACCCACATTTCAATAGGTAAGCCTATGAATACCCTTGTTTTCGACACATGAACGCATGTGCATGTGTATTTTTTCCCTAAAAATAACTTAAAAAGTGCTAAAAATGTCATTAAATGCAAAAATTAACATGCAAGTATAGAGCACTCACAAAGGGTCCATCTGTTGCATCCCGAAGATGCTCTCGGATGTGGTCTGCTCGTCTCCTCCTCCTCAGAAGCCTCGTCCTCTCCCTCAAATGCTCTCACACTTGCTCGAGGTATAATTTGCAAGAGCTTTGCTAAATGAACTCGTCGTGATTGATTTACCCCCTAGGGTGGGTATATTAGGCTGCCGCGATGCCCCTGGGGCATGTTTTCTCTACTGTGATCACTCTGACACTTCTTCTGCTCACCGAAATAATTATTTTTCTTAGTTTTCCGCTACACTGGGGCACTACTTACCACCTAGCACTTATTTCTTCATCCTAGGGTATTTCTAAATATTTCTAGGCACTATTTGTCATTTTATTTTTCTTCTATTTTTGTCTACCGCCATGATTATTTTTAAATAATTATTTTTGGCCCATTTTTCTTCTCGTCGGGGCATTTTACTGCTACCCGACACCCATTTTCTTTAGTTTGGAATATTTTCATGTGCTTTTAGGAGATCCTCCATTTCTCGAAATTCTTCTTACTGATAAAAAAATTTAAAAATTGTAAAATCATTCAAAAAACCAAAAAATTGAAAATTTTCGAAAATTGACAAAATTTGGTAACAAGTTCATTTGCAGCTGAAATTAGTGTCTCTCACATGGAATTCATCTTGTATCTTGCTAAAGTTTTCACTTGTTTTGAAACAACGACTTGCGGATCACCCAAATCTACAACCATTTACAAAAGCTACATTGCTTACTTCCTCTATACTCCGGGGCACACCGAGTTTCCTGGTACTATTTCATCATGCACACTGCTTTTTCATTGGACCCTAGTGTCCTCCATCTTTCCCTTGCATGTATAATTTTCTTGGGGCATCATTTCTACCCTTCTCATTTATCACTGACATTTGGGGATTTCATCTTGATAGCAAAATATTTGTGTAACTATCTTGAATGTTCTTGGTTTGAGTGTGTGTGGTTGTACTTATTTCAATGTTAGATGAGTTGTTTTACTTCTCGTATTGCATTGCATTCGTGTATGTTGCATGGGATTGGTCATTTTTAGCAATGGAAATTTGTTTATATCTTGGATTTTTAATGTCATTTTACGTTGTTTTCTTATGTTCATATTTTAAGAAGGAGTGATGATGAAGATTCCTAGCAATATGATGAATAGAATTGTTTATATAGCACTAGTTCATGGATAGCTCAAAATCCCATTTCTTCTTATTTCTCTTCATTCTCACCTTTTTTCTCTTCACACTATCCTTTCTTCTGTTCTATTTTTTGATCGTCTTTCGAGTTCCTCCATCACCTTATCGAAACTTGAGGGGGCATCCTTCATTCGACTAATTTTTCTTCTACCTATTCAAAATTTTCTTAGTTGTTTATATTTGTGTACTTTCTTTGAAGTGACATTGCATACGGACCCTCAAAGAGGGGAAAATTTAGACACCTATAATTTGGTCTACATGATCTTATTATTAAGATCATACTATCTACCCCAGTCTCATGTTAATTTACTACCGTACGCTAGTAAAATACCCTTTCATAAACCTCTTCTAACACCCCTAAAACCATGATAATCTATCTCTAATCCTTCCTCTAAACCATGCTAATCCCTCTCTAACCGGCTTCTATAAGATTGTATTCCATTTAATTAACCTTTTTTAGGTTAATTAACCCTCCTATTTGACTTTCTAAAAAATATTGAATTTTTAAAACAAATATATTACTTTTGCAAAAAGCCACTTAGCTTCCCAAAAACCTGTTCACACTTCCAAATGTGTTTTTCTAAAAATCACTCTTCTTCATTTAACCCTTTTTAATCCCACATGCATCCAAAACATCCTTTTCTCAAATCCAAAAACTATAAATAGAGGCATACCCCTCCCACCTTTTCCCAAGAACTATTTCTCTTCTCTTTCTTCATTACTTTATGATTTCATTTCTCTCACTTTTCTCTCTAATTCTTCTAGAGTTTTCTTCATTCCTTTCCTTTGAGCTCTTTGATTTCTTCCTCTTCCCATTATCTCCTTTAAAATTTTTGCCTGTAAATGGGAGAATCTCTTCTTTTTTTGATTCTCTCTTTCATCTTTTTCTTTCTTTCTTTGACTCATCAAGACTAGCAATTCCTTCACTAGAGCTCTTAATAGGTCACCTTCTTCCTCAGCTATCATGGAGTAGAGAATTAATCTTCTTTAGTTCTCATAGTATACTTTTTTTCCTTTCCCTCATTCATTTTGTTAATCCGTTTTGGTACCACATACCCTTATTCCTTAGCTATTTCACAAATCTCTTCTTGGATTTTCATATTCTTGACCTGCACACTTCTCATCAACATTTTATAATGTAATTTTTTAGTCCTAAACCATTATATTCCATTGCATCATAACCTACTCATATTTCAATTGAAAATCATACTCAACCTAATGCTCCTAGCCTTGTAGATATATTCAAGATCCTAGAATGGATAATCTTGTGAAAATGGAACTTACTTGCCTTTAAATGCTTTACCAACAAGGTAATATTTATTCCTACCCTTTATGCACCCTATAATGTACTACTTCAGTCCTTAAATAGTCATTTTCACAATAAATTCTTCCATTCATACCTCTTTTTGTTCTGAAATACTCAGTAACTTTTTTGTTCCTTGTTACTAGTCTGTACCATGCAATGGTTCACCTCTCTCTTTTTGGCATTTAAGATCTTCCTTGGCTCCAGAGCAATTATTAAGTAACCTATTCAGAGCATCCACAGAGAAAATTTAGGCAGTTCATAACCTAGTATACTAACTTCACGATGGATTCAGGATATCATATTATAAACCTTGAGATTAGTTATTCAAGGACTGGGCTTGACTCCATACCTCTTAAGACTATGCTTTCATGGAAACTAGTATTCATCATCTAAATATTTGTAAATTTCCTCCCAAAATTATTTATAGGTCGCCATGATTGTTATCTTCGATATTCCACTTATTTTCTTGCACAATTTTAAAAGGCCTCAACCTTCCCTATATTTCTCTCACAAGGCTAACAAATGCTATTCCTAGTACATTGCTTCTGGTCACGAGTCTTGATCCCACAAGGCTATTAGTCACTAGGTTTTTATTCTCAGTCCTCAAGCTTTAAAGCTAGCAGCCATCTAAGGCATTAATAAGCACTAATTTAGGTACTTCCTCCTGCCCAAGAAATTTTATGGAGTTGTTTATAAGTCTATAATGTTTTGTGTTCTTAGGTCCTCCATTGAGATCTCAACATGTCAGGCTTAACACACTGTCATTTGCGATCCCCTAATGGACTGGCAAAGAAATATCATCAACATCTGATCTATCATCCTTGTTAGCTCCAAGAAATAATTTCATTTAACCTGTATTGAAATGCCTAAAATCTTATGACCAAAAATGGTGTAGAGCTACCCTTCATCCAACTCCCTACTTGCATCATTAAATGGGAAAAATTTGCAATAACTTGCACTAGGACTAGTTGATAATCGTCAAATTTTCTTAAAACCTTTAATAACACTTCAAGGAATGGAACCATGCAAAAAGTAATCAAGCAACATATACTCTAATTCAAAAGTCTATCAAACCACGGCAAATTCCATCATTCAACTTGATGTAATCAACCTGAAAGTAGGTATGGCATTCTCATACCTTGTATTTGTTCCACTAGTCCTTTGAGCATAGTCTTCAACTCTAGAGAATACTCAACATTGTGTCTGAACAATCCTTCCCCTAATCCGTAACTTCATGAAATGATTTTTCTAACATTTTTCCATTCACAAAATAGGATAAATTGCACCATTTCATCTCTTTTTTCCCAAACATGCTAATTTTACCTTATCATGATCCAAGCAACATTCTTGAACAATCATAAGAGAATAATTTCTTGAGGTAACCATATACCTTTCAATGCTTCCTATATATCATTTTTATACTTTTAACATGTTCTTTGAGTTTGGATGTTTAACTCCTTTAACTCCTAGTTCTTCAATTTTAGTAAATTTGCTTTCTTAAGCCTTACTAGGCCTGCCAAGATCTACTTTTGCTAATATCTAAGCTTGTGGTAAGTTTCTATGCACTAGAAAGGATTTTTGGACATTAAATAGGTCCATTATCATCTCATAGAAATTTCATGGACCAACTCTTAGTGAAACTCTTAAGTCCTTTGTAAATCTACCTCCAAAATTAGGTATACAATTGTGTAATACATCCCAGGCATGACTGTCAAAGAAGTTATTTAAAATTGTACAGTGGACATTTAATTTTCTTCAAGAATCTTCTAATACACTTCAATACATACCTCCATGCCTAATTTTAACTCAAAATATGAGGGTTAAGGGATCCAAATGTTTTGCCCTAGCTTGCATATAATGATAAACCCAAGGGCTTGTTTTAGCTAATAAAATTTGAAAAACTGATTCAAACCTACTAAATTTTGAGGCTCCAAGATCTATTTTTAAGTGACATCCATATGACTATCTTACCAGTGGATTCTAATCCCTTATCAAGAAAACTCTTAATGACACAAGTTTTCCTTCTTCTCTGACCTGGTAAAACTATGTATAAGACAATCTTGAGGGTTTCCTTTCAAGGGTTTTGAAATTTAAGCTTCAAGTCACTTCTCTCCACATGTACCAAATATATATGTCATTCCATAAGACATATCTTGACCATCATTATCATTGAATAACATGGCTATAAACCTCCATCAACCCAACATGCAATGACTGTGACAAACATTAAGGGCAGAGTATTCAAGGACTTTGACATTTGTTAAAAATATGAACATATAGTATTCCTTATTTTTTCATATAGACAGCCAATTCAATATTATTTCATCATATAATAGATAGTAGAGCAAGGGATTACCTAAGAAATATCTTTAACACACAAGGCTTGATCATTCATTAGATTTTAATTCTTCCACAATCTAGATTACACAAACTTCAGTCTTGGAATATGACTTCATAGTCTCTAACCATATTGGTGGATTCAATAACTTAAAATAATTCCTATAGAGTGTTCACAGATGTATCAAATATAATACATGGAGATACATATAAAGGAAAATGCTTGTTTATACTCACAATTATCCATTTCCATCACATGAATTCTTAACAAAAACTAAAATCAACTGTATAAAGATACTTTTACCATTAGATTCCCTATTCACAAACCTTCACTTGACTTGCTCCATGAAGTTGTATGATACAAAAACCACTTCTAGAATGAATTTACCATCATGTAGATAATCAGTCTTTATAAGAACCACACAAAATTTCTTCACCAAGAATGGGTTTTTCCTTTATTAAACTCCTTTTTCCAACCTCCCATTTGAGTTTATCTACTCCATATATCCAAGAATACCTTCAATCAGTTACATTTGAGAATTTTATAGCCTTCTAAGATAGTTACCAATCCTTTTTAGAGGATTTATTAGCCTTTTTAACCATCTATTTACCTTTTACACACTTAGAACACAAACCCTAACTAGACTTCCAAACCTTAGGTATAATATAATGACACAAATTAGACTTCTTATGAATTATAAGTCATTATTAAACTTATTCCATGCTTTAAAAATAGCTTAGACTCCTTTTACAAGCCAAAATCCTCCATAATGATCTTTTAAGAATTTAAATTACATTTTGAAGGGAAACCTCCTAATTCAAATTTCTTGCACACCTAGACAAACTTAGGCATTTGAATGGATCTACTAGGACCGTACTGACATCCTTCAATCCTTACTGTAGCTTATTCAACCCAAATTTGCATAATTTGATCAAAAAATCAAAATTGGCTTGTTGGAGAGAAGATGCTGCTGCATCACAGTCTTACTTAGTGTGTTGGTTTTCCGAGGGTGTTTGGCATGGTCGTGGAACCGACATAGATTAGATCTAGTAGTTCAACCACCTACATTTAATGAATCATGGCACCCTTGGCTTCTCCAAAAAGAAATGTGATGTGGGGAATGGGTTTGGTATGATGCTTGTGATTATTTTCAGATATTTATTGCATCTTATTGGTGGTGGTTGAAGGAGAAAATATTATTTTCCCTCTCTTTTACCTCCTCTCTCTCTCTCTCTCTCT
The DNA here is from genome assembly GCA_019776745.2 of Taxus chinensis. NCBI lineage: Eukaryota > Viridiplantae > Streptophyta > Pinopsida > Cupressales > Taxaceae > Taxus > Taxus chinensis. Next base: position 338,281 of record JAHRHJ020003465.1, on the reverse strand, counting down.
CTCCCTTTTTTTCTATATATTAGAATTTGGTGCTTGTTTGTAATGGTAGATCCTCTCAATTTGTAAAGGCACCATGTCAAAATGTTTGCAGGAGCATATATTAGTTACATGCTTCAAATTTGGACCTCTGCTATGTGTTTCCTTTCCTTCCTCCACTTCATTGTAATGTACTCTGCATATTTTAAGCATTAAAGTATGTTTTGTGGCTACTCTCTACCTTAGCTTGTTTTTTTTTTTCCAGTCTTGCCTCTTGTTTACACTTGTGGTGTGGTTGTGTATCTTATATCACTTTGTATGGTTTATTTTTTTGTTGTGATTTTTGAGAAAATGGAAAGTTGAATGATGTTCTGGGTTGAGGCACATTTGTTTACCCCTCACTTTTATCATTTTCAACCCATTTTCCTTCATGGAAATTGTTTCATCTTCTTTCTTTGGTGCTGTCAATACCCTTTAGCTTAGGATTTGCCTTTCAAGCATCTCTCTACCCCCCTAGTCCATTGGAATGTGTAGATTAGGATTAGTCAGTTGCATTTTCAGCAGTAGGAGTAGTTTTTTAGCTTTAGGAATAGTTAGAGGAACAAGCCTTCTCCGGAGGCTTTTATTAAGTGCAAGTCCCAAAACTTAGAGACAATCCCATTTTGCCTCAAAATCCTAGGTCTCTCATGATCTACAACAAGTGAAATTTTGAGCTCCAACAGTTCCATTGCTAAGACAAACATTCACATTCAGAATCCAATCTCCTCATCTCTTGAGCTCTTCTACAACTTACTTATCATTACACTCCATTTTTTCATTGAATATGAGAATATTATTAGATCAAAACAACATGAAACCTTTGATATTTATGACATAAATCTCAAATTTGAGTTTCATTTCTTTAGTTAAAAAACGTATGGAAGGGTTAGGATGTAAGTTCCAGTCTTGGCCAACCTATATGGTCTCGCCCCTTCACATTTAGGTGAGTACACAAACATGCTCACTTTTATATAGAGAAGTGTCATGCATTTTCTCAAAAAATGAGACTTTACGCAAGTTTGAGTGATGATAAGAGATACATTAGTTATTTTTTTTACAATAGTACAAATATACAAAATGAAGGATTTTGAGTGTAGAATGCCATTATATATTTTTAATTATATATATATATATAGTTTTTTTATGTTACACACTAGTTTATTTGTGCAAACTAACACATTACATGAAAAATTCACACATGAATGTATGATAATGAGATATGATTATTAGAATTTTTTTTGAATTCATGTTATATTTTCAATGTTGTAGTGAAAAATATTTTAAAAAAAATATAATTTTTAATTTAATTATTGAAACAAAATGTATACGAAGTTAACTATTTTTTGTCGCACACACAATATCTCAAAATTGGAAGTAATATAGTTAGAAAATAATATGTGGTTGTGTCAAGTTCACTTTTCAATAGCACAAGATATTTTTTAGAAATTTAGAAATTTATATTTATATTTTTAATTGTGTTTAAGAATTAAAAATTAAATAAAAACAACTCCTATGTCATTGAGAATTTCGAAAAAATAGAAAATAAAATTTTATATTTGAAAAGAAAAGAAGATTTAGATACTATGACATGTTAACTACACAAACCATTTTAAAAAATTCCGGAGAACCACATTTTCAAACTGATCATGATATGATTTCAACTAGGATCTTGAGGGCTCTTTGTATGATGACACCTCAAGAAGCCATCTGTCAAGTCCCCTCTTGTACAATTACATGATTCGTAAAGGACATACTGAGGTGACTTAATATTTAGGGTTCAATAACTTTGTTTAAATTCAAGGTGAGTGGGGATGCTCACTATAAGTAAAAACCCAGTACTCTGAACATGTCTGCATACCACTCGCTTGTGTTTACATGAAAAATACTTAAGGCAGGTCCTTTACCTTCATACATTTCAACTAGCACAAGATATGTTTCCTATTTTATTTTTTCTATTTTCTTGTTTTAAAAATGTGCATTTTATATTATGTGTTAGATATTGTAACCTTCTTTATTCTTGATAAATAATGTTATTGTGAATGGAAGACTAATCATAAAGTCCATATGTAGAGAGGGTTTTGGTCTTGTTACCTATTGACTGTGAGCATTATTTGGTGAATCTTGGTTCATTTAAACTATTGGGTATGATGAAATGTGATTTTATAAGTGTAACATACATAATTTGATAATGTAATTAAAGACCAATAAAACCTTAATGTGTCATTCCTCATGTTTAGTTTCCTTAAAGCTATCTCGTTTTAAGTGAGTCACATTTTGGTCATTTACGACTATTATGGGAGATGTGAAAAAGTGCAAGCTAAGAGTAGTGAATTAAAGTGGTAAGGGTATCAAGGAAGAGCTAAAAGATTAGTACATGAATGCATCTAGGACTATTGAAAGTAGATAAGTAAGTTCAATTGAACAAGATCAGGTATATGAAGAAGCAATCATTGAGCAATGCACGAGAGAGTGTTTTGAAGAGGGTCCTTTGAGAGAATTATATAAATTGTTATCACTAAACAAGAGAATAGTAATCGATGTCATGAGAAATTGGTATTGATATTGTCATGGTTGATTTGGATTACTTGCACCTTATTTTTAGTCAATCCATACAAGTGTTTTAAATCAATGTTACTAAATAAATGGGCTTTGTGCTCCATTGAAAAGATAGGGACAATTATGGGTTATTTCTAAATGAATAAAGTGGTGAAAATTTCATGCTCATGAAAGTATAACTTGAACACAAACGTAATTAATTAAAAAATGTTAGTGAGTTTTTCTTATGGTTAGGGTTTCCTTCCTTGGTCAATATATTGTAACTCATTTAAGTTTTGAAATATAAGAGTGATTTTATTGATATAAAAATGACAAAAAAATGCATGGTTTGATGAATGGTATGTGTAACTCAGTCACAAAGCAGGTCACATGTATGATTCGCTAAAAAATCACTCTGGAGGTTGCAAGGACTAATTCCCCCTAGTAAATGTGATTCCAACACTTGCATTAGAGTATATTTTGCAAAAACAAGTTTATAACTTTGAGCTGCACCAATCCTTTGTGATCCACTTCACCTCTACAAGTACCAAAATATTGAAATATGCGAGAAAAGTTCCATTCTTTAGCAAAAACTATCAAGTATGGAGTCAAGTGCACAAAGAGTCAAGGGATGATCAAGAGGGTTTGAATAATTTGGTGAGTTAGGTTTTATGTTTTTGAGTGCATAGAAGATTCCTCACATATGGGTGCAATGTGCGTAGAAATGGGTGAGATGATAGTGGTCCATACTCATTGGCCATGTAAATGGGTAGTCATGGAATGGTAAAAAATAAAAAATTGTGAGTTTTAGGTCAAGGGCATTAGTAAATGAGGTGATGTGGTGTCTTTTATCACCATTTTGTGGGGTTTTATATTTTTTAGTTAATTTTAACTTTTATTGTGTTAATTATGTTTATTTTGGTATTTTTGAATAGGAAGTGATGTGTAAGGTGTGTTTTCTAGGGTTGACAAATACATTTTCAACACATTGAGAGGCATTTGAATAAGTGAATATGAATCTGTGATACAAAAGGTATTAGAAATATCACCCTTCAACCTAGTTTGATCCTAGTATATCTATTATTGACATTGCTTAAATATTTGGTCATGGATGTACATATGAGTATTCATGGCATCTTAACATACACTTAATGATAATGAGGAATACTAACCATTACAAAACCTATGGAGGAATTTGGTATTCATGAAGGTAGACTGATTTTAAGTACTAGATAAGAAAGAAAATGGAAAATGAAAACTTAATGACGATGTATGCTACAAATCATGATTCATTTAAGATGAAAACTATTTACAATGATTTCTAGAATTCATAAATCTTGGTTCGGGTAATACAAAGGATAATTAGCTTTCAAATTATTTAAATTTGAAAAGTATGCCATTTTTCCATTAAGTGTCCTCATATGCTAAGGATGAAAGTGATGACTGAGCATCGATGAAGATCATGATGAGAAGATCCATTTGGTTGATAAGGGAAAGTAAATTCAAGAGGTTTGAAAACAAGAAAAATTCCAAGAAAAGACCATCTATTCAAAGAGGGGGTAGTTATTCATTTAAGCTAAAGTATTTTACGGTAATGAAAATCTAGTATGTTCATATGATATCAATTTGCTAATTAAACTTGAAACTAACTCCTTTAATCTAAAACTTGGTATGCTCTGTAAATTATGTTTAGTAATGGAACCATGCATGTTATTAAGTCTTCATCATGAAACACCTGCATTAGTTCCTTAAATGATGAAACCATGAATGAATCAAATTGCATACTAAGCCATTGTGAGCGCTCACTTTGGTATTACTAATGGTAAACAGTGAATTCTAGGGTTTAGATCATTGATTAATCTAAAGTCTATTATTTGGTTTCTACAATAATTGAGGATTTTTCAATCTCACCAAAAATGGATACAAGGAAATTTTTGGAAGACATAATACTATCTCAAATTTGATTGAATAGTGGATTGAAAAATAAGGAGAAAAGATACGCAATGGATTTAGCTAAATGATCTGAGTTTAGCCTATACTTTTCACATATGGGTCAAACAGAACTTGTCCCATGATAGTTCTGATATGAGAGGGTTATTTATGTAACCTTTTCTGAGATAATTTTACAAGTGGATGCATTGGGATAAGGGTAAAACAAATTAGATAGGATAATGATGCACTTAGAAAATGAAATCTTGATTTAAAATAGTTTAATTTGCAATGGCAATTCATGGGAATCGGGCATTTGGATACGTTTTAATCTGTCAAGTGTTTTGAACAGTTATATAGATGTAAGCTATAAAATCCACTTAATCGTGTCTAGATGCAAAATTCTATGATTTAGGATATCCAAGAGGAACTTACTTACAAGGCATTGGTTGGCGATTATTGATTTAAGTAGTGATCAATAAATTGATAACTTTAATTACCTAAGTAGAAGTAAACAAATTAACGAAAGGTCGTTAATTGACCCACCAATGCGGGGGGGCAGGAACTCATGTAATTAATGAAAGATGGTTATTAGCTAACGAATATAAAGGTAGAGCTAGATAATTAGGGATTAAATATAATTATGGAGCACTTAAGAATGATGGGAATAAGAGGTTAAATAGTGAAATCTTAGCATTATGAGAGAACTGCATAGTGTGGAAGGTGTTAAATTCTCATCTTTGGAGGTGTAACAAAGAGAGTTACCATATTTAGATATAGTAGAATGATAAAGACATGTGCAATTTTAATAGGGAATTATGCTAGAAAAATTTGTGATACTAAGTTGTTCCCTCAAGTATCAATGAAAAATTATAAAGTGGATTTTATTGAATTTAATAGATGAAGGAAACATATAGAGAAATGTTGAGAATGTGTGTAAGTGATCTAAAATGTTCTTGATTCATATTTAACAATTTTGTTCATATTGAGCTAAATTTGGTATCAACTCAAAGTCAATAATGATGTGAAATGGAATGTTTTTAAGTTGAATGTTCATGAGAATCTAGGAAATGGTAATATCCTGCTAATGAATGGAACTTTATTACATCATTTTGCATAAATAAGTAGTGTCATTGGGATTAGTGATGTACAGTGAAAACTAGTGTCATAATGACATTTGTATTTAAACCTAGATACAAACATTGTTCATTGTCCATAATGAGGAGCTCTATGCAGATACAAATGTTTTCAGACGATGAAAATGCAGATGAAGAACCATACATTTGAACTTAGGTACATTTGTAAGGAGTGTTAGGAAATAAGGGATAAAATATGCACAATAATCCCTCACAGAATCTGCAACAATAGAAAATAATATGCAGAAAAGAACTATTACAGATCTCAAATTAAATGACAGAATAAAATAACACAACACAAAGAGACAATATTTAACGTGGTTCACCCAAATTTGGGCTATGTCCAGCAAGAATCACTTGCTTAGATTTTATTACAAGCCACTTCTCTCAATACAATACCTAAATTTGTTTGGAGCTATGCTCAACAAACTCTACATAATTCACACTCGAATTCAAAACACATTTGCAATGTTACATTATCCTACCATATTCGTAAAACCATATAAGTAGACAAATTGCTTAAACAGTTTTTGTACAAAACCATATGGGTATTAAAACCATGGGCCAAAAACTGTCCCATAAACCTATGGGTAAAAAATCCCACCCATATGAGAAAAACAAATGGCTTGACTGATCCCCACACATGTTAAGGGCCAACATGTTTTGTTCAAAGATGCGCCCCCGAGCTAGCTACTAGAAAGGACTAGCCGCCCCCGAGGAAACTTAAGGTGAGAAAACTGTGGAAAGTGTATAGTACTCTTAGTGTACAAGTCTTATAACACTTTCTCACATGAAAACTATAGTGTCCAAAGTTAAAATCTCCCACTTGAAGACTACTTTTCCTCTGTAAAGCAGAGTTCTTAGCTAGGATGTATAGACACTCTAAATGTCACTATAGCAGACTTTCCTTCCTCCTGCTTATGCCCAACTCCTCAAGAAATTGCTATAACCAAATCATTTCTTTGCTTCCCTCTGTGGCAGTGACATACTCAGCCTCTGTGGTTGACAAAGCCACCAACTTCTGTAGTCATGAAATCCAGCTTATTGATGTCCCACCTACACTGTAAACATAACCTGTCGTGCTCCTCATGTTGTCTATATCTCCAACCATATCTAAATCTACATAACCACACAAAGTGGTGTCTAATCCACTGTAGCACAAAACTATCCCCATGGTCCCTCTCAAATACCTGGTGGATCTAATTTACTGCCTGTCAGTGATCTTTACATGGATCACTCATAAATCTACTCACCACTCCCACTGAATGGGTAATATCAGGCCTGGTGAAAACCATGGCATGCATCAAACTTCCAATTGCTAATGAGTAAGGTACCTTGGACATCTGGTTTCTCTCCTGCTCTATCTTGGGACACTGCTCCTATGATAACTTGAAATGGCCTGCCAAAGGAGTCCCAACCGGTTTAGCATCTTGTATATTAAACCTCTCCAATAATTTCTTAATGTACTCTTCCTGAGATAAAGTCAGCTTTTTTGTTCCTTTCTATCCCGAGATATCTTCATACCAAGGATTTGTTTGGCTGCCCCCAAATTCTTCATAACAAAGGATTCACTTAGCTGCTTCTTGAGTACTTTTATTTGCTGTATGTTTTTACCTGCAACCAACATGCCATCCACATACAGGCAAAGGATAATATAACTGCCATCCTCAAATTTATTTATATACATGCAATGGTCAGAATGACATCTAATATAACCTTATTCGTCCATCATGAAGCTATCAAATTTCTTATAATTAACGTGGAGCTTGTTTCAAGCCATACAATCTCTTCTTCAGTTTGCACACCATCTCCTCTTTACCTTTGACCTCATAGCCCTCTGGTTGTTGCATATATAGTTCCTCCTACAAATCACCATGGAGAAATGTAGCATTTACATTAAGCTGTTCTACGTGCAAGTCTTTTGCTACAACTATTCCTAGAATAGTTATAATAGAAGTCATTTTTACTACAGGAGAAAAAATCTCATCAAAATCTATACATTTTTTCTATGCAAATCCCTTGACCAACAACCGTGGGCCTTGTATCTTTTCTTACCTCCTTCTTCCTTTTTGAATCTAAACACCCACTTGTTCTATAATGCTATTTTTCCTTCGGGTAGCTTCACCAAATCCGATGTCTGGTTCTCCATGAGAGCTTGATGCTCCTCATTCATGGTTTGCTCCCACTTCTTCTTGGCATCTACCTATATTGCTTCATCAAAGTATCTCTGTGCTCTCCACTATCAGTGAGTAATAAATAATAAAGATAAGGAGAAAAATGTTTAGGTATCTCTTCTTACCCTAGAAGACCTTCTCAATATATAGTTTTGGGTTCCTTTCTGACACCCCATTCTTATTGAGGAGGTTCCTAGAACTGATTCATGTGTCACTTTCCCATCCAGAAGATCCTCTACCGCTGCATATTCTTTCTTGGATTCTTAACCAGTTTTCTTGCAACTGCCACTTATACATGAATTTCTCATTAAAGACCACATCCCTAGATTGAATGATTTTCTTGTCCTTAATACTCCAACATTTATATCCAAAGTCATCATTGCCATAACCAATGAAAGTATCATTTTTTATGATTTAGCCTCTAGCTTGGTCCTTTCATCTTTGTCTATATGGAAAAACACCTCACATCCAAAGACTCTAAGAAATAAATAATCAACTTTCTTACCATACCAAGGCCTCCCTAACTATGCCTCCATCTAAGGCACTTGAAGGTCCTCTATTTATCAAGTACATCAACTTCTGCTCACCACTTCTGCCCAAAAAGAAAGAAGGCTAGTCCTGCATGTAACCTCATGCTCCTAACATCTTCCATTATTGTTCTGTTCATCCTTTCTGACACCCATTCTACTGTGGAGTTCCTAGAACCATCTTTTGCCTGTGGATTCCATTCTTAGAACAAAATCATCAAATTCATTGCTGTAATACTCCCCTCCATTATCTGACCTAAGACATTTTAGCTTAAGACCTGTTTCATTCTCTACCAAGGCTTTCCATTTAACAAAAGTGTCAAATACATCAGATTTGTTTCTAATACAATAAACCCAAACTTTCCTTGTTGCATCATCAATAAAAGTAACATAATAACTTGAACCCCCAAGAGATGATACCTGAGCTGGCCCCCACACATCAGAATGCACCAACTCTAACTTACTCTCTTTCTTTGTAGGTCCAACCTTGAGAAAACTTACTCGCTTTTGTTTCCCATATATGCAGTTCCTCACAGAACTCCAAACCTATTTTTATATATCCAGGAAAATCCTTCTTTATGATATCCATGCCCTTATGGCTCATATGACCAAGCCTATAGTGCCACAATGTTGTATCTACTTCTGAAGCCACAAGATTACAAATATTAGTGCTATAAGTGGTTAAATACAAGGTTCCAACCTTCTTACCTCTTGCCACCACAAGAGCACCCTTGGTAACCTTCCAAGAGTCTGCTATAAATATCACAATACAACCATCACTTCCCAGTTACCCTGTCCGATATCAAATTTCATCTTAATGTAGGCACATGTATGACATCCTTCAATAGCCAAGTATTCCCATTTTGCATCTTAACCTGAACAGAACCTTTTCTCAACTATGCTGCAAGGCTCATCATCACCAAGAAAAACATGCCCAAAATCTCCTTGAACATAATCAACAAAATAATGCCTATGTGGAGTAGCATGGAAAGAAGCCCCTGAATCTAAAACCCAAGATTCAGTAATATTATGCAAAGAAAGAATCAAAGCATCCTGACATACATTACCTGATTGCCACATTTGCCTCCTTGTTTTCTTCCTTGTTGTTTCTTCTTGTCCTGAAGCTCCCAACAATCCTTCTTTGCATGCCCAGACTTTCCACAATTCCAACATACTATCTTGATTTTGGATTTTGACCTTGCCCGATCCTTTGATTTTCCACGGCTTCCTCTATTCTTTTGTCTCCCTCTAGTTTCCACTGTCAAAGCATTCCCTAAAGTAGAAGATTCACCAGAGCTTTTTCTTTGCATTTCCTCACTTAGAATCACCCCTACAACATCCTCAAACTTCAACTTTGAGTTAGCTGGAACTGAGTTGCTTACCACCATTACCAGGCTATTCCAACTCTCAGGTAAAGAGCATAGAACTAATAAAGCCCTAACTTCTTCATCAAATTCTATTGTAACTGAAGCTAGCATATTTACAACCATATTAAAATCATTTAGATGATCTGCTACTAAACCATTCTCAGAACATCTTCATATTAAACAACTTTTTCATTAAAAATATCTTATTAGAGGCAGAGGGTTTTTCATACAACTTCCCTAATGCATCCATCAATTCTTTTGTAGTCTTTTCCTTTGAAACATTAAATAATGCCGAAGATGTAAGACATAGCCGGATTGTCCCAAGTGCCTTCATATCCAAAAAATCCCATTCCACATCTGTCATGCTCGAGGGTTTGTTCACCTTCTCAGACAATGGAATATAAAGATCCTTCTGATAAATGTAATCTTCCATCTACATGTTCCAAAGATTGAAATTCTGCCCGTTGAATTTATCAACCCTAGATCTTCCATCATCTGTTATAGCTCCCACTCAAGATAAAACTTTCCTTGCGATTCAACACTTCAACAAACCAAACCAGGCTCTGATACCAATTGTTAGGAAATAAGGGATAAAATATGTGGAATAATCCTTCACAGAATCGCAACAGTAGAAACTAATAAGCAGAAAAATATTACAGATCTCAAATAAAATTGTAGAATAAAATAACACAACACAAAGAGACAGTATTTAACGTGGTTCACCAAATTTGGGCTACGCCCACAAAGAATCACTTGCTCATATTTTATTACAAGTCACCGCTCTCTCAAGATAATACCCAGATCTATTTGGAGCTATGCTCAACAAACTCTACAGAATTCACACCCAAATTAAAAACACATCTGCAATGTTACATTATACCTACCATATTCATAAAACCATATAAGTAGACAATTGTTTAAGCAATTTTACAAAACCATGGGTATTAAAACCATGGGCCAAAATCATCCCATAAACCTATGGGTCAAAAATCCTGCCCATATGAGAAAAGCATGTTTCCCGATTGATCGGGCATGTTTTAAGGCCCAAATTTTTTTTTTGGGGGCTACCACCCTCGGACCCCCACTTAAGGCTTGGCCCCAAACCCCGGTGAGACAACTATGGAAAAGTGTATAGTACTCTTAGTGTACAATCTTCAACACTTTCTCACATGAAAACATGCTCCACAACCTAACAAGAAGGTTGTAAATAATTTTTGGAGTGTGATAGAATGCTCAAGGTCATGTGTATAGTGTAAGGAGTCCAAAATGAATCAAATTCAAAGGAAATAGATGACTATTCTATCACAATCAAGAGGAGAAGCCTAATGTGTGCACAAATAAGTTTTCTAATAAGGAACTTTAGCCAAGATTGTAGAGAGAATTGGAAAGAATATTGAGAGAGAACTGATGTCGTAGTAATATGAAGGATATGAAGATCAAACCAAGACTTAGAGGGGTGAAAAATGAGTATAGGAAACAATTAAGTGTTTATAACAAACGATTGACCTTGAGGAGCTAAAAGTGGAAAAGTAGTATGTAAGGAGATAATAGTGTGTTGAAGCATTGAAAAGGAATTTTATAAGTTTAACACAAGTGAATGAAGGAGTTGGAGCGGTTGAAACAGTTGAAAAGCCACAAACCCTAAGAAATGGCTTGAAACCCTAGATTAAGCCTAAAGGAGACCTAGAATAAGGAAGAAAGTTGAGTTGGGAGTGTTAAATAAAGAGTTAGATCCTAAAATTTTGTAAAAAGAACAAAGACTATAATGGATATCTGAATCAACTTTTACTTTGGCATGAAAGTTTGTAGTTGTATCTGAACACTAAGCTTTGTTTGCATTTATGGCTAGAAATTAGGTCTATATTGGAACAATAAACTGAGAATAACATTTCTTAGACTTGGAATCATCTTATGAAACTTTTTAGTATCTTAAATTAGATAAAGGGGTATTGGAAAATATTACCAATGAAGCTTGACTATTGATAGTTTTTGTTTTCCATCAAAAAAGGTATTTTGAAGGGCTAGTAGTAAATTTAAGGTCTAGAGTGAGATTGGGTAAAATTAAAGTTTTGAAGATTTTCCAAGCATTTGAACATGATGGTATGGTGAATTCAAATTGTTCTAAATAATTTTTGGGCTTTTAATTAGTTGTATATAACATTTGGTGAAGAAAAACAAGTTTTTAGATTCTTGAGAGAGTTGAATTCTGGTATGGTTTGATTGATGATTTCGAAGTACTTTTTCTAACTTGTTGATTGGCTATAATGGATTGAAAAGTCTCTACATCATTTGGAATTAGAACATGTTTTTGCTCTAGTGAAAAAGAAGAAATAATTTGAAAAGAATAATAAGTGAAGAGTGAAAGGAATAATGAGCAAGAAACCTAGCCTAGAAGGCTTAAAGAAGGAATAAGAAATATAGAGGAGGTCAAAGGTGAAACAAACTTGGAACATGAAAACAATATTGGAAAGGCACCAAAAGACTAGGTAATAATACTAGGTGAGGTGTGGAGAAGAAGCAAGTTGGAAAAGATTTGCTTGAGGATAGAAGAAAAGAATGAGAAAAGGAGAGTAAAATGAGAGGTTTCTTGTCAAGTGACTACTAAAAGAAGATGAAAAAGAGTGAATGAAATATAATAATGAATAATGAGGAGTGGATGGTAGATATTAGAGATTTAAAATCAAATTTGCAGTGGATAATAGGGAGAAGAAAGGAATAAAACCAAGTTTTGGTATGGAATATGAAGAAGAGAGTGCAATGGCATATCCAAAGGCTTGTAGAAAGAAAAATACGGAAAATGAAGGCTTTGAAAAGAGAGGAAAGAAGGAATAAAAAATGCATGGAATATATCTTATGTTGTCTAGAAGTGGGAGAGATACTTAGTGAAGATGAAGAAGAAGCTAGTGAAGAAGGAGAGAAACTTGAAGATGGAAAATAACTCTTGCAAAGAACTTCTCAAGAGACTAATTAACCTCAATTTTTTCAATTTTATAGTTTTATTTTATGGGTGAATGAAGGTACTCAAGATGAAGAGATAAAGGCAAGAAAAAATTACTTGAATGAAGAGTTAGAGATCAAAAATGAAGAAATGCAAGGAAAGGAAGTTTGTGAACAAGTTAAAGCTCAGTTTGGAACAGTCAAAGGTGATAATGCAACTGTTAATGTGATAAGATGATCATGGAAAGATCTTAAAAACATGTGGAGATGGTTTAGTGGATAAGATGAGGTCAAAACTAAAACAAATCATAGAGAAACCTTGGAAAGTGAACTAAACAATGAAGAGGAAAGTATGGGGAAGATCCACAAAAAAAAAACAAAGCAAGAATACAATGATCTAAAACCAATTACAGAGATAACCATGGAGGTTGATCAAAAAAAGGGTGAAGAAATCAAGTTTGTGAAGAAAGCGGACAAAAGTGAGACTAGTTTGTCTCTAAATTTTTAATCTAACAATGCTCTTAGCTATATATGTGCAGGTATAGACCACGAAGATGATAAGAACCATGCAAATTAAGAGAAGATACAATTGACATATGAATAAGAAGATAAAGATGGAGAAAGAGAAATAAGGTATATTAGCTTAGGTTTGGTGAAATAAGGTGATGTAAGGGTCATCTATGATCTCTTCCCAAGATATGTAACATACTCTTCTTTCGAATGTTGAGATATCAACTCACCATTAACCCTAGTTGGGTTGAGAAACCAGATGTAACTAATTCATGATTTAAAAAATGTTTTATATTTGAATGGGAGAGACATTAAAAAAGGAAAAAAGGTGTAGAGAAGGGTTGGAGAGGAGAAGACATCTGTCACAGAGATTTGAGGCTATTGAAGCTTTGGAAATGTCTTGATAGTTATCAAATAAAAGCTTCTTTTATTCAAATTGTGTATAGCTATCTAAATATAGTATTATGAATGCTAGTTTATGAATGCATTTTGAAAGAAATTGATGTGATTTTTTTTTTACAGGGCGAGAAGGTTGGAAAGAACTCAAAGAATCCGTGAAAGTACATTGACATTGCTTGAATGACGATAAGGATAGTTTGATACAAAAGAAAGAGAAATTGTGTAGAAAGGTAAGGAATGAAATTGTGCCTTATATGTCTTTGTATGAATGAAGATAGATATCTCATAGGGTTATAATAATTAATTTTTTTTTTTTTAAGCATGGAATGACATTATTTCAGATATTAGAGATTGTGTGTTAGTGTTTGAGCAAGAAATTGTGAACTCATACTAAAAATGTGTATACCATGTTATGGAGGGTTTTGGACTCTAAACCATCTTTAATATTTAAGGAGGTTCATAAAATTATATTTTGACATGATGATTGATAAACATGGGAGTGTATAGAATCAAAAAGATGAGTAAGGATTGAGAAGACAAACTTGAATGGTAACAATGAAATAGAACTCAAAATTTGACTGTGAAATTTGCATATGACTGTCATGAACATGTGTGAGTGTGAAATTTGAGTGAATACCATTTTATCTTGATTTTATACAATGAGATGATGATAGAGAGGTGTGAAAAGGAGTGAATGTGTGTTTGAATTTGGAAAACCCCATGAAGCCTAGTTGAGGGTAAATTACTCATAAACTGTCATGTACGAAATGAGTTTTGTTCTTAAAATTGTATTAAGGAGAATTTGGTATAACATTGTGAAGAAGCATTTGAAATTTATTACAAAGGTTTTCTTAGTATGAAGAAGGTATAAATTACATTATTAAGAAGTCTTAAGGTGGTTAACAAGAAAATTCAAGGTTAATGTGCAATAACACAGTCCTGGTAGTGTTAACAAGAGTTGAGAACGTAAGAAATGGAAGAGTCAATGATAGTTAGTCCAATGAATTCTTGAAGGAACCATGTGAGAATTTATAAATGGGTAAGTGTGTTAAAATTTTTAGGAACCATTACAATTTATAAGAAAGCTTAGTTCTTGAAAAATGTGTAGGTATAGTCCTAACCAGGAAATTGTGACAGTCATGGCTTAAAGAGAGTTCTAGTTGTCTTTAAAGAGAGTATAATGAGTAAAACCCTTAACTCAAGAGTTGGATAAGGTTGTTAGATGAAGAGGAAGACTTAAATGAGTTTGAAAAGGTGATTTAGAACCAAGGAATAAGAAAACTCAGAAATGACAATGATATGCTCAAGTTGAGGGTTTGAAAAGAGAACTTGTGTGTGCACCCAATTTTAGGACAATCATCATAACTTTTTATTCCCACCTCCAAATGGTCTGAAGTTTTGACTATAGAAGGATGATGTCTATGTGAAAATGGTTTTTAACCATTTTTGTTTCTAATATATGTTTATCCAGAGTTATGATGAAATATCAGTCTCATACTATTAAGAAGCTTAGTGAAGACCAAAGTTAGAAATTTTTCAAGAATGATGTTTAAGAAAAAATAAGCCTTAAAATGGTGTAAAAATGATGGTATGAAGTGGTGGAGAGTGCTCATGATGTTGACTAAGTTGATAAAGATCAAAAACCTAAAATTTGACTCAAAACCCTAGCTAAGCTTACATAAACAAGCAAAAAGGAGGGTTTTAGTGTTGGGAATGCTAGAAAAGGAGTTGAGAAAATTCCAATGGTTGAAAAGAAAGAACAAAAAAATGATATCCAAAAATATAATCCATTTTGATTGGCTGTTTGTAGATTGTTCCCAGTTTGGAGATTTGTTTAGAGCAAGGATGATTGCCAAAAGGGCTAGAAAAGCTAAAAAGTGTATAAAAGAAAATAGATGTGAAGTTTTGATCTAAATTTTTTAGGCATGATAATGGGCCAAATGGGTAGCTAAAAATATTACCAGTTAGGATTGAAAGGGCGTGATTTGTGAAATTTGATAGATTTTGTCAATTTGTAGGGCTACAAGGGCTTGTGAAGGTCAAAAAGGAAAATTGTGAAGGATGGGTTTGTGAAATTGATTTGATGGTTGGAACAAGTTTGTATGATGATATTAAACATGTTAAGTGATTTTTGAGTCATGGTACAATGTTCTAATGTATTTTGGCATATTCAACAAAATTTGTCTTGTTGAACAAAGTAAGAGCTCATCGATTTTGGTGAATGAAATAGTGGAGATTGCGACTTCTAAGAAAAAAGTTTGGATGATTTGAAGCATGTATGCGGGGCTATGCATCAGGTGAGTTAAAATTGTTTTAAATCATTTTGAGCTTTCAATTAGTTGTATATAGCATGTGGTGAAGAAAAACAAGTGTTTGTCTTCTTGAGAAAGGTGAAAATTGGTATGGTGTAATTGATGATTTCATAGTACTTTTGCTAACTTTTTGATTGGTTATAGAGGATTGAAAAGTCTCTGCATCACAAAATTAAGGATTGTAATCATGAATAGAGTAATCTAAAGAGAGGAAATAGAGAGAGATGATAAAGCACAAGTAAAGGAATGAATTGTATTGATTCAATCTAAATGGTGTCTAGACAAATCTATAAAATGAAATTATCTCAAAAAGACGTCATTCGTAGATCCTAAAAATTTCTTCTAAAATCTTATTTGGGCCAGGTATGATGGAAAGTTCTAGGTTAGATATCAAACATGTATAATAGTGTTCAACCCATTTTGAATAACTTTATTCCACATGATTTTTTTGGTGTACATTTTCTTACCTTTCCCCTATTGTAACCTTTATCAAGAAATATGTGATGTTATTGGATAATTCAATATATATCTTCTCATTTTCCCAAACCCTAATATCACTTGAAATAATAGAAAAGAGGGATCCAAATTATAGGGCCATACCAACATCACATTCCCCACATCTTATGAATGTTGTGCACTATATGTTGTAGATCAAGGATCATGTAATTCTCCCAAATCAAGTGAAATATTTGTGGTTCACACGTTTTTTTAATGTTAAATAAATGCAAACTATGAAACCAATGTGAAACTAAAATGATCCTTCATTCAACATGAGACACTTGACATGTGTCTGAATTTGGTTTGGGAGTGCTTCATATTTATAATTCTTGTCTTAAAATTCTCTTGAGAGATTTAGTATGTGTATAAGTCTATTTTCTATAATTATGTCCAAGGTTCCTTATGTGGTGATAGATTATAATGACCTTAGGGTTCAATTATATATATACAAGATTATAAATTGGTTTCTAGTGTAAGACAACTTGAAAAGAAAGCATAGGTCGACATGAGGATAGTGTCAAACTTTGAAAATTGATTATTACACATGAAGGGGATAGGTTTTGCAAGAGCTTAAAGGTTCAACATAGAACCTATCTACGGGTTCCTAACCTAACTAAGGGATCAATAATCAAATAATACTAAAAATGATAAATGTCTATAGAGTTATATTGATGATCCTAGGAAAACTAGAAGTGATCACGAGTATGTAAAATTTATAGATAGATGTAGACAAGGGGATATAAAGGTAATCAAAAGGATAAGTATGTGTTAGAAGAAAAAAATATTCCTCACCAGTCTAAATTTCCTATAAGATGTCAACACTAATGTTTCTAAATGTATCAGAGATAAATATAGGTTATTATATAGTCAAATGTATACACAAAATATTATGAAAAAGGATAATGCAACATGTCCATAAATAAATAAGTGTAATTAAATAAGATTGTGTACATTACCCCTTGTAAATATAAAAATAAAAATATCATTTTTGTAACAATAGTTCATCTAAAATAGATATTACATTTCAAATTTGTTACGATTTATAGTCCATATTAGAATAATTAAGGGACAAGCTAATAATGAATATTAGATATAGTTAGTATAAATGTAATAATGCCAAGAATGGTTTAGGTTGGATAAATATTAATTCAAAGAGAGAGTGCACTATTGAAGACACCTACTATACAATTATTAGTCACTAATAGCCACTTGTTTGTACCTCTCTTGTGGAGAAGGGTTATAATGATCCTTGGAGATAAAATGAGAGACTTTGACATTAAAAATAAGGACATAAATCTATTCATGCTGAATACCTATATTGTATAATTTTAATGTGTTCATATACTTATCGATTATTGGTCTAAATTAAGTAGTATTGTTTGTGTCAACCTTTATTCTCTTTCTCCCCTTTCCTTTTTCTCTTTGTTTCCAAATGTCTAGTGTCTTGTATTGATTATCCTGGGATACTCTTGGACCTTGTTTGAAGTTTCTCAACACACCTAGTCATATCTTTAGCATCCTCACACCCCTAGGGATTTTCAATGTCCTCTTTTGGTTAGGGTGCACCTATATTTTAAATCTCATCTTCTTCACTTTTTAGTCATTATTTTTTCATTTTTATAGGTCCAAACCACAAACATGAAAGCTAAGAATGCAAGGGGTTGACTATGGCCAAAAGCATGGGAGGAGAGAGAAAATGCTAAGGAATAAGGGAAAACAAGAATATTAGAGATAGTTTAACAAAGAATGTGGCACCAATAAGGGGAGAAGGAAATAAGGGACATAAAGGAGAGTTGATAAAACATTGTCAAAACATAAATGAAAAATCGAAGTATAATGACACAAAGCAATATGCAACAATAAGAGTGTAATGCACATATAAATACACTAATAAGATGGAAATTAACTAGTCCTATACCGAATTCAGGTGTCTACATACATGTACACATGAGCTAGACATGAACAAGTCCCGTACCAAATTTAGGTGTCCAAATATGTGTACATGTTTTATTATTTCCAATTGATTTAAAATAAAAACATTTAAATGTATTAAAAAAGTAGTTAGATCTAAGCAGTTAGTTCACCCTTAGTGGCACAACATGGCTCAAACTAGTGGTCTTGAAACCTAAATTTATAAAATAGAAAAGAAAATGATTAGTTCAAACTGAAAAAGTGTATTTACAAATAATATCATGCAATGCAAAAATAATTGTTATTTTTGAAGGGGTAACATACCATAATTTGTAGGCTATGAAGTGTTCGTCACTATCACTCATATTAGTTATATTGTATCATTAATTTATTTTAATAATTTTTGTATTAAAGTTAATATTTACTTGTAATTTGATGTTTAGAATGTTTTGTGAAGTTCATTGTTTCATTTTAAAAAATCATTTTTCAATATTTGTTAAGTTGAAATCTATCACAATTTAGATCTTATGTTGTTTAAATATTAATGACTAAATAGTTTAGATGTAGAAATTAAATTGACACATTTGAAGTGTGTGAAATTGAGAATCATTGGGGGGCATTTTTTGACATTTTTCTAACTCAGTTAAAAGGGTTGCAAGTTCCTTGTTTGATACTAGGAGCTAGGATTTGTTGATGATATTTATCTCTAAGAAGCTATCCTAGTACGTCCCAAGTTGGACGTTAGACTGTGTATACAAAAGGTTTTTAAAGTAATCTAACGAGGGACCTCCTAATGTATATTGCACAACTCCTCTATACACATGTTGGATAAAGTATTCAATATATGTATGAAGGAGCCTTATGATCATGATATGTTTATGGACCTAATATTTAAAATAATTGAATTGTATATTGATCTTTGTGTCTATTTTGATTTTGAATTTCTAATCATGATTAAAGTGATTTGTTTTTACAGCTATATCAAATAATATGAGGACTAGGTGTTAGTCAAACATCCAAGTACCCCTTGACTCTCCCACATAGACATTGTTTATTAAACAAATTCAATGTGAAGAAGAGTTTTGTAGAAAGCAGTTTGTAATTCACATTGTCCATCATATATGCCCGAATATCAATATTCCTGAGATAAAAGATGGAAGTGTGAAATTTTTTAAAGTTAATGACCCTCTCATAGTTTTCATTTCTAAGTTTAAAACATCACATTCATACTCCAAAGGCTTTGGCCTAATTTATGACACTGTTGAACATGCAATTCAATATGAACTTGGGAAAAAGTTAATACAAAATGGGATTAATGTTCCACATCCTAGATCTAAGAAGGAATGCCCAAATAGAGAAAAAAAGATATGGTGTTAAGAAATTCAATGGTGGAAATAAAAATGTAAAATAGATATTTTCTTTTAGGTGGTAGTGACTTTTGTATTGACATTGCAAATTTTATAATCAATCAGGTTATTATTGTAATGAAATCAAATTATTATTTTTACTTCAATTTTGTAATCAATTTTGATTTGTTTTGCTTTTTAAACTTAGTTTCATTTGTTTCCTTGAGTTTAAATATGAAATTTGAATTATTTATTTTATTTCAATGTAGTAATCAATCAAGTTGTTTCATTTAGTTAAATTTGTTTTAATTTTTTAGTGTGAAATTTAATTATTATATTTACTTCAATTTGGTAGGATTTTTGGTATATAATGGGTCAAAAATGTATAAGAGTGAGGAAGGTTGATTGAAATAGAGACTCTGAAAAGGAGAAGCAATACAATGAAAATAGAAACATAACCAAACAAGTTTAAAAAGGAACAAATTGCTATTTAAGCTCGTGAAGCTCTTCAAACTCAGTAAGCTCTTGAAGTTATTCAAACTCAACAAGCTCTTGAAGCTATTCAAACTGAAAAGTGAAACTTTCAAAACAACAAGAAATTCAAGAACTTATTTTCAAGCTCAAGATATAACAAATGAAGAATTTGAATAAAATAATGAACAAATAACAATGGCTGAAGATGTTGATTGTGCTCAAGAGAGAGGAGAAGAATTTTTTTCTCTAAATGGAGAATTACCAAACTTGAATAATATTGAGAGTATGGATGAATCTAGTTTATTTTATATTGTTGAAGAGAGTAAGTTGAATCCTGTAAACAAAATAAAGTCTCATTCAACGAAGATGTACATAGATTATTTTCAAAACAAATCTTTATTGGTAGTAGAGACTTTTTAATAGTAAGATATGGTCCTTGTTTTTGAGTTGTTGGGAGTTGATTCAAAAGCTACTAATAACATGAAAGATATCATAGTATAAAACTTACATAATGCACTTGATATTATTGGTAGCTTCTCTCATAGCAAAATGAAGGCCTTTCTACAGGTTTCTGCAACACAGATCAAGATAATAACACAATTTAGTGGGTTCAGAAAATACACAATGGCACAAAAAATTGATGGGTCACAACAATTGTAAATTATCATTACTTTAGTGGTTTAAAAACTATCTTAAGGTATTTGTCACAACATTTAAATTCTCTTGGTAAAGGTAGAAAAACTATCTTCAGGTAATGGAAGTGTAGGGTTAAATTGGATGAAAGAACAAAGGGAATTGGGAATTGACCCATGTAGGGTCCTTGAAATGAAACAAATTTCTAATCAAATTTATTATTACTGATATTGGAAAAAAAAAGGTAAAATACTTGTGCCTCTTCCAATGCTAAGGGTGTCTTTACAAATTAGGGTTGTTCCAAGATTTTATGAAATTTCAAAATCATGGAAAGAAACTCATAAGTGCAGAACAACCTTCTTAAAGATCTCAATGTCTGTTATCTCTCAATTAACAATGACAATTCTGGGAATAGTCTTCTATTTTTGATCAATAAAATGCAACTTACACTCTTGTTACAAACTGGCTCTGTGCACAGAGTTGAGAAATCTTCATATGACTAATTCAGTTATCACCAATTTGAATCACAGCACCCCTTAACCCCTTAAAAAGTATATTTTTGAACTCATGGTGTGAATTTATTGCATAACAAAATGGGTACTATCTCCAAGGTTGTGGGACTTCTACTTGAGATAGACCTCCAGAGAAAGCTGGTTTACTCCTAAACTACCTGCCACAATCTACTCTAATGCAGGGATAAACTAACTATTCTAATCTAAATTTCCAAGGGACCAGGGAGAGAGAATTTGAAAGCCTACACTAAAGCGGTGATACAATAGAAAAGGAGGGTGTGAGAGTAGTCTCCAAATGTGTGAAATACAGAGGCAAAGTGCACACTAGAAGAGGTGATGACAGTTCTCCATAATCTAGCAAAATGCATTCACAACAATATTCCAAGCATAAATTTGATAATGAATTTTTGAGTTTAGAACATAATAATAGACAAATATTCTTGTAATTTAAAGGGGCAAGAAGAATGCAAGAAAACACAGCAGTGGAAGATACATCCACAAACTTGTATTTTATTTTCTAAGTATGCACAGTTCAATTTATTACTCTAAGGGCCTGATCACCATTAAGGAGTCCTGGGAAGACCGTTCACAAGGAGCATGAAGCAACACTTTCTCAACCTTCAAATTTGCAATGAATAGTTATTGACCAAACATATTTAAAGGCTAAAATCCCATTCTTTAACTATTTATTTACTAGTCAGTTTAGTCAGGTTCCTCCTGTTTATAGAAAAATGAGAAGGAAGGAGAAGGGAAAATGGAAATCCCTGGAAATCTGTCCTTCAACCACGTGTAAGAGGCATTAAATCCTCCAAATGGATTAGATACATTACTCTGCAAAATGCTCCCCATACTGTTAAGCCATGTGCTGCAGCTCTCTGAAAGAATGATTACAATGCCTCTTAATTGCACTCCCAGCTACCAAATAAAACACTTTCATGAACAAACGTTTTCTTAAAAATTCAATCAATTATATGGATCAAATCTAGAATTTATTGATTATTTTGTTTGCTCAGAGCCAGAGATTCCAACGGTACCATTTTTGTGTGATTTCGTTGAAAATGTCAAAAACACTTTGACAGTGAAAACTGGCAGGATTTTGGGTCTGGTAGCTTTTCTTCATTTGACGGAATAGCATTAAAAATGGAGTTATATGTTTCCTTTATTTAAATATATAAAGGTCATTAACCAAATAATAAAAATTTTTTGGCGTAGAACGTCATCTCGTTCCAGAAAGTCAAATTTTGTGAAAATCGGAGCTCGGAGTCAAAAGTTATGGCCGTTTGAAGTTCCACGGGTCAAACGTTGACTTTTCTTCTTTGCCTTCGGCCGCTTCGGCTTTTCAAATCCAATACGCGTGATTTTGTCCTATTCTCTTCCCAGCTGAAAATTCCCTGCGGACTCCACCGATTCGGTAGCTTCCTCATGTCCCTCTTTGCAAGGACCGTTCGGCGACAAAATGCCTTTCAACTGAATTAAAAATAAAATGTTTCTCCAAAATTTTGTCAAATATTGTTTCGGACTGAAAATCAATAATTTGATTTTGGCCGAATCCGGTTTAGACCACATTCAAAGTTTGTAAAGGTGTATTAGGACCTTCCCTATAATTGGACTAAATTTCACCCTAAACACTACGAACAAGTCAAAATTTGAATAAACCTCTAAAATTATACTTAATACCTTTGTCCCAACTGCAAGTGTAAAAGAATGATTTTTGATATTCGGCAGAAACAAATCCCACACGTCCCGATATTGGTGTAAAAGATGTTTTATTGAATTGGAAAAACTGGCCGATTGCATCTCTTCACCTAAGGATTTTTTGACAAATAGGAGTTGCCATTCAAGTTTGATGAAATAACACCCAAAACATTTTCTAGAAAAACTCAAAGTTTGTATATAAATTTTAAAGATCACATTTTTTAAAACTCAAAATTACATACAGGAGAGTTTGAGAATTTGAAGCCAATGTATGCCCCAGAAACATGATAATCAATAAATTGCTTGGGACATGTTTTTTGATGCATGTTATGCATATAGACCTTTGATCTATATCTAGCCACATTTAGAAATTTTAGGGAGCATATGGCAGACAAATGGTGTCCCCTCTCCACATGTAAGCCAATTTGTTAGTGATATTCTTTGTAAGAAAGTATAAGGTGCACGTGAATTTAAGGATGATTGTATCAAAGGGGTATGTACAAAATATGGAAATTTAGCGAAGCTACCAAAAGAAATTCATGACTCATCAACAAACCACAAAGTTATTTGGAAAAGGTTCAAGTATGAAATTTATATTGGAAATTTAGGGAAGGAATCAAAGAAGATTTCCCTTATAGAAACAAAAGTTCATGTTTCTATTTCATGGCCAAGTTTAGGAAAAAAATTGTTTTTTATCCATATATAAAACATAGCTATGGTTCAAGGTGACAAGCTTTGGAGTTTCATAAATCTAAGAATTATTTTCCTAGTTGGTTGTATGTATGTGTTGACTTTGTTGTGAACTATACTTTTTTTCCACAAAAAGAGATTCAAAATCAATATTATCATTCAGGTGAGGTGGCCATCATGGTGCATGTGTGTTATAGACATGCACAACATCATGTCAAGATGGGCTTTGAATAGTACATGTGAAAATCCAGTTATAATGAAAGAGGTTTGTTTTTTTATATCAGCGATGACACAAGACATGATGGATTTTATTTTTCTCATTGTTTTGAAATATTTTTCAAATATATTAAAGAGTGTCATATCAACTTCAACAAACATTGGGTGTGGTCAGTTGGTTATGTCGGTCAGTTCAAGTCATCAAAAACATTCAATTGGTTATGTCATATGCATTGTAAGCATAACATATGACATGTGCGGAATTTTTTGAAAGTGGGAATAGAAATGGGAACATAATGGTGTAGGTGCTTATATCAAGCATGTAATTCGATGAAAACAACTCTAATTTGATGGGGTTCCACTTCGTGATGCCTCTAAAGTTGGCAATTGGTGCAAGTCACATTTTGGTGGTGTTGAGCTAGGTGTAACTGCAAATTCTCCCATAAGATTATTTTGGGAAGTGAAAGGTAAATTACATTCTACCACAATTTTTTTACATAATTTTTTTCATTATTATATGAATTTATGGTTGACATTTTTTGAACAGATATTGAGTGCTCATGGGAATACAAATGTAGAAGTATTGTTGGCATCAAGGATTTTCATCAAATTATGACAACCTAAAATACTCTAGCAATATTGAAAGATATGGATTATTCTTTTTTGTGATTTTTGCATAAATGAGGATGGATATGGGAGTGTATGTGAAAACATCACTAACAAATATATGCATGATTGGGATATAAAAAATAATACAATCAACATTGCCTTTTGAGGAGGAGGATGTGGATGTGCAGAGATCCAATTTTTTCTCTTGATTATGAAAATTTATCTGGATTTGTTGGAGAAGGTAAATTGCATTATTGTACCATATTGGAATATTTATCATTTTTCTTCATGAAATGATGTATGTATATAATTACTTATGTTGTTAAATACAATATTGTGTTTGTGTGCAAGTCATATATTTGTAGTTATTATAGAGGAAAACAATGTATAAAGTGTTGATTATTATTTATTAAAATGTACAAAAACAAAGTCAAAGTTTCTTACTACAATTATAGATGATGATGGGAATTCATATCCCACACGATCACTTGTGATTGAGGGTACTTACATGAAGCAAGTATATCAAGAGAAAGGCGATACAATCAATTTTATTGATTACATGCCACATACGAAGGTTCTCATTTACAACCACCTTGTCATTGCTACATGTCTTCACTTGACTCCAATGCCATCTTGTGGTAAGAGAAAAAAGTGGAAGCTCCATCTGAAAGACCATGAAAGGATGTTGGAGATTGTTAAGGAAAAACAAGAACATGATGCCCTTCATTAGAGTTTTTATATTGTTTTGCGATATATGATCTATATAATTTTGATTTGCAAAATGAAGATACATACATTACTTCTAAATGCTTGAATTTTGTTGTAAGCATTGTATAATTTTGTATCTATGATCTATGGGGTTGTGCAATGTATGCATTGAATAGTGTGCTCAAATTTAGTAACAAGTTGTACTTAATAATTTTTTCATCAATTACAATACCCCTAATCAAATGTATATGAATAAGATCACAAATGACCACAAAGTATGGATAAATGTTCTCGTTTTTGGACTTTGTCAAAGTGAATGTGTTTTTGGAAGGCCTTTTTATTCTGCTTCAAAGCATCATAGTAGATTAAGGAGATTATGTGGACGTGCTCGATCAAGTGGTTTTTGCGTCATCTATATAAATATGTGTGTTTTCCATGAAATCCTTTTTCTAGTAAGCTCAAGACATAAAAAATAATCAATTTCTTAATTGAAGAAGGATACCCAAAGGAAGGACATTTTATTTATATTTTATTCAAACACTTTTAAGTATTGAACAACATTAGGAAATTTAATAAAAAATAGTATGGACCTCAAAAATAATATTGTATTCCGTCTTCTTTTCCATATGGAGGGGTCACTTAGTCAATGCCATTAACTTATATGTGAGTTCTAAGTGTTGAGATCTAAACACAGAGCCAAAGAGAGCCAACAAAAAAAGACCAAGAAAAGTAGCATAGCTATTCGTGTGAAGTAATGAATCCACCACACCCACATCAACATCACTTCAAAACAACATTGTTGGTTACACAACCAATGAACAAATATTCATGTGGGGTAGTTTTTTTGCTTATGTAACGTCAAATGGCCAAGTCATGAGCTCCTAAAATATCTCACTTCTTAGGATTTTTATGAAAAAAACCAAATTGGGAATTGACATTTTATATTTAAAAATATCTAGTGATATAATTACTTAACATAACATATTTGAAATATTAAATATTCATGATCTATATACACACATCGAATAAGTAGAAACATTATCTACAAGATTGAAT
This sequence comes from Taxus chinensis, assembly GCA_019776745.2. Taxonomy (NCBI): domain Eukaryota; kingdom Viridiplantae; phylum Streptophyta; class Pinopsida; order Cupressales; family Taxaceae; genus Taxus; species Taxus chinensis. The sequence goes on along the minus strand of JAHRHJ020003465.1, from coordinate 312,092 downwards.
AACTAATAAAAGTATTTAATCATCATCATCATCAAATGCCATCATATGAAAGAGTGGGAAAGAGAACTATTAATCATCTCAAATGTAATAAAAAACTAATAATTGATAAACATGTTCTAAAATAACTAAAAAATCTTATAGAACTCTCCATTAAATTCAAATAAAGTCAACATCATATGAATACAACATATAGACATATCAATGTCTAGTGATGGAATGTTCACTACTATCTATAGAATGGCCACCAGATCTTACAGGACTATGACCAACTATTACTCTGTTGCTGACAATAGAACCCTGCTCATCATGGGAGGTCAATGCAACCTATAAAACACAAAAGATCATGCATTAGTGATAAATTTTATGTACAAATTTCAATATTTAAAACATTATTATCATTTACTTACCACATCTACCTCTTGGGTTTGTTTATGTTGATCATATCCAATGATGTACCTCTCGTGTATTTTTTCCACCATGAGGTATAATAAGCTCATGTCTATGCGGATGCCAAGTGAATCATCCAAATAAAAAACATTCAAAAAACAAAATTAAACAGTTCTTAATTGTAAATTTCTATAAATGATTAAAATTTGAAATAAATTAAGCTATTATTTATAAACTTACAATAGACACTACAGTCAAACCACCACCAATCAAATTGCATCCATCTCCACTAACACCACTTGTAACAAGACCACTTTCCATCAAATCTCCTCCACTTGACCTAACCCCTTCGAAATCACTTCAATGTCACTTAATATCATTTTTTACAATTATAATTTATTTAAAACATACCTCGAATCCTACAGATCCCAAACTAATAGGAATGTCAACACATCCATTAAAAAAAATGCTAATGAACCATGTGCATTATGCGTATCAGTGTTAAGCCTTTTCCCAGACCCATGGATCCCTAGTATCCTTTGTTCTACAAATTGTGGTACATTAGGGATAGGGATACTAAACTCCATACTAACAAAGAACTATGTCCTAAAAAGGGTCTAAAGTAACTGGTGGGAAACATCTTGAAGAATTAAAATATTTGAAATATGATCTAAATCAGCTGGGAGTAAAGAGCCACAATTTGCAAATTGTTGCATCAAAGTATCATCAATCACTAGAAATCATTATGAAGTGGACTGTAGCTTAATGTGATGGCACTCCAAAAAATTCATAATGTAATTTGAAGAAATATTCTCAACTTGAGTGGCCACATTGGTCATGCTCTCTAACAAATCAATATTCTCTGCAACAACAAATCTAGCTGCTTCCTCAAATCTTGTGATAAAAACCTCTAAATTTTGGCAACCCGTGGACTATTACCTTTTAACTCTTGGTTTTGTGGCTCCTAAGCTCCATACCTATAGTGGAAAGGGTGACCCTAAAGATCATAATCAAACATTTCATGTCGCTTGCCTGCACTATTCTTCGTATGACACATTGCTCACTAAGATCTTTCCCAGTCTCAACAATTTTTCCCTATAGTGGTTTATGATCTACCTATGCATTTTTTTTCTTTAGAATTTCACTCCTTTGGTAAATCAATTCCTTACACAAATTTATATAAACATTCGAGAAAAATTATATTATGGTCAAATGGTCAAAATGCGACAAGGTTTCAAGGAAAACATTGATGATTATGTGCTACATTACAAAACTATGCTTATTTAGATGAATAATATCATAGCCGATAATGAGCTATAAGATATTTTCACTTAGAGTCTTCTGGCCCCTTAATAAGAGTTCGTTATAATTTTTGGAAATTTCAATTTTTGCAATCATATATGTCACACTCTGAAAGAGCGTGAAGCTAAGCTACTTAACATGAACAAACTTAAGTACGTGGTTAGTTATTATAAAACCCGTAATCACAAAATTCAAGGAAAGATAACTGTTAATGCTAAATTCACTGATGATAAATATGATGTAAAATACATTATAACATTGTATATCAACCTAAAAAGCTACATTTACAATCTTCTCAATGATAGTTCACATGTTTACCTAGCCCATCAAAAGGGGTGCTCAAATAATTACTTGACTGTGATATTGTGTTTCTCCCTTCTCTGTTTGAGGTCAATGCAAGTGCCCCACATGGTAATAAATTTAATGCTAGTGCCCATTATGACTACTAGTGGTGAATTGGTCACTCTATTAATGGTTGTTTCAAGCTTCAGCGTTTCATACAAGATCTCCTCGATGTTGCTACCATTGAATTTGAGACCCCGTATGTATGCAAACCCTCTAATGACAATGCAAAACTCAATATCTTTAGTGATCCACTACTAGAACATGCTAATGTAAAATCTATCTCGGAAGTACATAATGTTTACTGCATTGTATAACCGTCGATCCTTGTCTTTTCTAGTCATTTTTAGAATTACCATTTAATATCAATCCGATTCTAGTATAACAATTTATTTGCAAGATGTATGTTTTGTAGATGAATGTTCTAGGTCCTTCACATCCAATCACCATCATAGATGACGTGCCTATCATCCATCAACCCTTTGTGTGGGAACAATTTGATATCATGCATGAGCCAATTCTATGTGCCATTGTTCTCACACCTGACATCGAAGACATTGAAGATCAACTCAAGACCATACAAGAAGAGCGTGATGCTGTAGAACAATTTTAGTTAGATTATTTATAGGATTTTGAGATCACCATAGCCATTTCTTATGCTTCCTATCACGTAGAGAAGGACCTTCCTATTCCTCTTGAATTCTAAATCTTTATATCGTTATAATTTATCTTATCATTTTCAAATTACTTAATTGTATCAGCATGAGTTAACACTCTTCAAGGAAGTCCATCAGATTCTTGGGATCGACAGTTGTCGAGCAACTCATTATCTCTTTATCTAATATCCCTCTCTTTAGTTGTCTTCATATGTAGGTCTTTTCACTTGGCAGAAGGAGGATTTTTTCACATTGTTTGCATACTATATCATCCTGAATTTATGACTATTGGTGTAGGTATCGGTAAACCCTACCCTATTTGAGTTTTTGGTATTTTCAGCATTCATAACACCTAACCCAAAAACACCATAAACAATTGGATAAAGAAAATTTTAATGTTTTTGTTTCTAATGCATATGTTGGTCACTTATTCTATATTACCAATAGTTTCTAAATAAAAAAATAGTGGAAATTGTTATGTACATCAATTAAAATTTACATGAAGAGGCATTGGCTTTTGAAAGAAAAAACACTAGGTTTAAAAAAATGTACCAAATTCCATTGGTTTATTTATTTACACTCCCAATAATATATCTCAAGTCAATTAACTTGTAAATGTAAGTCCACATAAAAACACCAAATTGGGGTGCTTGGCATGTGCTTGACAAGGCACTAACAAGTTTTTTGACTTATTGTAGCCTCTCTCAAGTGGAGGTATAAATTTTTTGGCATAGACGATAGACACCCAAATTCAGTAATTTGGCACTTGGTGATTCAATTTTGGCTTATGTCTATTGTACATGACTTGTGTGAATAAACTAAGATCAAATTCACCATACTCTAAGGCTTACGATGTTCACCTAATCCCTCATCTTAGTGCTCTCTCACCTACACAAATACTTCCATATGTCATAAACACCTTGTGCCTCATGTCGTAATAACCATAAATTAATTACAAGAGTTTAATCTAAAAAAATAAAATTATGGGATTGAAAAATATGTTATAGGGAAAAGAATAATTTATATTATAATCATTTACAGTTATACAATGAAAAGTAAGTTATTTGCAAGAATGTTAGATTGATAAAGAAATTAGAAGTACTACTAGGGTTAAAAAGATGACTTAGTTGGCTTAAGATGACTTCTAATTGTGTTGTTGCAAGATCTGGAAAGTATGAAGACTTTTTAATGTGCCCAAATCAAGTGATTCTTTCTCAAATCATGCAGAGGAAAGAACATACAAAAGGTTAAGATTGGATTCCGCAAACTGACCCTATTCTACTATCTTGGATATATAGATGAAAAAATTCCTAGTTTCCTGTGTCACTTCATGATTACATATGTTGCAATTTGGTATCTTCAAATTTGCATGTATCCCTGGTTTTCTCAATTGTATTGGTAGAACAAACCTAGTTTCCTACAAGAAGATCAAACAACCATTATATCAAAAATTAAATATGCAAATGCTTAAGTTGGAATGACTTCAACAATCACCTTATTTTGTGAGTCACCAAGTGTTGCACTACATTTTAGACTCAATGTAGTTCTCCTAGTGCATTTTGAAAGTGTGTATGTAATTAAAACCCTTGAGATGGATTTTTCCTTGTGCTTCCATGCTGATAGCATGCTACGTTACTTTTATCCCGTAGAAAACCTTGTATGCAGATGGACAAACTAAATTTATACCTTTCTATTCCGTGATACGAAATATGAAGATAGTACTCTTGTTTTCTTAGATCAGTAGTTGGAACGTAGATAGGTACTTGCTAAATGATAAATGCTTAAGGTGAAATTATACATATAAGAGTTATCACTTTGAAATTTGAATCTTAATGACATGAAAAGTTAACCAAAAACATAAGATGTGAAATAGAAAAGAGTAACACAGAGACCCAACTGGCAAAAAGGATCGAAAAATCAAAAGGGGAAAGACCATACACTTGGTCAAAACCGTATGACAATCCTGACCAATTTGTATGGTCATGGACCAAAGTTACTGAAATTAAAACTCACACTTGCTAGATCTATGTGACACAACATAAAAATACAAATAAGTATCAAGTACGTTACAAATCAAGCAATGTAAAAAGTGAGACAAGGACTTGCACTACTAAGACTAAGTTTCATTATTCAAGGCCCACATATATAAAGTTTTCCAAAAGCATGATGTAATTATGATTTTGTGCACGTTTTAATGTCTATACTTGTACAACCGTCTCTAACTCATCAACTTAGTTTCTAACACTATAGAATAAAACCATTGAGTAGGGTTAGAATCAAAAGTCGATTATGTCCTGCATTCAATGAATATGGACCTTTAATACTCTAATAGTTAAATTTTGAAATAAGCATCTTTCTATGGGTCATCCTTTTCCCTCTATGTGGACATCAATGCTAAACATTACCCTTGAAGGATTATAAATACAAGTTAAGCCCATTCATTTCCTCACCCATCACATACCTATTTTCTACTGGTTTCTACTTGGTCCTTATTTGGTTTTTGAAGCAAGCAAGATGACCTATTCGTCTAATAGTGCACATATCCTTTCCTATTCTACTAATGTTGTTATCTAAGATCACTTCCTCCCCTTACATCTTCCTAGATAATATGTGTTGTCCAACATTTTAACAAGGATATAGTGGGGATTTGATAACTATAATAACCTAGTTTAGGATCCTTAAGTACTCATACCATATTTTCTTTTTGAAGTTACTCTAGGTATTCTAACTAATTAAAGATACTATCATTAATACATTCCTTAACTAAAATGAATTTGATTAAGTTATTTATGAATCCATACAAAATATGAACATAAGAATATACATAATCTCAAAATGCATAATCTAAACAAATTATAAATATAACAATATATAATTTTGCTGTTAAAATTTATGTTCATTTGAGCTATCATCACTCAATCAAAAAGCTATCAATAGCTAATGCTTTGTCACTTAACCAAGTAATTACAAGGTTTACTATTATCTATGAAATATCACTAAGGGAATTGCTTTTATTCCATTCCAACAAGGAGGTGAAACATGTATGTCCATTGATAATATAATCACTTAGGTACAAAACTAACACATCACAAAATCAACATGTTACAACAATTATGCACTTTTTTGAAACTATTAAAGTAGTAAACCAGAACAAATTCAAACGTGGAATATTTATACATAAATGCAAATTCTATTGAACAAGAAATTATAAGATATCATGTGTGCATATATAATGTTCATCAAGGTTGAGAATGAAGATTACTGTGATTAGAAAAGGGGAAGACACTTCGTAAGTGACATTTTAAGACTAGATTGTGTTGATAGCCAACCATTCAATGTTTAAATACTTAGGGCATGCTAACATTGTGTATATGATCTATAGTTGATGCCTATTGATCTATGAGGGTCAAGAGACATCTACAATATATACATCATTATATAAGGTCAATTAGTCAAGAGGTTTACGACAAAAAAATTAATCTTATACCCAAGTGATTTTTCATCATCCCATATGTGTGACGATTGGATTTCTGGTGTCACGATTCATTGAAAAATACTTTGACATGATGTGATTTGAGGAAGTGCTACTTGGCATATTACAAAGTAGTTGGAACCTTCCACAAGGATACGTAGTTATGATGGTCCCATATACTGTGGCAAATTAAAGTTGAATGCACTCTATGTGCAACATGGTTTAAGAACCATGTAGACCCAAGTATTGTGATAGACTAAGGATGAAGGCATTCTTTCTGGCTGCGCACAACATGGAGTATATTGCAAAGAATTTATCTTCCTGTTAAAACCTTCAAAATGTCCCTTCTAAAGATGAAACCTGACTTTATCATCCACCTTGAACTCATGAGGTGTGCAATGTGCATTATGATATTCTTTCTAATTTAGATGATGGAGCAAGAGTGTAATACATTGAACTTGTTAGATGTGTTGGATGAACATTTGTGGCTTTTCCGCTTCATTTTCTTGTATACATTAGTTTGTGTTAGATGGTGTGCAGTAAGATATGTCCAAGGGTATCACAATTTGGAACCCAATATATATCTGGAATGGAACATGCCTCATAGAACCGTGTAGGGGTTCCTTTATTGTTGTCATGCTAAATGTAGAGAAAAATTTCATCCCAAGTGTGTGGATGTACATTGTTATACATGTGCATCAAATGAACAAGTGTGAAGTTGATGGCTTTGTTTTGTCCATATATATGAGGAAACATTGGAGATTGATCAAAATGTTTATGCGCCTTGATTAGACACAATAGATGTTGGTATCCCAAAATAAACCAAAACATCATTGAAGAATGAGTATATTATTCTTGCATTTTGACATTTTTATCTGAAACAACTATGATAGCCATCTTTGTCAACTTATCAACTACAATGAACACATTTATTTTGGGGCTTCATCATAGGTAATCCAACCATAAAATCCATGTTGACAGCTATCCAAGGCCTACATGAAATTGACAAAGGTATGTAGTCCCATCTTTTTGGGCTAGGCGATACAACAAGGAATGTAATAATTGATGTGGCACTCAATGTTTGTGTACATGTGAGGTCAGTAAAAGCATTGTTTATCAAGACATTACCAAAGAAGTTGTAGCCAAGCATGTCAAATAACGTGATGAGGGCTTGCACTAGAGATTATTGTGTTTAGTTGTCTTGTGCTTGATCATCAAATGAAATTGATATAATTCATTAGCTACATTGTGGTACTCATCCTCTAGAGTATGTAAGAACTATAGTGGTTTTTGACTAAAATGGATGATTGTATCCTTACTGTTATCCCAATTTTTCCCCTGGGTAAAATTTCTCAAACACGACCTCGCACAGATTAAAACCTAAGGGTCATCTATGTCTTGCGAGCTCACATTCAAATCCAAATTTGAGGGACATGCAAGAATCTACAATGGAGGAGCAGGATTGACGAAGGATCAAACAACGTCAAAGGAGCCCAGAGCTCGATAGGAAAGAAAACAGGAAAGGCTCAAAGTTTTTAGACTTAGCCGTATACGAGTCGACTCGGGGCCGAACAACAGACTTGCGGAAGACACCATGTGTTAGCTCAACGCAATTCCAAAAAGTTCATAAAAAAGGCAAGTCCCAAATGTGCGCTGAGCCTCCACGCGTCCAATCGACACAACTTCAGGAGTGAGACCCAAGGGACAATCCTTAAATGAGCATGAAGCTTCCATGTGTCCCAAGTCCAAAAAGAAGACAGTCGGCAGTTGAAAAGTCTCAGAGCAGTGGAAGCCTCCACGTGTCTCATCGATGGAACACCAAGGTTGGGTCCAAAGAACAGGTTCCCAAATGAGTGCGGGATTGCCATGTGGTCAGAGTAAAAAAAGGGACAGAGCCAGTCATAGAATCAGCTAAGTATAGAAAGGCCAGTGGAAAGAACCACGTGTCAGCTTGGTGCAATTTTAGAAGTGAGATCCCAAGGTAGAAACTCAAATGTGTGGTAGCTCTCCATGTGTCTAAGGTCCAACAGAAGTCAAAGAGTAGTGGGCCCAAATCAGCTAAGTATAAGAGTGTCAGTGGAAGCCCTCACGTGTCTCAACGATGCTACTTCAAAGGAAGGATTAAGAGCAGAAGTTACAAACTTGCACCAACCCTCCACATGTCCAAAAGTCAAAAAGGGGACAAAGCCGGCCATTCAAATTGACTAAGTTTTGAAGGATCCATGGAAGCTTCCATGTGTTGACTCGACACAACTTCAAAAGGAAAATCCGGAGGTAGAGCCCAAACGAGCAAAGAGAAACCACATGTTCTAGGCCCAAAAAGAAGAATTCAAGGGGCAAAACTAGCTATTGAAAAGTATAAACAGAGCAAAGCTAGTGGAAGGTGCCATGTGCCGCAATGACACAAATTCAAAAGGCACGACCCAAAGAAGGACCCTGGACTAGTGCCAACCTGCCATGTGGTCAAAGCCCAAAAGTTAAACCGGCCCTGAATCGACTAAGTATAAGGAACTGGCGGAAGGAGCCACGTGTCGACTCGGCACAACTTCAAAGGTAGAATCCAGAGGGATAGTACCAAACATGCGCTGAGCCTCCACATGTCTCTGTCAGACATATGGCCCTGCGGAACAAAAGGGACTTAGCCAAAACACAGAGAAATAGAGCAAAGCTGTGGAAGGAGACACGTGTCTCTTCAGCGCAACTTCAAAAGAAAAATCCAAAAGTGGTCCCCAAATGCGCGCTAGTCCTACATGTGGCCATGTTTCAAGTCAAAATGGGAAGGCGGGTCATCGGAGGCAGTTTGAATTTTTTTGCTTTTGTTTTGGAAAAGCGTAAAGTATAAAAATAAGCCGCACCTCCACCGACACCTAGAGAAGCCATGTGTTAAGTCTAAATTACTAGTGGGTCAGCGGGCCTAGGGAAGACTTTTTCCCAAAGTGGAAAATGCGGGCCGGCGGGCCCAAAGATGAATTTTGGGAAATATTAATTTGCGGGGCAGCGGGCCCACGAGATATTTCTTGCCAAGAGTAAAAATGTAAGGATGCGGGCTTATGGGGGTATTTTAGGCAAAAGTGGATTTCGGAGCTGCGGGAGGTTTTGTGATTTTGCGTCTTTTTGCAAAAAGTGCAGTTTATATTTTTAGGCCAGCGGATCCGCTCTGCAAAGGTTACATTTTGCCATTTTGCACAGTCTCAACACAAAATCTTTAGACGACCATATCTTTTGACTGGAAGCTCAGATTTGAGAAAGAGAAGACTTTTTGGAAAGGTCTTGACCTCGTCTATGCCATGGGAGCCTAAAAATTTAATTTTGACGAGGTTAAGTGGGTGAAAATGGGAAAATTTATTTCAGGAATGTAGAATCTGATTGCTTCAACCACCAGATCATATTTGACTTGATCTGTCATTCTTCCTTCTTCAACACGCAAAACAGACAGAGAAGCAGAATTGACAGATTGTAGGTAGATTTTCAGGGGGCATTGATGGTTGGTGGTTGGATTTTAAGAGCGGAGTCGAGTTTCTCTTCTCTCTCTCTCTAGTTTTCATCATCTATATATTGTAAACACTTCTCATTTGAGAAGGCAAAGACATTCTGTGATGTGGGGAAACTCTGTCAAACTTGTTTCCCAACTCCATTTGAGCTGTAAGTCTTCTCCTGTGCCTGACAAGTGTATTTGTGCCTCTGAGCATCCATGTAATGGTCCGTGCATCTCATAGAGCAATAAAATTGTGTTTTTGTGGTGTTCTTAAACCCTTTGCATTGTTTTGTTGTTTCTTTGTGCCTCTCCATTTTGGGTTTGATTCCTATGCATTTGTTTCTCGTTTGCAGGTGTAAGATGATGTGTTTCATGGAGTTTTGATGGAAGATTTGGATCTGTGTCTGTGTCACTTCTGTCAGACCTCCCTCATCTCTTTTTCCCCTATTTCATCCTCCCTCAACAGAGTATCCCACCACTTCCTTTTCTGGTGTATCACCACTTAGTGTAGGCTCTCTTTCACCCCCCCTCTCTCTCTCCTTGGAATGGTTAGATTAATATTATATTAGTTTGCTTACACTGGAGTAGCTAGTGGTAGGTAGATTAAGAAGAAGGAACCAACCTTCTCTGGAGGTCCATCTCAAGTTTTACAAGTCCCACACCTTAAGAGATGGTCCAATGTTGTGCAATCACACCGAATGTCCCACTCACAACTAGGCCATTCAGGGGTGCTGTGATTTAGCACTAACACTTACCAAATATGTAATGGTGTCATTGCTTCACTTCTTGAATGATGGGGTACAACACTTTTTCAAAATTGGAGTAATGTTGAACCATGTTTCCAAATATTTGAGTAATAAGTGTTTGGATGTTTATGTTGTGTATCACACCAAGTACATAGTTAGATGCATCAATTTGGATCTCAAAGGTGTGGACATTATTGGTCATTTCCATAAATGGCATGATGTAAAGGAATTTCTTGAGCTCTTCAAATGTAGGTAACAACACAAATATCTAGTGAAATGTCATTTTTGCACATAAGATCTAGTTGAGAAGCCATGATATGTGTGAGAACCCAAGGATGAATTTGTAGTAAAAGATAAAAGACACAATAAAACTTGTGAAATCGGGATTGCATGGAGTTTGTCAATCTTGGATCACTGTAATCTTCTTTAGAATACCATGGATGAATGCATAATTGATGATGTAGCCCAAATATTGAATGTACACTTGCCTAAGTTGGTTTGTAAATTGTCTTCATAATGTATCTAAGACGTGTGAGACCTTCTATAAATTCTCATCCCAAGTCTTGTTGAAGATGATTTCTTCTAAGGAGACAATAACAAAAGAGTTGGTGAAGTATTAAAGTATGTCATTCATTAGGGGCATACATGTTGTAGGAATATTGGTCAAGCCAAAGGGTTTAACCAATCATTTATATAATCCCTCCTTGGTTCTGAATGGTGTTTTCCATATGGACTAGTATCTAATGATAACATGAGATTAGATTGTCTTCCAAATCTCTCCTTGGTGAAATATTTATGTACCTTAGAGCTGGCCCAAAAGGTCATCAATACATGTGATGGATATCTATTCTTTATAGTTATCCTATCGAGCGTGGGATAGTCGATGCATAAATGCCTTGTGTTCATTCTTTAATGTGAGCACTATTAAATCTACCACAACGAGAAGATTTTGGCTTGATCTTTCCTTGATCTTCAAGCTTTTATATTTTTCATTGAACTTCATCATTCTCCCAAATAGACTTGCGGTAACTTCAATTGTTTGAAAAAGGAAATTTGGGAACCAAATCGATCCTATTCTTCACTGCAAATGTGTTGGAAGGCATTTTCATTCTTTGAAGATCTTCACATTATTGCAGTAGCTTGATGAGTTGTGATGATTATGTGGCTTGGTATGTTTCCATCACTTGTTTATTTGGTCGTGTAAGTTGTTTGTAGGTGCTTCTAGATTGAACCATAGGTAGCATGAACTTTAATATGTGCCAAATGAGATTTTGGAATTATTTGGTAAAGATCAAAATGACTTTTTTCTTTTGAGGTGAACTAAAGGTTGAAGAAGTGACGCATCTGTGACCAGGAAGTCCCAGTAAAGTGATGCATGATCATGTAGCGATCGGAATTACACAACAGACTTACATGAATAAGTGCTTAATTCTACTGCTTTAATAAATACATGATTTGGTTATAAAGTTCATCATGGTACACTCTTCCCATGGCTTACCTATTCCTAGTTAACCTAGCTAAAACAATGGACTACAATGAATCTCCATCCCTATCTTTCCAATCCTTAAATCCGGATTTGCTTACTTGGTATCATAAGCTCATCTTATCCTCACATGTTGGCCATGTCTTGGCTTGAATTCTCTTACTTTAATTTTAGCTCCCTCACGCTTTATAGCTTTTCATAGAGATACACTCTCCTCCCACAACTTCAACTCAAATTTCTCTCTCTCTCTCTCTCTCTCTCTCTCACACACACACACACAAAATGTCACTGCTTTGTTCTTTGTATGGTTACATATCTCTCATATCATTGAGATCTCTCAACATCAAATATGCATCATCTATAAATATTCCCCTATTAGAGATCATATCCTCAAATATCATATCTGCTCTTGTTGCACATGTCACTCCATGTCAGATTGGGGATCTTACATCGAATCTTCCGTAAACCACATGATCTTGACAACTTATCCTTTACATCTTGGTCAATTCCAAGGTCCTTGGAGTCCCATAAGTCAATTGAAGTTCTTGTGCTGTGTGTCTCATTCTTGTGCCACCATTCAACCTTGTGTGTTACCTTTTCACAGACATCAATTTGTTGTGTGTCTTGACCCATTTGCAACCTCAAGCTCAATCCCTTCCTTGTTTCTTGACCTTTTCACCTTGGTCTTCCATGCACTTCTCCTTCTTAGATGATGGCATCCATCAAATTTCTTTATCCACTTAGTCTTTGTGTAATTTTTTGCGTTTATTTGTACCTAAATATGCCTTGGGCTTATCCTTCATCTTTAGTTTTTCCCATCTTCTAGGATGTGGTTTCCTTCACACTTTGTTTCTTGCACTTACACCTCCTCCAATTCCTATGGAACATCCTTCATACAACTCTTCCCTCAACTTCCATAACAAATCTTAGCCACCTTATGTCCCTACACAAATCTTCTCCTATACACCCCCCACTTCTTATGCCTTGCGAAAACTTCTTCTTTTATGATTCCTTCTCTCATGAGCTTCATTCTAAAAACTACTCGATATGCATGCTTCTCATGCCTTAGCCAAACTATCACCTTCCCCCTTTAACTCTTTGTGTAACGCCTTTTATGCATCCTATGAAGAACTCTTAAAGCTCTCGACCCTTCCTATCCTTTTGAAACTTATGAAGTGGCTGATTTTTTGGGGCGTTCTTGCATCATATGCCCTGAGTAATAAACTTGTAGTTCGTTGCTTACAAATGGGTTATATGGTGGAACCATTGTTTTGGTCATGCAAGTTGATGACCATGTATTTCGTTATGGTCATTCATTTCCTTGGCTCCCATACCTTTACTTTATTCTTCTTCTTCTTAACCTCTCATGGATTAAACTATTGTTTTCTCTTTGCATTGATAATGTCCACCTCTATTTGGCCACCCCCCAAGTGTTTCACTTTTCCAAACACTAATGTGCTTTTCTCCTTCCTCCACATTTTGTTTGCACAATTTTACCTTGTTTCTTTTAGTTCTCCTTTTTCTCCTTGGTCTCCCTTGAGATATCCTTGCATAGTTATACAATGTTCTCCTATCCTTGGTATGCCTTCCACAATACATCCATGTATAATTGTAGTGTACTTTTCCCCTTCCACGAATTCCACATGACATTCTTACGGTGTGTTCCCAATTACCTTCTATCTTCTTCCTCTCTATTTCTTTGATTTGATCCCTTTCAATAGATATGTCTTCTCCTTTCTTGCACTCCATAAATTGTGCCATTGGATTGATTATTAATTCTTCCATATCAATTTCAGGATAACTTTCTTTTGATTTCTTCATACACACAACATTATTTGTGCTTTCATTTACTTTTCAAATATAAGTTGGAAGTATTCTTTGTTTCCCCTTGGAATTATCTTATGGACCCCTTCATCACCTTAAGGTTGATTTGAAATATTATTTTCTTCCCTTCGTGGCATTATCATGGTGGTATGTGGATACATCCTTACACGATTAACACACGCTTCAAGCCGAGCCTTCTCGAACTCATCCTTCCTTAGAAACTCCTCTCGGTTTTCACACATAATTCTATTTGTGCCTCTCATTTCTCCTTTGCAACTTTCATGAATCCCCTTTTCTACATTGATCTAAGTGACACCTACATGTGTCTCTTTTGATGCATCCTCTAACACTCCTTATGGCGTAACATATGCATTTTCTTTGTCCCTCACCTTTGAGGAAAACAACCTTTCTCATCTTCTCTTTGTTGTTGTTCATGTACTTTCTCATCTTCTCTTTGTTGTTTTTCATGTACCTTCCTAACAATAAATGCGTGCAATTCCTTGTTCATCACTTCATCCTCAGTCCTTTTGGACAATATTTATCACCTTATCATCTCTTTATGATCTCATATATCTAGCCTCCTCTTTAGTAATTTCCTATGCAACCTCTTCACCCTCGACCATGTTTGTTCTGACATGTGTCCCTTTCTCAAGTATGGTCAAATTCATTTTTGTTTGCGCATGCAAAAAAAATCCTCCTTTGCATCTTCCTCTAAAGAACGATGTGATCCTCCTCCATTCTACACTTCCTCTACGGGATTCTTCTCATGGAATGTGTTCTCTTGGTCTCTACTTTTTTCTTGTTCAACTCCCATCTCCTCCACATCTTCTTCCATGGATGTTTTCCTTCCAAGGATTTCACATAATCGTTTCTTTTCTCACATTGCTCACATGACAATGTTTTTCATATCTTTCCTCCAAAGAAAACTTCTCCCCTACTCCCTTGTGTCACAAGACTCCAAGTGCACGCAACCACTTTAGTCAATACTCCAGACGCACCACTTGACTTAATATATTGGAGATAGTCAAATCCCAATCCTTCACCCTTACTTTTCCTTCCCATAGTCTCCTCTCTAAGAGATCTTCCTAACATATTGTTACGTAATCACACAACCTTTTTTGTGTTAGCTCTACCCTTTGTAGGCATTCAATATTGCACTTCAAAAAGCAACACTCCATTCTAATACTGACTGCACCGATTCCATGGGAATTTCTCTGTGAATGTAGGAGCGTCTACGTAATGCTTTTCTTCTACTAGAACTCCTATTGATTTACTTTCTCTACAGGTTACTCCCTTCTTATATTTCTCCCTCCATAGGATTTTGCGCTCCCATCTTCTCTTTCTACATGGGGCTATTTTACCATGTATTCACTTTAAATGTTGACTCAATTAGAATTCTAGCATGGTGCAACTTTAGGTCATCCTTCCTTGCCACATTATTTTATGCCTTATTCTCTATCTATTGCACGATGGAGGAAAACTTTGACTCTTAGCTACCTCTCGTTCGGCATATAGTAGTGCTTATCTTTTCCCTGTCTTTGGCCTCTACCCATTTTTCTCCTAGTTAAGGAAAAATCTCTCTTTTTTTTTGCGCACCTTCTACCAAAACTCCTTCATTGAATGATGTGATCCTTTTCTCTTCTTGCGTTCAATTTCCCCCGTTTTGGTAATATATCAATTCTTCTTTTCTCTTTACTTTAGTGCTTCAACTACCTCATGATTAGCAATTTGTATGTACTTATTTTCACTTATGCACTTGGGTTGCCTCCTTTTGGAAAATTTTCAATGCGTAAAATTTTGACATACAAATTGCCACTATTCAACAATCTACTAACATCTCTTGGATCCTTTGTGTGCAACTCTTTTCCTACGCTTTAACTATCTCTCATTTGACGATCTGTCACAATTTTATTTTGCGTGCAGTCACCTCCTTTTGACATTATTCTAGTGACCTCTATTCTTATAACTTCCCCTCTTGGAAGTGCCTCACGAAACCCTCTTTTGTTGGTTTGGTACTCTGAGATCTACCATGTTCGAAACTCACAAGTATCTTTCTCGCATTCTCTTCCTTTAAATGTTTGAATCTTGTACCTCTTTCTTCATATCCACGATGGACTAGAATTATTCTCACCAACTTTCACCAGATTTGCCTCTACACTTCTGTCATTTAATCTCATTGCTCTTGCCTCTTCAAACTTGGGCATTTCTCCCCAATTTAACCTTTTACAGGTTACCTCTCTAGCCCACAACGCCTCCTTGTTATCAACTATTGTGACACACTTACAATCCTACGTACATGTTGTCAATGCATTATGACTATTGTTATGAGATCTCGACTCATAATCATACGTAGCACTATTTTATTTACCTTCCGCGCCTAGAGTTATAACCTACTCTCGGAAAACCATTCATGACATGGTTGCGACTAGATGTCCCAATGAAGGGATGCCCAACCCATGTGGCCATCAGAGTTACACAATGGAATGACACGAATTGGTGCTTGATTCTATTTCTTTGAAGAAATGCATGATATGGTTATGAAGTTCATTATGAAGCCCTCTTCTTATGGTTTACTTACTCCTAGCTAAGCCAACTAACACAATGGAGTCTTATGACTTCTCATCCAACTTTATTCAATCCTCACAATTTTATTTTGTTCCTTAATTTCACAAGTTCCTCTTCTCTTCTCTCATGTTTAGCATCTCTTAGTTAACCTCTCTAATTTTGGTTTAAGGGCCCTCTCGTTTTATGGCCTTCCATGGCGATACTCTCTCCCATGCTTTTAACTTGTCTTCTCTCAATTCTCCCTCTACAACTCTTTATTTGAGTCTCTTACTTTTGCTAACTTTCTCTTCCCGTTGATTACCTATATCTCACCTCCTTAGGATCTCCTGCATCAAATTTGAGTTTTCTGTTAGTCTACACCTATCAGAGATTCAAACCTCATAAAGAAATTTTTCTCTTGTCGTGCAGTCAAATGGATCCCTACAATCGTTATGTGCCACATCTTAACAAGTTATCCTTTAAAGCCTGATCACTTCCAAGATTCTCAGAGTCCCATCGATCAACTCAAGTTCTTCTACATTGTACCTCATTCTAGCACCACCCCTCAACCCTTGTGTGCACTCTCCTCACAAACACTAGTTCCTTGCACATTGTGAACCACCTACAACCCTCAATCCATGTCCCTTCCTTGTGCCTCAAAACTTTTGACCTTGGTCTTGTACACCCATAATTTACCCTTCGTGGCTGAAAACTTCCATTAGATTTCATTATGCACTTAGTTTTTGTGCAACTTATTGGGTTCCATTTCTACATGAATTTTCTAGGGCTCATCATATGTCCATAACTTCTCCACCTTCAAGGCTTCCTTCACACTCTTCTTCCTGTGCTTCCATTTCCTCCACTTTATGCACAATGTCCCTTCGTACACCTCTTGTTTTATCTTCCACACCAAATTGTCAACTCCTTGTGTCTCCACACAATCCTTCCCCTAGACAACTATGCTGCTTGTGCCTTTTGCATACATCTTCATCTTGGATTCCTTCTCTTGTGCGCTTCATTGTGGCACTAATTCATATGCATGATCCTTTGCCTTATACGTAATTTTTTCCTTTGACCTTTAGCTCCTTGCATGATGCCATCTATGCACCCTATGAAGACCTCTCAATGCCCTTATGCCTTGCTATGTTTGCACAAATTTTGAGTTGGTTGATTTTCTCGAGATGCTCCTATTTCAAGAAGCCATCTTTAATTTCAGTCATCCATTATTGAGACTTATCTTGATATGTAGCATCACGATAATACACATGGACTTTCAAATAAGGTGTCACAAACCTATAATATTGTGATGTTACACATGACTATGTCCCCCACACGACGGATTGAATAATTGAAAGTGCATTGTCACCGAAATTTGAAAATGTTTTCCATATTGAAGCCATCCAAGATAACTTATTAGGGGAAATATCATTATAAAAAATCTCAATAAGCCCCACCTTAAAATGTGGACCATGTCTCCTTTAGTTACTCCTAACAGCTTTTAAGAATAGGTTTTCTAAAATTTTATCCTATTGTGACAAATGCTTTAGATTTTTATGGAAAATACTTGATATATTTGAATTATATCTTAGTTATTTAATATATTCAAGAATATCAATATCTGAAATATTGAAAATACAAAGTGTTTTTTTACAATGGAGTATTTCCTAATTATTTAATATATTTAAGAATATCAATATCTAAATCATTGAAATAGAAAATTAAGTGTTTTTACAATAGAAATGGCGTGAATGAGGAGAATGAATTGAATATCTAGTTTCACATTCATTTCATTGTCTCGTGAAGATTATTGGGGACAGTCATTAAAGCAAACAATAAACATAGGTGGAAAATGCTTTAGTTTTTTTATGGGAAGTACTTGATATATCTAAAGTAGTTCCCAATTATTAAATATATTCAAGAATATTAGTATCTACATTATTGAAAATAGAAAATAAGTCGATTTATAATGGAGATGGATCGAGTGTGGAGAATGAATTGAATTTATAGTTTCATATTTATTTCATTGCAGCAAATGATGTAAGACTCGCATTTGTAAAAATTAGATAGATTTTTATTACTATTGGAACTGTCCTTTATATTAAATTAAAATAAAGAGAGCTACATTAGCAGGGGTGACCAGAAAACTCATGGTCCTACAAAACGCCACAAGGGCAACAATAAAATAGAAAACGCCATGTGAGCTATATCAAATTACCTAGAGGGTCAACAAAAATCATATGAAATAAATCACACCAGCAGAATCAAGCACATTTCAGAGCACCAGAAGAAGGGTCATCTTGAGGAGGGATAAACACTCCACTATGGTCTTGACAGAGGGAGGATCCACCTACCAACTAGCATGGTTTGACATCTATAGTTGTAAAGGAACCATAATTCCCCATCCAAGGGGAGGTGAACTAGCTATAGTTTGTATGCCCAATGGCAGAGAGAGCCCCACCACGAAGAATTAGAAACACCCTCCCCCCCTCGGAGGCGGGCTCTAGTCAGGTACAGACAAGGACAAAGCTGAAGTTAGGCCCTGAGGAGAGGTAGAACAATGGTTGTGTGGGTGGGGCTTCTATGACGTGGTATCCCAAGTGGTGGCCATCATAACAACGAAGGTCGAGGTGGTAGTGATATAGGATCAAGTGGGACCCAAATCTTAGTGCAGGGCACACTCCCCCAATGATCCATAAGCTCTTGTAAATGAGAAAACTCCAGGGAAACCTTCGCTGCTTGAGCTTGAATTTGTATGCAAACAATAGACAATATCACCACTTTGTCATTAGTGGAAAACAAAACACCTGATTGATCATGATGGAAGATTAAAGAATTGTGAGCTTTTTAAATATGAAACAAAATACAGGCACAAAATATGTTGTAGAAAATTAACAACCACCACCTACAAATCACCTAACACAAGGCTTACAATAACCAAATTCACCTTACTCTACCTGAGGAAGATCATACAAGGTTCATAATATACTTAATTTGACTTGTAATACAAGAAGTAGGCTAATTACCTATTGGAAGGGTTTGAGTGCATCCTCATACTTTGGTTCTCATTCTCAAAATGACTTTTTTCCATCAATTGAGATGTTTATTATGCAAGTACTTCATCCTTTACTCACTTTATCAACAACTTTCCCATCATCCTTCTTCACTTATTCATCCTTTGAAGTAATCTACTTTGACCTTTTCTAGATTCTTGACCCTATCATACACTTGATTCACTATTAGAAGCAACAAGCCAAATGCATTCAAACCATGAAGAAACAAGTTCTTATCTTGCTAGACAAACTGCCCTTTTCCCCTTAAGATAATGCATGCTTGGAACATGTGTAGATATAGGTTTTTGGAGGTGAATATGAGACCTCATTAGCTCCATTATCATCTTCTTATCACCTTTGATGAGTGTCTAAAATCTTAGAGTTCCACTCGTATAATTCCTTCTATTCCACTTTTTGTGTTTTAGTTTATAAACCCTAACTAGGTTTTAACAATAGGACTGTCATGCATAGAATTTAATGTAGTCAATTTCAGGCACCCATTAAGGTCATTGGCATATGTTCCAAGTTTTACCTTTTATCTCAATTTCTATCAACCACTTTGTAAAATTTCCTTCAAGATTATGTCTTAACTGTGCCCCACTATTTCAGTCAAGGACTGTCAATAATATATGAAAAACTATCCAATGAAAGTCAAAATTTCCTCTTGAATCTCTCTCTACACCTTTCCATTGTCATTAGTACAAATTTTTAGGAAAATATAATGAAGTTTGATGGTTAAACCATCATGCCCTAGTTAGTTCCAGCTATAGGTGGTAGAGAAACCCGAGAGGGTTCTTTTCATCATGAATTTTTCTAAATTTGCATTCAAGGCTTATAATCTTGAAGGAAAGTCTGTAACAACAAGGTGGACGTGGATTCCTTACCATTGGTTCAAGAAAATGAACAAATCCCTTCTAAATTAGCAAGAAATTCATGTGTGTGTGTTAAGAAAACAATATTCTTTCACAGTTATTAAAAATATTAACTCGTAAAGGAGATAAGATTCTTAAGTTCTTAAATCATTTGTTCTTATGCTTACTTTAATGATTCCATGTCACTTTTTCTTGTATGTATGTTGCCAAGAAGACCTTTGTTGATCCCACTCATCAAGATCACAGTTACAACTTAGGGTTTGTCTAGAAACCCTTATATGCAAAGAAAATCTGAAACATGAGCCTCACACCTCTTATACTTGTTTTTCAAACCTTTCAACAAGCATTTGGTCAATTGAAAAACTTATACACCCCCCTATACTTGAACAATCACATAATTTATTAACTATTATGCAAGGACTTAGTCTTTTCAGGATTGTAACATGCAAAATATAAAAGGCTTACCTATGAAATCTCTGTCAACTCAATCACTTGTCAACTTCAAGGTTCAACACTTCAACATGCTTCATACAACTTATAAATTCTACATCTCGAATCATGCAAATTGAGAAAATGGTGAAATTTGGTTTTTGAGGGCTTCATTCCATTTTCCCTAACTCCTTAATCCAACAAAATTCTAAGGAGTTAGTGAAAAAATTGAGAAAATTGGAGAAAAATGTACAAAGGAATAAGTCGTGCAACAAAGAAAAATGACATTTTTTTTTTTCGTGTGAACTTAAAACGGCCATAACTTTTGACATGTTGCTCTATTTTTTACAAAATTTACATCATTGGAAAGGTTTCGATGTGCTCTATACAATGGGAATTGTATTTCTCAATTTATCGAGGTTAGATATGTAAAAAATTGGAAAATGTATTCATCATTGTTACCAGGTTAGCCATGTGCAAGACTCTTAATACAAGATCAATACATTACCCCCTACTCACTGATAATTGAGTTCCCATTCAATTGCATTCATTCTGAGTTCTAGGAACATACACATGCATAAGAACAATGTCATCAAATCTACAAAAACCCCTACAACAGTTTGCTAAATACTTTGTCACCACTGAGATAATCGCTTCTCAAGCTTTCAAACCTCAGAAGAAGGCAATGGATCATTCAAATGCATACAATCCACTCTGAAAGCTCTTATATATCATGATTTGCTTACAAATACAAGGTACCATGTCTAATGAATATAATTTCACAAGTACACAAAAATACAGTCATCCAAATTTACATGTATTAGACACAATTTGAACTTTTTTTCCTCTTCAAATCCTTCCTGAAGCTTACATTTGGATTCAACCCGGGTAGAATAGGTAAAAAAAGTTACATTGAGCTTCTTATACCTCTCCATCTCACCCTTACTCAAGTTTTTTGACTCATTTTGGTTAGGTACAAGTATAATGCACTCCCATTCAAAAATAAGGGGTTACTTAATAGGCCTAGCTTTAGTATTTCTAATATATGACATGCCTTATGATTCTAGAAAGATACTAGTACCCTCCTTATTACCTCATTCCACCCTTTTTCAAGGTTACAAGCTTAAGAGTTCATGAAATCAACAATGTCAAGCCAAAAAATTGGCCTCCGAATTCAATTTTTACATTTTGGAGGAAAAAGTTTTATTTGAATTTTGAAGAGCTTAGATACTATCACTTCAAGATGACCTAAATGGACTTCTACGAATTAAAAACACACCCATAAGCGAAAATTGATATTATCTTGATCTATTTACAAGGATGGAGTTGATGCTCCTATATCAAAACAATTTCCGAAGAGTATCAATATAGTGATGCCAAGGACTAAATTCTCCAAATAAATCTAGACATCAATGAAAGAATTAAGGATGGTAGGGTTGGAATAAGGAGTGAATCCAAATCCATATGGCATGGGCATGATAACATGACCAAAATATATGTTTAAATGACTCGGGGTGGGAACAGAATGGGCATTTAGGATTAGGGATGCCGATATGACTGAGACATTTTCCCATAGGTAGACCTTGATAGACCAGACACCAAAGGAATTGATTAACTTTGAGCTCAAGAAGAGGATTCCAAGTACGGGAAAGCCTACGAAGTCAAGTGGAATGTGTAATATTGTAAACCCCATTAGTGCATTGAGATTTTCAATGGCGGGAAAGAGTGGGCTCAAAAGATGGTAGGTTTTTCTAGCATTGTAGCAAAGGAAAGCAATCTCCTAGTTCCACCGCCAATCACGCCACCAAGACTCCTTTGGGGGTTTAAGCCCCAATTTGTGGAGCATAACATTGGGTAGAAGTTCTTGAATTTTGTAGATTGAGGGGAGGTCCAAATTGGCAAGATTGAATTTGAGTTTAAGCTCAAGACCAAGGCACCCAATCTCTGTATGTAACCAAATCACTGAATGGTATGAATGCCCTTGCGAGAAAGTCGACAGAGATTTGATGCCCTGAAGTTTCCGCAAGCTGAAGCTTATCATTATTGATGACAGGAGACCACCAAAGATTCTGAGAATTAAAAGAAATCCCTATGTGAAAACCATTGGCAATCCATTGCATCCATGGATTAACCATCTCAAAAGATTTCGAGATACTTTTGGCAACAAAAGTGCCGGTGATTTTGATAGGAACCTTAGTGATAATGAGGGTATGACAACCCGATATTATTCCAAACATTTCTTTCCATACGGAGCTCCAGATGCAATGTAATGTCACAGCAAGATTTTCCACCTCTGGTTACCCGTATCAAACAACGAATCACCCATTTAGAACATAAAGCCACACTTTTCCGGTAAACATCCATGATTCCCATGCCGCCTTGCTCACGAGGGAAGACAACAGACCTCCCAGGCCACTCTGTGAAAGCCAGCTAAAGCCAGAATTTTTACACCATAAAAAACTCTTGCAACAGCTTGGACAAGTTTGGCGAATGAAGAGCGAGAAGGGCAGACCAACAAGCAGAGTAATACACATGGGTGGCAATAAGAATCTTAGTACAAACTTGGAATTTACTAGCCAGGGATAGAGGTTTGGAAGACCATTGGGCCACCTTAAGCTCCACCTTGTTAATAACATATTGCCACAATGTGGCGGAGTCACTGTCAAAGGCAAAAGGAATGCCCAAAAATTTGAATTGCTCGCCACGGCCGATCCATCTCCAGGGATAATATTTCAACCAGTCTGGGATAGGTAAGATACTTTGACGATAGCCCAAAGTCTTAAGCCATTTGAATGTTGGATCGAGAGGAAAGACAAAACGTATGAAGGCAGTAAAAAACCTTGGCAATATTATGTTTAGACTCAACAATGGTAAGGAATGAGTCAACAACAAAGTGACCATTGATGAGTTATGTTGCATGATCATGAAGAAAAATCCCTTGAATGTGACCTTGAGTTGTATGATGCGCAATGAGATACCCTAAGGTGTCAAGAACAAGAACAAGCAAGGTTGGCGTAAGAGGGCACCCTTGTTTGATAGAACGAAAGAGGCCGAAAGCAGTGGATTGATGACCATTGATGGTAAGGTGAGCTGAAGCATTAGAAAACAGAGTTTTGACTGCCGATTTGAAGAAGTCACCAAAGCCAAGGGCTTTGAGCATGGCCAAAATGAATGGCCATTCAATATGATCATAAGCCTTCTCGAAGTCAATTTTGAGAAATAAAGGCCTTTGTAGAGACACCATGACCCATTCCATGCCTTCCCACACAACTATAAGATTGTCAAGAATATACCGACCTTTAACAAAGCCAGTTTGTTCAGGACGAACGTTTTTGGGCAACAAATCAGCTATGTGAAAAGTCAATGCCTTGGCAAGAATTTTATAAGAAACATTGATCAGGGTGATGGGACACCAATTATTCATCTGCTCTGGGTCGCCGCCTTTAGGGATGAACTTGATGTGTTCTTAATTGATGAAACTCCCAAGATAATTGCATTGAAGAGCTTCATTATAGACATGAAGCATATTAGGTCCCACAAAATACCAAGTGGCTTTGTAATATTCACATGGGAACTCATCCAGACCGGGTGACTTTTCATCAGCTAAGCAAAGTAAGGTTGGATGGAGCTCCTCCAAGGTGAGTGGAGCATTGTAGCGGGCCCACTCTTTGGGGGAAAGCATAGTAGGCACCACAGCAATACATTTCTACAAGGCAACATCATGCTCAATCAAAACCTCTTGAGCTTGAAAAACTAGATGGTAGTGCTCGACAAAAGCTTTAGTGATCTATAGGAGCTTCTGTGAGCCACTGATGCGAATCATAGATAGATTTGATCTGTTGATGAGCATGTTTGGTGAAGAGGGATTTGAAAAATCTTTTAGAGGCTTTATCTCCCACTTTAAGCCAATGCAACCTCGAGTGGATCTGAGCACCACGACCGAATGAAAATCGATGAGTTTGAGATTGTGTCAAGTTTCAACCGTTTGAATTTGGAGAGGAATATCAAAATAATTGACCTCCATTAACACCGAGATCTATCTAAATTCTTTGTGCAAATCTGAACTGGCTTACTTATGAATTCAAGCCACCTACTTTCCAAATCGGTAGAGAAAACAAGTGGTGTGTTGAATCGTTGTTTCCCACCATGAGATATAGTTGACTGTAAAAGGTAGACATGGCACCATGTTCCAAACCTGAGCAATGAGTAGGACCACCCGGGACGACTCATCAAAGTGACATTAAGATAGAATTATTAGTGGGAACTTTGAAAGGCCCCCCCCTCCAAGATACCTTAAATGTAATCGGGTGGTGATCTAAAAAAATCACATCAGACCATACCTTGATAGTAGAGGAGCCTTGCATGTGAAAATAAAAAAAAGGTCTTGCTGTGAAATGAAGTGGACATGGTCAAGGCATTTTAAAACCCAATCATATATCCTTCTCGAATATTGGTCCAAGTATACCAAGCTTGGGCTTTAAACTCCTACTGTCGCCATATGAGCAATAGATTGGAAAATCCCTAACGACTTTTAAAGAAATACCATGCCACACTCTCACCGGCACACCAACGCATAAGGAGGGCATGCCACATTTATCATCCAAATGCTCTATCATATTAAATTTTCCACACACTGAACCAATAAGCAAGAGGTAAGTTATCACCTAGCCATTTATATAAAGTTGTTCTTTCAGAGCCATCATTAGGGGCATAAACATTAAGAATACCAAAAGTAATATTATTAATAGCCATAATCACCCACACAACCTGATTAGAAGGATCCTGGCCCGAGGCAGTGATTATGGCCAAAAATTTCGGCACAATGGAAATGCTAGCACTACCTTTACCATTAATGTGATGTGTTTTGTTGGCTAGATTTTCTGCATAGCTGAAAACCTAGGCAGTCATGAGATAAATCTCCCTCATTTACTGGTGAGGCTCCCGTGTAAGATTTGTCAGTTAAATATGCTAGTATCTATTTGTGGGTATTACTTTAACCATGCAGCTCATGAACCATAGCTGTATAGTTTTGCAGCAAGTAAGCAACTGTTAAAGAAAGGAAATATCTGATGAAGAAGAAAATAGTAGAAAACAGGAAAGAAAGAGGGAAGATGTGCAACCCAATCAATAGATTACAGAGTTGATTGCATGCACATACATATAGCAGATAGATATTAACATACAAAATTATAAGCAAAGGGAACTTTAAGATCTAGATCTAGATTAACACAAAGGTTATGAATAGATCTAAGACAACAAGTTAGAAATGAAATGTGCACCATTGACACAAAGTTCTCCGAAAATATGCTCCTTTCTATTCCTCTGCTTCAAATAGCTATAAGAGGTTTCAGCACAAAGTCTGGAACACAATAATGCTACTTACAAATTCTGATCATTAACCCGAAGGTTCTTTCTCTACTTATAGAATGTAGAAGGGAAATTACAAATGGGAAACTTAACTGAACTAGAACATAAACAAGAAGTAAAGATAACATCTGACAATCATCTTCCTTTAATTCCTCTCTAAGTGACATGCATCGGGAGTTCTAGTCAAAATTATGCACATCTGTCACTTAACTTATAGAATCGTTCCACACAACTTAAAGTAATGGTTTTCAAACCAATAACTTTTAAGTTTTACAATTACATCTGGGAACGTAGAAATAGAAGAAGAAAGAGAAGAAGAAGAAAGATCTACCAGCTGTAACCCCTACATCTTCTTTTTGCTTTGATACTGAATATACTTATGCAACATGTAATTCAACAACTTCCCATCTGTTTTAGCCACAAGCTTTTTTTTCTGTCTTGAATTGCAACAATCCTTCTTTCAAAACCTTGATGCATGCTTCCACATCCTTCAAGCTAGGCCTGAACTTCTTAATGTTTGACTGCAACGTTACCAACTTGCTGATGGAATCCATCGTGAAAGGCCTAACAACTCCATCAATCCTCTCTTGCACCATCAGAAGAGATCCTTCCAGGGAATCAGGCACTTTGTTAGGAATGGTCCTTTTGTATGAAGAAATGTTCCCGACCACTTCCTCATTGGTGAAAGCAATGACATTGTCTGATAGTGATGATGCCATACTCTCAAGCACCCACATTCTTTTCAGCATGATTCTGAAGATCTCCAAGCGGAAAGAAACTACAAACTCAAGCTGCTTCCCCTTTTCAACTGATCCATCGGGCACAATTCATTCTACAGTCAAAACCTCTCTCAACATCTTATTTATCTCGACCAAAGTACTTAGGTTACTTTCAGCTACTCTTTTCATGTCCATCATGTTTGTCACTAGTTGTTTTAGCTGAACCAATGCATCCTTCATAACCTTTAGATGGGTCAACACCTCCCTGAGTTGTACAAAAGCTTGGCGAATGATTAGATTCTTCCATTCATCGATAGCTTTGACTTGGTTACCTGCATCTTCCACTTCCTGCATCAGATGATCACTCACCTGCTTATGTGCTGAAATTAGATGAGTGGAAGATTTGAAAACTTTGGCAATAATCTCGCACAACTGAGACACCTGCTTTTGAAGTTCAACTTTTTCCACCTTTTCTTTGTCAAGCCTAAGGAATAAAGCATTTATCAATGTCTGTGTGTCTTGCTTCAATCCTTCAGTAGTGGTTTGACCTATCGGTACTTTGGTCACTATTATATCCGTTGCCGTGAGCTTGCCCTTCTTTCCTTCTGTTGGAACTGATACCTCAACGAACTTCTGCCCTGACTCCTCAATAATCAACCTCGAAGTCACCTTAGCAACTTTAGGTCTTTCTGTCTTTTCCACCCAAACTCAGGAGCAACTGCAAGTCATGTTCCTCCAAGTTGATCTCCTCTCTAGCTTCTGGATTGACTGTGAAGCCAACCACTTTGAGAAATTACTTCTCAGAGAATGAGAAGTTGTTGAATGTACCACCATCTCGTGCTCTGGTTCCTCTCCATCCGAAATTGCTACAGTGTCGTGGCTACCATCCTTCTGTATTGTCCAAAGACAAAGCTCTTTCAAATTCTGCCATCTGCAACTTTAGCGTTTCTTCAGGAAGAGGTGCAGATCGGAGTGGCTGAGGAGAAAACACAAATGTTGCCGGATTCAATGGAGGAACGACAATATCCTGTTGAGGTGCAAACATTGGTGAAGTACTTGACACTGGAGAAGTCGGAACTAGCACCATAGCCGTAGAAGTGACCTTTTCCCTCGAATGAGACTTCTTGTGCACTTTAAGCTTTTCAGGCCTTCTGCTGCTTTCTCCCTCGTGCTTCCTTTTGATGGAATCTCCTGTGCTAAGGTTGTCCTGTGATCTGATTCATCAAAGCTTCATCAAGGCAATACCCCTTTGTCAGAAACCAATTTGAAGTGTTAACCAGAATAACAACAAACCTCTCCTCGATCATGTGGCAGCCACCAATGTTATCTTGAAGTACAACTCTATCTCCTCCCATATGATGGTATGTGTAAAGTAACATAGGCCCATCATTTGTAAGATCCACAGGTATCTGTGATAATCCATAATTAAACACTTGTTGTGCTGATAACCTTTTGAGGTCTTTCTTCCTAACTTTGTACTCACTTCTGCACTTCATCCATAAATCTTCTAACGAAGGCACATGCACGTATTCTTGGGAGATTGTCTTTCTTGCTACCCCATATGGATCAAAGTTCAGCCATGCTGGGAAGAACTCATGCTCATACTCAGAGAACATCTCCACTTCAATTCCTCTGGCTCTGTGAATGCTCTGGCAGCTGTAATAGCCCACTGTGATAGGAAAGAAGCCTGTAGACTTGTGTCGTTTTGACTGTAGGTCATGCATCTCCATGAGCTGTCTGCATAATTCCATGATGACCAATCTATCACGTTGGATATCTAGGTAGTTTGACTGGTTCCCCTGAAAAGCTAGTTGCCCTGATGTATGTAAAGTCAACAAACTGGATGAAGATACAGCCATGTTGGGATACAACTTCCCAAGCTTTGCTTACCTTGTTGGTCTTCAGATCACCATTCAACCTACAAATGAATCCGTAGAAGAATCCATCGTTGACCACCTTGTAATATTTATTGCATGTAGGCAAAATAAGCTACAGATAGCACTCAAAAATAGGATCCTTTGAGAGTACGCCCCGTCTATCCAGCTTGGAGAAGATACCCTGCGAGGCTGCTGACATATACCAAATATGAAGTCATCTTGAAGCTGTAAGTCCACCTCACACTCCAGAGCTACTCACCGATGTTGTCACTGATGATCTCTGACCAATTGATTATAGAATCTGGTTTTGTTGATCTCAATGGTCCTGATGAAGGCATACATCCATGAGCGGAAGTTGTGAGCATTAGCTTTTCCATTTATCCTGCATAGAAATTTGGTAATGTCATCCACCTCCTACACCAGATTGGATCGTGGAAGAGTCCTCGGGAACTTTGATGGAGATTTGGGTTTCTTCATATACCTGCTGTTCATTATGCCCACACAATTGACTTTATGCTTCTCCCATCTATTGCCGGCGTCCAGCATGCTGATGGTAGTCACCACCTATCGTGTTGGAATCTTCAGACAATAATTGATAAACTGTGTGTCCAACCGGATTATTGTCTTCCCCACAACATCTCGGATTGATCTGGATAGTGGATGGTACGACCTTGCACACTCCATGATGAATTCTAGCAACTGAGCTGTGAATGGGAATGCTGAAGCTCGAATGATTTTGTTGCTCTTGATTGCCCACATGAGAGATGTCTTTCCATCTGGATCCGAAAGAGGCTCTGGGCCTAGATCGTAAATAATCTAGAAGTAATGCATGATTCCGCTGAGCCTTCTCATTCATTCCGCTTTGCCATAGTTGGAGCAATCTTTTTCTGAGCAATTCTTTTTCTTTTTATTCGGCCGGAATTCTTTACAACTGGTGTAGATCTTGGAATTTCTTTAGATTTGGAGGATATATTCAATGTATCTGACATTGATTTAAGCTCCCTTTCAATTATATAAGCACTTGTAATTAATTCAGATAAAGACGGCAACCGGAACATGAACATTTGATTTTTATCATAAAAATCTGCATATAAAGCCCGCTGCCCTAAAATTTGAGGCTTTGCTTGCATGCAAAGCAAACATAAATATTTTCAACTTCACTTGGGCACCTGTACCAATATGCAAATAATTACATAGACATAAAACAAGCTCCTCCAATCCTAGGTGCCAAACTTTGAAGCTTTTCGGCAGTGAAAAACACTTTTTAATGCAAAAAAACCTTCTCCTTTGGGCACCAAAACTGTCCAAATTGCACTCCTTTGCTAAAAAAATTAATTAATCCATCATTATGGCAGCCCCTGCTTATATAACCTTCAACATTCTATTTTTAATAATTGCCCCTCCTATTCCTGGAAATTAATTAATAAATAAACATGTTTTTTCTTTCAACTTGGGCACCTAAACTTGCATGCTCATGACAACCTTTAAATAAATTAATTTAATTTATTTTTAGCCTCCTTCCTTCAGTTCTCTTTGACTTCACATCATGCATTGACCTTCTATTTCTCCATGGCACCAAAATTAGGAATAAAAACTATTAATAAATGCTTTAAAAAACATTATTTCTTCACCACATGGGTCACACTTTTTAGCATGCTTCAAAGGTGCATTAAATAATTTAATTTATTTTATTTTTAGCTTTCTTCCTTCAATCTTCTTTGACCTCTGATCATGCATTGACTTTCTATCATCCCTGGGTGCCAAAATTAGGAAGACTATTAATAAATGTCATTAAAGTTATTATTTAATTCCAAAGGGGTTGCACTTTTTGAATAAGACTGATTTCTATATTTAAAAGTCATCTTTGATGGGATTATTCACCCTGCATGGCAGCTCCAAAAATCCCTTCATCCACTTTTGTTGTTTGACTTCCATAATGAGAATTTTTACCCTACAAGGCGGATAAGAAATTCCCATCAATGCCTTAAGTGATTTTTCTTTATTTTATAATGGGAATTTTCACCCTACAAGGCAGGTAAGAAATTCCTGCCTGCCTGTGGCCTCTAATTTTCTCATCGTAACTTAAGTGACTTTGCCTTTATGGGAAAAAGTACCCTGCAAGGCAAGTACAAAATTCCCAGCTGCTTGCTGCTACCAAAAATCCCAATGCAGTTTAAATCCATCCATTCCCAAAAATGTGACTTGCCCATAAGAGGCTCTTTTGTGCATGACTCCGTCTTTTTAAAGAGAAGTTGACTTCCTGAAGCTGATTCCTTCTAGCATGGTGGCCGTAGATGATCTCCAGATACTCCAGGAAAGAAAACAGACTGTACTGGACAAAGGAATTGACCTAGGGGAATTTCACAGAGAAAAATATGAGAAAAATAAAAAAACAAAAAAACATTGCCAAAAGTCACAGACATAGCCTAGGATTCATTCCTGGGGAAAACCCTACTGGTATATGTGAATTTTGACATGCAAAACGTCAACATGGCTAAACTGGAGCACAATTTACTTCAAACGGGGCTCTAAATAATTAAATAAAAATTTCCCGCAGACAACTTACAAAGGGATAAAACGATTTTCGACATCTGGGTATTTGCTGAAATTGGCTCCTATGATTCATTGGGAATATCTTGACGCAATACAAGCATCTTCTGGCAATAAAAACACAAAACAACCCGCTATTTTAAAATGGCAAATTTTTCTACATGGGGTAGTCTCAAATTTCAGGGTGAAATCTGGGGACACCACGTGTGAAAATGTGTGAAATCTGGGGCCATGCAAGTAAGAGTATTCTGAAGCAAAAAACTAGAAATTTTAATTTCTTGTAAACAAATAAAATCTAAGATGTCAATACACTGGCAAGCTAAATGAACAAATAATTTTCGAGAGGGCTCTATCAGACCCCAAACATTCCATGGGATGAAACTCATGAAAAATCAGACATGTCAAACTCCCTCTGCCCGTCCTCAATACCATCCTCTGAGCTAAGAATGAAAAAATTATTGGCAAGTGGAATTTGGTTTGAATCAGAAAGCTAAACTTGAATAGAGCAGCGTTTGGCCCCATTATCCCCTCGTATGGTGTGGGACACCTTTTGGGGGGGATTGTGAGAGCATCGCAAAGAAAGAGAGGTTGAAGCAAGCATTCCCAGAATTCTTAGAACTTGAAAGAAAAACTCGGCTCTGCGAGGGTTTGGAAGGAATGGAAACCAACGAGTGGAGTGGCTCCGAGCCTGACTCATCTTTGGAGTGGGTTTTGCACTAGATCCCTTCTTATTCCCTACTGTAGTCAAACCATTAGTCGGGGGGCCAGCCTTGGGCTTGGAAGTCATGGGTTAAGGCACTACTGGCTTAGAACGAGCTAGCAACAAACAATCACAAGTGCGGTGGTCTGGGGCTTGACAACAAAAACACATGTTAGGGAGGTTAAAATAAACCACCTTTTGAGATATACGCAGGGAGCCAAATTGAATATCTAGGTGGTCCCGCAAATCTTTCGCAAAGTCAACTTAAACAAACACACACACACGTTTGTTAGGACGAGAAAAGAAAAATGCTCTTGTTCATGGAAAATCATCCCGCCAACGGGTTTCTTAATCTATGTAAAAAAAGACCAGATATGAACAGGAAGATTGAGAAGTTCAATCCAAATGGGATTTTTTAACGAAACCTAGCTGGTGGGGCTAAAATCTGGTTTCCATCGAGAAAACACTAACATGGTATTCCCTAGATACCAACAAGCCACCTTAAGGAGGGCTTGAAGCTGAGAAGGCTCACGAAAGGAGAAAAGATTAAACCCTTTGGTGAGGTTACGAATACCTAAAACCAGGATATTGTTGGACTCCTAATAGTTTTTTATCTAGTTCTGAAGGTAGGCTTATGAGGGAATGCAACCACATAAATAAGCAATAAGGAAATTTTTTTGATACCATTTGACCACAAGGTCCAAACTTTCAGCAGAAATAACGACATTTGGGGAGGATTCAGAGTCCATACCTTGTCGTAAACTTTCAGAACAAACTTCTGCGTGTGCTTGGGAGTGATTTCCTCCTTCAGTTGCAACAGTCATTGCAATGGAAGAAGAGGAAACCATTTAAAGGAAAATTTCTGCCTCAGTGGCAGGAAAAAAGTTGGGTTTCACTATGATAGGATCGTTGGGATAACCCTAAGGAGGCTAAGGAGCCACAGTTCGCATAGTATCGGAGGGCAAGCAAATGCATGAAAAAAACCCTAGCAGAGCCGAAGTTTCATCGACCTATCCTTAGTTACCAGAAATTTTTTTTTTCGTGTTTAGTGAGCCTATCCAAACTCTTTGGTCATTTTATCAACTATGATGTTCAAATCACTAGCTTCATTTTTCAATCTGTTCTCTATCTCAAGAACTTCTTTATGATGCAAACAAGGTATGGGGTTTCAGATGAAAGAAAGCTTGCACCCTGAACCAACCTTAAAAAATTTACACACAAAATGGAAATCACATGGCAGTTTTATTGCATTAACTATAGAATTTTTCCTTTCAAAAGGCTTATAAAACACCAGAGGAAGGGAAAAAATGATTGCAGTTTGGTAGGAATATCTCATACAACCTCACAAACTTTTAAATATTCAGCAACATCCACTAGGACACTGCCCAATCATTGAACTCACCAAGGCATTCCAAATTTGGATTTGGCATTTCATCAAACACTTCACACAAACTTTGACGATTAAAATCTCTTCAACTATGAAGAAATACCGTGAGAACAAAATTGCAATACCTATAAAATAGAAAACCTAGATGAAATCTAGTCTCCAATTCACCTAGCTCTTCATGGAGCTCAGTATCCTCAATTTGACCAAATTTAACAATTGAATTTGACAAATGGATTATCTGTCATGGAAGATGGTTTAAATCTTGTTTTCTCAATCATTACACATTCTTCATAGTATTTGAATCTAGCCCACATCTTTAGATTATGTTATCCTATCCCAAATCGCTACATCCAACATGCCTAGGCATCCTCCTTAAGTAGGAAAGATAGTTTTTAAAAACCTCCTTGTTGACTTAGTCTATTATTTTTGAGTTTCAATGGTTGTTTTGTATCAAGATTAGTTTCTTCCCGAACCCCGCTTTTCTTCCAAAATCACCAAGTATTCGCCACATTTTGGCATGTTTTCCACTCAAATGGTCAGTGTTATCTCTCGAAAGTTGTTTTAAGTCTGCAAAAGATCTCTCTCTCTCTCTCTCTCTCTTGTAGATACAATGGGGACACCTCAGGTCTGTGGGTATACCTATTTTGAGGTGAACCTCCAGGGTTAAAAGGTTGGTTCCTTATTGGTGTTCACTAGACTGCTTTCTGGGAGTTTTAGGGTTAGGAGTGACTGAAAATGAAATAATTATGAAGGTGATACACCAAATTTGAGTAAAGAACTTGACTTGAGTGGAATACACAACTGACTTGTGAAGAATTCTTTGTGTGCACGAACCAATTTGTACTTTCTGCAAAATGTAAGGGAAAAAACACTTAATTTGTACTGAGGGAAAATCACAACAGTACTAGTAAGCTAACATGCACAATGAAATTTAGCAGAAAATAGTAGATCTGCAGCAGGGTAAAGTGACTAATCAGGGAATATTGATTCACAAGATTAATACTGGCATACACAAGACTGCAGAATAACTTGGAAAGGCAAGAGTAATTCAACACTCAGAGGGTAAAACTGGCAGAAATTGCTTCAGTACTCATATCAAAAGTTCTTCTGGGAAAAATCTCTGAAAAAATTCCCCCCCCCTTTTGTGCTTTGCAAGAGCACACAATATATAGCAAAAGTTCACTCCACTTCCTAAAATAGCCTTCAGGCTGTACTCACCCATGTATCCTAATTTTATCCTTTATTTAATAATAAATAAAGGAATAAAATAATACAAACTAAAGTACATGATAAAAATAGGCATTATCAGCCTTAGATACAATTCAGTCAAACTACAGTTGACTGTTCTATTTTTAGGAAAGAAAGATGAATAATTGCTAAAATTAAAAATTACTTGCTATGCAAGTCTTCTCTCTTTGCACATGCAAGTTCGTCATCTTCTCTGTTCCGTCTAGTTGTGAAGGCATGCAAAATTATCTCCTGTGTGTAGGAAAAAGGATGCAACCTTAGCCATATTTGCAAAAATAAAATGAAGTGGGGACCATCTTCAAGGTATACCTGTTTTCTGATTTCTTTCAATGATCTCGATAGTCACGAAAGGGACATTTGCAAATTTGTTTGAAAATTCCATGTGGGGGCCACCTTTGGTTTGGAATGCTGCCGTATTATAGACTTAGGCATAAGCATGTATATGATATCAAAAAGGGACCACCCTTGGCTAGCCCACCATGCATTAGTTGATCCGCCACCTTTAGACCCCATGGCACATAATACAATTTTCACCTTTCGGTGATCATGGCATATAATAATGTTTTAATTTTTGGGCATGCATATAGTTTAGACTTTGTAAAGTCTTGGCGAATTGTTTTGTTGACCGTCCATGTGGGCTGGCCCCTCTCCATGATGACTCGACCCTTCATTTGACCCTGGCCTGTGGTAACTTGACCATGGCGGTTTAGCTTGGGTTCTGCAAAGTGTTTGAGGCCCTTGATCTTTTGCCTCGGTTTCTCTCCTCCGTTGATCCTATAACCCGGATTAGGGTTCTATCCCGAGCATTGAATACGGTTGGTGGCATTTAATTTGGCTCTATCACTTTGAACCCTGTGTAGAATGATCACCATTCATCTTGGCACTTGGCATTTGATGAATCATTAATCTTGACCATGGGTTAGGGTTTTGGAACCCTAGTTTTAAATGTAAGTTTATACTCGTGAGCTCGCATTTGGTTTTTCATTTGGTTTTTCAATTTGCGGGCAAAGCCCTATCAAAATTTTTCTCGCTCTGTGTTTTTGATGAATTCTTAGAGATTTTAAAGGTTTTCGAGCTTGCATTTCTATTCCTGAGCCTTCAACGCCATTAATACTTGACTGTTGCATGCGCATTTTTGAAGGATCTGGAGGTATTTTCTTTTGTTTTTCGGTTATGTGCTCGACTTTTCCATTTATATATGAGCTAAATATCATTTTCATCTATTATTCTGCTCTGTATCACTTGTGGAGTGATGAATCTTTGTTTTCTCTCTGGTTCTCTACTTTTGGTAGCTAATGAGCTCGGTACGAGCCTGTAGAAAGAGATGCCGGCATGGTTTGTTTGCTTGTTTCATTACTGGTGAGTTCCTTGCACTGTTTCCTCTTTCTTTTGAGCTCAAGTTTTCATTCTTAAACTCTGAATCTTGCAAAACCTTGGTTATAATGTTCGTAAAACAAAATATTTGTGGGTTATCTTTTCTGCTTTGACCTTGAGCTCGGAACTTACTTCATTTGCATTTTGACGAACCTTTCTATGCTCGGGTTTGGATATTTAACCTGTAAATCTGGCTCCAAACTTAGAAGTGTAGACTGTTTGATCTTTTACCTCGATATTCAAACTCTGTTTCATTTTCCTGTAGATGTATATTTGGGCTTTGTTATTTGCTCTTTCGTTCTGTAGATGCACACTTGGAGTTTGTCATTCTTCTCCATTTTGTAGATAATTGGTAAACCTCAGCTGAGCATTTGTAAACTTAAAAGAGCTCTCCATTTGATTGTAGACCTGTATAGTTTCATTTTCCCCTTTATTTGATATGCACGTTTTGCATTCTGTAGAGGTAAAATACTTCGTTTCTTTGTAATTTTTCCCTCGTAGATGTATGCTTGGCATCGTGACATGCTTCCTTCTTGGACCTGTATGAGTTCAAGCTTCTTGACTTGTTGTTGCTATCTATGAACTATATCCTGGAAATGAAAACCTAGCACTAGTAGTCTATTTCCTTTGTGATTCATTTTCCCTTTGTAGATGTAATTCAAACTACTTTTATAAACTCTGTGCATGCATACTTTGACTTGTTGATCTTATTTCTGTAAGGCATGCTTTAGCTGGACCTTTGCTGAGCTTTGTAGTTTACTCTGTCAGTTGGAAGATGAATGCTATCTTCGATATTCTGTAGTTTGACATTTGCATTCAGGATAATGAATCCTTGGCAGTTGTATGCTGGTTCTTTGTTTGCAAACATGATTGCATACTTTCTGTATAATGAAATAAATATCTCTTTTTGGAAAATGAAGAAGATAATTAATTTCTTTCTCTGTAATGGTACTTCACTTTCAAGAAGTCATAGTAGCAAGTATATTTTAATTTCTGCATTATTTCTCAATTCTGTTTTTCTGGAAAAGTCCATTTTGCAAGGGGAAACTCTGGCAAATTTTTTCAGAATCCTTCTCTTTCCAGATTTTGATAATTTGACCTTTTTTGAAAAAGATATAACATCTCTCTTTGCTTATCTGATTATCTAAATGAGCTGTCCATGCTGACTTTACTTGATTCATTGCAACTTTTCTGAAAATTTGCAAAGTAGTTGCTTCTTTGATTCACACTCAAATTTGGAAATAAAAGGAACATTGATAGTTGTTCTATCATGATGAGAATCTGGAAAACATGTATGTTTCATTGATCATGATATCAATTTTAAAAGTGATGAAACATGAATTTCCTTGACTGTTTTACTTCCTTTTGAAGCTCAGATAGCTTAGAAAGCAATGTAGTAGCTGAAAAGCATGTGTTTCAATTCTGTTTTAAATCAAAAGTCAATTTTACAAGGGGAGACTTTGCAAAAAATTTCCAAAATCCTGTTTTCTCTCTCCTTTTCCATTTGCAAAATTTTTGATTCTCAGATTTGCAAAATATCTTCTTATTAGCTCATTCTGACACTTCTTTCTTCTGTAACTATCATGATGTTTGTGCTTCATTCAATTGCTTTCTTCTTAACCAAGTGTATTTTCAATCAATGTTGGAACTGTTCCTGTAAAATTCAAAAATAAATTAGAAATAAATAGGATTTTTGGCCTCTCTTCCATGTATGATGCTTTTGCTTCCTTCTTCTACAAGTTGTTTTTCAACCTTTTCAGTGTCATTTTTCACATCTGTTTCTTTTCAACTACTTCAATTCTACCTTTTTCCTCCTTAGCTTCTTTGATTTTCTTTACTCTCTTTATGTCTACCTCTTCCTTTGTTTCATCCTTGTTTTCCATGTGTTTCTGTACTTCTTTCTTTCAAGTAACATTAGATTCATCGAATTCAGAATTTGTATTTGCTTTAGAACATGAGTATTGGAATAACATTGTACCCTGAGCTCAATTTGACAGATGCTTCTCTTGTCTTGCAGGTGTTAAGAAATGGAGATGGAAGCGGAAGATGGAGGAGTTGAGATGGAGATGGAAAGGCTGAGGAGTGGAGACAGAAGACAGAAAAGGCAATGATGGGTTCCTTTTTACTCCTCTACTCTTGTTCTTTAGCACATGTGGTATTCTCATTTCCATGTATATGATGAGTCACTTAGTCATATCCCACGGCTTGTGTGGGAAAGCTTATGATCTCTTATGAATAAAGCATTAAATTGAAATAATGAGTTGATTATCTCTTTCTGCATTCAGTTTTCTTTTGATTGTACAATGATGTAGGCAACTCAATATCTCAATGAAATGAATTAACATAAGGGATAACTTGAACTGAATACCTGTAACTCCAGTGGATAATCATTGAATGA
Source organism: Taxus chinensis (assembly GCA_019776745.2). Taxonomy (NCBI): domain Eukaryota; kingdom Viridiplantae; phylum Streptophyta; class Pinopsida; order Cupressales; family Taxaceae; genus Taxus; species Taxus chinensis. The sequence goes on along the minus strand of JAHRHJ020003465.1, from coordinate 273,890 downwards.
AATGTGTCTCTTTGTAAGCTTTGTGATTATCTTAGCTTCCATTCTTCATTTTGACTCCTTTCTGCTATCTCCATTTGGACATTATTGTCACTGTTTGTTTGTCAATATTTTCTTGATGGAAGTAGCAGGAAAGGAATCAATTGTAATCTTTTATGGCAGCATAGGTAAATGTAAACTTATAAATCATAACAACTTTAATGAACATAGAGCAATAAAACTGATAGGCATCAAGATAATAACCGTGAATCTGATTGTCTGAAAACTGCCACTATGTCTGCTGTTCCAAAACTATACACCTTACATATTCTGTAATCCGGTGTCTTCATCGGGATAACACAACTGTCCTTCGGGGCTTGTGTTCTCTTGCTGAGGATATTCGTGAGATTGCAGACTATGTGAGTTGTTACGTTTTGTAACAGCACACATAGCTGCAGATTTCACTTAATCACTTTCACAAATCAGCAATAACAAAATAATCTGACGTAAATCCCTTAGCTTAGGTATACTTCACCAAACTTGTCCGTTGTAATGAAGTTTCGAGTTGCCCATTTTTGCACAAGTGCAAAAATTGTCGTGTGAATATTTATAGATTTTCATATTTTTTTGTATCCATGGCATATGTTGAAGTTGGAAATGACTAGATAGACATGTATGTGAATGTGAAGAAATTCAAATGGCACACAAATTGTTTTGTTGCCTCAAACAAAATGTGGTCTCGAGACATTGGAACCTTGTAGAATATGCACATAATGGGCTTGTTGAACAAGCCTAGGAACACAATAGACATTGCATCCCATTTGTTAAATCATGTCCATGACACTTTCCCACCAATATCTTGTGATTATCTGCAAACAATAGAGAGAAGAATTTTGTTCAACGATAACTGGAAACTTAGAAAGAAGAATTTTGTTCAACGATAACTGGAAACTTAGTCATGATGCATAGGTTTAGAGATAAGATATTTTGAGATCTTCACTTAGCATTGTTAATATCCACTTTAAGACATGCATAATGTTTTTGTATGGAAGATTTGCAGCCCACATCCCGAAATTTGTTTCTAGCATGTTCAAAACCAAAAGAAAACAAGCATCTCAGCTGAAAGAATAGATCTTTTATACCTCTATTAGGAGTTAGAGGCACCACATTTCAGGTTTCAAGAACACATGGAGTTTAATATGACAACCCACTTACAAGTCCGGAATGCATTCTATGTTGTTAGTGTTCAGAAGAAAATAGGGCAACATATTCTACTAGGAATACTTGTTGGGCACAAACACAAACAAGAAATGCCATGTTCAACAGCCACTACAGGCTATTTGGAACATAAGGGAAACGCTTCTATGTGGCTGCCAGAGAAGGAGATTATAGCCTCGGAAGCTGCACTTTAGTTTGAAACAACACTTCACGATTCTATTTAACTGCCCAAAAAATCCTGTTTTTAGTTGAAATGATTGGTGTCATTAATTTTGCAATATTGGCATGTGGCATTGGAGCTAACCTGTGAAAGTTGTACATGCTAGTTGTGGATTGGCATTGAATTGTGAAGCTTAAGGTTTTACAGAGATTCACCTGTGAGGTGGTAATCCAAGAGAAAGGTGAATTGCTTTGGAAGTGCACAGAGGTGCAACAATATAGCCTATAAACTATAATTAATTGGAACGATTACAGAATGAACATAGATACAGAACATTAAAGGTTTCATACACAATTGTTAAGGAAAAATGGGACTGATTATGCAGCTTTTGCAGTTTACTGCAACATGTCAGAAGTGCTTAGTGTTGAAACTTTGCAAAGAGAGACAAGTGTGACATCTCCAATGGATGTAGATGCATCTGTGAACTTTAACAAAGGGGAAGAACAAGGATCTTTGAAGGAATGTAGATTTCCTGTAGGATGAAGTAGAGATGAACCAGTTGCATCGTATTGGCATCAAAGAGTGAAACATGGAGTCAACTAGGACTAAGTGAAGACATCTTCAACAATCTGTTCCTTGCGTCTGCTGGTGATATCCTCAGCAATGGAAATCAAGATACTGCTTAGGAAACTACCAACTCGTAAAATGCTCAAGTACAAAGCAATATCTATGCTCCTAATTGTAGCGGTCATCTGACCAGAAAAGCAGATTTGCTAAAGAAAGTACATTTTGGAAGAAGCCAAAAAATGCTCGATGGAATTGTTTCATTAGTATTCTATAGTCTTTTGCCACCTGAAGCCTTTTCATTTCTATCAATGCTGCAGCCACCATCGACAGATGGGAGGAAGAGATGCCAATTTAGGTATTCTCTGGAGCAAGGTTATGCATCATTTATTACCAGTAATATGTCTAGCAAGTGGAATAAAAATGCAATCATATACAGGGATCAGTACCATAATCGAAAAGGCAATAATGCCTTGTAAGCTTGCTGCAGGGATCTCAAAGCTTGGGCACATCTTCCTATACATTGTGCTCCCCTGCTTTGTGAAAAATGGTGGTGAAAACTCATAAGCTTGATGAATAAGAGAGGAAGTTCACATTTTGAAATTCTTGTGAAGGGTTTATGTGACCAGATATGTTCATCATAGGAGGTTACATAAAAATGGAGATAAGTGCAAATGCACTTTTGGCAATCCAATATTCCTTAAATATATATTAAAGCTATGCCAATGAGTTGTTTTGAAACTAATCGGTAGTGCTGAACAGCTATGTGAGTAACTTATAATTTGTATCAAGAAGACGAGTTGCATCACTATGATTGTCAAAAATTCGAGTCTTCTGATTTGACACTTGATATTGACCAGTATTCACTTGATTATGGGCTCGATAACCAGATGGGAGTTTTAACTATGCATGCCATTCTTCCCACCGTTAGCCAAAAAAATTGGTCACCTATTGGCGAATTGCCTCCTACATATTCTTGCATGATGCTAACAACTGGAATTCCCAAAGGAAATGTTCAGGACAAAACGGTTCTGAATAATAATGCAAGGATTTGAAAATGGGGTATTACTCAGTAAAACTGGAGAAAAATAGAGATGCTTATGCTCTAGATCATAAAGACCGGCATCCTTTAAAACAGACTCACTTTGGTCATTATGTTTTCTGAATGATATTTGGATTTATTCATTTTTACTTGAGCTCTAAAGTATGGCATCAAAAAAATTGAGTTAAAAATGCTATTTGTAGTTGAGATATTCTATCTAGTTGGACAATGATTTGTTTCTTGGCAATTTGAGATGCATTGACATCAAAGATTGATTTCATTCCTTACATGGAGCACAGCCATGCCGTGTCTTTTATACATATTTGTACCTTCCTTATCATATCTTTATTTAATCAAATTGTGACTTGTATTTATTTCAACTTTAAAGAATGGTTGGATCCATGTCACACTTTCATATTTTACTCTAAGTTACCCGTCTAGTAAGGAAGAAGACACCTCATGTATTTCCGTGCAACAAAGAATATTCAAGAACAAATTTTCTCCGAATTTCGTCTTGTAAGTCTTGTCATTTTCTCAAGCATTTAGTTTGTTTTCCCAATCATTTTACATGTTTGAAACTTTACCAGAGTATTCACTTGTTCATTATACATGAAATCAAAGGGCCGAAGTTCAAGTAATGGCCTATTATTGCTATTTGTTGATGACATTTCCTGTCTGGACTTGTTATCTATTGAATTATCTCTATAATCTTCATTTCTTTTCTATTGTATTTTTTATGCTCTGGAACATGTATATTCATAAGATTCTTCTGTTATCTTTCATTGCTCTAGTTTTGTACTCTTCGTGGTTCTGGATGTGTCGTGTACCCCAGATTACATATGTGCCAAGATGCTATCACAACATGGCAATCTAGAGTGGCATAAAGCTTTTTGGGTCTGGATTATGACTGGTAGGATGGTCTTTATTTTGAACATCTTCACTGGAAAGTAGCAATGGTGGGTGACTTGGAGGATTCAAAAATATGGAAAGAATGTTTGCAAAGCTTGTGAATTTGTGGGCATCTCTAACATGTAGAGGTATAGATGCAAAGTGTCTTTCCCATGGAAATCCTCAAACCTTCATCTGAGAGAGATTGCGGACTTCAGAGCAGAACTATCTGCTCATTTTGGTGCTTGAGGAAACAAGTTGCCAAATGTAAAATGTATTAGTTGTAGCTATATTTTGAATGATGTCAGTTAATTGTTTTGATTTGAAATTCATCTCGATTTGATATCTGAACCCCTAAAGATAAAAATATGTTTGGGTTTTGTCACACTATTTAGTGTTTTGTAGCCCTGTTTGGGGGAAAAGAATAAAACCAGAAAATGGTAAATTGCAATCCCTAACAGAAAACAGAAATATATAAAAAACATAAGTGGTAAAACCATGCTGCTGCAATATGCAGAATCACAGGAATTCCCTGTTTTGCAATGAAAGAATGGTCCTTGGATAAACATTGCACTGTTCAAAGCGGAAAAAGGAGAGTTTTCATGATTGAAATTTCAGGCCTTGTTGGACAGTTTTTTAACCGTTTTTTATTTAACTTCATATAACATTAAAAGACTTGCTGTGAGTGAGTTACTAATCATAAAGGGTATGCTATTTTGTTTTATGCTGCTAATGCTAGATATGGAGTTAAGTGTAAGACAACATTGTCTCCTTTTAAATCCCTATTGTTCTAAAGATGCACACTTTTCATCTGTTATAATAAGAAATCGTGCTCTGAGTCTACGTGTAATCATATAAATTGGAATGTTATTTTATTTTGTGCTTCAAGTTCTGGATATTCAAACTCTTTTAGGCCTTGTTCTTGAGAGTCATCATAGCCAGAATCATATGGAGAAGAAGAAAATAATCCAGAACCTTTCCCAGGTGACCTCCCCTTCCTTCTCCCAACTCCTCCCCTAGGTCTCAACTCCCATCTTCATTTCGTAAAGTGCAGCAGGCCCTGTGTACTTTTTCTGTACTAGACTCCAGCATCTTTGACAATTGGTGATCCATAGGGATCCAAGAAAACACCATTTCAATGGAGAAACTAGAATCAGAAGGAAAAATAAGCAGAAGATTGAGAAAACTGTCAAGTTATAGAACCACCACTTTCTGCAGAGCGGCGATTGCGTAACTGCCGGTTTGCATTTACCGGCGGTCCTATCATGATATAAAACGAAAAAAAAAAAAATCCACGAACAGTCACGGATTTGGAACATTTGGACTGTGTCTCTTCCTTATATGACCCTTCCTATTCTCCAATGTATGGGAGGACCTGTGAAGCAAACTATAAAAGCAAGTTGAGCATGTGGAATTGATCATTCATTTATGGGAGACAAGTGAGCAAGAAACCACTTGGTATTGGAATTGATTTGTAGAAGCAAGGTGTATGAGCAGAGCAAACAAGTAGAGAGGGTGGAAGTAACATAGGTTGTCTTCCTTCAGCTTCTCATAATATGTATTCTGAAATCTTGAAAGATTGACCAATATAATATTGGAAAGAAAGAGCAATTGCCCTTCCCGATGGGTTTTCTGTCAAATCCTGGGGGTTTGAAATCTAGGCATAAAAATATATAATTTCCCTGTTGCGTGTTGAATTATTCGTGTTATTTGGCGTCTATCTAAGTAGTTCTAAGCACAAAAATTCATTCAACTAGCTTTCAGTAATATGTATCATTTTCAAGTAAATTGGAAGTAGGAACAATAATTGTGTGATTGTGTCAAGTTTCCAAAGTAGAAGTTTATATATCATTTTGGTATCAGAGAAGACACTCCAGATCTCATTTCCATACCACACAAGTGGTATTTGTTCATGTGTGATTTGTATGACACATTAACACTAGAGTCAAGCATGTGTTGAAATGCGCCAAGTTTTGTACCTTGCAATCCAAAGATATGACTATGTAAAATATGGATGCATATGGTTTGAGAACAAATGGAAGAAGAGACACTTGGTCTGTAATAAGGAGATGCAAAACACTATGGATAGGGTGTTTCCAACATCCCCTAGGGATCACTCTGCAGATCATTCAAAGGAGAATGACAATGCGATAAGCCAAGATTCCATAGACTCATTGGTTCGAGCATTGGCCAAAATCGTTTGGCATAGGAAATAGCCACGATGAGGAAAATGTGGAAGCAGCTTTTCCAGGAAAGCTCGATGTTAAAAAGGGAAAGGTAAAATCTAATCATGCTCCTTTTAAAGTTGAGATTAAAAAAAAAAATGGACTTTGAAGGACAAGTAGATAATAGGAGAATTGACAACCTAGCCAACTAAATGGTTAAAGCAATTTATCAGGTTTCATTCCATTAGAAGATGTTTGCAAATACACTGAAAACCAAAGGGAACCTGTATGAATGGTCTCAAGATTAACGACCGCTCTAGATTTGGTGGGAATGCACCATCTAGCCACTTGTAAAAGCTTCCTAGTGAAGAGTTCTTGGGATGAGTTTTAAAGAATTCCAAAAGTTTGTAATCGTTTAGTCTAAGACTAACCAGATGATATTTGAATATTCAGCAAAGGTTAGAAGGAGCATGTAGCACTTACCATCCTTCACCAGGCGGTACTAGTTGGATCTCATCATGAAGATGACAAACTTGATATACAAGTACGGGCTGCCAAACACCACCACACACATCAAGCAAAACAATGGTCAAAGTAACTTAGGAAATGAATTTCTTATCAATACCAAACGTAATTTTACATTGCTTAACACGTAACCTTGATGTTTATGCATTATTAGTCACTTCACCCAACCTAATGAGTACAAGATCCCGAAAAAGCTCAGTTGTAAGTCTCCACAACTTTAGCCAAATCACTAACTCTTTACTAAGAAATTAGTTTGTAATGTCCCCTTTTTCAAGACATTATTAATATTTATTTTTCATTTGCATTGTAACCCCTTGGCATGCCTAGCGCTACAAGTGGGAGTCTTTTTAGTTAGTTTAATGTGCACATAGGTTAGTTACTTTTATTTATTTAATTAAAAAATAAATAAAGTGCACATAGTCTTAGTATTAAATATTTTAATGAGAGTTTATGTTTTCCCTCCAAAAGGGAAAGGTCGGTCTTTATTGGATATTGCACCCCTTAGTTCTATAAAAGGGAGGTCACATTTTCCTTAGAGGGTATGTTGATTGATCATTTGATTTCACTCCATGCTTGGAGTACCCTAAATGTATGCCCTAGTTAATTTTCTCTCTCTCTTTGGAAGTTTTTCATTGTTTGAATTCATTATTGAAGATCCTCATGATTGTTCTCTACATTTGGTGATTCTCTTTGATTAGCTGTTGGCACCTTTTATTGACGATAAAATCTTGCATGTTATTGAATATTATGAAGGGTTTTATTGTGTTTTAGATCTGCTAAGTTATTGCCTGTAAGTTTGAATTTTTGAAATTTCAGCTATCTAGAAAGGTCATTTTTATTTAATGAACTATAAAATCTGAACTGGATAAGACTGCCAGATTTGCAATTGATTCTAATGTAAGAAACCACTATTGGCTAATTTCCAACCCCATTTTACCCTAACCACGACTGAAATTTGGTTATTTGAGGGGCTTAGATTTGAAAGGATATAATTTCTATTCGAAGATCAAGTATTATTTTCTGATTTGCATCAAAAAGGGGACATCACACCCCAAAACTACATTTGGTTTCAAGTTAAAAAGTTAGTCTTCTTTTAAATTAATTTCAAAAGTTTCAGTTAATTTTCAGTTAGTTATTATTTATTATTTACTTCTTGCAAATAAATGTATTGGATTAAAGCAGTGTAAATACAAACTGATTGCCCATCAAACCATCACCTTGAAGCACACTCCAACCAATTTGAGCTGTCATGAAGATTGAGCACTAGGGTTCAAAATGAGGTAAACCTAGGAGGGCCAATCTTCTAAGTTATATTTTTGCAAGTATCTTGAATAATAATCAGTTAATATCCTAAAGGGGAGATTACTAGGATTTTGGAAGTTTGTGCAACTTCACAAATGTAGAGTATCCTCACAGTTTAGTTTTGTATCAAATCTTTTTGCAATTGATTGATATATGAAACTCAGTTAAAGTCAACAAGATCTATGTTTACAAAATTTTTATTGCCAACATTTAAAGAATCAATTTTTCATCCACCTTTCTTATGTTAATGAAATACTTCCTCTAAAATAGTTTGTTTTTACATGTTTTCAGAATTATTTTCTTGAAGGATTTTTTGGAGCTTCCAACATTTTTCCTTGGAATGTGGTGTCAACATCCCAATATCAGAATGTGAACAGTTGTCCTTCTTGAATAGAAGTAACATTTTTCACCTTTCCCCTTTTCCTTTCTCATGTAAACTTATTGGTGTCACTTTGGTTAAAGCCTTGAGGGTAGATGAACTCATGAATTGTTTGAGAATAGTGATTTTGAGTCAAGCCTCGTCTACATCCACTGGCTTAGAGATTGAACTAGTCTATTGTGGCTATGGTTTGGTTGAATGGCTTCATAGCCTTTCCTTGTAAGCTACATTTCTTGCCCATCTGGACAACTTTCTTTTGGAACTCACTATGTACTTGTTCCTGGCCAAGGTTTCTCCCCTAGAAATTGACAATACATGTGGTTGAGTTCACATAACAAATATGTAACTGATTTTGTTTCTTTTTCATTAAATTCATCCCACTTAGTAATTTGGGAAGCTTCTGCATATGGCCAAAGAATTGAACATAAGTATTTGGTGAAAACATATAAGTTAAAGTATGATTTCCTAATGGTTAGATAACTAATTATATTTGTGTTAATGAAATAGACAATGGCCTACTTCAATTTATGGAGAGATTAATTTGATGCAAATTAAATAACCTCAAGTTGAAGCCAATGGTCTAGCTTCTCAGCATTCACGGTCCCAGTTAAGCAATTCTAGCCTTTACTTGAATGGTCAGATGTAATGGTGTGCACATTGCATGTTTGTCCTCATACTCATGATTATGATGTCTTATGAAATTGGAAAATCAGTGCCCCCTTTTAGAACACCAAGCTTCTAACATGAGAGGTGATGCACTTAATTTCCTGTAGATAAGGATATTTGTACCCGCATTTTGCAGTGACATTTCAATTGCCTCTAACTTGTAGGAAGTTCCTATCCAGTATTTCTCTGCATCAAAAACCATATGAAAAATGTCTGTATTTTCCTTCCACTTCCTAGTGGAAAAATATCATGCTTCAAAAGGATATGAGTCATACCTTACCCTTCTTACACCCTTTTGTTACAGGGGCATATTACCTAGAAGATGTCAACACAAGTTGGCTAGATGCCTACACCAAATACAATTGATCTTATCTGCCCATGATCATGGTGTGAAGATTTCACCCTGAAATCTTGGGACTACCCATTTTAAAAAATTTCGTTCTTTTCAAGTAATGGGTCGTTTTCATTTGTTTTGCCTAAGTTCCTTTGCACTTGCTATAAGTATCCCCAGAGAATAAAATACTTCGCCAATACCCACATGCTATAAGGTGGATCACTAAGACTTGAAATTCTTAATTCCCTTTTTGTACATTGGTGCATTTTATTGATTACTGTCAAATAAAGTTCTTTTAAAAAAGATTGAGCTAAAATTGCCATGCCGTGGATTGGTTAAATACCAAAAAACTTCACCCCATCAAATTACTGAGCTTAGAACAATCACCAAGAATTACAGATTCAGAAAGGATAAAATCCGAGCAATTAGACCATCAGTTCTTTTTGTTTTGTTTTTATCCAATACAGTCATGATATCATTGGAATTTGAAACTCGGCAATTCCTGAGAGCCTATTCATATTCTTGCCAAGATATTTCCCCAGGCCTAGGGTTTTGAAAAGCTATCCAGTATTTTTAATTGCATTAATCTGTCTACAGGCATCAATCTCAAAATTCTTTCAGAAGATTGCAAGAAGTTGCTTGGTCCAAAAAGGTGCAAAAATGGATTTTATGAAAATAAGAAAAATATTGCCATCAATGCGTAGAGCTCCAGAAAATATGCACTTTTAGAGAAAACGACACCTAAAACGGAGCCACATTGCTTGAAGAGCTATGGCACATGCAAGTTTTTGCTTAAATCTACTTCTTCATGGATGATTTCCAAAAATGGCAAATGCTAAATTCTTATTGTGTTTCCACCATGAAATGCCAAAAAAGGAAAGAAATGTGTGTCTCTCATGCCAGTCGCAATTTTCAAAGTTGCCTTCCGCGTCCAATTTCCACCTACCGCTTCAATGACGAATTTTCAAGGAATTTTAAATTGAGAAGTCACAATGCAAGTCGCACTTTTGGAAAAGGGTTTGAGCTATCTTTTCATGCAAGTCCACTTTTTGGAAGGAAGATCGGTGATTTAAGCTGCCCTCAATGGGAATTTTGGCAGTGGCAGGCATGCGGGAATTTCTTGCCTGCCTAGCAGGTTACTTTTTCCTAGCATCAAGTCAAAGTCACTTTAGCTGCAATGGGAATTTCATAGGTGGCAGGTAGGCGAAATTTCTTTACCTGCAAATAAGGGTAAAATGCCCATTATAAAGATTAAATCACTTAAAGCACCGAATTTCTTGCCTCCAAAAGGGTGAAAGGTTCTTTATTGGATTTATTCACCCCTTCTATAAAAAGGAGGTCGCATTTCCTTAGAGTCTGGGATGTTGATTGAATTCCATTGATTTCACTCCTTTTTTGGAGAAATTGTATGCCCACAGGATGTATACACCTTAGCCTTGTATTCTTGCATGTGATCTCTCTCTTATTTTGACCCATTGGAGCTGAATGCGATTATTTCTAGTTCCCATTTTGGCTCCAATGTAGGAAGATGTTTACGCATGATAAGTTCTCTCTAGCTAAAGAGAAGTCAAGGATTGCATGCTAAAAAGGGTAAAATAAATTGCATTAAATTCAGAGCATGCCAGAATTGGTTCCCAAATTGGATGAAGAAATTGACTTTTGCAATTAATTAAATTGCCAGAAATAGGAAAGGGCAATTATTAAAAATAGCATGCAGAGGCTATATAAGCATGGGACGCCATAATGAGAAGATCTGTTAATTATTTTTTATGAGAAAGCCCACAATTTTGGCTTTCTACTGGATTTGGATTTCACAGTTAAAAGAGTTAGTTTCCATTGCCATTGGAAGCTTATTAATTTTGGCGCATTGGGTTCAGAATAGCCTTATTTTTGTTATTCTGATTTCTGCATGTTGGTATATGTGCCCAAGTGAAAATTAAATAATATTTTTGCTTGCTTTGCATCCATCAAAGTCTCAAATTTTAGGGCAGCTCCAACCCTATATGCAGATTTTGGTGATAAAAATAAAGTATTCGTGCCATGGAAACCTGGATATTTGTCTAAATTAATTGTTTATTCATGCATAGTGCTCATATAATGAATGAAGTTCAAATCAATATTAGGGGATACATTGAATATCTTCTTTGCTTGAATCAAAAGAAACCTTCCATTTCTGCACAAATTGATCCAATTCATGGGATTCCGGCATAATTAAAAGAAAAAGAGCTCAGACAAAGATTGTTCCAGCCATGATTGAAGCATGATGAAAGATAAGGATTCCTGAATCATGCAGTAGAACTTCTAGATTTGGTAAAGTCAATGAACAAACATACCCCTGAACCTATCACCATTTAATTGACAAATCCAGATGTAATAATTGCAAAGGCTTATGGGAAAAATTCATCCTCTTGTTTCTAACGTAACCGTGTGGAAGTCAGTGAATGGAAAATTCCTTCCAGGATCTTGTTGCATTACCGTGTGCTCAATCTTCTAGTTGAAATTCATTGAATTTACTTGTATTTGCATTCCACCTAGAGTGCTTTCATAGAATGAAAATTGCTCATGGATGTAATCTAAAAATCCAAAATAGGTTTGTCTGTTTGTTGGCTAGATTTTCTGCATAGCTCAAACCTATGCAGTCATGAGATAAATCTCCCTCATTTACCGGTGAGGCTCCCGTGTCAGATTTGTCAATAAAATATGCTAGTATCTATATGGGGTTTTACTTTAACTATTCAGCTCATGAACCATAGCTGTATAGTTCTGCAGCAAGTAAGCAGTTGTTTAAGAAAGGAAATATTTATAGAAGAAGGGAATATATAAACACAGGGAAGAAATGGGGAAGATGTGCATCCCAATCAATAGATAACAGAGTTGATTGCATGCACATAAACGGAACCAATAGATATTAACACACAGAATTATAAGCAAAGGCAACTCTAGATCTAGATCTAAAATAACACAAATTTTATTAAAATATCTAAAATAAAAAGATGGAAACACAATGCACCGTGACACAAAGTTCTCCAGAAACCTGCTCCTTTATATTCCTTTGCTTCAAGTGGCTAGGGGTTTCAGCACAAAGTCTAGAACACAAGAATGCTGCTTACAAATTCTGATCATTAACCCGAAGGTTCTTCTTCTACTTATAGAATGTAGAAGGGAAAGTACAAATGGGAAACTCAACTGAACTGAAACATAAACAAGAAGTAAAGATGACATTTGGCAATCATCCTCCTACTAACTTCTCCTCAAGTGACACATCTATCACTTAACTAATAGAATCATTTCCACATAACTTTAAGTAATGGTTTCAAAACCAATAACTTTAAAGTTTTACAATTTCATCCGGGAACGTGGAAAATAGAAGAAGAAAGAATCCTGCCAGCTGTAACATTTATATCTTCTTTTTGTTCTGATACTAAATATACTTGTCGAACATGTAATTCAATATCTTCCCATCTGTTTTAGCCACTGCTTCCTTTTCTGTCCTGAACTGCAGCAAGCCTTCGTTCAACACCTTGATACATGCTTCCACATCTTCCAAGCTTGGCCCGAACTTCGCAATATCCGACTGCAGTGCCACCAGTCTGCTAATGGAATTCATCGTGAAAGGCTTAGTAGCTCCATCAATTCTCCCCTTGTACCATCAGAAGAGACCCTTCCAAGGAATTAGGCACTCTGCTAGGAATGATCCGTATGTATGAAGTAACATCTCCGACCACTTCCTCCTCAGTGAAAGAAATGATACTGTCTGGCAAAGACGATGTCCATACTCTCAAGTGCCTGCATCCTCTTTAGCAAAATTCTGCAGATCTCCAAACGGAAAGATACTGCAAACTCCAGCTGCTTCCCCTTCTCAACCGATCCGTCCGGTACATCTGCTCTGCAACCAATACATCTCCCGGTAGCTTGTTGATTTTGGCCAAAGTACTCAGGTTACTCTCAGCAACTGTGTTCATATCTACTATGTTTGTCACCAGTTGCTTCAACTGATTTGCTGCATCATTCATAACCTTTAGGCGGGCTGACACCTCTCCAAGTTGTACAGAAGCTTGACGAATAATCAGATTCTTCCATTCGTCAATAGCTTTCACCTGATTGCTTGCATCTTCCATCTCCTGCATAAGATGATCACTCACCTGCTCTGAAATGGGCTGAGTGGAAGATTTAGCAACCTTGGCTATGATCTCACACAACTGAGATACTTGCTTCTGAAGCTCAAGTTTCTCCGCCTTTGCGTTGTCAAGCCTAAGGAATAGAGCATCTATCAATGTTTGTGTGTCCTGCTTCAATCCTTCTGTGGTGGCTTGACCGATGGGTACTTTGGTTACTGTTACATCTTCTGCCATGAGCTCATCCTCCTTCTTTCCTTCCGTCGGAACTGACATCTCAGCAAACTTTTGCCCCAACTCCTCGATGATTAACCTTGAAGTTACCTTATCAACTTTAGGTCTTCTGTCTTTTCTGCCTAGACTTCGGAGTAGCTGCAAGTCGTGTTCCTCCAAGTTCATTTCCACTCTAGCTTCTGGAACCAACTGCGAAGCCAACCATTTTGAGAAGTTACTTCTCGGAGAATGAGAAGTCACTGAGTGCACTACTATCTCCCACTCTGATTTCCTCTCCATCAGAAAGTGCTACAGTGTTATGGCTCCCATCTTCAGAATCATCCAAGGACAAAGCTCTTTCAAATTCTGCCATCTGCAGCTTCAACGTCTCTTCTAGAACAGGTGCTGAACGAAGTGGCTGAGGAGAGAAGATGAATGTTGTCGGATTCAGTGGAGGCATGGAAGTGTCCTGCTGAGGTGCAACAGTTGGTGAAGTACTGGATGCTGGAGAAGCCGGAACTAAAGTCATAGCCGTGGAAGTGATCTTCTCCTTTGATTGAGATCTTCTGTGCACTTTCATCTTCTCGGACCTTCTGCTGCTTTCTCCTCTGTGCTTCCTCTTGAGGGAATCTCCTGTGCCGAAGTTGCCCGTGACTTGATTCATCAATGCTTCATCAAGGCAGTATCCCTTCGTCAGCAACCAGTTTGAAGTATTCACCGGAACAGTGCCAGACCTTTCTTCAATCATATGGCAGCCCCTACGTTATCCTGAAGTATGGCTCTATCTCCTCCCATTTGATGGTAAGTGTCAAGTAACACATTCCCATCATCTTTAAGATCCGCAGGTATCCGTGCTAGTCCAAAGTCGAACACTTGCCGTGCTGATAGCCTGCTGAAATCCTTCTTTCTAACCTTGTACTCACTTTTGCACTTCATCCATAAATCCTCTAATGAAGGCACATGTGCGTACTCCTGGGAGATCGTCTTCCTGGCTACTCCAAATGGATCAAAGTTCAGCCGTGCCGGGAAGAACTCTTGCTCATACTCGGATAACATCTCTGTCTCCATCCCTCGAGCTCTATGAATGCTCTGGCAGCTATAATGTCCCACAGTGATCAGGAAGAAGCCCGTAGACTTGTGCCGTTTCGACTGAAGGTCGTGTATCTCCACAAGTTTTCTGCTCAGCTCCATGGTGATCAATCTATCATTCAGATATCTGGGTAGCTTAACCGGTTCTCCAGAAAAGCCAGTAACCTTGAGGTATGTGAAATCTGTAAACTGAATGAATAGACTGCCAATTCTGGATACAGCTTCCCATGCTTCCTTGCTCACCCTGTTGGCCTTTAGGTCCCTGTCTAGCCTGCAAATGAATTCGTAGAAGAATCCATCATTGACCACTTTGAAATCTTTCTCACATGCAGGTACAGTAAGCTGTGGGTAGCACTCGAAAATGGGGTCCTTAGAAAGAACGCCACATCTATCCAGCTTGGAGAAGATGCCTTGTGAAGTTGCAGTGTACACCAAGTAGGAAGTCATTTTGAAGCTGAAAGTACGCTTCACGTTCTGGAGTTGCTCACCAATGTTGTCACTAATGATTTCCGACCAATTGATTATGGAATCAACCTTGTTGACTTCAATGGTCCTGATGAAAGCATACATCCATGTACGGAAAGTGTGAGCATTCGCCTCGCCATTAATCCTGCATAACAATTTGGCAATATCATCTACCTCCTGCACAAGATTGGACCGCGGAAGAGTTCTTGGGAACTTAGAAGGAGATCTGGGCTTCTTCATGTATCTGCTGTTCATTATGTTCACGCAGTCAACTCTATGCTTCTCCCACCTGCTGCCGGCATCCTGAATGCTAATGGAAGTCACCACCTTTCAAGCTGGAATCTTCAAACAATAATTGATGAACTCTGCGTCCAACCGAATTATTGTTTTCCCCGTAGAATCTCGCACTGATCTGGATGAAGGATGGTAAGACCTAGCACACTCCATAACGAACTCTGGCAACTGGGCTGTGTATGGAAAGGCTGCAGCTCGAATAATTCCACTGCTTTTAACTGCACGCATGAGTGAAGTCTTTCCTGCTCTGGATCTATCAATCAATTCGGAAAGAGGTTCCGGACCTAGATCTGTGTCTCTTATGTCTGCAAATTTGGAAGTGATGCATGACTCCGTTGTGCTTTCTTTTTCATCCCTCTTTGCCATGGCTTTGTCTATCTTTGTCTGAACAATTCTTTTTCTTCTTATTTGGCCGGAATTCTTCAAAACTGGTGCAGATCTGGATAATTCTTCAGATTCGGAGGATATATTCAATGTATTGGACATTGATTAAAGCTCCTTTTCTTTTGTAAAGCACCTGTAATGAATTCCTGCAATTAATTCAGACAAAGATGGCAACCGGAACATGAATGGTGAATTTTAATCATAAAAATCTGCATATTCAAGCTTGCTGCCCCAAAAATTAATGTTTTATTTGCATGCAAAGTGAACATGAATTTTTCCAACTTCACTTGAGCACCTGTATCACTTATGCAAACAATTATCCAGACACAAATCAACTTCCTTCAACTTGTGTGCCAAAATTGGAAGCTTTTAGTATTGATTTCACCTTCTTTTGAGCAAAATCCTCTTCAATATGGGGCGCACTTTTCCTCTGGGCTGCACTTCTTCACTTGTTAATTAATTAATTCACCCTTATGGCAGCCCCTGCTTATATAACCCTTGTGATTCTATAATTAATTAATGCCTTTGCTATTACTGACAATTAATTAGCTTCACTCTTCAAATGGGGCCCCTATTTTGTGCATGCTTATGGCTGCCATTAAATAAATTAAATTTAATTTAATTTTAGACTTTTGTTTCCACTTAACTCAAGCCTCACAGTGTGCTTTGACCTTAGCCACTGAAAATAGGAATTAATTTAATCATTTAATACTTTAAAAAGTATTATCTCTCTCCCAAAAGGGGCGCACTTTTTGACATGAAGGGGCTGCCATTAAATAAATAAATTTATTTAATTTTAGAACAATCTATTTTAACCACCTTTTGTCCTTTGCCTTTGTTGACTTTTCCACAAGCCTGGGCGCCAATTTTGGGTGAATAATTAATTAAATTAATCAATTTAAAGGCTGTCTTTACTTCTTCCAAAGGGGGCGCACTTTTTGACAAAGAGAATTCTATTTTTAAGAAACACATGACAATGGGATTTTTTACCCTGCAAGGCAGCCCGAAAATCCCATGATTCACTTAAGTCACTTGACTTTCATAATGGGATTATTTACCCTGCAAGGCAGGCAATAAAATCCCATGATTCACTTAAGTGATTTTTCTTTTATTCCACAATGGGAATTTTTACCCTGCAAGGCAGGTAATAAATTCCCGCCTGCCTGCTGCCTCTAATTTTCCCATTGTCACTTAAGTGGCATTGCTTTCATGGGAAAAAGTACCCTGCTAGGCAGGTACAAAATTCCCACCTGCCTGCTGCTTCTAATTTTCCCATGATCCACTTCAATTCTTTTTTTTCCAAAAATGCGGCCAGCCCAGAAGAGGCTTTTTGGTGCACGACTTCGTCTTTTCCCAGTGAACCAGACCTCCGATGGCGACTTCCTTCTGGCACAACGTGTGTATGTGATCCCCAGTTACTCCAGGCCAAGAATCAGGCCAAATCGGCAAAGGAATTGATCTAGAGAAATTTCACAGAAAACGAAACGGGAAAAACACAAAAACACAAAAAGTTGCCAAAAGTCACAAATAAAGTCCAAAACTTATTCCTAGTTAAAACCCTTCTGGTATATAGGAATATTGATATGTTCGATCACAACAGAGTTAAATCGGAGCGCAAATTGCCTCAAACGGGGCTCAAAATAATTAAATACAAATTTCCCGCAGACAAATCCCGACGACAGAATATAACAATTTTGGGCATCTGGGTATTTGGCGAAAATGGCTAATATGGCTCTTTGGGAATATCTTGATGCAATACAAGAACTTTCAGGCAATAAAAACACAAAACGACCCATTATTTTAAAAGTACGAATTTTTTTTCGGATAGGGTAGTCAAATTTCAGGATGAAATCTGGGGACACCAGTCCGGAATTGGTTTTAACAAAGACATTGCACTGGTGCACATACATGGAGAAGAATACAATGGAGCTTTCAAGGATGAATACTGAAGACAAGTTAGAGGCAACACCCGTAGGCAAAAGTTTACAGTCAGCTATTCCCAGATCCAGTTTGGTGAGAATCAAAGGCAAAAGAGTCAACTGCATGCAAAATATGGAAAAAGAATCAAGACTCAGCAGTGTTGTAGGGCTTTCTTCCTAATTTTTTTTCCTTTTTTTATATTCTCTTATTTTCTGCCACAAAGTAATTTAGCAATTAAATTGTAAAACTTAAGTGATTGGTTTACAACATTGTTACTTGGAAGAAGTCAATTACTTGGAAATAGGTGATTTTTAAGACATGCGGAAATTAAGGTTCTATTTTCAGTATAAATTATGCATGTCATGCAAAGAGGAATTCCAGGAAAAGATTGCCAGTTGTTCTCCTTTACAATTTCCACATGTGCACCAGTTAAGTTCCTATTTGTAAATTACGTCCTCTATACATTAAGTAGAGGAAGAACCTACAGGTTGAAGGATCATAATTTGTAATCAACATTCTTGTGTTTGAGACTTTGATCTCAAACCCTTGATAGCTTTCTGAAAGCCAAGGAATAAAGAGGAGGAATATTTTTGGATAACTTTGTGTCAACACATTTGTTTCTATTTCTTTTTAGATCTAACATAAAAATAAAAATGTGTTATTTTAGATCTAGATCTGAAACTTTCCTTTGCTTCAAATTTTGCATTTCAAGATCTATTTGTTTCCTTCTATGTGCATGTGAATCAACTCTGTCAACTATTGGTTAGGTTGCAAATCTCCTTTCCTTTATTCTGTGTATTTAATTATTTCTCTTTCCTGCAGATATTGCTTAAATGCTTATTTGCAAAATTCCCTAGTATATGGTTCATGAGCTACGCAATTAAAGTAAAACCAACAGATAGATAAGGAAATATAATTGACAAAATCTTGCACAGGAGTCTCATTGGTAAATGAGGGAGATTTATCTCATGACTGCCTAAGTTTTTCCGCTGTGCAGAAAATCTAGCCAACAGGATCAACACTTTGAAAATCGTTAAATGCTAATGATGGAAAACAAATGAAATGCAATTCTATCCTGTTCCTAGTGAAAATGAAAAGTTCCTTTTAACCAATCAATTGTCCATGGAAAAAGATCCAAATATTACAAATTTGAAAATCCAATGGAGAGTTCTACACACAATTTATCCTAGAAACCCAATTGAACCAAGAAATTAGTGGAGTGCAAGGAGAATGTTTCCCTGGTCCACTATGCAAAAAATAAAATACAAAGCTACTGAAGAGTCGAATAATGGACTTTAAGAAGGATTTCACTAAACTCCCTGTAATTGTATTTTATTTGCATCCTCAACAAATAATAACTCTCTCAAAGTCCCAAAACCAAGAAAGAATCATCAACCATTCAACTTCTCCTCTTTGAATCATATGAATTTGTTCAAATCATTGATCAAGAATATTCTTAGAACTTTTGTTGTAAATATAACGTTCACAAATAAGGACTCTAGTGTTTGATGCAAATACATAAAGGGATGGCAAAGAATGAAATGAAAATTCACTGTCAAGATTTTTGCATGGTAGCAAATACAATGTCATCTAGAAAGATAAATTCATGTAAACGTTATGCTTATGAATCTCAAAGATTGGGTGCAAAGACTTGTCCACCATTTACCATGTGAAGTTCAAAAGATAGATCTTCAATTGAGCAAGTTTGATTTTAGGTGTTTCAAAACATGATGTGATCTTCAACCACTCACTTTTAAAAGGCTCGCTTAAGTATCTCATGAAAGACTCAAAGGTCTTGATAGCAAAATGTGTTACTTATGATTCAGAAGGCTTGGGGGAATTTGAGATGTCTCTGGTTGAGTTCCAAAAATTTGGTCTCTTTAAAATGGGGCACTTTCATAATGAGAATTTTATCCTTAAAGGCACGGTGGAAGTCAATAATGCAATTGTTTTATGTTCTTCCAATAAGATGGATCATAATTCACATCATGAACTTGAAGAAGTATAGCCGAAATAAATGGTTCATTGGCAGCTTTTGCATTGAGATTACCTTCAAAGTCATGGTGTATTGACTTTATCTACACAATGTATGACCAAGGATTATGCAGCTTGAACCCATGGAATTCCAATTGGACTTGCTATAACAAACCTTGGTTGACATGACTTCACTTTAGGTCATGATTCATTGCTGAAGCTGATTTTTCATGGTACCAGTACTATTATGTGATTTTGGGCAGGAATAGCATTTAAATTTGCAACAGAGTATAGCCTATATGATACGGGTGGATCTAGAGAACCTAAGGATTGTAAGTCCTTCATTTGTGAAAACCATGAGCTAAAAGTAAGCATAGTCAATACCCATAAGAAAGGAAATTCAGAAATTCCACAGATTAAAATAGTCTAGAGTGCATTGCAAGAATACTGCAATTATCAGATCTGTGTTACTCTGCATAGGACTATAGAAGCGGATTTCGAGTACTTGTTTTAAATTGCTTTGTAAGCCTACTCCATTGTGTGTAACCTTGTGTTTGCAGTACAAATTGTCAAGTATGTGTGATGTGTGCGTTCAGCATTGATGTAATAAGCCAAATTTGGCAATGTCATGGAGATTGTGTAATGTAATACTCTATAGTTCATGAATAAAGACTCTTGAAACCTAGCTGTAGGGAGTAATTTTGTTGTTTTAAATGTTTATTTGTTAATCTGCAACGGTAGTTAATTTTTCCCTGGTAAATTTGCGATGACAACCTGGGTTGAAATGGGTGTTGAATCACCAATGATTTGGCAAGAATCTTGAAAGTACCTCCAATGATGTCTTTTAAATGGTGGAGATCCAGCATTGTCTTCTGGAAGACTTGGTAGTTTGAGGGCCTAGTAACCAAATTACATGGAAGTTGGCTAGATTTGATGCATGCTAAAAACCTAGGCAGTCATGAGATAAATCTCCCTCATTTAATGGTGAGGCTCCTGTGTAAGATGTTTATCAATTTGGTAAGTATGAATCTTAATAACTTTTTGGGATTTTTTTAAAGGTTTTTTTGGATTACAAAGCTCGTGAACCAAGCTTTTGTATTAGCAAGTATTCAGTTGTGATTCAATATGTTGCAGAAAGGGGGAAATAACAGAAGTAAGGAAATAAGAAAGGAACATGTGCTGAATCAACCAATAGTTATAAAGTTGGTCTCATCCACACAAATTAAATAAACAAATAAATTAATAATAATCAGAAAAGTTAAAGGAAATGAATAGTTCTAACCTAAATCTTAGATAGCACAAAGTTTATCTAAAAATTAAAATAGAAGTGATCAACAAAGCACCATAGACACAAAGTATTTCTCCAGAAACGTCTCACCTAATTTTATTCAATTAGGGTTTTAGCACAGAAATAAAAATTCAGAATGTCTTAATTACTCCAGCTCTTTAAAAATTCTGATAAAACAAGCTGTGATTTTAACCCGTAGGCTCTTCCTCATTTATAGTGCATAGAGGGCAAATTACAAATAAGAAACTTTCAATGAATTGAGCCATTTATGTGGAAGTTATGAAAAAGGAAATAGCTAGGTGATCATTCTCCCATAGACTTTCCTCTTTGCATGACATGCATTTATAACTGAATACTAATCCAATTTTGCATGTTTGCCACCTAAGAAGTAATTGTCTTTTTCTAGTAACTCGAAGTAACTTTTTAATCCAATTACCTAAGTTTTACAATTGTTCATTTTTGGAATAATAGATTAAGCTTCAATGAGGAATTTTGGTAGTGGCAGGCAGATGGGAATTTCTTGTGCCTAGCAGGTTACTTTTTTCCATGAAGTCAAAGTCACTTAAGCTGCAATGGAAATTTAGAGGTGGCAGGCAAGACGGAAATTTCTTACCTGCCTTGCAGGGTGAAAATTCCCATTATAAAGAAAAATCACTTAAAGCACCGGCGGGAATTTTTGCCTGCCTAGCAGGGTGAACTTTTCCCATCAAAGAAGTTTATTCACCCATGCAAGTCGCATTTTTGAGAAGGAGGCTATTTTCCATGCAAGTCGCACTTTTTGGAGAAGGATTTAAACTGCAAGTGGGAATTTTGACAGTGGCAGGCAGATGGGAATTTCTTACCTGCCTTGCAGGGTAAAAATTCCCATTATGAAAGTCAAATCACTTAAGTGAAAGATGGAATTTTTGGAGCTGCAGTGCAGGGTGGAAATTCCCATCAAAGTTTGACTTCCTATTTTTAGAAATTCCCTTGCCAAAAAGTGCGACCCACCTTGGCATTAATACATGTAATTAATGATATTTATTAATGGTATTTCTAGCTAAGTTTGGCGCCATAAATAGAAGGAAAGTCAATGCAAGTGGATGAGCTAAAGAGAATTCAAGGATGCATGCTAAAAATAAATAAAATAAATTCATAAAAAATCAATCAGAAGCATGCAGACTTGGCGCCCAAATTGGATGAAGAGGCATGGTTTTTAATTAATTAAATTGCCAGAAATAGGGAAGGGCAATTATTAAAAATAGCATGTAGATGGCTATATAAGCATGGGACGCCATAAAGAAGAAACAATTAATTCTTTTTGATGAAGTTTGCAGCCCAGACAGGTTTTGGCGCCAAGGGAAGGAAGATTTTGCATTAAAGAGTATTTTCCATTGCCGGGAAGCTTCCAGTTTTGGCGCCTAGGGTTGGAATAGCCTGATTTTTATTATTATAAGTATCTGCATGTTGGTATAAGTGCCCAGGTGAATTAAATAATATTTTTGCTTGCTTTGCATGCAAGCAAAACCTCAAATTTTAGGGCAGCAGGCTTTATATGTAGATTTTGGTGATAAAAATCAAGTATTCATGCCATGGACTCCATCTTTGTCTGAATTAATTGCAGGTATTCATCACAGGTGCTCATATTAGTGAAAGGAAGTTCAAATCAATGTCAGATACATTGAATATATCTTCTGAATCATGAAGAAATTGTCAGATCTACACAAATTGATCCAATTACAAGGGATTCCGGCAGAATTAAAAGAAAAAGAGCTCAGACAATAATTGTTCCAGCCATGATGAAGCGTGATGAAAGAGAAGGATTAGCAAAGTCATGCATAGCTTCCAGATTTGCTGAAATCAATGATACAGACATAGGCCCTGAACCTATCACCGATTTAATTGACAGATCCAGAGCTGGAAGGACATCTCTTATGCGGGCAATTAAAAGTAGTGGGATTATTCAAGCCTCAGCATTTCCAGTCACAGCTCAATTGCCTGAATTTGTTATGGAGTGTGCAAGGTCTTATCATCCTCTTTCCAGAACAATCCGAGATGTTGCAGGGAAGACAATAATCAGACTGGATGCACAATTTATTAATTATTGCCTGAAGATTCTGGAACGACCAGTGGTGATTGCAATTAGCATGCAGGATGCTAGCAATGGATGGGAAAATGTTGAATTAAGTATATTGACAAGTATATTCAA
Organism: Taxus chinensis; assembly: GCA_019776745.2. Classification (NCBI taxonomy): domain Eukaryota; kingdom Viridiplantae; phylum Streptophyta; class Pinopsida; order Cupressales; family Taxaceae; genus Taxus; species Taxus chinensis. The sequence continues at coordinate 250,741 of JAHRHJ020003465.1, read as the reverse complement.
TATCATAACAAAAAGAAAGTGTAAGGTTTTACAACTGTCAGATCTTCTTTCTTCTCTTCTTTCTTTTCTTATTTCTTATGTTCCCGGATGGAATTGTGAGATTAAAGTTATTGGTTTAAAAGCCATTACTTTAAGTTATTTGAAAAGGTTCTCTAAGATAAGTGGCAGATGTGCACAAATTTGACTTAATCTCCAGATGCATGTCACTTAGAGAGGAATTCTAGGAGAAAGATTGCCAGATGTTTCCTTTACAACTTCCACATGTTCTAGTTCAGTTGTAGTTTCCTATTTGTAATTTCCCCTCTATACACTATAAATAGAGGAAGAACCTACGGGTTAAAGGGATCAGAATTTGTAATCAGCATTTCTTGTGTTCCAGACTTTGAGCTGAAACCCTTGATATCTTTCTGAAAGCTAAGGAATTGAAAGGAGACAGATTTCTAGAGAACTTTGTGTCAACGGTGCATTTGTTTCTTACTTTTGTGTAGATCTTTGCATAAACTTTGTGTTATCTCAGATCTAGATTTGAAACTTTCCTTTTCCTTTAAATTTTGTATTTTGAGATCTGTTTGTTTTATCTATGTGCATGAGATCAACTCTGTGAACTATTGATTGGATTGCACATCTTCTCTTCTTTCTTCCCAGATTTAATTATTTTCCTTTTCTGCAAATATTTCGTTACAACTGCTTACTTGCTGCAAAATTGTCTAGCTATGGTTCATGACGCTTTGCATATTAAAGTAAAACCCACGAACAATACTAGATCCATAATTGACAGAAATCTTACACAGGAGCCTCACCGGTAAATGAGGGAGATTCATTTCATGATTGCCTAAGTTTTCAGCTGTGTAGAAAATCTAGCCAACATGACCTCAATGACCCCTCCACCTATATACGCATAGACCTAGTCACTCAAGTCATAGCTACGCTACAGCGTTAGGCACTCGATTGATTAATCGAAGGACCTTATATTGATATGGGGGTAATTACAAATGAAGGACGTCAAGGGACTTTAGAAAATCGATTGAATTGATAAATCGAGGACCTTTCGGCACTCATTTGATAAACCAAGTGAAAACCTTGGCCTCCCAAGGGAGCTTGAATTATCTACACAAGTGCCCGCCTTTTAGCACTCAATCGAGAAATCTAGGGGACTTATCTCTCTCCGGAGCACTTGGTCGACAATCCACTATATATCGTTAGGGATGAGGACCCCTCTCTATAGATGGGGCACTTGATTGAATTTAGAAATCAAGGCCCCCTGTCTCTACTTTATATAGGTCATCCACCTTACCGTATAGATTTTAGGCTTCCCCCTACCCTTATTAATCTTAATTGGAGGGGAGGAAGAGGGAGATATTATAAAGGGGCATCACATGTAGATATAGATATTAGGAGGGGGCGGGGGGGGAGAAGGGACCCTATCTCTATATGGCACACTCACCCCTATAAATCTATTTGAAGGACGAAGGAAAATCTCAACTGCCCAAACATAAAATGTAAGTGTCAATACATGGGCCTATCTGGATCTCTACGCCCTTGACCTCCTTTCAAAGTAACTATGCGTCCCAAGAATAAATTTCATTAGCACAACGGCCTTCAATTGTTAAATTAAGGGAAACACCAAGGCCTCCCAAGCATAAATGTTATTACCACAAGGGCCTTTATGTGTTATATTGAATGGATAAATCACAGGGCCTTATCTATATGTGGGGAAATTTTTTGCATCTAAAGATATATCTAGAGGGCAACATAAATGTTTATCAGCATAAGGGCCTATTTAGGCTCTCAATTGAATTGATAAATCATGGGACTTTATCTCTATGTGGAGCAACTTCCTGCATTGGGCAAGGCAAGATCTTGGCCCCTTGCCCCATATACACATATAGAAAGTGTACCCTTACCTACACTATAGGTCTATCTACACATTTGGTTATATAAAAAGCAAGGGTCATTATCTCTATATAAAGAACTCGATTAAGTTATCAAAGAGTACCTTTATCTACATAGCCGCACTCACCCACTCCTATATCTTTATCTAGAGGGTCTTTAGGTACTTGTTCCAACACATATAATCATGTTTGGGAGGTTGTGGGGGAGGAGGGTGAGGGCCACTATCTCTATATGGGGCACTCAATCAAATATCAAGGGCCCTTGTCTATAGAGAGAGGCACATGCTTGACAAAGGGCCTCTACCTAATGTTGGAGGGATGAGGCATTCACCCTAGCCCTATATAGATATATTTGGAGGGGAAGGAGGCCAAACAAAGACCTCAGTATACTCTACTTTTCCATCTATATAAGGCCACCCTATTTAGACCAATCGATATAGACTATTAATATACAAATTTTACCCACAAAATCCCAAGGCACACTGGCACATCACTTAGCCAGAACTGAGCGCTCACCCAAAGTGCACAAGGGTACTAGGTTCCTCTTTTATGTCAGCTTGTTCAAGGAGTTAGCATGATTAAACAAATATTCCAGATCCATAACAAATAACTAATTATATTGTAGTGTATAAACCATATCTAGATCTTAACCATATAATAAGAATAATCAAACAAGAATCAAAATTAACTTTACCATACAAAATCCATAAGATGTGTATTAATAATTAATATCCAGCCACAAAGATCCATTATATTAATTGTTGTAAAACACATAAGCTTCATACATACATAACATCTCACCATAGTCATGCGCGCTAACAAACTCACAACATAACTCTATACAAAACATGGGCCTGTCTAAACCATGCAAATCAATACATATTTATAGGGGTTGGGACTTTCCCTTCACTACCCATGCACCTTTCAAAAATAGGCTACATGCTAATAATAGCCATGCACCCTTACATGATAAATACAAGATCATGCAAGCTCACTAATAATAGATTATCTAATAATATAACAATAGTATAATCCTATTAATAGCTCCAAAACTATTCATGGCGCTTGATCTTCTACTCATCCAAAATATTTCTTGCATGTTCTTCAAGTCTTCCAAAACATGCCCCAAACTCCATGTCCAAAATTAGCCTCAAAATGAAAAAAGGCTAAGTCCTGATTTCAAAACTTCCTGGGTGTGCCATGTTCCACTATAGTTCCACGTGCCCCTATGCCCTTCTGCCTGTGCACTAATCCTTTTGTGCCTTTCATACTTAAGTAATATTTCATCATCTCAACATTACCCCACACTAATTGCATTTCTGTCCCCAAAATGGGTAATCATAACTTATCTCTCCATGAAAATGAATAAAGAATGAAAGAATGATTGTACAAAGAATGAATGAATACTTTGTGCCCTATACATCTTCCACAGGAAGAATTAACTCTAGATATTCTATTTTTGATCTCTGCCTCCAGTTTCATTCCAATCACTTAGTGCTTTATTAGTTTTATCTGAAATGTCTATGTAGCTACTGCCTCCATTTCATCAAGATTCATGTTCTCACCTTCATTCTGTAAGACCCTGAGAACATTAGCCATGATGAGACCATTCCTTCCATCATATCCATCCTCTGTGCTATGAATTTTCCAATGTCCTTTATTTTTCCTTGTGTGGGTCCTAGGCTACTGCAAGTGCGTCATGCTTTCCTTCTATCTAAATTAAGCCTCTCCACACATCCAAGTGTTTCATTCTTCACTTGTTTGAGGACCTCATTCCTTCAGCCATGGTCCTTGTATTGATTATCACATCAGGGGCATTATGCAACATATTTAATGCCAAATCTGTCTTTCTTTAATTATTCCCTTCAAAGTCTGTAGTAAGGCGCTCATAGCTTGTAATCTTTTACATAACTGTCGCCTTAGCCTTTTGTGCTGCATTCTGAAAAAACTAGGTACATGGCATTCTTGGGTATCATGTGGTAGAATGTGAACTAATGTGAAATAGTGAAAAGCAATGGAAACTCCTTCCAACTTTATCCTTCAAATCTGAAGTCTTTCTCAAAAATGTTGATCACCAATTTATACTTCCATGTTTATCTAATACCAATGGAAGTCGCCTTGGGTATTCTCCATTTTTCTAACGCATTGCAGAGTCACTTGATACTCAGTATCCTTCCCTTCTTATCATCCAAGGGTCCACTAATGGTTGCCCTTTATCACATGTTATCTAGCAAATCTTTTGCAAGACTCTATTGTTGCTTCTCTTGACAGTGGCTAACAGTTACATGGTGCGAATGGGGCACCTTTGGCCCATTGGGACACTCCAATCTTCACAAATCAAAGTGACAAAATATATTGCATGCATCCAAATTATAATTTTCACCTTGTGTGTAATTCCTCAATGATGAATTTAGAAATGTAACTCTGCATCCAAATTGTCCTACATCTGTCGTTTATCTTCTTAGCCACATGTAACCCTAGTGCTTTGTTTAACTTGCATGACCACAACTCTTGATTGTACAACTTTGTATGTAAGTGTGTTGGTGCCTAGAAAAATGGATACTTTTATAACTTATAGATATCCATCCCACACCATCCCTTTGTATATCCTAGTGCCTTCTTTGTTGTTTATATCACCTCCTTGTCAGTGAGGTCACTGTTAAGTTTTGTACCCAAAATATTTAGTCCTATCAAACTCCTAATCAAGGGTAAAGTGAGCCTCATTCATCACCCAAAAAAATAGAAGAAGTCCTCATGGACTCTGCTCATCAACCACTAGCACAAATTTTCTAGTTTTCCAAAGTAAGGGAGTTCATAAAATTGTAAAACTCCCACCTTTGTCAACACTTTTTCACCCACGTCATCGTACACGACCTATCCAATTCATCCTTGTTTTCTTTGTTTCTATGGTTGTAATCACTTAATTTGTACCAAGGAATGTGTGAATCCCAATCGCGACCCATATGAACCCCTTATGGGTATTGAATTTCTGATAAACAACTTTCAGGGGTGTCCTCTACTTCGATATCTACTTTCTTATACTTCCTTCCCCTTGTGGCCACTCGAAGTGTTCACTTTGGTGCCATTATAACAATAAAGGTGTGTTCTTGTGGTTAGTTCAAGCTTTAAAACTCCAACCCGTGTACCCTAGATCAGTTTAACATGCCCTAGTTCAAACTTAAACCCTAATAGCCAATTATTCTCTATGCACATCTTTGTCTCACTTAAACACCTTATTTACTGGAGCGTCAACCAATCTCATTCTAAAATCTATCTGGTTCATTTCACAAAACAACTCTTCACACTTCAAAAAATTTCTTGCTCACTTTCTCTTCTTCAACTTTCTCAAATGATCTTGATCGCAAAGGTAAAATCCATTTTACAACACATCCTCATATAGGATTTTAAAAAAATAGATTTATTGCTTGCCAAGTACCATCGTACTTCTTATTAACTTGGCATTTATTTAATTTTCCACACCATAGTCATAATCTTCCGGCGTGCTTACTACTCATCTACCACATACCTCCTCTCACGCACCTTCATGTATTGAAGTACCTATCCATTGCGCCTTTTACTAAGTAGTCTCCACTTTTGCAGCCTACCTTGTGCTACACTGTGTGTCCATTCATCCATACATGATTTTCAATCATGAGCAATATTTATCAATCTGTACCTTTAATTCAAGTACCTACATAATATATTTATATGCATACCCATCCTTAGAGTCATTCAAACCTGGTCTATGTACCCTGTATATACTCCACCCCACACTAATGGTATGTGTGGTTCTCTACACATGAATCCAATAGATAGTAATCAACTTCTGGTGAGCAAGCACTCTTATTACACAAAAAACTGAACTAAATTGACAAAGCATATCAACGATGAAAGGAAACACATATAAAGGAAATACATTAAAGGAAACCTAATCTAAATGAAAATACTACCTTATTACAAACAACAAGAAGACTTATTTATAGTAGGGATTTCACCTAATCCCATTGAAGTAACCAGGAAACCTTGTCCCATCTTGTGCCTCTAACTAGAAAGCACCTAAATCAAGTATATAAGTGATAATATACGGTCCCAACCAATGCACTTTAAGCTTTCTAGGGTGGCACAAAAAAATTGAGTCATAAAGAAGAACCATCTGTCCAACTTCAATCTTCTTATCCTTAATATGTCGATCACACCATGCCTTTGACCTAGCCTTTTCTATCTTCTGACTCCATCTAGAAATGGCCTATGGTGCACCATTCATCCAACTACATTGTTTTGTCATTGTGCTCTTCAAGTGCTTGCGCATTAGCCAAACCTCTTACATGCATAATACACAGAGAAGGTAACATAAAATCTACTAGTAGATTAGCCTTCGTGTGAAACACCAACTAAAATGGTATTTCCTTATTCAAATTCTTGTACATTATCTAGTATGCCCAAAGTACAACAGAGACTTTATCATCCTAATCTTTCCTTCCAACATCGTAAATTTTATTCAATGTGTGGCTCAATATCTTGTTGAAAGCCTCAGTAGTTCCATTAGCTTGAGGGTGATAAGGTGTTGTTTTATGGTGTGCCACCATAAATTATACTAACAGTATCCTGATAGTCTCATTAAGAAAATGAGTAACCCTATCACTTGTCAAACTCAATGGGCATCCATACATGTTGATAATATTTTCCCACAAAAACCTTACTACTGTAGTTGTTGTGCATATGTATGCAATCCTTTGTAGGCATCGCTTCTAACCATTGTTTTAAGATAATCTATACAAGTTATGATGTAGGGTGATCTAGTCATATATGCGGATGGGGAAATAGGACCCACAAATTTTCACTTTTCGAAAGGTTCTACACTAAAAATTGACCTTAAAGGCATTTCATCTCTATGCCCAAGCTTTCCAAAGCACTAAAACATGGTCACATGCCTTAGAATGTTATTTAAAATCTCTATATAGACATTTCCCACCATAGACCAACAAGTAAAATATTGTGCACGGTAACATATCCTACATAATGTCCACTAACAATTCCCCCATGTGCTTCCTCCATAATGGCTTCACGCTCATGTTTAAGTACACACTGTCCCTCTTTCTCGAATAGTTCGATCGAAGACCTTTGGCCCTTTTTGTCTACCCGACGGCCAAAGGGTGATTTCAAGGGTGACTTCGGTTTATTAATTTTATTATATCGTGCTAAAAATAAAATAAAGTACCACTAAAGCACATATAATGAATTAATAGACTTTTTAAGTGACTTCGACTTAGGAAAGTACATGTAAATAAATTAATAAATTATTTAATGTGCTTTCCTAGGCAAAAAGTGCGACTTGCTTTGGGGAGAAATTAAATAAGCCAAAAAATGCGACTTGCTTGGAGAGGGAATAAATTAATTAAAAATTAATTATGCTCCTTTGGAAAAAGTGCGACTTGCATTTTGGAAGGGTTTTTTGGCTATAAGGGAAAAGTGCGACTTGTGCCGGCACTATGCAGATTATTATTATTCTTCTTCCCGACAGTTAGCTCTGAGCTTTTGCAGACAAAATCCAAGGACGGAAACCCTCTGGATTATTCCTCTTGTGGACGGAAACCCTAGGAGTAGTGAGAGGAGTTCCTATTCAGGGATCTTCATTGTAATCACAGGTTTTTATCATTTCAGCAGTTTAGAAAGAGAAATAAAATTGCAGCAGTGGGCATTCAGATATCTTCTAGAGTGCGGCGACTTATTCTACAGTTGTTTTATGCAGTATCTGAGGTATTTTTCATGCTAAATAATTATTGTACCTTTCAGCATCAATTATATATCAAATCGATTTGGTTTGAATCATTTACGTCTGGGTTTTGGACAATCTTTTGTTATCAAACTATCTGCAGATTTATAATTGTTTTGCCGTAAATATTTAACATCAGAAATCATTATTCAATACATGGCTGAATTGTTTATGAAGAAATCTGCCTGTTTAAACCCTAGGCACCTTTTCTATATTCACCCGGTTTGCGGGGTTTGTTTTATTTAATTTATCTATGCAGTTTGAGTATGGTGTTCTATGGTTTCTTTTGACATTATCAGTTCAGATCCAAGCTTGAGCAATATATAAAAATATATATATATAAATATTCAGGCAAAAGGGGTTTGGGATCTTTCAGTGGTATCAGAGCAGTGTATCCTCCCAGCCTGTGTGGGAAGGAAGCAGAGAGTATATTAAAACAGAAATCAGCTTTGAATGCAGCATAGAGAGGACGGTCCACACAGATACTACACCCGCAGGCGAGCACGACTCGAAGCTGGTATTGCAGGAGGTGACAGAATGGATTTTATGGGTGATAGACCGGAGAGTCCTCCTCGGGAGGAGCATGCAGATCCAGATAGGGATTTCATTCGGGATATGGCAGCCACTCAGAGGCAGTTGTTACAGACTATGGAGTGCATGGGCTCTACCTTGGACAGGTTGGCACTAGATAGGCCGCGGGACAGACACGAGCAGGAGGGATAGATCCGTATCAGTTGCCAGTGGTTACAGGGATCATAGCAGATCGCCTTCAGAGATCGGGAGTGTTAGGGGATCGCCACGCCGTGAGCGGAGGCACACTCATACAGATGAGAGGAGGGCTACATGAACTGCAGATAGGCCTATGCAGCCTAACTTCCTGCCTAGAGATGACCCACCAGAGATAGAGGTGCGGCCGGAAGAAGTAGCTTTTCCGGATACTATTATGGTAGTCAGTGACGAGTGGAGGAGTTTGCCGCAGCATGTGAGGGACGTATTTCCCCTCCCACAGTATTGTGCTCAGAGGAGAGATAACATGAGGGTTGGACAGGACAGGAGGCCTAGAGCGCAACAGAACAGGGAATTGCAGCAGGTTACCAATAAGGTAACCCTCTCCACTTTTGATGGTAGCGGAAAGATCAGTGCCAGGGCTTGGATTCACAAGCTCGACACCTATCTTACCCTCAAACCCATGAGGGAACAGGAGGCTATACAGTTCGCTACTTTACACCTTGAGGGGGTGGCTTATGATTGGTGGCACCATGGATTAGTTACACAGAATCATGAGCTTTTGCGGTCATACAGGGACTTCAGCGAGAGGTTGATTGCGAGATTTGATCGCAAGGATGTGGAGCTCTATTACAGGGACTTGGCACAACTCCGACAGAGTGGACACGTTGATTCATACATCAACGAATTTCAGCGTATAGCAGTCATGGTTCCAGAGATGCCTGAGAAGAGGGTAGTGATGTTATTCATAGAGGGCCTTCATGACAGGATGAGAGGATTGGTCAAGGCTCTTAAGCCTAGGACATTGCATGAGGCCATCCAGACGGCATTGGACTTGGACACATCCCCCACTTCTTATCAGCCCACTTCTTATCAGCCCAATAAGAAGTTTCCCACGAGCTCCAAGCCATTTCAACGCTCTACCATTCAGCAGAAGAGTGCACCACCTCCTAAGGTGGATCAGGAGTCTCGTAATGAGTTGAGGAGGAAGAAGCTTTGCTTTCATTGCAAAGATCATTGGGAGCCTGGACATTGTTGCCTTGGTAAAGGCAAGGTGCATCTCATTGAGGTGATTTCAGATGAGGATGATGATCACTCGCCAGATACAGATGCAGAGGATGAGGGCAGTGGCCATGATGCACAGGGGGAGCAGCCCCAAGTAGAGCTTGGCGAGGGTGAGGCATTGGATTCATCCGATGTCACTATTGCTACACTCTCAGGAGTTCCTAGGTACCATCCCTTTCGGCTGAAGGGAGTGCTTAAGGGACAACAAATTGTTTGTTTGGTTGACAGTGGAGCTACGCACAACTTCATTGATGAGGGGTTGGCTGCGAAGCGAGGATTACAGGTTGAGGATTTTGAGGGGTTTAGTGTACGAGTAGCAGATGGGTTTGCTATTAGTTGCACTAAGAGGATTCCGCGGCTTAGTATTCAGATGGGGGACTACACATTGACCGATGACTTCTATGTTATTGGACTTGGTGAGATTGATACAGTTTTGGGTATTCAGTGGTTGCAGTCCCTTGGCAGATATGTGCAGGACTTCCGGAGGATGGAATTGGAGTTCATGGTGGATAGGAAGAAGATTGTGCTTAGGGCTCTTTCTGACGGTGGGCCTAGAGTTGTTTCAGCACGCAGGATGGAATCTATAGTCAGGCATGGAGAGGTTGCATGGGCAGCCCAATGTTTCATTTCATCCAAACCTTCTTCAGATAGTGAGCAGCCCTTTCATATAGATATCCAGTCCATACTGGATAAGCACGGCCCAGTGTTTGGTGACATTCCTCCAGGTAGACCACCAGATAGAGGGTTTGAGCATGTTATAGAGCTTGAGGAGGGTGCTAAACCTGTGATGACTACGCCTTATCGCCATCCTAAGACATATAAGGATGAGATAGAAAAGGCCATTAGAGAGCTCTTGGAGATGGGACACATCCGTCCTAGTTCTAGTCCCTTTGCTTCTTCAGTTGTTTTGGTGAAGAAGAAGGATGGGACCATGAGGATGTGCATTGACTACCGTGCACTAAACAAGAAAACCATAAAGAACAGGTATCCCATTCCTCGCATAGATGAGCTTTTAGACGAGTTGCATGGAGCTATCTATTTTTCGAAGATTGATCTTCGATCAGGATACCATCAGATTCACATTCGGGATGAGGACATTCACAAGACAGCCTTCAGGTGTCACTATGGGCACTATGAGTTCTTGGTGATGCCATTTGGACTCACCAATGCACCTGCTACATTTCAGTCATGTATGAACCATCTCTTCAACCTCCAGTTGAGGAAGTTTGTGTTGGTCTTTTTTGATGATATTTTGATATATAGCATGACATGAAATGAGCATTTGAGGCATCTTGATGAGGTACTTAGCATAATGGAGACTCAGTCTTTATTTGCTAAGATGTCCAAATGCGAATTTGGACTTACTGAGATATTGTATCTGGGGCACGTCATTGGGGCCAATGGGGTCAAGGTTCATCAGGAGAAGATACAGGCAATGCAGGATTGGCCACCACCCAGGAATATCTCTGACTTGCGTGGATTCTTGGGGTTATGTGGTTATTACAGGAGGTTCGTGAAGGGCTATTCTCAGCTGGTAGCTCCATTGACAGATCTTACATGGAAGGGGGCATTCAGATGGACAGATGAGGCACAGGTAATATTTGAGAGGCTCAAGGTAACTATGAGCACCTGTCCAGTTTTGGCTCTTCCAGATTTCTCACGACCTTTCATTTTGGAGTGTGATGCTTCAGGATTGGGGATTGGTGCAGTTCTTATGCAGGATCGCCATCCTATTGCCTACGAGAGTAGGAAGTTGAGAGATAATGAGAGATTGTATTCCACCTATGATAAGGAGATGCTTGCCATTATGCATGCTTTGGCAAAGTTCAGACAATATTTAGTGGGTGGGAAATTTGTGGTAAGAACCGACCACAACAGCTTGAAATATTTCCTGGAACAGAAGGAGCTCAATGAGAGGCAACAAAAATGGGTTAGCAGAATCCAAGCATATGATTTTGACATTGAGTATGTCAAGGGGACGAAGAATGTAGTGGCTGATGCACTTTCCAGGAAACCCCATCTCGCTGCCCTATGTTCTTTGAGCGAGATTTCAGCAGATTGGAAATCTCAATTGTTAGTTGAGTATTCCAAAAATACTTGGGCATGTGACATTATGGATGGAAAAATTCAGGATGGCCGATATAAGGTAATAGCTGATTTGATTTTGTATAAGGGCAGAATTTACCTAGTTCCTGAATCTGAGCTTAAGGAGAAGATTATGCATGCTTTCCATGATGCACCACTTGCAGGACATCCGGGATATTTTAAAACATACAGGCAAACTAGAGAGAGATTCTCTTGGAAGGGTCTCAAAGATGATGTCTTGCGCCATGTCCGTGAGTGTATGACTTGTCAGCAGAACAAGTCAGAGCATACTTTCCCAGCAGGTTTGTTACAGCCATTGCCGATTCTAGAGCAGAAGTGGGAGAGTATTTCAATGGATTTCATTACAGGTCTTCCTGTAGTGCAAGGGAATGATCGTATTTATGCGGTAGTTGATCGGTTGACAAAATATGCACACTTTTTTGCTGTCCCTACCAGCTTTAAGGCACCTCATGTGGCTGATTTGTTCTTCCGTCAGGTATTCAGGTTGCATGGACTTCCGAAGAACATTGTTAGTGATCGGGATAGCAGGTTTATGAGCATATTTTGGCAGGAACTTTTCCGTTTGGTTCACACTGAGTTGACTCCGAGCACTAGTTATCACCCTCAGACTGATGGGCAGACAGAGATTGTGAACAAGTGGATAGAGGGTTATCTACGTAACTATGTTGCAGGACAGCAGAAGGCATGGGTAAAGTTGCTATATTTATGTGAGTATTGCTATAACACCACTTACCATATGTCTATTGGTATGACTCCATTCCGAGCATTGTATGGATATGATGCGAGATCTTTTGTTGATTTGGCATTTGGGGACAGTAGAGCTCCCAAGGCTCAGGAGAGTTTACAGGATAGTCAGGACATCCTTAAGGTACTTAAGGATAATATTCAGCGGGCCCAGAATCAACAGAAGATGTATGTAGATAGGCACAGGGTAGAGAGAGCATTTGAGGTAGGAGACATGGTATTTCTACGTCTTCAGCCCTACAGACAGAGTACTCTCAAGAAGAGTGGAGCTGAAAAGCTCAAGCCGCGATTCTATGGTCCATACAGGGTGTTGAGGAGAGTTGGTGAAGTGGCATATGAGCTGAAATTACCTTCTGAGAGTAAGATACACAATGTCTTTCATGTATCTTGCTTGAAAAAGGCTTTGGGGCAGCACATTGTTTCTTCTGCAGAGTTACCACCTTTGGATGAGGAAGGGAGGTTGGATTTAGTGCCAGAGGAGATCTTGGATAGCCGAGAGAGGAGATTGAGGAATAGAGTTATTCGGGAGTTCCTGGTGAGGTGGAAAGAGTTGCCAATAGAGGATGCTACATGGGAGGGCGAGTCTATATTACAACATCCAGCTTTACAGTTGCTTGGGGACAAGCAATCTCGGGAAGGGAGGACTGTAATGTCCCTCTTTCTCGAATAGTTCGATCGAAGACCTTTGGCCCTTTTTGTCTACCCGACGGCCAAAGGGTGATTTCAAGGGTGACTTCGGTTTATTAATTTTATTATATCGTGCTAAAAATAAAATAAAGTACCACTAAAGCACATATAATGAATTAATAGACTTTTAAAGTGACTTCGACTTAGGAAAGTACATGTAAATAAATTAATAAATTATTTAATGTGCTTTCCTAGGCAAAAAGTGCGACTTGCTTTGGGGGGAAATTAAATAAGCCAAAAAATGCGACTTGCTTGGAGAGGGAATAAATTAATTAAAAATTAATTATGCTCCTTTGGAAAAAGTGCGACTTGCATTTTGGAAGGGTTTTTTGGCTATAAGGGAAAAGTGCGACTTGTGCCGGCACTATGCAGATTATTATTATTTTTCTTCCCGGCAGTTAGCTCTGAGCTTTTGCAGACAAAATCCAAGGACGGAAACCCTTTGGATTATTCCTCTTGTGGATGGAAACCCCAGGAGCAGTGAGAGGAGTTCCTATTCAGGGATCTTCATTGTAATCATAGGTTTTTATCATTTTAGCAGTTCTAGAAGATAAGAGAAATAAATTGTCAGCAGTGGGACTGCATTCAGACTTCTTCTAGAGTGGGGCCAAAGACTTATTCTACAGTTGTTTTATGCAGTATCTGAGGTATTTTTCATGCTAGATAATTATTGTACCTTTCAGCATCAATTATATATCAAATCGATTTGGTTTGAATCATTTACGGCTGGGTTTTGGACAATCTTTTGTTATCAAACTATCTGCAGATTTATAATTGTTTGCCGTAAATATTTAACATTAGAAATCATTATTCAATACACGGCTGAATTGTTTATGAAGAAATCTGCTTGTTTAAACCCTAGGCGCCTTTTCTATATTCACCCAGTTTGCGGGGTTTGTTTTATTTAATTTATCTATGCAGTTTGAGTATGGTGTTCTATGGTTCCTTTTGATATTATCAATTCAGATCTGAGCTTGAGCAATATATGTAAAAAAAAAAAATTTCAGGCAAAAGGGGTTTGGGATCTAGGTGTAGCAAACAATGCACTTCTTGATGTTTAAAGAGATGTTCAACTGTCAACATCTCTCAAACGTAAGCCTTAAATCATCAAAGTGATCCTTCATGAGCCCATAGACTATCCAATCATCTAGATAAACCTGTAAGAACTTATGAATAAAGTCCTGGAATGCTTGAACAAAAATGCATGAAAAATACTACAGGCACATTCTTTAATCCAAAAGGCATAACCGTGTATGTGAAAACTTCCCCACTCAGTGGTGAAATTTTTCTTCTCTTGATCCTCTTTAGCTATCCTCACCTGATGATATCTAGAAAATCCATTAGTGAAGGAGTAGATTTTGTGCCCTGCAACACCTTCCAAGATTTCTTCAGTAAATGGTGTGGGAAAAGGATCAATTACACATGCAACATTCAACTCCCTGTAATCTAAAAATTCTTATTCTTCCATCCTTTTTTATGACTGATCACCATAGGGCTAACCCATACTGACTCCTTAATGGGCTCAATGATTCCAGAATTCAACATCTTATCAATTTCTTCCTTTACCTTGACACACAGGTTAGGATTCATCCTATAAGGCCTCTTCCTAATCAAGTGCACACCTTCCTTTAGCTTGATTCTCATCTCGCCCAAAGATTCATGTACCCCTTTCAATTCATGATAGCCCCTAGGGAACAAGTCCTGGAAGTCACGCAACAACTCAATTATTTTAGAAACCTCAGAGTCAGACAAATAATCTCCAATGATGGCCTCCTTAGGTTCAACATTATTCCAATGTTGACCTTCTTAGTTTTCATCAGGCTCATGGTAGGTAGGCATGTGCCTTCTCATCTGCATTGTCTAAGACCTTCACAGCATACCCTATGTATGCTCAACATCTAGATTATCCACTTCTTCATCATCAATAAAATAGACCATCTTACGCTTTTCTTTTTCTAGGCAGGTGTGCACCAAGTTGTTTTGCATCTGTCTCTCCTTTTTCAAAGAGCACCTCCATGTCTGACTCACCTAGTAACTCTCTGAATAAGTTCCTCATGCCTTTGCACTATCTCCCATAGTCAAGCACTTCATAACCTGTAATGCCTCATTCACACAGGAGTTTTAGTGTAAAATAGTCAAAGGTCTGAATCATACCTACAGTCAGTTCTTTCCAATTTCCAATCTCTCTATTCAACTCTGCATAGACATACCAAGCGTCACATGCAACCTTTCGCAAGGTGAAGTAGAGCTTGTGCACCACAGAGTGAAGGTGGTAAAAGCTTCTTTCCCCTCTTTCCATAGTCTCTCGCACTACTGAACGTGGTGCTGAATAGGATCCTTACCATGAAATTCACAGATCTGAGTAAGCGCATTACTCCTAAGAAATCTAGCAGAGAAGGTGATTCTCACTTCTCACCATTCCAAAATATTGTCCCTATGAACCATCCACCAGTGCGCTGTTGTCCCACATAGAGTATAAACTAGCATATTCCTTCTTTCCACCTGATCTATCCATTGAACCTCCATAGCGTGCAGGAACACCTTAGGATTTCCTTCGCCAGTGTACCTTGGTACCTGGTTACTTTCCCAAATGCCTAACACAACGTGGTAATTGCTTAGGATACAGTGTAACTGCACTTCTCACTTCATCGCCCAACCATTTCATAAGTGTCTCATGTGCCCAGTTGTCATTGGGATGCAACACTTGTAGTATCACTCGTGGATTGTGCATCATCCCACTAGAGAACTCCTTCCAATTTCTATGGCTCAACTTCAATCTTTAATAGGCATACCATTTGATCCTTCAAAGGTTCTACCTAAAGGTATGTTTCCCATCTATCAAAGAGAATGATAAATACACATCTCTATCTCCTTGTTCTCAAAGTTGATGTCACCTTTATTGAACATGGTGCGATAGGATCAACCATTGTTTGCATAACATCTAAGGGCACATTCTCAAGTAATGTTGAGAAATATTCTCACTTCACTCTGCAAGTGCCATTATCCTCAAAGTCCCCACTAAACTTGTTGCCCCTTGAATAATAATACTAGCATATTCAAAACCTAATCAGCATTGGCCTTAGTCCTGATTTGCCATGAATAACACATTTGAACATGGCTGCAATGGTGGTCTCCCCAATATATCCACATATCCAAAGTGAGTACATCCACTTCTGCATTTGTGTCAATCAAAATATTACTTAAAAGCCATGCCATCAACAACGCTACATTTCAGAGTGATCTCATTGTCATAAGTCCAAACTATGAGGAGACAAGTTTAGCATATGCAAAATCTATTCTTTCATGCATCACTCCATGGAGGTGTGCATCATCCCTGGAGAACTCCTTCAATTGAAGGCTCAATGATGTTCTGGGTCTCTAATGTTGCAACATAGAAATTTGTTCAAATCCTCTTTTCTTTAGAATCTACGTAAGGTGCATCTGTTTCCATCTAAAGCTCAATGATGTTTTCTTCTTGTTCTCAAAACTTATGTAACTGTTCTTTCAAGCGCATTAGTATTGTTACCCTGCATAACATGAAGGGCACCCAAGGTAGTCTTGGATAAACCTCCTTCTACAAGTGTCTCAATACTTTACATGTAAACTTGGCCTCCTTTGTATAGTAATAGACATTCATCTTTAAAACCTCCTAATATGCGTGCCTCAGCACGTGTAGTCCTCTTTTACCATAAAGATCCAGTACTATTTGAAGATGGATGTAATGGTGGTCTGCAACATCTGAATCCATGTGTCCAAAGTGAGTACATTCACTTCTGCACATGTTCTTAATCACAATGTTGTTCAAGAGCCATCCATCAACAATAACATTCAGAGTGATCTCTTTGTCATAATAAAAACTATGAGGAGGAAGGTTAGCATGACAAATCTATCTTTCGTGCTCAAATCCAGTGCATGCATCATTTATCCCCTTAACCATTCCCCCAATAAAGAAATGATGTTTTCTTATCGCAGCAACTTGTAAATCCTCCTATAGATCATCCTCGACAAGGCCTTTTGAGGAAGCTTAGTTGTTTTCTTCTGATGTCTAACTTTCTCACGATTGTTCTTTCAAACATTGTATCTCACCCTACAAATTCCTAATCACCTCCATGGTTTCTTGATAAACCTCCTTTTGATGCATGAGGGTTTGGATACTTTGCATGTAATACCTCCTTTGTAATGACAAGGCACTTATACTTTGGAATTTCCCTGGTGCACGCAACCTCAGCGCGTGTAGTGATCTTCACATGTACCAACTTAGGATCAAACTATCCTAACTTCGGCATCCACTAATCTTCTACAGTGCATGCTGCACTCTAACCATTCCCACACCCTTTTCCTGCTTATGCTTCTTACTCAAGTGTTCATACAAGTCTGAGCATTCTTCATAATTATGGTTCTTTCCACAAAAAGAACAAATAATATTCTGAGGGCATTGTGCCTGTAATGATCAAGGGATCCACATGTATAACATGTTCCTTGAGGAAATTCACTTCTTCCACCACCGCGACCTCAGCCTCTGAATCCTCCATGGTAACCTTGACCTCTACCTTGGCCTCTTACATCAGAGTGCCCTTCATTGTGACCATGATCATGATGCCCTTTTTCCTTTGAATTATTTTCAACACTGGTCTAACATACATCAATATCAATGGCATCATGAATTTGATCAATCAACCTGTAATTCTCAGTATCATGAGTGGTAGACCTGCAAATCTTGTAGCAACAAGACACATTCTTCCTTATCATGTTGCAACAATGGGAACCTACTTGAATCATGATCCAAGTGATAGATCTCACAATCCAGCAACATGGCATGCACCGATTTACAAGGACAACTATCCTTAGTATGTCCTTCTACTTCACAATCTGTGCACCAAATTTCACTTGTGCATCTCATGTGCTGAATTAGCTGATACTTTATCTAATTGTTTTGCCATTGACGCATTCTGAACCTCCAAAAATGGGCTCACTCCTGTGTCTACACTCCCAACTGCCTCAGCACGCAAAGCTGCTTCAAGTGCCTTGCGTGGATTTGTATAAGTCTTGTGTGAGAGTGCCCTCCTGAAGGGTGTGATCAAAACTCCAACGAACCATTGAGCATGTTGTCTTGGGTGAATGTCATAAGATAACTTCGATAAGAGGGTCTTGAACACGTGCATCATACTCCCAAACACTCTCAGTCATACCTTGTTTAATGTCCTTTAGCGCATTGATGCTCTTTTGCTCAAACTCAGGTATATAAAACTTAAAAAATTTAAGAAAGCATCCGCAGTGCGGTATAATCTACACAAGTCTGGTCTAGAATCAAATTTCATGTACCAACTATGTGCACGCCCTTACAATGTAGTTGTAAATTGGCTTGCCTTGCGCTCTAAAGTAGTAATCCCCTTCATGTGCCAAAGTATCTCACACATATGTATGTGCTCAGTTGTATCTTCTATCTCTCTGTATTTTGGGAGATAGAGAGACATTTCCATATAAATTTTTTGGGGCTGGTGTGGACAGTGCCCACTAGATCCAGAACCTTGTATTTCCTGTGTTTCCTCCAGCCCCCAGAACCACCATATCCACTAGATCCCGAGCCACCTGATCCTCTTGATCCCCCTCCTGTAGAAGGTAACAGACCAGAGGATGGACTGCCTTAGTGCTTCCAATGGTTGTGCTAAACTGGACTCCCACAGTCTGCGAAGTTGTACTACTTCTAGACATTACTGCCAATGTTTTGCACACCCACGTTCTGTGTTGATGACATGCCAGAAAAGATACCTCCAACTGGACCTCCAAATAACATAGATGACAATGATTGCCACCATAGATGAATAAGCTACCTGATTAACTCCTGAACTTGACTGCAAATTAACTCTATCTGTTGCTACTCTACTGTCCACACTAGCTTGCTTACTGATATTGGCATAGAAACTAGAAAACCAAGTACAAGGGCTAGGTCACTAGGTAGGATCAGATGCATGCCTGCAATCCTGTAATCTTTCCTCAACGCACCTTCATTCGAAACTGAAGAGGGTTCTCTGCCATG
Source organism: Taxus chinensis (assembly GCA_019776745.2). Lineage (NCBI taxonomy): Eukaryota > Viridiplantae > Streptophyta > Pinopsida > Cupressales > Taxaceae > Taxus > Taxus chinensis. The sequence goes on along the minus strand of JAHRHJ020003465.1, from coordinate 231,711 downwards.
CTTTCCCAATGGGGGAGTTCCAGATGCTCTGGCTCCATGTCTTCTACGTGAGCTCCAAATCCTTCACGAGCCATCTCTCTCCGCAATGCCATTCTTTCCACAATTTCAATCGATGTCTTCTCCAATCCCTCTTGCGCGCTTCATTAAACTTAAGCCACCTTTCTTTCCGTCTCTCTTCCACTAGGTCCGCCATCTTTCACCACACCTACTCCTGCCCTTGCCCCTATGCATGGTGGGGTTTAGCTGGCCATAGAACACTGTTCCAAATCCAGGATCACGATCAAGATCTTTACCTCTAAAGTGATACCGTGTAAATACGATCCTCTGGGTTTGTGCATGAATTGGAACTCAACAACCTCTAGACAAAAATAAGTAGAAACCACATACTCCAAAATATAGCTATTTAGAACACGACTCCAATGATCTACAACGCATGTCCAAGTCAGATCTGCATCATACAAAGCCTGGAATTCTTCCTGTGTCCAAACAAGTGTATGAAACCTCCAATTTCTATTTGATGTGTAAGCAACCAACCACTCATACAAATCTATAGGAAAAATGACGAAGAACGTCTCATACAACTCATGATACAGATTCTGTTCAACCCATGTGCCTACATTAAAATCAGGTCTGGTAATGAATCTATGAGCATACTATTCCTCAAAATTCGTCTAACCACTCTTCAATACTGGCCAAGGTCAACTGGTACATCTTCATCATGCAACATCCTGGCAAACAACTGAAAAATGAGGTCCCAACATGGAAGAACCAAAAGGTAGTCTAGATTTTACCCACAAACAGCCCAAGGCATGCATGACACATCACTCAGTTAGAACTGAGTGCTCACCCAAAGCGCAAAGGGTACCATGTCCCTCTTTTATGTCAGCTTGTTCAAGGAGTTAACATGATTACATAAATATTTCAGATCCATAACAAATAATTAAGTATATAGCAGTGCATAAACCAAATGTAGATCTTAACCATATGCAAGAACTATTAAACAAGAATCAATATTAACTTTACCATACAAGAACCATTCATAGATTTGTCTACAATCAATATCCAACCAAAACGATCCATTATAGTAATTGTTGTAAAACACAGAAGCTTCATACATACATAGTATAAACCACCATAGTCATGCGCGCCCATAAACTCGCAACATAACTCTAACAAAACATAGAATTATCTAAATTGTGAAAATCAATACATATTTATAGGGGTGGGGGACTTTCCCTTCACCTCCCATGCACCTTTCAAAAATAGGCTACATGCTAATAATAGCCATGCGCCTTTACATGATAAATGTAAGAGCATGCAAGCTCGCTTGTAATAGATTATCTAATAATACAACAGTCTAATCGTATTAATAGTTTAAAACCCTATGCATGGCGCTTGATATTCTATTTGTCAAAAATAGTCCTTGCATGTTCTTCAAGTCTTCCACAAAACGTTTCTCTGTACTCCATGTCTATAATTAGCTTCATCTTGAAACCGGCTAAGTCCTGAATCCTTGCATTTCCCATGCGCACCCTGTTCCACTATACTTCTGTGCACGCTTCCGCTACCCTATGTTCTGCGCTCCAAATCCTTTTGCGCCCTTCAATACTTAGGTTATATTTTGTCACCTCAACACCATCTATAGTTCTAATGCTATTCCAATCTACATCAAGATCATGGTTTAGGGGAGGGGAAAGGTTCTGATGATCACCCCTAAGAAAAATACTCCATTTGGATAAAATGTGTTGGTTCATTTGTTTAACGTGTTGATAGAAAATTAATGTTTCTACCAAAGATTTTATCATGATTATGATCATAAAGAACACATTTATCAATAGTAGTTGTTGGAAATGTCTCTTTAGAGGATGTAGTAGTGTTGTCTATAACTGAAAGATGATCCCCCCCCACCGCTTTTGGAGGAGGTTGGTGTTAGTTTGGGGTATTTTCCATTTCATCTCGGGGCATTGTCCACAACACTTGGTGAGATCATACGTCTTACGTGTCTTAAGGGGTATGACAGATTCTGTCATAGAATCTTTCATATGCTTCAGTGTGCATCAGTGTCATACATGAGTTGCTTTCCATTTTTGGATTTTAACTCCTCTTCTCACGTATGATTGGTCTTGCATTGGGAGTTACACAACACTCCTATTTGTACCTTCTTTTGGATCTATGAAAATGAGTAGACCCTTTTCTTTTACATGCATATTTTATGTTAGTTGAATGCTTGCTTACTACATGGAACTCCATCATGCTTTCTTTCGAGTGTAACTCAGATTGATGTGTGCCATCCCGCTTGATCCTCGTTCTCACATTCTCTCACATGGTATCAGATCATGTTGTTGGGATTTGTGTCACTCTGTCTTCCATTTCCTACTACTCTCAGTTTTGTGTTTTTACTAGTTCGTGTGCAAGCATCATTTTAATTTGTTTTTCATTCGTGCTTTACTTATTGGGGTCATCTCGGTTTTTTGTGGAGTTTTTCTTGTTTGTGTGTTGTTTTCGATGCATGTGCAGGTATGTTTTGGAGTTTATGAGTTTCAAGTGTTTTCCTGCTAGATCTGGCTATTTGCAGCCAACTTTGGTATATGGAAAATCTATCTTTGGAGGTATTTATGGGTTTTTTGGTTTCATTGTTTTTTAATTAAAAATTTAGTTTTGTTGAAAATTATGCATCTTTTTTGTATTCCTGCCTCCTCTCCTTGCATCCACTCCTGCACCTTGTTCATCTTAGCTCCGACCCTAGCTCGGTTGCACCCTCCTTCCTAGCTGACGAGCTCTGCATCAGCTCTCACCCCAACAAGCTTCTTCCATAATCGCTCTTGTGAGTTGGGCTTTTTTCGATCTCGTGATTCATTATGTGGGTGTGTTTGCCTCAGTTGTGTCTTTGTTGGCTCGACGGGTTTCTTTGTTTTGGAAATTTACTTTATCGAATGTGGTTACTCCCTTTTGTTTAGACTCTCTATTGCCTTGTGCCTTGTATTACCTTGGATGCTCCTATCTGCTCGTCCAAGGGGTTTGGACTTTGCTCATTGTGTTTTCTTTTAGCTTCACCTCGTCGTTGGCTGCTATGTTCCCTATTCGAGCATGCTATCTTTGCTTGTGTGTTAGCTCGACTCATTGCAGCTATTAGTTGGGCCTTTGTCCTCCATAGCTCCACTTGTCCTACCTGCTCAACCTTGTTGCTCACCCGTGCTCTCCTTATTTGGGCTCTGACGCCATGGTTCTTATCCTGGATCCCTATTGTGTGACCTGTTAAGTCACCACAGACCCCTGTTGACCCTAGTCGTCCCTGTGTGCATTACATGGATTCTCTTTTCGCCGATGCTTGCATCCTCCCAAATTCCTCTCACTCCACCTGCCCTTGTTCATGTGCTTGCTCCATTCTAACTCCACCGAGTCACTGTTGTCATCCCTAACTCCTCGATCCATCTTGAGCCTAGATTCCCCTCGCCATGTCCTGCATGCATCATAACCTCTTCTTGCTTTTTGATACCATTTTGATATCTACTCCTCGAGTCCTTGATCTAGTTAGCTCAACCATTTCATTGTGGTTCTCCTTCCATTCATGCTCCTCGAATGAGCTCCTACCTTGGATTCCCCCTCCCTTGTTATGTCCCACTGATTTCAATCCCTTCGATTGTTCCACCTCACACTTTGGACCTCTTTCACTGCGCTGAACTCCACGTGGAGATCACTTGACTCCTCCCATGTTTGACTTCGACCTCCCTTCCTCCTTTTAAAACTTAGCCTGCACTTTTACTTTTCTAAATTATGCTTTGTTTTTTAACTTTAGGGCCAATGTATTAATGGAAACTTTTTATATTAAGCTTAGTTTTTTATCTAATCAGGGCTGGAGTTCCAAAACTCAGGTAGTTAATATTAAGGGAAGGTGTTATATTATTTAAATGAGGTCCTAATTTAATTATTAAAAAATAGGATGTAGTTAAAAATTTCCAAAGGGAATTGATAGGAGGTTAATTTTCGGTAACCTTGTATTTTATTTTTCCCCCCCGATTTTTTTTTTTCCATTTTGGAAATTAATCAAATTAATTGTGCGAAAAATTATTCGAAAACTAGGGTTATTGGGCATTTTTTTCCGTTGACTATTTTTGTGAGTGTATAGCTTTTCTGGAGTGTATAGGTCTCGTTTGGAGCCCTTTTCCGGCATTTTCATGTGGTTTGTTGCACGTTGTGGAGTCATTTTTGGACCTTTTGGCGCCTTTTTGAGTCGTTGAGTTTGAATTGTAGTGTTCTTCTTCACTTGTGGGCTAGTGAGCACGTTCACCACATCCTTGTGGAAAGAGATCCCCTTATGTGACGTGAGACATTTTTTCTCACATCGAACTCTTTTTTTCCCTTGTTCCTTTCTTTGCCTTTTGTGCTTGTTTACATGTTTCTCCTCTACTTCCGACTGCTTGGCCTCCACTCTTGCGTGATTTTTCACCTACATAAGGTGATGGCAATTGTTTCATGTCGACATGAACACTTTTTTTCACACCAAACAATTGTTTATAAAGTACCCCTCCAATAAATGGTTACTCATTGTGATTTTTCACCTATTGCAAATTGAGTGGTCAACTATGTCACGTTGCACAAACACACCTTACTGTAACCAACACACTATTTATAAAGTTCAGGACAAATAGGGGGGTTATCATTATAATCTTGGGTGTTGTAATTGCATGTAGACACATTCTCGGGATGAGTCCGACGTCTTACAACCTTGTATGTGTTCTTGCACCCTTCTTTTCTTGCATTTTAGATGCATTTTCGGCTGAGTCCGACGTCTATTTGAGCATGTTTGTCCTTGTGACTCTTCTGCACTATTTGCTCTTTTCACGGATGCACCATGGAGAATGTTATTCTTCCCAAACTTATGCTTCATAGGACTTGTTACTACATCACAACCTCCCTTCTTCTTCTGGTAGGGCTAACTATGCACTGTGGTGTTTGAGCATGGAATGTTTCCTTATTCACAATGACCTTTATCTCTACTTGTATGGATAAGTACCTACCCCCAATGATCCTGTTAATCTTGAAGACTGGTTTGACACTTGTAGCATCGGTCATTGGTCATTTGTTGATGTACATTTCCAAGCCTCTCCACCATCATGTGGCGCACATAAGTGTCCTTGCACACTTTGGAGAATTCTTTAGTCCTTATTTGAAATTACCCTTCAAAGATTGTCATTGTTGCTTCATTCTTCTATATATAGTTGTTTCCTCACCTTCTTCATGTGATGATAGATTTGATGACACAAATTTTCCTGTTCTTATTCCTAATGATGAGGTTTTTTTAGTTCTAGTGATTTGATGTATGAGATGAGGACTCTTCTCCTTCTTCCAAAACCACCTTTCAAAGAATTTTGAACCTCCTCTTTTCCCATCAATATCATGTAGTCATGTTATCGAGACATACTTTCATTACATTCCTTCGTTCCACAACCAATGTGTGAGGCTCATTCCAAATGTGTCCATGTGTTGATATTCATACATCTAATTGTGAGGATTTTGGGATGAGTCCACTAATACCTTGTCTCTTCATAACTGCCTACTTGGTGTCCAGGGAGTTCTACAATAGTGTTTCAGAGGAATCCTTCATCTCCTTTGTTGGGAGCGCCCCTTCTTGGAAATTTGTCACTTCCACTATTTCGGAGACCATCACTGATCCACCTCTTCTTATGGATCCTCTTTCTAATGTTTTGGGGGTTGTTTCTATACCTTCACTTCATATGGATATTATTTTGGAAAATGATCCATTCTCATACTTTGATAGTTCTACTTCCGTGGCATTACCTTCGATTCCTTTACACATCTTATTTGCTAGACCTATGTCACATTTTAGTGGACCAGTTTCAGATTTCTTCATACTGTTGTCTTTGGTTTCCTTTGCGGAGTGGGTGGAATTCCAAGTACACCATTTTTGTTCTTCCTAAGGGCAGAAACATTGTTCGATGTAGATGGACCTTCTTCGGTCTATAGGAAGAAGACCACATCAATGACACTCTTATTGGAAACTGCATAGAGTTGTATATTTCAAATCGTTGCAGGATTCTTTACGAAACCCTTCTCTGAGGCCAAGTATCCTTACTTGTGCTCTCATCTTGGGTGAGGTCCACTGCATAAGGCTTTACATATTCTTCAGTTTCTCTTGTCTCCTTCCTTTCTTATCTTCTCCTTATTCTAGAAATATTGCAGTTTGTACATGGGTACCTTATTAGGCCTTTAGTTGTTAGGACCCATTTGACGCATCTTTCTTAGGTTGTTAGGGGAGTCTTCTATCTCTTGTAAGTGGATGTTTTTCCCACTGTGTTTTCCTCCATTACTTGAGATCCTTGTTGTACATGGGTACCTCATTAGGAATAGTTTTTAGGACCCATTTATTGTTTCTGACTTGTCATGCCTCATCCTAAGTTATGATGAAGGGGGGTGTTGGTGTGGGGTATTTACCTTGTCATCTTGGGGAATTGTCCACATCACTTGGTGAGTCATCTCACTTAGGTGAGATCATAGGTCTTAGGTGTCTTAAGGGGCTATGACAGATTCCGTCATAGAATCTGTCATACGTATCAATATGTGCGTCAATGCGTCATACAAGAGTTACTTTCCATTTTTGGATTGTAACTCCTTTCTACCATTGTGGAGGTATGATTAGTCTTGCATTGAGAGTTACACAACACTCCTATTTGTACCTCCTTTTTTCTGATCTATGAGAATGAGTAGACCCTTTTCTTTTTCATGCACATTTCATGGTGGTTGAATGCTTACTTACATGGAACTCCATCATGTTGTTATTTGAGTGCAACTCGATTGATGTGCGCATCATCTCGCTTGATCCTCATTCTCACATTCTCTGCACAGTTAGAACTCTCTTCATTTTTTGGATCTCTCCCACTACTACTTATGAAGAGAAACTCGATAATTATGAGTGACAACGTGTTTGCACTTATTATAGGAACATTTAGTATGTGAATGATTTGGAGAAGCATTTCTTTAATGGACTTGTTGATATTGGTTAAGGAGAGAATGGGATGGTTATGGAGGAAGGGTGGAAAGTTATCCACGACGACAATAGATGTTGATGTTTTGATATCCCACTGAGTAGTGAGAGCTAATAGTCATAGTGGTAGTAGGAATAGGCAAAGACCATTCCCACTAGTTTTTACCTCTTCCTCTACTCCAATTCAATAATATCTATAGAGGTAAGGGAGTGCCTCTCACCTGCTACATCAGGGGGTGATGACTAGAGTTAGGTCTGACCATAAATGCATCTCTCCATTTTTTTAAAATGCTCAAACCACCACAAAAGAATGGATGGAATCTGACCATCACTATTTATTGTGGTAGTTCTTGTCTGATCTATATCAAGATCATGACCTATGGGGAAGAGGAGAGAGTTATTTTGATAGTTTTCCCTACACAACATATCTCCATTTGGATAAATGCATTGAATCAAATGCTTGGCGTGTTAATAGAAACATCATTTTTTTCAACACTTCTTTCATGATCATGATCACAAGGTGCATGCTTATCTATTGTAGTTGCCTACGATGACTCTCTCAGGGACTCAAAAATATTATTTGTAGACAAAATATATCACCCCACACTTTTGGAGCTTAGAACTCTATTCTTTGGATTCCCCCCACTACCACATGAGAAGAGAAGCTTGATAATTCCAAGTGATGGTGTGCTTCAACCTACCATAAAAGCATAACAATACATATATGTATTGGAGAGTGTTCCTTTTACTTGGAACTTTACTAACAAATAAAGGTTAAAGAGAGATTGGAATGGGGATGAGGGAAGGATGACAAAAGCTAATGGTAATAACAATAGATGAGGTTTTGGTGTGCCACCCAATAGTAAAATCTAATGGTAATAATAGTAGGAGTAGAAATATTCCTATCAAATCCTATTCCCGCTAGTCCCTAACTCTTCTAGGACCCCAACACCCTCCCCTTTAGATAAGATGTATAGGGGTAGAGGAGTGCCTCTCCCCCCATATGAACAGTTGGGCGAGGGAAGTTCCATCCATAGTTGAATACAACTATATATAGCCATAACCCCCTGACCTCAAATATATATCCTATCAATTGAGTTTCTCTCCTTGCAGTCTATGTCCTTCAGATCCTAGACTCCATACCCAACCTAGTCAAACTCGGTCGTGTCATCTACCATTGAAATAGCTTTGGGGATGCAAGGATTCACTACTATACTACATTATCCATCTACCATCAAAGAGTCGAGTTGTTGGATAGATTTTCTGTACAGCTGAAAACCTAGGCAGTCATGAAATAAATCTCCTTCATTTACCTGTGAGGCTCCCATGTAAGATTTTGTAAGGTGTATTTCCTAATATCTATTTGTTGGTATTACTTTAACTATGTAGCTCATGAACCATAGCTAGACTGTTTTGCAACAAGTAAGCAGTTGTAAGCAATATATGCAGGAAAGAGAAATAATTAAATACGAGAAGAAAGGAAAGGAAATGTGCAACCTAACCAATAGTTGACAGAGATGATCACATGCACAGAAAAAACAAATAGATCTTAAAATGTAGAATTTGAAGCAAAGGAAAGTTTCAGATCTAGATCTAAGACAACACAAATTTTTTGTAGAGATCTAAAAAGAAATAAGAAATAAATGAACCGTTGACACAAAGTTCTCTGGAAATCTGCCTCTTGTCTATTCCTCTGCTTGCAAAAAGCTATCAAGGGTTTCAACTCAAAGTCTGGAACACTAGAATGTTGATTACAAATTCTGATCCTTTAACCCGTAGGTTCTTCCTCTATTTATAGTGTATAAAGAGAAATTACAAATAGGAAGCTTTAAATGAATTCCCGCATGCGGAAGCTATAAAAGGGAAACAAATGGCAATCTTCCTCCTACAATTCTTCTTTGCATGACATGCATGATTTATAACTGAAAAATAGAACGTTCTATTTTGCATGTCTGCCACCTATTTCCAAGTAATTGACTTCTTTAAGTAACGTCTTTTAAACCAATCACTTAAGTTTTATAATTTTAATTGATCGCTTAATTACTTTGTCGGAGAAAATAAGAAGGAAAGGAAAGCTGACTTTGTCAGAGAAAGAAGAAGGAAAGGAAAGCTACAACCCTTGTCTTTTTCTTCTTGCAGCTGATAAACTGGATTTGGAAACAAGCTGAATTAGTTGGATCTTGAAGCCTTTGATTCTCACCAAACTAAGCTGGAAGTTATGCAAGCATGTGAATTTGCTTGCAAGGGAATATTGCCTTCGCACCTGTCTTCCCTTTTATCCTTGAAGCTTTTGCAATTCTTCTTCAGTACATGCACTCAGTGCATTGTTTGCTGTAGATAATTCGGACAAAACTCATTTTTATTTTTTTAATTGCATATGAGCAATTAAAAATTCTGGAAAGCACTCTAGGTGAATGCAAATACAAGAAAATTCAATGAAGGCTTCAACTGGAAAATTGAGAGCACATGCACAAGATCCTGGAAGGAATTTTCCATGCACTGATCTTCTACACGGGCTGTGTTCGAAACAAGAGGATGAAGCCTTTTTGCCAGAAAGCCTTTGCAATTATGATATCTGGATCTGTCAATCTAAATCAGTGATATGGTTTGGGGCATTTATGTTTGTATCTGCATCGACTGCATCAGCAAATCTTTGAAGCAATGGGCATGTTTGGAAAAGCTGACCTTTCTCTTTAATTCATACTTTTTTAACATGGCATGGAGTGAATCTTTGTCCTGCAGCATGAGTGAAGTCTTTTAATTCTGCTCTGGATCCCTTGCAATATCAATTCAGCAAGAGGTTTGAGCAATCCTTCTTTAGTATCTGAAGATATATTCAATGAAGTGACATTGATTTGAGCTCCGTTGATGCTTACTTTTTCATCTTTAATTCAGACAAAGATGTCTATCTTTGGGCATGAATTCTTTTTCTTCTTATTTGATCTGGAATTCTTCAATAATCTGCATATAAAGTTTGTTGATAATTCTTTAAAATCGGAGGTTTTGCTATGCATGTTTCTGGATCTTGCTCTTTAATCATACTTTCCTTGGCTGGAACAATCTTTGTTTGAGCTCTTTTTCTTTTAATTCTGACAAAAATCCGCTTGCAATTGGATCAATTTGTACAGATCTGGCAACTTCTTTAGATTCAGAAGATATATTCAATGTACCTGACAATGATTTGAGCACTTGTGATGAATACATGCAATTAATTCAGACAAAGATGGAGCTCCTGGCATGAATACCTTGATTTTTATCACTAAAATCTACATATAAAGTTTGCTACCCTAAAATTTGAGGTTTTAGCTTGCATGCAAAGCAAGCAAAAATATTATTTAATTCACTAGAGCACTTATACCAACATGGCTGATAATTATCATAGCAAGAATCAAGCCATTCCAACCCTAGGCTGCCAAACCTTGAAGCTCCCTGGTTAATGAACAAAAACACTTAATTAATGCAAAAACATCCTTTCTCTTTGGTGCCAAAACTTGTCCGGGATGCAATCCTTTGCAAAAAGAATTAATTGCTTCTTCATTATGGCAGCCCATGACTTATATAACCTTCAGCATTCTATTTTTAATAATTGCCCTTCCTATTCTGGCAATTTAATTAATAAACAATCATGTTTACTTCACCCAAATTGGGCGCCCAATTATGCATGCTGCTGGTTACTTTTAAATAAATTTATTTTATTTATTTTTAGCATGCATCCTTGACTTCTCTTTAGCTTTCCACTTTGCATTGACTTTCCTTCTATTTATGGGTGCCAAAATTGGGTGAATAAACCATTAATAAATATTATTAAATGCATTGTTATTCACCCAAGGTGGGTCGCACTTTTTTGCAAGGGTAATTGCTAAAAATAGGAAGTCAACTTTGATGGGAATTTCCACCCTGCACTACAGCTCCAAAAATCCCATCTTCTACTTAAGTGATTTGACTTTTATAATGGGAATTTTTATCCTATGCATGGCAGGCTGAAAAATCCCTGGCGGTCACTGAGAGTCACTCTTCCTTTATTTCACCATGGGCTCCCGTGTAAGATTTGTCAGTTAAATTCCTAGTATCTATTGGTAGGTATTACTTTCCCACTGCAGCCATAGCTGTAAGTAATTTTGCAGCAAGTAAGCAGCTGGGAAAAGAAAGGAAATATCTGATGAAAAAGAAAATAGTAGAAACACAAAAATTTCCACTATAGAAGATGCGCAACCCAATCAATAGATTACATAGTTGATTGCATGCACATAGAAATCCCGATAGATATTAACATACAAAATTATAAGCAAAGGGAACTTTCAGATCTAGATCTAGAATAACACAAAGTTTATGAATAGATCTAAGATAGAAAGTGTAATGTCCCCCTTTTTTATAAAAAAATAAAAAGAGGGTAAAATCGTTTGCAAATATGCTCCTTTCTATTCCTTGCTGCAAATTGAAATTTTCCCAGGGGAAGCTCGACTTCACCTTGAGATAATAAAAGCAATTTTTAAAGGTTAATCAATTGACTGGAAAATCCATTTTCCTGGAAATCGCTTCCTTAAGGAATTAATATTGGAGAGGAAAATTATTCCTAAGCATTGGGTCGACCCATAACTGAGCACTTTTTAAACACGATAAACTATGCATTTAAAATAAAGCATGTTGGTGACAAGTTCAGACACATCTTTTAAATGAATTCGCTCTCCTAGTTAAATGATGGAGCCAAAGATGGAGAAGAGGCTTTGGACATGTGCAAGCAAAAGCTGCAGACAAAAGAAGATGTGGTTACTCCTTTTTTGGGCATGTTGATGGTTTTAAAAAAGGCTTATCTTCAGCTTGAAGAAGGGATTATGCTCACTTAGGAACAAAATAAAAGGTGTTTATTAACACCAATTTGGAAGTGTAGTGCCCAGATAAAAATCTGGGTAATAAGTTTTACAAACATTTCTCTTTGTATATACTTGAAGGCGTCATTTTTGGGAAAGATATAAGCTTGCTTTAGGGTTTGACAAAACTTGATTTTTTGATGAATATCTCTATTTACATGCTATTTTCTTACCTGAGTGAAGTCACACTTGTTTGCTGCATGTGCTTCGAGTGTTCGTTTATCAGTGATTTTGAACATATTTATAAACTTCTTATTTGGATTTATTAATTACAGATTAATGATTGCAATAGGCCTCTTAAAGTGAAAGAAAAGTTTTGGAACAGCTTGATAGATTTTACCTCTCTAGTGATTGGGTCAAAATTTTGGGAGCCTTTTTGAGGGAATTCTAGTGCACTGTGAATAGGATTTGGTTAAGGTTTATTTTGGATTGAAGATAATGTTCCCTTTCCGCTGAGACTTGGTTTCATTTCCGAAAGCAGTTAATACTTTTGAAGTTATGGAGTTTTCAATCTAGTTTTCGGTATTGCATTTTCATGCAGTTTTATTTAGCATTAACTTTGTAAAGGTATAAAGGAAAAAAGCAGAGTATAAAGTAATGACTAGGAAACAGAACCATCTAAACCCTCACAATTTGGCTGCAATCCAACCCCATTTGGGAGTATTGTAGCTGACACTAGGGTTAGTTGAGGTAAATAGAAGGTTTAATCTTCAAAGTTTGTTTTTGCAAGTAAATATTCATATATTACTAATATCCCACAAGGGGATATTAGATCTAGAAAAAACAGAAACAAAATGCACCGTTGACACAAATTTCTCCAGAAATATGCTCATTTATATTCCTCTACTTTCTAAATAGTTATCAGAGGTTTCAACTCAAAGTATGGAACACAAGAATGCAGCTTACAAATTCTGATCCTTTAACCTGTAGGTTCTTCCTCTACTTATAGTATGTAGAGGGGAAATTACAAATGGGAGACTATAACTGAACTAGAACATAAACAAGAAGTAAAAAGAACATATGACAATCATCTTCCTTTAATTCCTCTCTTAGTGACATGCATCAGGAGTTCAAGTCAAAATTGTGCACATCTGTCACTTAACTCAAAGAATCATTCCAAATAACTTAAAGTAATGGTTTTCAAACCAATAACTTTTAAGTTTACAATTACATTCGGGAACATAAGAAATAAGAGAAGAAAGAAAAGAAGAAGTAAGATCTGCCAGCTGTAACTTCTACACTTTCTTTTTGTTTTGATACTGAATATACTTTTCGAACATATAGTTCAGCAATTTCCCATCCGCTTTAGCCACAACTTCTTTCTCTGTCCTGAATTGCAGCAATCCTTCACTCAAAACTTCGATGCTCGCTTCCACCTCCTTCAAACTAGGCCCAAACTTCTTAATGTCTGATTGCAGCGTTACCAGCTTACTGATTGAATTCATCGTGAAAGGCCTAACAGCTTCATCAATCCTCTCTTGAATCATCAGAAGAGAGCCTTCCAGGGAATCAGGCACTTTGTTGGGAATGGTCCTTATGAATGAAGAAACGTTCCCAACCACTTCCTCATTGGTGAAAGCAATTACATTGCTTGACAGTGACGATGCCATATCCTCGAGCACCCGCATTCTTTTCAGCATAATTCTGAAGATCTCCAAGTGGAAAGAGACTGTGAATTCAAGTTGCTTCCCCTTTTCAACCGATCCATCAGGCACAATTTGTTCTGCAATCAAAACCTCCTTCGACAACTTATTTATCTCGACCAAAGTGCCCAGGTTACTTTCAACCACTGTATTCATATTTACCGTGCTTGTTACCAGTTGCTTCAGCTGAACTAATGCATCCTTCATAACCTTTAGATGAACTGACACCTCCCTGAGCTGTACAGAAGCTTGGCGAATGATTAGGCTCTTCCATTTGTCGATAGCTCTAACTTGGTTACCTGCATTTTCCACTTCCTGCATCAGATGATCACTCACCTGCTCATGTGCTGAAATTGGCTGAGAGAAAGGTTTGGCAACCTTAGCAATGATCTCGCACAACTGGGAAACCTACTTTTGAAGTTCAGCTTTTTCTGCCTTCTCTTTGTCAAGCTTAAGGAATAAAGCATTTATCAGTGTCTGCGTGTCTTGCTTTAATCCTTCAGTAGTGGTTTGACCTATCGGCACTTTGGTCACTGTTATATCTGCTGCCGTAAGCTCGCTCTTTTGCTTTCCTTCTGTCGGAACTGATACCTCAGCGAACTTTTGCCCTGATTCTTCAATAATCAACCTTGAAGTCACCTTAGCAACTTTAGGTCTTCTGTCTTTTCTGCCCAAACTCAGGAGCAACTGCAAGTCATGTTTCTCCAAGTTGATCATCTCTCTAGCTTCCGGACTGACTGTGAGGCCAACCACTTTGAGAAATTGCTTCTCAGAGAATGAGAAGTCGTTAAATGCACCACCATCTCGTGCTTTGGTTCCTCTCAATCCGAAATTGCTACAGTGTTGTGACTGTCGTCTTCTGAATTGTCCAAAGACAATGCTCTTTCAAATTCTGCCATCTGCAACTTTAGCGTTTCTTCAGGAAGAGGTGAAGATCGGAGTGGCTGAGGAGAGAACACAAATGTTGTCGGATTCAACGGAGGAACGACAATATCTTGCTGAGGTTTAAAGGCAGGTGAAGTGCTGTGAGTTGACGTTGGAGAAGTCAGAACTAGCACCATAGCCGTAGAAGTGACCTTTTCCTGTGTATGAGACTTCTTTTGCACTTTAAGCTTTTCAGGCCTTCTGCTGCTTTCTCCCTCGTGCTTCCTTTTGATGGAGTCTCCTGCACTGAGGTTGCCTGTGATCTGATTCATCAAAGCTTCATCAAGGCAATATCCCTTTGTAAGCAACCAGTTCGAGGTATTGACCAGAACTGCAACAGATCTTTCCTCGATCATGTGGCAGCTACCAATGTTCTCCTGAAGAGTAGCTCTATCCCCTCCCATCTGGTGGTATGAGTCAAGTAACACAGGCCCATCGTCTATGAGATCCGCAGGTATCCGTGCTAATCCATAATCAAACACTTGTCGCGCCGACAATCTGCTGAAGTCTTTCTTTCTGACTTCGTACTCGCTTCTGCACTTCATCCAGAAGTCTTCTAATGAAGGCACATGCGAGTACTCCTAGGAGATTGTTTTCCTTGCTACCCCATATGGATCGAAGTTCAGCCGTGCTGGGAAGAACTCATGCTCACACTCAGAGAACATCTCAACTTCAATTCCTCTGGCTTTGTGAATGCTCTGGCAGCTGTAATAGCCCACTGTGATCAGAAAGAAGCCTGTAGACTTGTGCGCTTTGATTGTAGGTCATGCATCTCTACGAGCTGCCTGCACAACTCCATGATGACCAATTTGTCGCTTGGATATCTGGGCAACTTGACTGGTTCTCCTGAAAAGCTGGTTACCCTGAGGTATGTAAAGTCTGCAAACTGGATGAAGATACAACCATGTTGGGATACAGCTTCCCAAGCTTCCTTGCTCACCCTGTTGGTCTTCAGATCACTGTTCAACTTGCAAATGAATTCGTAGAAGAATCCATCGTTGACCACCTTGTAATCTTTATTGCATTCAGGCACAGTCAGCTGCAGGTAGCACTCAAAAATAGGATCCTTCGAGAGTACGCCTCGTCTATCCAGCTTGGAAAAGATTCCCTGCGAGGCTGCTGCATATACCAGGTAGGAAGTCATCTTGAAGGTGTATGTCCGCCTTACACTTCGGAGCTTCTCATCGATGTTGTCACTGATGATCTCCGCCCAATTGATTATTGAATCTGCTTTGTTGATCTCAATGGTCCTGATGAAGGCATACATCCATGAGCGGAAGTTGTGAGTGTTAGCTTCTCCATTTATCCTGCATAGCAATTTGGTAATATCATCCACTTCCTGCACCAGATTGGATCGTGGAAGAGTCCTCGGGAACTTCGATGGAGATCTGGGCTTCTTCATATACCTGTTGTTCATTATGCCCACACAGTCTACTTTGTGCTTCTCCCATCTGTTGCCGGCGTCCAACATGCTGATTGTAGTCACCACCGGTCGTGTTGGAATCTTCAGACAATAATTGATAAATTGTGCGTCCAGCCGGATTATTGTCTTTCCCACAGCATCCTGGATTGATCTGGATAGTGGATGGTACGACCTTGCACATTCCATGACGAATTCAGGAAACTGAGCTGTGACTGGGAATGTTGAAGCTCGAATGATTCCGTTGCTCTTTACTGCCCGCATGAGAGATGTCTTTCCAGCCCTGGATCTGTCAATCAATTCAGAGAGGGGTTCGGGGCCTAGATCCATATCACCAATATCAGCAAATCTGGAAGCAATGCATGGTTCCGCTGATCCTTCTCTTTCATCCCGCTTTATCATGGTCGAAGCAATCTTTGTCTGAGCAACTCTTTTTCTTTTTATTCTGCCGGAATTCTTTGCAATTGGTGCAGATCTGGGAATTTCTTCAGATTCGGAAGATATATTCAATGCATCTGACATTGATTTGAGCTCCCTTTCACTTATATAAGCACCTGTAATGAATACCTGCAATTAATTCAGACAAAGACGGAATCCAGAGCATGAACACTTGATTTTTATCACAAAAATCTGCATATAAAGCCCGCTGCCCTAAAATTTGAGGCTTTGCTTGCATGCAAAGCAAGCATAAATATTTTTAACTTCACCTGGGCACCTGTACCAATATGCAGATAATTAACCAAGCTTAAATCAAGCTCCTCCAATCCTAGGCGCCAAACTTTGAAGCTTTCCGGCAATGAAAAACACTCTTTATGCAAAAATCCTCCTTCCTTGGGCGCCAAAACTGTCCGGGCTGCAATCCTCTGCTAAAAGAATTAATTACTTCTTCATTATGGCAGCCCATGCTTATATAACTCTCAGCATTCTATATTTAATAATTGCCTCTCCTATTCCTGGCAATTAATTAATAAATAAACATGCTTATTCCTTCAACTTGGGCGCCTAAATTTGCATGCTCATGGCTGCCATTAAATAAATTAATTTAATTTATTTTTAGCCTTCCTTCAGTTCACTTCACATCACATCATGCATTGACCTTCTATTTCTCCATGGCACCAAAGTTAGGAATAAAAGCTATTAATAAATGTCACAAAAAGCATTATTTAATCACCAAATGGGTCGCACTTTTTAGCATGTTCCAAGCAGCCATTAAATAAATTAATTTAATTTATTTTTAGCCTTCTTCCTTCAGTCTTCTTTGACTTCACATCATGCATTGACTTTCCATCATCCCTGGCGCCAAAATTAGGAAGGAAAACTATTAATAAATTGCATTAAAGTTATTATTTAATGCCCAAAGGGGTCGCACTTTTTAGCATGGGTGATTTCTAAATTTAAGAAGTCAACTTTGATGGGATTATTCACCCTGCACTGCAGCTCCAAAAATCCCTTCATTCACTTAAGCTGTTTGACTTCCATAATGGGAATTTTTACCCTGCAAGGCAGGTAATAAATTCCCGTCGGTGCTTTAAGTGATTTTTCTTTATTTTATAATGGGAATTTTTACCCTGCAAGGCAGGTAAGAAATTCCCGCCTGCCTGCCACCTCTAATTTTCCCATCGCAGCTTAAGTGACTTTGACTTCATGGGAATTTTCACCCTGCAAGGCAGGTAATAAATTCCCACCTGCCTGCTGCTACCAAAAATCCCACTGCAGCTTAAACCTATTCATTCTCAAAAAGTGCGACTTGCCTGGGAGAGGCTTTTTGTGCATGACTTCATCTTTTTTACCCAGAAGCTTGCATTCCTGAGGTTGATTCCTTCTGGTATGGTGTTGGTAGATGATCTCCAGATGCTTCAAGCAATTAAACAGACTGTACTGGCGAAGGAATTGACCTAGGGGAATTTCACAGAGAAACCAAGGAGAAAACCGAAGAAAAATGAAAAAGAAATAAATAAAAACAAAAATAAACGTTGCCAGAAGTCACAGACAAAGCTCAAGATTCATTCCTGATGAAAACCCTATTGATATATGTGAATATTGACATGTGAAACTTCAACAGGGTTCAACCGGAGCACAATTTACTTCAAACGGGGCACTATTTATTTAATAAATAATTAAATAAAAATTTCCCGCAGACAAAACTTGGCGGAGGGATAAAACGAGTTTGGGCATCTGGGTATTTGTCGAAATTGGCTCATATGATACACTGGGAATATCCTAACATAATACAGACATCTTCTGGCAATAAAAACACAAAAAGACCCATTATTTTAAAAAGGATGAAATTTTTTCAAATGGGTAGTCCCAGATTTCAGGGTGAAATCTGGGGACACTAGTCGGCTCCGTCTGTGGACATCTTTGCCTCTGTCAAAAAGACAGGAGTAAAGATGAGATCCCAACATCTCTGGTTTCGTATCTTGTCCATTGGGCTCGGGGTCAGGCAAACAAAAACAACACAACACCGAAAAACAAAGAAAAACAAACAAAGTTTATTTATATACATACATGTTTTACCCTGCACTCTTAGATCCGGAAAAGCTTCAAATGTTGCCCGTTGAAAGGCAACGACAGTTCAATTCCATCCTGATGAGCAAGGATGAAGCTATCTGTCCCACAGTCTTCTTGATCACAAAAGGCCCTTTCCAAAGTGAATCAAACTTCCCGTGCATGCCTTTTGTTTCTCTTCTTTTGTCCCATAATAGGACCCAATCACCGATCTCAAACTTTCTTTCTTTGGCCTTTTTGTCGAAGATCACCTTCACCTTCCTTTGATGCTCTGACAATCTGTCTGCTACTTGAACCTGTACTTCTCGCAATTCAGTCAGATACATTATCCTCTTTTCAATGGCATCAATGAATGTAGCATCCTCTAGAGCTTTAGAAAGTTGTAAAGCAGGCAATTCCAAGGTAAGAGGCAATTCTGCGTCTCTCCCATATAACAGCTGGAAAGGGGAAATGCCTATAGCTTTCTTTGGTGTAATTCTATCTGCCCATAGTGCATCAAACAACTTTTTGTGCCAAGTCCTTTGATTTTCAGTTACTAATTTTTGCATGATAGTCACCAGATTCTTATTGCTTGATTCAGCCTGGCCATTCCCTTGTGGGTAATAATTGGAAGAATGTACCAGCTAAATTCCATGAGTGTAGCAAAACTTGACCAACTCCTCAGAAGACAAATTAGGAGCGTTATCTGCTACTATTTTACTGGGCACGCCAAACCTAATAACAATATTTTCTTTTATAAAATTACACACCTCCGCGGAAGTGGCGTTCTTAACAGGAATGGCTTCTACCCACTTACTGAAATAATCAGTAGCTGTTAGGATGTAATGATGACTGGCATTGGAGGCCGGGTTGAGCATACCAATAAAATCCATGCCCCATTGCTGGAAGGGTTCTTCAATTACAACTGGTTTTAAAGGTAATGCGGGCAATTTTACATGCCCAACAAAGTGTTGGCACGCTTGGCACTTAGACACCCATTCTGCAGTATCTTGAAAAAGTGTGGTCCAGTAATACCTTGCTTGGAGGATCTTGTGAGAACTGACTTGGGCTGAGAAATGACTACCACAAGCCATATTATGAAATTGTTTTAAAAGCTGATCCTGCTGAGCTTTATCCACACATCTGAGAAATACCCCATCAATTCCTCTTTTATATAAACCATTGTCCCAAAGGACAAAGTCCTTGGATTTTAGTTTAATAGTACGTTTCTCCTTACGAGAAAGGTGATATGGGCATTCTCCATAAGTTAAGAAAAAGGCAATATTACTATACCATTATTCAACCAAATCTATAAAAAGAACCATAGGCAAATTTTGACTTTCTTTTGATTCTGTTGCTTTCATCTCAGTCATAAATTTGCACAGACCTCTTCCTCGAACCAGCTTTGTGGGCTTTATATCTAGGTCATATTCCTGCACCTTCATCACCCATGTGCCTCTTAATAGCCCTAGCTCTTGTTGGGTGAGGATAGACTTCACTGTCTTCCACTTAAGTTGTTTGACTTTTATAATGAGAATTTTTACCTTGCGAGACAGGTAATAAATTCCCACCTACCTGTCACTTGTAATTTTCCCACTGCAGCTTAAGTGACTTTTGAAAAAAACTACGACTTGCATTAAAATTGGCCCCCTTTGAAAAAGTGCAACTTGTTTGGGTGAATAAAACCTATGATGGGAAAATTTATCCTGCTAGGCAGGCGGAAAATTCCCATCGGTGCTTTAAGTGATTTTTCTTTATTGTATAAAGGGAATTTTTACCCTGCAAGGCAGGTAAGAAATTACCGCCTGCCTACCGCCTCTAATTTTCCCATCGTAGCTTAAGTGACTTTGACTTCATGGGAATTTCCACCCTGCAAGGCAGGTAATAAATTCCCACATGTCTGCTGCTACCAAAAATCTCACTGTAGCTTAAATCTATTCATTCCCAAAAAAGTGCGACTTGCCTAGGAGAGGCTTTTTGTGCATGACTTCATCTTTTTTAGTTAGAAGCTTGCATTTTGAGGTTGATTCCTTCTGGCGCTGTGTTGGTAGATGATCTCCAGATGCTTCAGGCAATTAAACAGACTATACTAGCGAAAGAATTGACCTAGGGGAATTTCACAGAGATACCGAGCAGAAAACTGAAGAAATATGAAAAAGAAATAAATAAAAGCGAAAAACATTGCCAGAAGTTGTAGACAAAGCTCAGGGTTCATTTCTGATGAAAACCCTATTGATATATGTGAATATTGGCATGCAAAATTGCAACAAGATTATACCGGAGCACACCATTTACTTCAAACGAGGCATTATTTGTTTAATAAATAATTAAATAAAAATTTCCCGCAGACAAAACTTGGTGGAGGGATAAAAAACGAGTTTAGGCATCTGGGTATTTGTCAAAATTAGCTCATATGATACACTGGGAATATGTTAACATAATACAAACATATTTTGACAATAAAAACACAAAAAGACCTGTTATTTTAGAAAAGAACGAAATTTTTACAAATGGGTGGTCCCAGATTTCAAGGTGAAATTTGAGGACACCACGAGGATTTTCTATTATACTACATTACCTAATATATGGGCCCTCCTTTATATATATATGGGCTCTCCTTTATATGTTCTTTGTAGACAAGATATCGCCTCGCACTTTTGGAGCTTGGAACTCTATTCTTTGGATTTCCCCTACTACCATGTGAGAAGAGAAGCTTGATAATTCCAAGTGATGGTGTGCTCGAACCTACCATAAAAACATAACAATACATGTATGAATTGGAGAGTGTTCCTTTTACTCGGAATTTTTACAAACATATACAGGTTAAAGAGAGATCGGAATGGGGATGAGGGAAGGGTGACGAGTTATTAACCACAACAGATGACGTTTTAGTGTGCCACCCAATAGCGAAAGCTAATGGTAATAATCAGAGTAACAGTATTGCTATCAAATCCTACTCCCGCTGGTCTCCAACTCTTCTTGGACCCCAACACCCTCCCCTTTAGTTAAGATGTATACGGGTAGAGGAGTATCTCTCCCCTAATATGTACAGTTGGGCGAGGGAATTTCCAGCTAGAGTTGACTACAACTATATATATAACCATAACCCCCTTGACCTCAAATATATATATCCTATCAATTGATTTTCTCTCCTTGTAGTCTACGTCCTTCAGATCCTAGACCCCAACCCAACTAGTCAAACTCGGCGTGTGTCTATCTATCGTTGAAATAGCTTTGGGGATGTAAGGATTCACTATTATACTACATTATCCATCTACCATCAAAGAGTCGAGCATTTTCTACTATACTACATTATTCAACATATGGCCCCTCCTTTATATAGATGGATTCCATATATATAGGGGTCCGTGATGCAAAACCACCACCATATCTATATAGGAAGTTGAGCCAAGGATCAAACCTAAGAATCCATTATTGGAAAAATTTATAGAGATTTGTAAACTTTTAAAAATGTAGTCTTCCTTAACATCAATAATAAGTAAATAGTAGAGCACACAACCATGTCAATGTGAGCTCTTAGGTTTGATCCTTGGCCAGTTCGTGTCTTTCAATATCAAAAATTAATTATCCTCCAAGGATCAGCCCCATTATAATGATAGGAGGTACTAGGTTTACATTCTGTCTAGTCCATGCTTTTGAACATTACCATCCTTTGAGACTCTTAAGAAAAATAGAATTTTTAAGAAGGTGATAACATAAAATAAAGTATAGATTGTAATTGAAAAGACTACACAGACCATAACTACTGGAAGATCAATTTGCACTACGGAAAAAATAGAGTGTGCAAGGCGCTGATAGCTCAGTGTTGGAGCATGCTAATGGTAGTTTTGAACCTATGAGGGTTTTATTTTTCTGTTAGATAGTTGGAATGAATCTACACTATCGTTACCCCAGCTATTTGAGCCAACTAAGTCACTTTTTTTTTTCAAAGTGGCCCTTGAAAAGACCATGTAGGTTATAATTGTTAGAAGGTTAATTCAAACTCCAGGAAAAAAGAAGTTGTAAGGAGATGATTAAAGGTAAAGGAAGTGTTTAAGGTAATTGGCAATAATTATGCTATATTCATTTTTTTCTCATGCATGTTGTAAGCCACACTACAACCAAGTTTATCTCTAATTTTTTTGTAAGATAAATTGTCATCAGAGGTGTAAACTTGTGCCATCATTCCAAACAATGCCAATATTCTTGTTGGGCTTATTGATGATGCCAAGTGAATAGCCTACAAATACAACCATGTAGGTCCAATGTATAAATATTTAAATGGAATATTTTATTGCATCATGGAAACCATTGATTATTATTTGTGCACGGTTGACCTTTTTGGCCATCTTGGCTATCTTGGGGAACTTTGAACTTTATCATTAAAATGCCAACTAATCCTATGGTGGTTGTGTGGATGTGTTTTCTTAGAACCTATGGATTACATAATAATAAATGGTTAGGATTCTAGGAGTATTTATAACAACTCTCGTTTTTGAGCTGGATCCTGAAAATGATTCTACCTATGTTCCTTTATCAAACATTTATCCAAAACAATGCAGGTAGCACGAAGTTCAAAAGTTAAGGAGATCGATGAAATATGAGATATTATAATGTTACCTGGAGGTAGCTGCATTTAAGTTCATAAAATAGTACATGACCTTTGTGCAGGGGATAGATCACACCCCACAAATACTGAAGTATGTGAAATAGAAAAAAATATCTACAAAACCTCTTAATTGGATCTTCATTGAAATCCTAAGTTTTATTTCTTGTATTCTTGTCTAGGTGGAGGAGATGGTCACAACTCAAAACAAGTCTCCCTTCTAAGTCTACTTTGATGACCATGTAATGTTTCAACTCTGGGTGAAGAGTGATGAGAAGAAGAGGATTGATTTCTACAGTTGAGAAGTGGTGGTTCGATTGTTTGTGTCATCTAGCTCAAATTCCCACTCATAGTATCCATATTCAAAACCAAAGGCTAGAATTAGTTTCCATAAGTAGTTTCAAGGATCTTTTATCTCTTTCTTAGTCCACTCTCTATATGTTGTTAAAGTTTCACAATCTATTAGAATTACATCTTTGATGCCAGTTCTATGAACCAAAATTTCTATGATGAGGTACAAACTGAAATCTTAAAACTATGGAAACAAAAATTTACCTAGAACATATGAAAAAAAAATCTCAATTCTAAACAAATAAACCGAGTAGCTTTCATTCTAAATATTAGATAAACTCATCAAAAGCGCGACCCATACACAAAATATCAAAATCTCCTAGAAACATGTTTTTTTGTTAATAAAATGGATTGCAAAAAAAAGTTAAATACTGGTTTTCTAGACGACATGCCTCTGCAACTTCCTTTGCTCTAGTGAATGAGAGAATATAGACACATCTCCATCGACCTCACCCCCATTTAATCCCTATCTAACACGTATTTCCACCGACATAAGTCTTAAAAAAACAATGCAGCTGCAACACCTAAACACATAACCGTCTCTCCTGGTAGGCTCAAATGTACATGGGGACATGGCAATCTACATGAACAAAAAACATAGTGAGAGTTTCAACATGTAATGAACCTCTTATGCTTGGCCACAGTCTGCACCAACCTATAATCCACGCCCATAGGCCCATACCCACCCATGAATCCTTTGACAAACAAACCAAAGTGATTTGACATTGTTATCAATAGTTGCACATAGGCCATCAATGATAGAAATTCTCTAGATGGTCATCCTCCATATGAAAAACCTCCCAACCATGCATTCCAATTAATAGGTAAATGCCTTCTGTAGTGTAATGCCTATTGGCATAAATATCAATTTATGTTCTTTAAAATGTTTTAAAATGATATTTTTAAGGGTTCAATTTAATTTTTATATATTTAAAGTAATTAAATTTATGCATCAATGACATGTGAAATGTGTGAAATAAATATCGAAGGGATGCATTGATGAAGTTTGTATACCAAAATGTAACGCTCAAAATTAAAAGAGCTGAACAATGAGGATTTTTTTAACACATAAACATAATAACAAATTACACAGCTGCAATCGTATAAATTTATTTAATCAAATTCATTAATCAATTCTTCTCTTTTGATCTATCCGATAACATCCATGTAAGCCATGTGCGGCTGAGAATGGTGTATCTAGATCTCCACAATCTCCCTTCGTCACTACTTCGAGTGACAATGCTTACTAGCATTTTGGCTCAACCTTTTAAAGGTCATGAGAACTATGTGAAAGTCCTTGGGTCTACCACGAAGCTAGTTTCCCGACTTCGTATTTTGGTATCTGACCATTTTCTACCTCATGTTCATTATTTCAACTTCCCATGATCAAGTTACAGACAATTTTTTTAATTTAATTGGAGGACTAGGTGATCAGAGAATGCACAACCATCAATGCATTACTTTGGCCAAAGTTGTCCACCATTCAGGTTATGGCTAAACTCAAGACAACACAATAGTCTTATGAGTTTTAATTATTATACCACCTCACAACTATGATACCAAAATATAACACTCAAAATTACAAGAGCTGAAAAATGAGGATTTTTTTAACACATAAACATAATAAAAAATTACACAGCTGCAATCATACAAATTTATTTAATCAAATTCATTAATCAATTTTACTCTTTTGATCTATCCGATAACATCCATGTAAGCCATGTGTGGCTGAGAAGGGTGTATCCAGATCTCCACGATCTCCCTTCGTCACTACTTCGAGTGATAATGCTTACTAGCATTTCGGCTCAACCTTTTAAAGGTCATGGGAACTATGTGAAAGTCCTTGGGTCTACCACGAAGCTAGTTTCCCGACTTCGTATTCCGGTATCCGACCATTGTCTACCTCATGTTCAGTATTTGAACTTCTCATGACCAAGTTACAAACAATTTTTTTAATTTAATTGGAGGACTAGGTGATTGCACAACGATCAATGCATTACCAAATCTATCTGATTCAGGTTATGGCTAAACTCAAGACAACACACTAGTCTTATGAGTTATAAGTCTTCCACCACCTCACAACTATCCCTTTCATAGTTATCTAGATATTTATAGTTTTGTTTTTATTTTATTTCCAATTAAAACTTAGGTGATCAGACAATGCACAACCATCAATGCATTACTTTGGCCAAAGTTATCCACCGTGCAGGTTACGGCTAAACTCAAGACAACACACTAGTCTTATGAGTTTTAAGTCTTCCGCCACCTCACAACTATCCCTTTCACAGTTATCTAGATCTTTATAGTTTGTTTTTATTTTATTTCCAATTAAACCTATCTTGCAAGAGTTTATATTGAGATAGATGCCAAAGGCCAACTAGGATCTTTATGAGATAAGTACATTCGTTATGCTGAAATGTAACTATATCAGCATTCTGCATGTACTTATCCCTTAATATGCCTAATGGATCTTTTCATCTATTTACCATCCCATTTAGTCTCTTTTTTCCTGATGTTTGATTCTTTAACCTTAAATTACCTTTTTACAACGATACTCTTCCATTCTCTATACAACAAGATTTACAATCTTATCATATTAATACCAAGTTTACCGAAAGGCCGAATTAAATATATATTAAAACATGTATATTTAATTATTCCTTCGATTAGCTACGCCACTAAATAGCTTATTTAATTTAGAAATTAAAGACAATTGATTGTTACAATAATTGCCCAATTATTGGCTTCATACATTGATAACTATCAAATAAATGTATTCAACAATTTGTGAAAAGTAAGATTTCACAACTCAAGTATTCATCATTTACTCATATTGAGATATTATTACACACAAAGTAATCATCTCTTTATTAAAATCATATATTACATATGCCGTTAAGGTGAAATATATAACTGGTATAATAATTCTCACATAGTGAGGTTTGAATATTTACAATGGGTCCAAGATCCCAATAATTCAGCCAAAAATTCAAGGATATCATCCTTTCACCAATTGAAATCCAAGTATCTCATTTAGATCCATGTTACGATAAAACTTCACAAGACATGAGTTTCCGCACATCCGAATGTAACGGCTAATGGTCCTGCAAGACTGGAGTAGTGGTATGATGTCAGTTCAAAATGAACTGGCATGAATATTAACTCCATTTTCTGATGCAATTAATTAATAAAATATGAAAGGATATACATGTTGTTTTAAAGCACATGGTAATACAACTGAAAATGTATTACTACCTGGTTTCTATAAAGATACAACTATGGATGCACACAAATAGAACAACCAATTTCTATTTCAACGATCATGTTTCCCTCTAATCACAAAGGTCAATACATCTGTATTCCAGCTTCAATCAATAAGCATTTGACATTTAAAATTTCTACATAACTTCGTAAAAACAATATGATTAAGAAGAGTATTTTTTTTCAGTCAATGAGCAACTCTACAAATTAGCACAAATATCACCATATTTACATCACTTTAACATGTTCTATCTGGTAAACAAACAACCCAACCAACAATATAGCAGCACCATGGTTACATCATTTAAACATACTCTTTTTAGTAAAAGAACAACTAATAATTTCTTTCATAAGATATCATTATTTTAAACCCAATCATGCCTCTAATTACTCCTTGGTGCATCTCGGTCAAGTTGTCCTGGCTTTCATGCCCTTACCAAGACAAGCAATTTATTTTTCACAGTCTTACAAGAATCCAAGTCATATTGCCAGGCTGGAAGTTACAGGCTAAATGCCATTTTTTTGTAATTATTCACACATAACAAGACACCCTCATTTATACATGAACCGATTTAGTGGTCCATAATAATAAAATTTCTGGAAAATGCAGCCCCATGCAAGAGCTTTGACACCCACAAATTATCATTCAAAATATCTCAATAAATTAAAAATCAGACCTGCATATAACAACCAAGAAGAAAAATACAAAACCCCAACTGGTTGCATACCCATATTGATTGGGTTACCCAAATCGATTCCTTTATGCAAATCGATTTGCATACCCAAATCGATTTGTTTACAGAAAACACACAACCAAATTTTAGTTTAACAAAATGAAAACCCACAAGCACAAATCAATTTTAAACACACAAATTCACAAAACATTTTCCTTCTTCCTGTACAGGAAAAACCCAACTCTTTTCCTTTTGGGTATAATTTATTATAATGCAGAGAAGGAATTTTTAACCTTTCTTTTACTTTATTTTTGTTGATCAAAACCCAAAACCCCATCTGCGTATTTTTCTGGGTTAGGTTAAAACCACACAAAGAAAACTAAAAAGAATACAAAATCCATCAATTTCCTTTTCATACTTCATCTCCAAACAATTAAATCAAAAGCTGTCCACAATTTCCTTGATTGCCATTAAAAACAGAATGTGTATTTCCTCATTTTTTTACAAATAATGCAGTAGAGAAAGGAGAAGATATTCATGCCTGAAGTAAACCCAGAATCGGCAACCTTCTACTCTTCCTGCTCCAACAAGTTGAATCCTTCTTTCCTCCAAAACTCACGTAGGTATTCTAGAAGGGGAGAATGAAAATAGACGAAGGAAAAATAACAGAAAAATATAATGAAAGAACTATAGTTGGGCAGCATATTGAAGAATTTTTGGGCTTCCCAATGCTGGTACGTGTTTTAGTGCATGCCGCACACTTGTGCCATGTGAAGGTGTTTCACTTTATGAAACCCATAAATTTCAATAACTAAATAAAACTTTTGGCTTACATGCCAAATCCCTCTAATATATATATATATATATATATATATATATATACTAATTAATATTTCATACATTTTTTTTTACTTTAGTTGTTACCCAACTTAATGGTTAAGTTAAAATTAACCTTCATAATACAAGTCCACATATTTCCAACAATATATTACCATAAAAATTAGTTGAATTTCCAGGTTTATATAAAACATTCCAATACGAAAATCACCAAGTCCGTAAATAATAATTCGAATATTCTCATAAAGCTGGCTTGATATAGCATTGTCAAATAAAACAGAGACAATTATCATCGCGGTCATGCAAAAGTCGAACAAAACAAAAGACGACCAAACCGATTAAAATAAAGTAACCGGAATACAAATAACTGAAAGATTCACTATCATTTATGAACCGTTTTACCTATGATTAAGGCCTAATCATGTTTTAGGAAGGATCATCAAGGTGGGTGCGGGGTTATTCATTCCACAGTGTCATGCCCCGTAACAGAAGTTGTGGGTCATGATACGACGAACCAAATGAATTTTACACCCAATGATGATCTCGTCTAATCCTGTTTAGACTTAACCGTAGTTAATTTAACTTACAAGAAATTTTGGGATGTTACATACTCCACCCCTTAGAATAATCATCATCTCGATGATTTCAGGATAAATAGATAAACTAACCCATTATTCATTTGTTGCATAAATATATTTCAAATCAACTTAGAATTTGTAGCAATATTATTTCAGCTGAATCATAAAGGTCACAACAACCCTTGTACATATAGAAAATCAGTCATATAATCTGTAGACATAATACATTACTGCCTAAATGACAGATTTTCCGGGTTCATTAACAAAATCTTCAACAGTAACTATTAATCAAAAAGTATCTTAGTCCCAATATTCAGTTGTAGGCTTATCTACAAAATTTTCTTATCTACCACTTTTACAGAAAAACTGAATTTAGTACTTTAACAAAACATGTTCATAAAAATCAGTCAAACAGATGCGGAAAAGTAGTCTGGATATCTTCCAGATTCTCCCAAGTGGCACTTTCTTCAGAATATTGGTCCCACTGGACCCTACATTGTGAAACCTCATGGTTTCTCAAGTGCAACTTCTGGGTTTCTAGTATCCTTATAGGATCAACCGCGATTACCCCTGGATCTAGAACCTGCAATGAATCCCAATTAAGTACATGTGTTAAATCAGGTACATATTTCTTAAGCAAGGATACATGAAATACATTGTGCAGCCTGGATAGAGCGGGAGGTAGTGCTAGCTTGTAGGCTACTGGTCCAATGACCTCTAGGACTTCAAATGGTCCTACAAACCTAGGAGATAGTTTGGCTGACTTGCCAAACAAAATGGAACTCTTTTTAGGTTTGACCCTAAGAAAAACTTTATCTCCCACGTTAAACTTTCTGTCAATTCTTTTTAAATCTGCATAACTTTTCTACCTATTTTTTGCTTCTTTCAATCTTTCTTGGATTAATTTAACCTATTTTTCCATTTCAAAAAGCATTTCTGGTCCAATCAGTACCCTATCTTCAGGATTATCCCAACTTATAGGTGTTCTACACCTACGACCATATAAGGCCTCAAAAAGAGCCATCTAAATGGAAGAATGGTAAGTGTTATTATAGGAAAATTCAACCAAGGGAAGATACTCTTCCCATTTGTATTGCCGATCCATGCAATACATTCTTAGTAAATCTTCTAACACTTGATTTACTCTTTCGGTTTGACCATTAGTTTACCAGATAGGTAGGCATAACTTATGTTTATGTTTTGTCCCAAACTTGCAATGCCCCAATATATAGAATGTTATCCTTGAGTTCTAAAATATATTACGGTTTTATGAATATAACCAATTGGAAAACTTCATTTATAAACTTGATTATATTGAAGTTGATGATAACCTGGATATAAAATGTTTCAATCTTGGAACTACAATTATAACATCTTTTTGGGACCCTTGGATAAAATCCATATTTAATCAAATGTAGATCATCTAATTTAGGATATAATAGTTGCGGATGTAACCGATCAATCTTCACATGTTAACCTTGTTGAGCATAAAAACTATTCAATACATAAGTTTGAGGGTCCCATCCTTCTTTTTCATGAAGATAACCGGTGCACCCCATGGTGATATACTTGGTCTAATCAAACCCAAGGACAACTATTCATGTAATTGAGCTTTCAACTAAACTAATTTAGTTGTTGTCATTCTGTATGGTGCCTTGGAGATTGGTTCCGTTGCTAGTTTGACCTCTATTGTGAAGTCAAATTCACGCTTAGGTGGAAGTCTGGGAAACTAATTTGGAAACAAATCTCCAAATTCCCTTATGATGCGAAATTCTTCAATTTCAGGATCAATTTCCTATCCCGAATTTGTTATTTTTATAGCATATAGATGGCAGCCCTTCAACTTTGCCTTTTTAGATACATGGCAGAAATCTACCTAGTGACAAACTCTCTTTTAACACCCTTGAACACTTGTTGTTTTTTGCTGATCATCATAGCAAGTTGCACTTTTCCCTAAGCAATCCAAGGTTGCATTATGTTGACTTTACCAATTTATACCTATGACAACATCATAGGATCCAAGAGGTGCCACATATAGGTTTAATCTTGTCATGAACTCAAGTAATTCTAGTGGTGCCTCAAACAAACACTAGATTCACTCTGTGTACAACATTATTTCCATACTATACAATCCAAGTGTGTTCCATGTACCTAGCTCTTATTTTGAGTTTATCAACAAATTTAGATGAAACAAAACATTTTGTTGAACCGGAATCAAATAAAATTTGAAACAAATGTTCTCAAAAGCTTACTTGAAGTTTCTATTGGAGTCACTTGCTTTTCCGCTTGGTTATTATGGATTGTAGCATAAATCTTATGTTGTTACCCCTGTTTATTTACTACAGTAAATCCCTTTTGATGGTTGTTCCATTGTCCTCTTTTTGGATAATTTTTAGTGAAATGATCAGCACCGCACTTAAAACATCCTTTCAATGGTCCTTTTCTCTCAATCTTATTCTGGCTAAAACTTGTTCCTTGTTGCCCATATTTATTATTATTCACAACAGTTCTACCCGATATTCCTCTTTTATTGACAGGTTTGAACTTGTTGTTTCCTTTTTCCATGCTGGTTTACTTGCGGTTGATGTTTGGAAATTGCTGATTTTTCCTTCTATTTTCCTCTTTAGAGGCATAAATACTTCACAATTTAGTTCTTGCTTGATATATTTTTCAAACATTGATTTCCATCTAGGTAGGTCCATGAAATCTACCTCACCACCAATACTAGGATTCAATTCCATTATAAATTTTCTCATTCTAAACTTCTCATCCTTTTGATACAAAGGAACATATTTCAGCAATCGAGTGAAACGTTCCCAATATTCTGTAACTGAGTACTTTCCTTGAGTCATATTTTGGAATTATACCATATTTTGGTCAAAGTATAGCTGAAGGTAGCCATCTTTGATGGAAATAGGACTTGAACTGCTCCCACGTGATCATACCAGAATCAATTCCTAGTTCCATTTTCTGGTTATCCCACTAGGAAGATGCTTCATGGGATAAATGGTATCTCTCCATACTGCTTTTGTCTCCTCTGAAAAGTCCCTAATCTCAAAATTCTTTTCCATTTCAAAGAGCCAATTTTTAGCACTATCCCCAAGAGTTGTACCATCAAATTTAGGTGGGGATATTCTTTTAATGTCCCTTGCTAACTCAATAGCCAACCTTGCTTTCTTATTTTCTCTTTCACTCAGGTGCTCAGGTTGATTATCATATTTCTCATCACCTTAATTCTCATCCCTACGATTCTCATTCACTTCACCACCCTGAACTTGTTGTTCTAAGGCAATAACTCAGTTTTGGGTGTCATTCAAAAGGTTGAGGATTTCTTCTAACTTAGCAGCTATATTATCTAACATGTCATCAATATTTACCCCACTGTCACTTGCCATTCTAGCTCTTGTTGCTGGCCTAGCTATAGTTTCTTGGTAATCACGGTTAATCCTTTAAGGATACTAGAAACCCAGAAGTTGCACTTGAGAAACCTTGAAGTTTCACAATGTAGGTCCAATGGGACCACTATTATAAGGAAAGTGCCACTTGGGAGAATGTGGAAGATATCTAGACTAATTTTTCGCATCTGTTTGACGGATTTTTATGAACATGTTTTGTTAAAGTACTAAATTTAGCTTTTCTATAAAAGTGGTAGATAAGAAAATTCTGTAGATAAGCCTACAACTGAATATTGGGACTACGATATTTTTTGATTAATAGTTACTATTGAATATTTTGTTAATGAACCCAAAAAATCTGTCGTTTAGGTAGTAATGTATTATGTCTATAGATTATATGACTGATTTTCTATATATACAATGGTTGTTGTGACCTTTATGGTTGAGCTGAAATAATATTGCTACAAATTCTAAGCTAATTTGAAATATATTTATGTAGCATATAAATAATGAGTTAGTTTATCTATTTATCATGAAATCATCAAGATGATGATTATTCTAAGGGGTTGAGTATGTAAGATCCCAAAATTTCTTGTAAGTTAAATTAACTATGGTTAAGTCTAAATAGGATTAGACAAGATCATCATTAGGTGTAAAATTCATTTGGTTCATCGTATCATGACCCACAGCTTCTACTGTGGGGCATGACACTGCGGAACGAATAACCCTGCACCCACCTTGATGATCCTTCCTAAAACATGATTAGGCCTTAATCATAGGTAAAATGGTTCATAAATGATAGTGAATCTTTCAGTTATTTGTATTCCAGTTACTTTATTTTAATCAGTTTGGTCATCTTTTGTTTTGTTTGAATTTTGCATGACCACAATGATAATTGTCTCTATTTTATTTGACAATGCTATATCAAGCCATCTTTATGAGAATATTCGAATTATTATTTACAGACTAGTGATTTTCGTATTGGAATGTTTTATATAAACCTTGAAATTCAACTAATTTTTATGGTAATATATTGTTGGAAATATGTGGACTTGTATTATGAAGGTTAATTTTAACTTAACCATTAAGCTGGGTAACAACTAAAGTAAAAAAAATGTATGAAATATTAATTAGTATATATATATATATATATATAGTATATCCATATAAGGTATTTGATATGTAAATTGATAAATAGTTAGTTATTTAGTTATTGAAGGTATTTATCAGTTATATAGAATTGATATTAGCCAAAATTTACATGCAAGGCATAAAATGTTATGAGGTTACTAATAATACGTACAATTGGAAAGCCCAAAAATTCTTCAATATGTCCACCCAACTATAGTTCTTTCATTATATTTTTCTGTGATTTTCCCTTCGTCTATTTTCATTACTCCCCTTCTTGGAATACCTGCATGAGTGTTGAGGAAAGAAGGATTCAACTTGTTAAAATAGGGAAGAGTAAAGATTGCTTCTAAGATTCTGGGTTTACTTTAGGCATGAATATCTTCTCCTTTCTCTGCTGCAGTATTTGTAAAAATGAGGAAATACACATTATATGAATGGTAAACTACAATCAATTGTGGACACCTTCTGATAGAATATGTTTGGATCTTATATGCACAAGGAAGATTGAAGGAGTATGTAGTGTTGTATTTTCAAAAATTTAAATACCTAATCACAAGATAAATTAAAATCTTGGTAGGTTATCATTAAGGGAAAAAACCAAGGAAATAAATATGATACCTAAAGAAGGAAGTGGAATAATTTATCCCACATCTCTTCCTCCATTTTTTTGAACTAAATTATCCATAAATAAGAAAGATATGATCCATAGGGATCAAGGAAAACTATTAATTTCATGGTATATACTTTAAAAATCATTTTTGAGTGTTAGTGGGTTGTGATTTTGTTCTAAATTAGTTCAAATTTTCATGTTTGAAAGATCTTGGTAAACATTATCGATATTTGGATGTACAAATACCAATAATGCATAAAGAATCAATTTGATAACCCAAAATATGGGTATGCAAACGGTTGTGTAACATCCATGATACTGTCCATGATCGTTTTATACCACCAATTTTAAACATGTGGTTTTACTTGCAATAATTGTACATTACATAGTGTCAACCAGTAAATGGTTTCTCTTAAGTTTTCTACTCCTAGAATATTTTTGGTAAATTAAAGGATACATCCATTCATGTTAAATGGTATGCTTGATTTGTAAGAAATAATGACATGATAAAAATTAGTTTATGCCTGGTTATAGCAGAAGGTTTGGATTGAATGACTAAAGGAGGATTCTAAGTGATAAATAAAGGACTATTATACATGTTATAGACATTATTTCTACTCTTTTAGGGCATGAAGATGATAGGTATATGGGAAAGATACCACTCCCTATTAATTAGAGGCTCTTTTGAAGTTTCCAAATAAGAAATATGTTTTTATTGTATTCTTCTTATTTTCAAGAGTTGCTTAAATAAGTAATTTTTGGCATTATTTACTTGATTGATTACAATATTTTAATTTCCCAGAGTAGATAACTAGCTAGAATGATTCTAAACACTAGTAGTGATAGTTTTTAATTTGTCATTTTGGAATAGTGATTGAAGTAGAAGAACATACTGTATTTCAATAAAATCAATGATTTTTAGGAAATCTTGTAGAAATTTTAAAGACTATTCTGAAAAAATACATTTGAATGAATGGAATTTGAGGATGACCTTGTATTAGAGTAAACATGATGATGAAATAGAAATTGGTTGTTCCCCATTTAGTGCATCTATAATTGAAGGCATCATTATAAAAACCAATTATATCTACATTTTCAGCCTGTAAAACCATGATAAATATGTTTTTAAAATCTAAAATGTATATCCTTTCATATTGTAGAAATTAAACATTCATCACAAATGGAATGTGCATTCATGCCTTAGAGGTAGGAATGACATCATTCTTAGAACTCCAATGAGGGAAGAGTTCAATTAGCGTAACATTTGATGTGCGGAGACTCAAATTTATTGTAAAAGTTTTCTCGTAACATGAATTTAAATGAGAGGACATGCGCTTTCAATTCATGAAAGGATTTATCATCCTCAATGAATTTTTGAGATAGCGATTCACTGGGATTTTTTGTCAATGATGGTGTCGACACCTTTCTTGAATATGCTAAGAAGTTATGTACTCTAATTATATTATTTCACCTTAATTGATATGTCCAGTATTAATTATTTTAATAAAGAGAACATTACTTTTTAGGAATTAAAATAATATCTCCAAGAAAAATGAACTTAATTCATCATATTACAAAATTTACTAGTCACTTGATAGTATCCATATGAATTTAATTAATTATTTAAATTTCACTTCGTCTTTAATTCTTAAACCCCTTTCCAATGTTTGAATCTTAGTCATATTACAAGCTCCATATTATAAATGAAAATATCCAACACTAACCAATTCTCCCATATCATATCGAATTAAAATGATAAGATTGTACAACCAGATTTACAAGGTTACACTTTTCTGCCCCATCAAAATTTAACTAAAAATGGAAGGTGGAGGACACCAAGATGTTATTTATCATCTCAAGTTGGTTAAAATTCCCAATTTTTATAGGATCCCATTGTAAGAAAGGTTATCTTCGGTGAATTTTTCAATATCAATCCACCTTAAGAATAAAAGGAGCTTCCTTTTTTTCTCAATGAATGGATACATTTTCAAAAATGTTTATCTCCGACCTTTTGATGAAAAATCAAAAGAAAAGGAGTACATTCCCAAATGGAATCTATTATTTCTTAAGCTCTATCTTTGTTGTCCATGATAAAAGAAATTAGGAGACGTTTAAGTTGTTAGACCCAAGAAAAATATAATTTATCACCCAACTGATTCCAATAATACTCTGCACATGAAAAAAGAACCAATAGATGATTTATACCATCTTTATCTTCAAAACATGAGGAAACATCTAGTGGGGCCTACCTTCAACATAGAATGCCTTTTTCTTACTAAGGATTCTACCTTTAAAGGCTAGCTAGTATAGTTCTCCTACCTTAGGTACACAAAAAATAGAACAACATTAATTCCACTCTTTCTCTTCAAGTCCATCTTGAACAAGTTTTCTATAACCGTGCACTGAGATGAGAATTTACTTGATCTAGTAGCAGTCGAAATGAATTGATCTTCATAAGTGGAAAAGTGCTATTTTTCTTTAGCATCTAGATCTTTTTTGAAAAGGGCATTAGTTTCCTCGGGAATATGAATGTTGTCTAATCCTTTCCAATCCATTGAAAGAGAAGTACAAGAGGATCATCTTATCCCTTACCATTTCTCCCCAAAGAGGAATAAGGGTTAGTTTCAAATCTTAGAATTTCAGATTTCCCCCAATATAGGAAAACCATTCCAAGAATCTTCCCATAAGTTGGCCAACTCACAATTACATAATCAACCAGGAAATTAATTGAAGAAAAATGGATCAACAGGAAACCATAATGTTCTAGATGTGGGGAACCTTGAGGAGGTTGACTAATGGAGAGAATAAATGTGGGAAAAGGATCACAAAGATATTTCTTATGTAAAATTCTTCTCAGTAAGAAGTTATGCTTTGATAGAAAAATTCCACACTAGGTTCGCTCACAAAGAAATTTTTTTATATCTATAATTTAATTATCCCTACCC
This sequence comes from Taxus chinensis, assembly GCA_019776745.2. Taxonomy (NCBI): domain Eukaryota; kingdom Viridiplantae; phylum Streptophyta; class Pinopsida; order Cupressales; family Taxaceae; genus Taxus; species Taxus chinensis. The sequence continues at coordinate 194,978 of JAHRHJ020003465.1, read as the reverse complement.
CTACATTTCTTGGGAAAAAGATACAATTTCCCACTTAACCATCAGAATCTTCTAATCCTCTTATGTTCCTTTTTAAGGAAAGGTTCTCATGATATTATTTAATTCTAGTAAAACAAAGTTGGGAATTGTTATAACCGAAAACATATATGTCGAAAGAACATTGATTATATAACTAATAAGAAAAATGTTCCCAAAAAAAATGCAACCAGCTCCCCTTCCTTGATTGAAGATGGATTATAAAGGAATTCAATATGTTTTCCATAAATCAGAACACAGGAATTCAAGTAAAAATGGGGATTCCCATATATGTATGAGGGAGTCAAATTCGTTCTCCTTTTCAAGTCAAGCAAGCAACACAGATTTGGATAGGGAGCTTAGAGGTAGATAGATCATAGTGTGTGTCATTTTGTAGCCAGGGATGAGATCTAACTGACCCTTTGTTACTCAGATTTGTGGAGAGATGGATAGCACCTTTAAGAGGATTTGACCTGTCCTCACTACTTTAGGTCATGCCTCTTCGACCAGGGTGAGAGGACCCTTAGTGTAACCTCTGTTTGATGAAGGAGATGGAGATATCCTTCCTTTGCACAAATTCTATGAAGAGAACCTTGGGAAAATATGGTCAATGCTCCATGATTTAACTCTTAAGAGTTGTCACTTCTAAACGATGGAGATATTTTCAACACAAGGCTAAGGTTACTGAAGACATTAAGAAATCCTGATTGTTCTACATATTTTTGCAAGTAGATTTTGTTCCTTTGTTGATACACAGGGAAAACAGGGGTAGTTCAGGGTGGATCAATGGTTTTTAAATGATTTTGGTGGGAGATGAAGCAGGATAAAGTTGATTATACTAGATCTTTGAGGGACTTCACAACAATGAACAACTTCAACAACAGAAAGCTTCAGAACAGTTAAGACGTTCCTTCAACCAGAAGGTGTGCTTTAATGGAGGCCCAAATCAGCACATTTTCACATAATCTTTGAGACTCCAACACGAAGGCTCGAATTGAAAGACTCAATTAAACACTAAAGTTTCTGATTAATCACACCTAAGGTACACCCAAAGACTTACAGACAATCTTTATCAACAAATGACAGTGAATTGATTTTAAATTTGTTTATCTCATCCAAGATGAAGGCTCTTCTTGAAATGAAATTGCAAATACCATTAAACTATCACATGGATGAGATCCTGTGTGATTTCACAAAAATTTCAATGTAAGATTGCAATAGGAATAAAAGAAACTATTTGCAGACATTCTGAAACAAAGCAGACACAAATTGCTAGAGATTAGACACAAATTAATTCCAAAATTTCTTAGATTCATCAGCAGGGGAAAGCTTCCAGAGAAATCTCAGTGCTTGTCAATGGCTATACATATGCAACCAACTTGACATGATAGAAAATCTAACAGAAGAAAATAACAGGTTATCTCGGCTTTGGTATCTCACGAAGATGACTTTCTCAAAACAAATTCAAGAATTCAAACTCTGACCATTTGCAAGAGTATTCTCATTGCATTTATACATTTTTCTCACTCAATTTTCCCCCCAAAAGAGAAGAATATTCGAGGGACCTTTGCTTGTTACCAATTTGTTTCAGACAACGACGTTTAACAAATTCAGATCCAAAATCTGCCAGGTGGACCAATTGTGAACTGATCACATTTCTTGGGCCCTCGACTAATGACTAGGATGTCATGCCACAACTTTTCAGGAGTCCTTTTAATCATTCTGATTCTGTCATGTGAGAAATCCCCTTTTTAATCATTTTTCAGAGCCTCTGCATAGCTGGACTTGACAGGTCATCCCTTTTTGCTCTCGAGGCAACACCTTTTTCACCTTTTGCACCTGCACTTTCATCATTTCATCCTTTTTCCCTCTTTTTCCTCTGTAATTTCTGCCCCGCATCCATTTCCTCTGGTAATTCCCATTTTTTTGAGTGCCTGAGTAATTCCCACTTCAAAATATCAACCTTAACGATCCTTGGACTCACAATTTAAGTTTCAAATCCATTCAATGGCACCTTACCGACAGAGATGACAAAGAATTTCATCAAAGAATGATGAAAAATAGTGCGTATTTGTGTCTCCAAGAGTCTTGGAGAAAAAATGGTAGAAAAATAGGTGAAATGCACAACAACCATTGATCCTACCCCTTTTCCACTTTATATCATAGTCGTCCACGTGTTTCCTTGGTGCAACTACAAAGGAGAAGCACAGAGGCAAGTCTCAAACAAGCGTGAGCCTTCCACGTACCCTGGGCCCAAGAAAAATGCCTTTTGGCCTTTGAAAAGTCTCGGTGAAAAAAGGAGCCAGCGGGAGCCTCCACATGTCTCAATGGCACATTTTGAGATGGTCCCCAAAAGTAGAGACCCCAAACAAGCATAGGCTCAACACGTGTCTCAGTCTGGTAGAGTCTGTTAAAAATTTGAAGGTTCAGTGGAAGGCACCATGTGTCTAGGGTCCGAGACAGTCTCCTTTGGCTATTAAAAAGTCCAAGCAAAAAGGTAGAGTGAGTGCGAAGCCTCCAAGTGTCCTCCTGGTGCTTCTTCAAAATAAAACTCAGGGGCCGGTCCCCAAACATGCGTGGTCCCTCCACGTGTCCCAGGCCTTTAGAAAGTTGCTTGAAAAGTCTAAGTAAGGGAAGACCCGATGGAAACCTCCACGTGTCTTTATGGCGCAACTTCAAGATGGTGCCCAAGAGTGGAGACCCTGAACAAGAGTGCGGCTCACCACGTGTCCCAGGCCTTAGAAAATTGCTTTGAAAAGTTTAAGTACAAAGCGGAGCCGGTGGAAGCCTCCACATGTCTCCCTGTCACAATTGTTAAGGTGGGACCCTGAGGTGGATCCTCAAATGAGCACCAACCCACCACGTGTCCATGGCCCACCAAAACTGTACCGGCTGCATGAAAAATTTGTCTAAGTCTGGGAAAAGTAGCAAAATCCTCCACGTGTCCCCCCGGCGCAACTCCAAGGCCAAACCAAAAGGTGAATTTTCAAATGAGCACCATTCCTCCACTTGGACAAGTTTTGGGTTGAAGTGAGCCATAGAGTTTTTAGAGTGCCCCACCGAGCCGCATCCAACCAAAAAGGGCCACATTTCCACTGATGCAGAGATGTAAATTTGACGGGGAAAAACACACCCATCAAACCGTAAAAATGCAGGAAAACCACCATTTGAGCCCGGAAATGAATCTTTCTTCAAGGACAGAGAATTTTGAAATGTTACAAGGCCAAAATATGATCTTCCGAGCTACATCCAATCACGTTTCCTAGGTATTTGGGACAAAAATGACAGGGACAACAAAACGTGACTGTGGAAAATGGAGGAAAGGAACAACCTGAGTTTTACACCCAATTTACAGACTCCTTCAGATGGACAGAGAAATGAAAAACAAATTTTGGACCTTTAAGTGATCCTCGACCAAGGAAGGGACTGATCATGGCAACCAAATGGAGGACAGAGTCTTCAAGCACCAACACAGGGAGATAGAAAACATGACAGAGGCTGCAAACTGAGGAATTTCAATGACAAACAGGGTGAGACTAATTTGAGCACCAACATCAGCTCCGACTTGGGGATGGGCACTCCCTGTGAGTGCCACAAGAACAAATAGCAGACCAAGTGCCAAAAATAGACCATTGGGCAATGGAGTCAAAGAATAAGCTTGCAGAGCAGAACAACCACAACCATCCTCCAAAAAATGAACCAAGAAACCAGCAAAACTAGGTCACCAAGGACCAGAATGAACAAAAACACAAAAGTAGATGAGAACAAAGAACTATACACTGTACAAATGGAGTATACCTTGATTCTGAGAAATCAATCAAGGAAATGCTTCAAATGCCTGCCATTAACAGGCAATTCAAGTAGTTCCCCATCTAAGTCTTTTAGGAAGAAGGTATTTTCACCAATTCGAATATCAATTGAATAAGGGCCCATCCACAATGCATCAAATTTACCATGCTTTCCCTTATCTTCATGCCTGTTATCCCATAAAAGCACAAGATCCCCAATGCTGAAAGCTCTGGGTGTCACCTTTTTGTCAAATAGCTTCTTCAACTTTTCTCTGAACTTCACATGCCGCTGATGGGATGCCCTTCTTTCTTCATCCAACTCAATAATCTGATTGATTCGAGCATCATATGGACTAACTTCTTGGTCTTCAATCTATTGAACAAACTGAAATGAAGACAATTGCAAATGGAGGGGCAACAAAGCTTGAGTTCCATATACCAATTCAAATGGGCTTTTACCAGTAGCTCTTTTGACAGTGATTCTGTCAGCCCAAACAACAAACTTCAGTTGCTCACCCCACTTCCTTTTGTTCAGCTCCAAGGTTCTTCTAATGATCTTCAACAAGTTTTTATTACTGGACTCAGCTTGTCCATTTCCTTGGGGATTGTAGTTAGAAGCATATGTCAAATTGATCCCATACTCTTTGCACATTGCCACCAAAGGTTTGGCTCTGAAACTCATGGCATTATCAACAACAATTTTAGCTGGCACTCCAAATCTGCATATGATTTGATTCAGCATGAAGTCCATGATAACTTGGTGTGTTGCCTTCTTGGTGGGGATTTCTTCCACCCACTTAGTGAAATAATCAGTGGCTACAAGAATCCATTTATGACCAGCACTGGAAGGATCAAAAATTTCCCCAATGAAATCCATTCCCCATTGTCTGAATGGGGCTTCAACTGACACAGGCTGCAAAGGAAGGGAGCCTGAAGCTTTCATTCTTCTAGAAAAATGCTGGCAACTTTCACGTTTCCTCACCAATAGAGTTGTATCCTTGAAGAGAGTTGGCCACCAATAACCAGCCCTCAAGATTTATTGTGTTGTAACTCTTCCAGCAAAATGTCCCCCACAGACCCCTCCATGGAGATCAACAATTATTTTGGGGGCCTCATTTTCAGTAATGCATCTCAAGAGCACTCCCTCGGGTTCTTCCAAGCTAACCCAAAATCAGTAATGACATACTTTTGAGAGGCTAACTTAAGAGCTCTTTTCTGATTTTTACTCAGATATTCAGGGCAACATAGATGTCTGAGATAAAATATTATATCTTTGTACCATTCAGAACTTACCAAATTTTCAAGGACATCCACCCTTTCTCCTTCTACTTCATTCACCTCAATAGTTTGTAGGTTTCTCTCAGCCATAAGCTTAGCTAGGCCCAAACCTCTTACCAATTTCATGGTTTGGATATCCATGTCATACTCCTGTAACTTGTTCACCCATCTGCATCTTTTTCTTGAGACCTCCATCTCTGATAAGATGTCTTTCACCATGGTGTGGGGAACATAAGCAACAACTTTAGAACTCAAGATGTAGGGTCTGAAAACCTTTGTTTCTTTCACCAAGGAAAATGCTTGCTTCTCCATGATGGTGTATTTCAACTCAGCTCCCTGCAATGCCTTACTGAAAAAGGCAATTGGTCTCTCAGCCCCTTCATCATCCTTCTGTAACAAAACAGATGCAATGGTGTTTTCTGAAGCAAAAGAAAACACTTGAAAAGGCTTCTTGTAATTTGGGGCTGCCAAAACAGGGGCATGCTTTAGTGCTTCTTTGATCCCATTGAAATCTTGAATGGAAACTTCTTCCCATTTGATAACTTGGTCCTTCTTCAACATACTAGTAATGGGGATGGTCAGCTCAGCAAAGTTAGACACAAATCTTCTGATAAAGTTTATTTTTCCAAAGAAGGATTGAATTCCCTTCTTAGTTCTTGGAATTGGAACCTTGCTGATGGCTTCCACTCTCTCTGGATCTATCATTACCCCTTCTTTTGATACAATGTGACCAAGCAACTTTTCCTTTTGCACTCCAAAGTGGCACTTCTTGGGATTCAATGATATGCCATACTCTCTACACCTTATCAACATTCTCTCCAAGTGTTGCAAGTGATCATTTCTATTTCTGGAAAACACAGTTACATCATCCTGATAAAACAACAATGAAATCATTGATATAACCAGCAAATGCTACATCCATTGCTCTTTGGAAAGTTTCTCCAGCATTCATTAAGCCAAAAGGCATCCTGACATAGACATAAGTTCCCCAAGGAGTAGTAAAGGCAGTCTTTATTCTTTCTGACTCCTTCACAACAACTTGATTATAGCCAGAGAAACCATCCAGAGTAGATAACAATTCAGAACCTGTTACCAATTGTAGCATATTCTCCATGTTTGGAAAAGGGTAATTATCTTTCAATGATGCTCTATTCAGGTTTCTGAAGTCTACACATAGCCTTATGTCACCATTCTTTTTTCTGACAGGCACTAGGTTTGCAACCCAAGAAGAGTACCTTGTGGGCTGAATGATCCCTCCATCCCTCAACTTCTTCAGTTCTTCTTGCATTTTCAAAGAAAGGAGTGGATTGATGGGCCTCTATTTTTTCCTGAAAGGCTTGGCATTAGACTCAAGAGGAATCTCATGTTGGAACAAATCTTCCCTGTATGCCTTCAACTCAGAGTAAGACCAAGCTAGGCAGTCTTGATATTTCTTCAGCAATTGAATATAGGACTGCTTCTCTTCCTTGCTGAGATTGCTTCCTAACCAGATTTTACATGGCTTTTCCTTTGTACCCAGGTCGTGTTCTTCCACATCTCTTGAAACATACATATTTCTTTTAATAATGCAATCAACATTATCAAAGTTTGACTCAAGAGCCACCAAACCTCTAGGAATCGTGTTTGTCTTCAACTGGATGATGTCTTTGCCAAATAATGTTTCCTTTCCTTCAGCAACACACACCATTGGTTCCCAATCTATATTCTGGTCAGAAAACTCACCTTGGCTCTGTAGAAACCATTTCACCTGGGCATCATCATCAAACACTTGCCAATTTTTAACGTTATCAGGGACAGATGGCCTTGTTAGTACTTCAACATCATACTCACAAAATGGAGACATTGTACAATTCCCAAATCTAGATCCTAGCACTGCTAACTTGTCTGAACAACATTAAACTTTCTATCATGGTGCACAATATTAAAAGAGTCAAACATTTCAATCAAATCCCAAACTGCATGCTTGTATTGTTTCATTCTCTAATTTTTAGTAGCATACAATTTCCTAATTTGCTTGACAATCAATTTTGAATCCCCTTTGACAATGACATCCTTTACACCATATTTCCATGCAATTCTCAGGCCTAATAACAATGCTTCATACTCAACAATGTTGTTAGTGCATTCAAAGTTAAGTTTGAAAGAAAAGACAAACTCTTCTTGGCTTGGGGAGATCAGAACAATGCCAGCACCATTTCCAAACTTGGAACAGGCTCCATCAAATAACAAGGTCCAAGGTAAACCCACTTGTTCAAGACATTTGCACTGATCAATCTTGTGCTCCTTGCCATCAGCAAACCCCACAAATTTATCTACATCTACATCAGCATATAACACTTCATAAGAAGCATTATTTGGATCTTCAATGAGGTGCAAAATTTTCTTCTCTCCATACAGCTTTACAAGGCTGCCTTCAATTGGAATGGTGGAAAAAGACATATCCATCTGAACACTTCCACCAACACTTGCAGCCCACTTTCTTGATAACAACATGCCCCATTTGGCAGGGAAATCAACAATGACAACATCAAGTTTCAGGTTCTTACCTGGATAAGCTGCAAGTTGTACCACCAAACCCTTCACACACCCTACAACTGGGACCTCTCTAGAATCCATTGCAGTACACTTGCCATAAGTTGTTGTCACTTTAATGTTCAATTCATTCATGACTTCCAGAGGCATAACATTGCATGATGCTCCAGAGTCAAACATACAATTGTGCAGCAGTTTGTCCTTAATAATCAGTGTTGTAAAAAATGGATCAACATTTAACTGAGACTCAACTAAAGATGTCCCCAAGTAGACTTCAGGTGGTTCACCTATCTCCTCTAATGCTGGTGGTTTTTCTAGGTCTGCAATGGTTGAAGGAGGAGTGTTTACATTATTTATATTTCTGCCTTGGGCACTCCTATCTTCCCCCAATCCCAAATACTCAAAAGCCCTCTTCTTATGCTCAGGAATCCTAAGCAGTTCCACAATTGGGACATAAATCTTGATCTGACTCAAGACTTGGGCAATGTCATAGGGAATGTACTTGGGAAAAGCAACATTTGGAGAAAGGTTGACAAACTCATCAGATGGCACAAGGTTTTTAACATTTTGGGCATGGGTGGGCACACCAGTTCTACTTGAGACAACAGGGCCTTTTCCAGGTGCATCTTTCTTTGGAGTCTCTTTTGGGACATTGGTGAGAACTGGGGTCTTTGGTTTGGCTTGAGGCCTTGCCCCTTTGACAACTTTACTTCTTGTGTTATACTCCTTTTCTTGGGCCACAACAACATTCATTAGTAGTTGTCTATCCTCTTCTGATGGGATTCCTCCATCATACTTCTTAATCATTAGAGCTCTTAGGTACTCAAAATCATTATTAGGAAGTTCAAATGCTTGTACCATATCTATTTCTAAAGCATGAGAGGGAGGAAGAAGAGGTACCTGGTGAATGCAGTCCCAAAAACTTGCAGCAGTTCTTGCACTTATTACCTCAGTTGAAGTTGCTCCTTGCTGTGAGCTTGTAGAGCAGTCCACCATGCATGCATCATCATCAGTGTTGTCATCATCATCAACTTCTTCAACTTTCTGATCTACTTCACATGGCAGGTGGGGTAAGAAGCATTTTCACACCAATCCATTTGATTTGTCTCTTCAACAACAACAACTCTGGCATTTAGAGGATCAGGCACTACTCTATTCTCCCTAGCTTGGGGTTGTCTAGCTCCCATGGGTCCTTTACCTCTGTCATCAGACCTCTGATCATTTCTAGGATGATTTGCAAGTCTGTCTTGTCCTTGTTGCCTATGTTGACCCTGAGGACCTTGTCCAATTCCTTTTTCTACCCTAGCCAGCTTGTAAGAGATTTCTTTGACAGCCCCGGCCAAAGTCCTTACAACTTCCTCAAGATCCACAACCTTACTTGATTGAGGCTTCTCAGGGTTGATCAGTTTAACACCCTCCCTCTTAGGAGTTTTCCAACTTATTTAATATTGTTCTCAATTTTCAGAGCCATGGTAAAGGCCTGCCTCAAAGTCCCAGGGTTCTTATCCCTTAAATAGTAAGCAAATTTCTTATCAAATGCATCTGAATACTTTATCAGACATGATTCATCACATGGCCTCAAATTAACAGGCAGTCTTCTCAATGTTTTGTTAAATCTAGTGTTGAAATCATGCACTGATTCATTAGGATTCTTTTTTATATTTTCAAACTTTGATAAAAGAAACCTAGGGTTTGTTTTATCACCATACTGCATTCTAAAGGCATTCTTCATCTCTATCCAGGAGTCAATGGAATTATCTGGCAGAGATTTATACCAGTCCCTTACATCCTCTTCTAGAGTATGAATAAATAATTTAATGTATACATCTTCAAACTCTATTTTGAAATCCTCCATCATATTGACAAAGAGTTTCAAGTGTTGATCACCAGTTATTGCATTATTTCCTTGAAACTTAGGAAATCTGTTTCTTACATCTTGTGGCACAACATTTGGATAGCCAGCCATACCTCTAAAACTAATGGGACCAAAAGTATTAACGAAAAATGGAGGTCTGGGTGGAGGCTGAGCCATATTATTTTGAGGAGGTGATCTTACAGGAGAAACAAAATGATGAGGAGTGAGGGGTCTGTGTGGTACAGGGATACAATTTTCAGAATGAATGCCCTCTAAAGGCTCTATCTCTTGGAAAACTCTATTAGATTTTGAAAATACAAGAGTATATTGAGAAGTAAATGTTTCAAATACAGATGATGGACCCTCTCCAGATGGAGAATTTAATTCAACAAAGAGGCTACCTGATTTAGAAGCACTTGAAGAAGTACTGTAATATTCAATCATTGGCTGATCAGTTTCACCAATGGAGATCTCTTTTCTTGATGCTTGATCTCCAACAGCCTTCCAAATTCTTCTACCTTCTGAATCAGACTTTCCCAACTCTTGAAACAACCTTCTACTAGGGTCCTTGGCAAAGAAATATCTTCTTCCTTATAGCTTTGCAAATACTAATGACAAATCTCACTTGATATATGTTAAAACACTAGTATTTATAAAGAATTTAAACAACACGGAGTCGCCACTAAGGATTTTTAGCTTAGTTTGTGTAAATGTACCATGAAAGATCTATCAAACATCTGTCAATAACATATTCATGCAAAGCTCACAAGATATTCTCTTCGTTTACCAAAATTTATCAATGATGATACAAATCTTAGTGCAATAACTGTATTAGCTGGAAATATTGCACTCAGAACTCACAACTTTGAATAATTTTTATTGTCCACTCAAAATTCCCTGCTCTGATGAAGGTAAAAATTTCAAAATTTTGAGTTTAAGTGTTTTCTCTAAAGTACCTAAGTCGTGAAATTGAGAAAATCTGCGTTTTTGGGTCATTTTGAGTGATTTTCGGGCCTGTCGGAACTTTTTGTCCCAACTGTCCCAAGTTCAAAAGTGCGTTCTGTTCCCCGATCGGCCGATTTCCCCGAAGTTGTCCCGATTTCGGGCCCGTCGGAACTTTTCGTCCCAAGTGTCCCAAAACTTATTGTGCGAGTTGTTCCATTTTCGGCCGAAACACCCGAACCGCGTACTTCGCACTTTCGTGTTCCAAATGTCCCAAATCAAATTGTGCAAGTTGTTCCATTTTCGGCCGAAACTCCCGAACCGCGTACTTCGCGCTTTTTGTCCCAAGTCAAAAGTGCAAGTTGTTCCATTTTCGGCCGAAACTCCCGAACCGCGTACTTCGCGCTTTTTCGTCTCAAATGTCCCAAACTTTTTCGGACCCATTGGAACCTTTTCGGCCGATTCACCCGAATCGCGCACTTCGCGCACTCATGTCCCGCGTGTCCCAAAAGACATTTGTGCGTCTTTTCCCCGCCTCGCCCGAACCGGCCGAGCCGCGTGTTTCGCGCATTCGCGTCTCACATGTCCCTAATGAACCAAGTGTCATTCATGCTTAGTTTTTCCCGCTTTACCCGAATATCCTGCTTATTCAAATTGGTGGGTATATATTAAATGCGCATTCATGGCCTTTCTCTCTCCTAAACGGCTATATAACGGGTATTCCCCCTTTGCATTTTTCACATTGTTTCCATGCTGCCCTTGCTCGAACCCTTGCAATTTGAAAACCCTGCGCGTGTATCCCTTTTCTCTGTAATTCCTTCCCGAGTTTAGGTTGCGGCTCTGAGACTATCAATATGAAGATCAAATTTCAGGGACAGGAACAAATTTCTCCACTTGAGTCTGCCGTTCACAATATTGGGGACAGCGAAGCTCGTCATCTTGATTTCAGTGATTTTTGGGCAAGAATGGCAGACGCAAACCCTACACCAATGGCACAGATGATTCACGATAGCGGTTTGGCTTTTGCTGGAGGTTTCCCAATCTCAGTACAGTGTGCTGATACCGTGCTTTCATGCGGAGCTCACTTCGACCCCGCTTCGAGTGAATTGACCAATATACATGGGGAACTCATCGCCAAACTGGATGCTGCCGCCATTAGCACTGCTCTGAGGATTCCAGAGATGGATAATGCCATAGTCGTTTCCCGGGATCAAGCACAGGCCCTGTTCAACCAAGACAGCGACAAATACAAGGCACGAGTGGCGAAGTCCTGGCTTAAAAACCCTAGGAAGGGAGCCTCTCGCCTGTCCAAAACCCTTTTCCGGGTAGATTTTAATGAAGAATTGTCTGACTTTATAATTCTGCTGGCTCGGGTTATGGGTTTGCCCTCTACCAACGAATTCCACTTCTGGATGTGCCCGCTCATCAGCATGGTGTGCGAGGGAACGCAAAATATTAACTGGGCAGAGATCATCAGCATGAATTTGGTAGAGCAGCTGTCCAATGTGTAGCAAACGAAGAAGTTCTACATGACTTCGTACCTGATGTATACCCTGGCAGCGTCACGACAATGGTTTGGCTTTTCCTACCTTGACGCTCACAAAGATGATCCAGTATATGCCTACTGCCCGCAGTTCACCCTGGAGACCAGCAATCGTAATTTCAGAAGGGTCAATGACGCTTTCACCATGTACGTGGTCAGGCTGCTCGAAGGTGATACTGCTAGAAGGTTTTCAGATGAAGCCATGAACCTGATATCGCAATATGGTGCTTATTTCATCCAATTCAGGAAATTTTCTTATATCAGGCTTGCTGGCTATGAGAGCACCCCTCTGAGGCTTCCCATGTTCTGCAATGATAAGATGGCCTTGATTGAAGTATGCAGGCAGTTAGACAAACTGCACAGAACCTGCAGGGACAAGAAGATTTCTGGTTTGCACTTTCCCATCTCTTTGGGAAATTACACTTGTAAAACAGCCCTGGACGCCCAGAACATAGAGAGAGCCCTGGTTCCTATCACTGTCCATTTCTTCAAGCCAAGAACCTGCTTTGACTTGAAGAAGTTCATTGAACAGAACATCAAGATAATCTACCATCATAGGGCAGATACAGAAGACTACTGGGCTGACTGTGCAGATGATTTTGAGGCCAGGAGAAGGCATTGTGGCAGGTTCTCCCTGCAATTGATCCAAGAACTCGGTTTGTACCAAGTTCCCTGAAGGACTCCAGGATGACAATTCTGATCTATACTCATATGAGTATGACAGTGTGATTAAGCACACCCCCTTGGAGGACTTGGATTGGAACAGGAAAGAAAAAGATGATCTGGCTGAGATCCTTGCTCCAGTCTTAGTCAGGACTAAGGTCTGGTTTGACAGGCAAGTTCGAGAGCTCAGAAGGCACTCAGGAGAATCCTCTTCCAAGGATGCTTCAACACCAAGAGAGAGGCATCGGTTCCCAGGTCAGAAACACCAGTGCAAACCCCACCTGCCTCATCAATACAAGGACCTGCAGCTTCCACTCCTTCTTCATCCACTCAAGTGTACCAGAAGAAACTCAAGGAGGTTAAGAAGGAGCCTGTGGAAAATGATCCTCAAAGAAAGCAGGTAGAAGTGCCTATGGGACCAGAGAACATCATTGTTCTCAGTGAAAGTGAAGAGAGTGAAATGCCAACCCCTGCAAATGCTCGTGAAGACCCAGCTGATAAAGATAAAGAAATCCAGAGCACTGAGCTTTCAGGTGATGTTGACTCTTCTGCCGCAATTGCCCCAAGTTCCCCACTCACCTCTCAACTCGAGTCAACAGCTGCGCAGACCTTGAGTGTCATGAGCTCTCTGTCTCTTGGCCCTCTTGCCCCTCCTGCTGATTCCTCTTCCTCTTTTGCGTGGGTGCAACCTTTGGTTGACAATAGGAAGAGAAAATTTTCCTCTCGGAGTTCAGGGTCAAATTTTGATGCTGTCGCAGCCTTGTTGGGCACCACTCCTCGTGCCAAGAAAGCCAGAACTACCTCCAGAATAGTGTCTGATGCTCAAGGTCAGCAATTCCTGGAGATTGCCAAGCCTACAACGGATAAATCAGAACAGGACTTGCAGGTATCTGACTTAGAGCTCTCGAGAATCCCAATGGGAGAGTCTACTCCTGAAGGTGAGATTCACAACCTCCAAGAAACAGTCACAAGAGTCATTGGGAGGGTAGAGAAAGGGCAGCAAACTATTGAACAATTAGAAGAACAGGCCCAAATTCTCACAGGTTTCATCAAGTCTCTTTTGTCTAAGGACAAAGTTTTAGACCCTACTCCATTGACCACTCTTCCACCACCTGTAATTTTGAGCCAAGATGAAGTACAGAGTATCAAAGACATGCACAAGTATTCCGTCTATGGCAGAGCTATGGAAGCCATGGTGGATGATATGCTTGTTGCAGGGTTGAACTTCATCGATGAAGCTTTCAAACTCCATGGAAAAGTGAATAATTTGCAACAGAAGCTCTCCTCTACTATCGGGATCATGGATAAAGAGCTCAAACTCTGGAGTAGTTGCATAGTAGACCTCCGCCTTATGGGACAGACAGATGAGAACGTCTTACTGGCAAATAAGGTTTTTGATGATGCAAAGGATAATCTATCAAAGTCCTGGGTTTACAGTGTGGAGTGGAAAATCAAAGTCTTGGAGGAGGCTTTGGGAGAGCTGAAGAACAGTTGGCAGAAGGGTGAAGCTTTCAAGACACTGGTGGTCTCTGCTTTCAAAGATATACACTGCCATCTTCAAGATGAAACTTCTGGTGTACTCCTTTCCTTGCAAGAAATCAAAGCTCAATTCAGAGCTTTTGTCAAAGATAATCTATTCAAGGAAAGCTCCATCTCCAAGGAGAAAATGAAGGAGGTCTGCTCTCTTCAATCTGCCATTGAAGAAGCAAACAAAGATTATCATACTCATGTCGAGTTTGATAAAGAGATGGAGAAGTGTCTTGGATTTTGGACTCAGTCTACAGCCAACACGTCAGTCCCTCGTGGCAGAGACATAGCCGAGGCATTGAAGAGATTCAGGCAGCGAATTTTGAAGTCGGTGGGCCCCTCTCAGTGACCGACCACCTGTCTTCTTCTCCTTATTCTTCTCTTCTTTTCTATTTCTTTTTCTCGGATTCATTGTAATAAGTTGAGGTATTGCGATTGGCAATCCTTAACTAATCTTTAGTTAAAAGAAGTAGTTACAAAGAGTAACTGACTTGTAAGCTATATAATGGCCTTTCCACGCCATTTTGAAGGAGGAAGAACTTGGCTTATTTTCTGAAAAGTGTAAATAGATTATAAAGAAATCAATACAGAAGGACTTTCCATTCTTTGTCTATCTGATCTCTGTTATTCCTAAGCTTTCATTTATTTTCTTTGTGAAGATCATTTGTCTCAAGTTTGTTAGTCTCACCGATTGCATACTCTTCAACTTTGCAAGCCTGGTGATCTTGTATAACCAAGAAGGAACTTTGTGTCCTTGATTAATGAATCTGTGTTATGTTAAGAAACTTTGTGTTCTAGCAGATGTTATTTACAGAACTTTGTGTCTTTGAATTCCATCTTATTTATCCAATACAAATGATCTTGTTTCAATTCACTGTGACTTCGCATACATAAAGAATTACTCTGATATCTATAATTCTGCATGTTGCCTTTCTGCTCTTTCCCATACTCTCATTCCTCAGTCCTTTTGTAATTGATGATCTTTATAGAAAACACTTTCGTAATATCCAAGTTTAACCAACAAATCATGTTTTGTACATTTGTAAATAGGTTCGTTTCTGAATAAGGGAACCTCTCCCATTAAAGAGGAGGGACTTCTTGTCCCCTGACTGTTGCTCTTCGTAAAGTCCTATCTGACGACCAACAGTTTTTGGCGACTCCGCTGGGGAAAATCATATTCCAGTTCTGTAATTTTTTATCATCCTTTGATCTGGCGACTCCGCGTTTTACTCGAGGGAGAAGGACCCTTGGTATTGAAGATTCTCAGTTTCAGATTTTGGAGCAGCAGGGTTTTCCTTTTCCTTCAACAAGAAATAGAAGGACTCGTTCGACAAGCACTCCACCTGTTCAAGATAGAATTCCTACGGGTGGTATTCCTTCAGAGCCAGCTAGCCCTAATCTTCGAGCTTTGATTCTTGCTGGTGTTGCAGTTCCTCTCCAAGCCGTTTTTCCAAGAATGGCGGCACCATTTCCATGGGGTCATCGTGTCGGGCCCCTTGCTCTTCCTCAGCCTTTGCATGAGTTACCCAGAGGTAACCGGAAGAACTTTCCTAAGTTCAAAGGCGATGGCAAAGTGCATCCTGATGAACACATCGCAGCCTTCATTGTTGCATGTGGAGTCCTGGGAGTTGAGCATGAAGACGTCTCCGTGAGACTGTTCGTTGAGACGTTACAAGATAATGCTGCTGATTGGTTCTACCACCTTCCGGCTGGCGCTATCACCGACTGGGACACAATGAGAACTCAGTTCGAAAACCGTTTCAAGCCAGCAGAAGATGTGCATGCCTTGCTTGCCCAAATTTCTCAGATAAAGAAAGATTCATCAGAGACTGATCAACAAAATTCCTATAAATACTTGACCTGTTGATCAAATCCAAAAATGTTTCTTCTTAAATGCCCAATCGTCTGAAGTCAATTATGCGCTGAGAAGGGCTAATCTCGCAACATTGGTGGAGGATCAAACTCTTGCTGTTAGTGTCGAGGATGATCTGATCATGTCAGGGAAGTTGAGGAGAGACCCTTCCAAATCTAAGTCTGTTGCTTCCTCCTCCTCCACTCCTGGACCTAATACTGATCCGTTAGTCCAAAAGCTTGCGAATGATCTCATTGCTATAAAGAAACAATTGGCTCAGCATGCCCCTTATGCAGATGTTCCAAGGAGGAATTTTCAGCCCAGAAATCGTTTGCCTGCTTCTCAAACAAGACTAGCACTTGAAGGACCTCCTGTTAAAGTTCCTGTGAATGCAACCTGTGAAGTTGAAGAGCCAGATGATGATGAGGATAATGAAGCTTGCGAGGAGTTTGTGGAGGAATTTGATGATGAGGCAGAGGAACTTGAGGGATCTCGGGTTAATTTCTTCACCACTGAGGGCATTGATGATGGAGATGATTATGATGAAGTGGTAGCAGACATGAATAGCGAATCATTTGCTGTCATGACTCGAGAGCAGACACATCAGAGGGAGAAAGTGACGCAGCCCATAAAGAAATCTAAGGAGCAGTCGGCAACTATTCCTGTAATTGCAAAAAGAGGATCTCCTATCCCTACTTCATCTACACCAAAGGTGAGTCCTGTTAATCCTACTAGCAAAGTTCCTTCTTTTTCTCCTAAAGTTGATAAGCCTAGAATTTCAAATGATGATGGCCCGTCCACTTCTGGGTCTTTTGATATTATTGATCATCTGAAAAAGACTAAGGTTCAAATCTCAGAGGCTGAGTATTATCAAACTCATCCCAAAGCTTTTGCCAAAATGATTCAATTTGTTAATTCCCACTCCAAAACCACCTCTAAAGGCCTTTTACCTACTCCTCCTTCTGCACCACAGCCTAGTCTGGTAGCTTCTGTCACCTCGCCTGGTGACAAAATTAAACCATTTTATGTAACACTTCTTATAGCTGGTCATAGGCTCAGTAATTGTGTCATTGACTCAGGAGCCTCAGATAACGTGATGCCTGCTAAAGTAGCTCATGCTTTAGGCCTGACCCTCACACGCACTTATGGATCTTGTTACTCCATGGAGAGTAAAGAAGTGCCCCTGGTCGGAAGAATTAAAGATGCACAAGTGGCTTTTGCTGCCTTGCCTGAAAAGAAAGTGTTGGCTACCATCTTAGTAGCAGATATCCCTCCTTCATACGGGATGTTGCTAAGTAGGAACTTCTGCAAAGATGTGGGTGGGGAAATCCAAATGGACTGGTCGCATGCACTCATACCTGTTAATGGACAAATGAAGAAGTTGATGCCTGAGAAGCAATCTGAGTATATTGTGCAAAAAACGGATGATCCTAAAGCACAAATACTCTATGAGGATATGGGTCATGGCAATTACATGATTATGTCCCCTGATGAAATCCAACTTCCCAGAATGTCACCTAAAGATCCTAATGGTATTTGGATTTTAGAGTTTGATGGAAGTTGTTCCTCAGCTGGTTCTGGAGCTGGTGTCCTGCTAGTGTCACCTGAAGGATGCCTACATCCTTTTTCATTTAAGTTGCAGTTCGAAAATACTAATAATACAGCAGAGTATGAGGCTCTCATTCTCAGGCTGCAAGTGGCCAAAGAACAAGGTGTGAAGAATCTTTTGGCTCGTGGTGATGCAGAATTGATTGTAAAGCAAGTGAGAAGCCTTTTTCAAGTAAAAAATGGAAGGCTGAAACATTACCAGAATCAGGTTTGGGATTCCATTGAATTCCTTGATGCTTTCTCCATTGAGGCAATACCTAGGGAGAAGAACAGCAGGGCTGATTCACTAGCAGTCTCAGGGTCACTACTGATTCCTCATCCTGACTTCTCTCAGGATAAGTTCACCATTGAGATGGTCCATCGGCCTAGTGTACCTGATAATACCAATAACTGGCAAGTTTTCAATGATGATCAACATTTGCTTTCCTTCCTGGAACTCAAGGGTAATTTCGAACAACTGTATTTTGAGGGAAGTGACAACCTACCTCGTGAGAGTGTGCCCTTTGACCAAGCAGTCACCCAAGGGGAAGAAACAGATCAAGATGGATGCATCAATCTCAAAGGAAACAAGATTCCTAAAGGTTTGGTGAGTTTGGAGGAACTATTTGATAAACATGACAGGTATGTGAAATCTAGAGCTTCTACTGGACCTCAGCAATCAGCTGAGTATGATAAGATTGATATTGGGAGTTCTACTGAGCCTAAGCTCATGAACATTGGAAAATTTTGCACAACAGATGAGAGGAGAAAAACAATTGATCTTTTAAAAAGGTATAAGGATGTTCTCGCTTACTCTTATGAAGATTTGAAAGCTTTCAAACCAAAAGATATGCAGCACTCTATTCCTCTTAAGCCTGGAATTAAGCCTTTCAAGCAGAAACAGAGGCAATACAACCCCAAAATAGCTGACACCATCTTTCAGGAAATACAGAAGTTGTTGAAGGCTAAAATCATTTTTCCCATTCACCATTCAACATGGATTGCAAATATTGTGCCTGTTAGGAAGAAAAATGGTGAGATCCGCATCTGTGTTGATTTCAGGAACCTGAATCAGGCTTCTCTGAAAGATAATTATCCTTTGCCTATGATGGATCAAGTATTGCAAGCAGTAACAGGATCTGAAATGTTATCTATGCTTGATGGATTCTCGGGATATAATCAGGTAGAGGTTGATACTGTAGATCAACACAAAACAGCTTTCACTACTCCTTGGGGTACCTTTGCCTACAAGAGAATGCCTTTTGGGCTTATTAATGCTGGTGCCACTTTCCAGAGAGCTATGGATCTGGCTTTTGGAAGTTTGAAAGGGAAGTGTATTGTCATATATCTTGATGACCTGACAGTATTTTCCAAGACAAGAGCGGATCATTTTGATCACCTAGAGACAGTTCTGCTAAGATGCACAGAGCATGGGATTTTTTTGAATCCTAAAAAATCTGTCTTTTGTGTCACAGAGGGAAAATTATTAGGGCACATCGTTTCCAAAGATGGTATTAAGATTGACCCTGAACGAGTACAAGCTATCCAGCAAATTCCTCTCCCAACCAGTAAAAAGGGCGTGCACTCCTTCTTCGGTAAGATCAATTTTTTGAGAAGATTCATCCCTGATTTTGCAGAGTTAACTTTGAATATTTCTCAGATGATGAAAGGGAAGCAAACATTTGGTTGGTCTTCTGAAGGAAAGGAATCCTTTGAAGGTATCAAGAGAGCTATCGCTAAAACTCCTGTTTTGGCCTGTCCCGATTTCAGCAAAGATTTCATCATCTATTGCTATGCTACAGATAATACCTTGGCTGCTGTCTTAACTCAAGAAGACTCTAATGAGCATGAGCTCCCAATTGCATTCATGAGCTATATTATGAAAGATCACGAGTTGAAATACACCATGATGGAGAAACATGCTTTTGCAGTGGTTAAAGCTGTCAAGCAGTTTCGTTTTTACATCCTCAACTCTCATTCCATGGTGTTGGTTCCAGATACAACTGTTAAGTCAATTCTCACACAACAAGAATTTGGATCCAAGAGAGGGAACTGGGTTGCTAAGGTCCAAGAGTATGACATTGACATCAAGCCGACCAAGCTGGTTCGTGGAAAAGGTCTTTGTGAGCTCATTGCTGAAGGAGCTAAGCATGAATTATTGGAGAACAAAGTTGACCTTCCTACCGTTCTGTTCCTTAGCTCAGTTGATGAATGGTATGCTGACATCACCCATTTTCTCACCTATGGGGAATGCCCCTCTCATTTAACTGCCAAAGAAAAGAGGACTGTTAAATTGAGGTCAGTGCAATATGTATTATGGGAAAATGCTTTGTTCAAGCGTGGCTTAGATGGGAGATTTTTGAAGTGTGTGGACAAGGAACAGCAGAGAAAGTTGCTCTCAGCTTTTCATGATCAGGCATGTGGAGGGCACTATTCATCAACGGTTACAGCTCATAAGATACTCCGTGGAGGATACTACTGGCCTTCCTTGTTCAGAGATGCATCCAAGTGGGTGGATAAATGTGAGGCTTGTCAGACCTTTGTGGGAAGACCTAAATTGGCTTCTTTGCCTCTCAAGCCAGTTGTGATTGAGGAACCATTTCAACAGTGGGGTTTGGACTTCATTGGTACACTTAATCCTGCTTCTAGTGCTGGTCACACTCATGTACTAACTGCCACTGACTACTTCACCAAATGGGTGGAAGCTATTCCAGTTAAGAGCACTACTTCTGAAGTGGTATGCAGCTTCATCAAAGAGAACATCTTGGTAAGGTATGGTGTACCTAACAAGATTGTAACAGATAATGCCTCGAATTTCTCTTCAGCTGAGATAATGGACTTCTGCTATGGGTATGGCATCTCCTTTGGCTCATTCTTCAGATTACTACCCTCAGGGAAATGGGCAAGCAGAATCCACTAACAAAAATCTGGTGACTATTATAAGGAAGTTAGTCAATGAGTCTCAACGAAACTGGCACAAGAAGCTCTATGATGCTCTTTGGGCAGACAGGATTACACCAAAGAGAGCTATTGGAATGTCTCCTTTTCAAGTGGTATATGGAGTAGAAGCTCAATTGCCAGTAACAGTGGAACTGCCAGCCTTGCACCTAATGAAGGCCATTGAAGATACTAGTTTCAGAGATTCTTTGGATAAGAGAATTATGTACCTGCACAAACTGAATGAGGACAGATTGGAGGTTGCTGATAGGATATCTGTTCACCAGCAGAAGGTAAAGGTCCTGTTTGACAAGAAAGCTAGGTTCAGAGATTTCCAAGTTGGAGACACTGTGCTGTTATGGGATAAAAGGCATGAACCTCGTGGCAGCCATGGAAAGTTTGATTCCCTGTGGCTCGGACCTTTCAAGATCAGACACTTTGCTGGTGAGAATTCCTTTTATCTTGATTACATGGATGGTTCTTCTCTCCCACTTCCTTATAGTGGGCAGTATCTCAAGTTGTTCAAGTCCTAGGTGATTAGGGAGTCCCTTGTATATTCTGTACAGTGTTTTTGTTTTTCTTTCCTTTTCTGTTTTGGTGTGTTGTCCTCTGTATTGGTCTGCTTTTTGACTCCGTGGCCCAATGGATAAGGTACTGGTCTGCTTCCCTGAGTTTGTCTAAGTTCTTGCCTTGTCTCATTCCTTGAATTTATGCCAAGTCATCCCCAGAAGGAGCCAGCTGTTGTCCACTCAAAATTCCCTGCTCTGATGAAAGTAAAAATTTCAAAATTTTGAGTTTAAGTGTTTTCTCTAAAGTACCTAAGTCGTGAAATTGAGAAAATCTGCGTTTTTGGGTCATTTTGTATGATTTTCGGGCCTGTCGGAACTTTTTGTCCCAACTGTCCCAAGTTCAAAAGTGCGTTCTGTTCCCCGATCGGCCGAAATCCCCGAAGTTGTTCCATTTTCGGGCCCGTCGGAACTTTTCGTCCCAAGTGTCCCAAAACTTATTGTGCGAGTTGTTCCATTTTCGGCCGAAACACCCGAACCGCGTACTTCACACTTTCGTGTTCCAAATGTCCCAAATCAAATTGTGCAAGTTGTTCCATTTTCGGCCGAAACTCCCGAACCGCGTACTTCAGAACTTTTCGTCCCAAATGTCCCAAAAGTGCAAGTTGTTCCATTTTCGGCCGAAACTCCCGAACCGCGTACTTCGCGCACTTTTCGTCTCAAATGTCCCAAACTTTTTCGGACCCATGTTCCTTTTCGGCCGAAACACCCGAATCGCGTACTTCGCGCACTCATTTCGTCCCAAATGTCCCAAAAGCATTTGTGCGTCTTCTCCCTGCTTCGCCCGAATCGGCCGAGCCGCGTGTTTCGCGCATTCGCGTCTCACATGTCCCAATGAACCAAGTGTCATTCATGCTTAGTTTTTCCGCTCTACCCGAATATCATGCTTATTCAAATTGGTGGGTATGTATTAAATGCGCATTTATGACCTTTCTCTCTCCTAAACGGCTATATAACGAGCATTTCCCCTTTGCATTTTTCACATACTTCCATGCTATCTTTTGCTCGAACCCTTGCAATTTAATTCCCTGCGCGTGTATCCCTTCCCTCTGTAATTCCTTCCCGAGTTTAGGTTGCGGCTCTGAGACTATCAATATGAAGATCAAATTTCAGGGACAGGAACAAATTTCTCCACTTGAGTCTGCCGTTCACAATATTGGGGACAGCGAAGCTCATCATCTTGACTTCAGTGATTTTTGGGCAAGAATGGCAGACACAAACCCTACACCAATGGCGCAGATGATTCACGATAGCGGTTTGGCTTTTGTTGGAGGTTTCCCAATCTCAGTACAGTGTGCTGATACTGTGCTTTCATGCGGAGCTCACTTCGACCCCGCTTCGAGTGAATTGACCAATATACATGGGGAACTCATCGCCAAACTGGATGCTGCCGCCATTAGCACTGCTCTGAGGATTCCAGAGATGGATAATGCCATAGTCGTTTCCCGGGATCAAGCACAGGCCCTGTTCAACCAAGACAGTGACAAATATAAGGCACGAGTGGCGAAGTCCTGGCTTAAAAACCCTAGGAAGGGAGCTTCTCGTCTGACCAAAACCCTCTTCCGAGCAGATTTCAATGAAGAATTGTCTGACTTCATAATTCTTGCTGGCTCGGGTTATGGGTTTGCCCTCTACCAACGAATTTCACTTCTGGATGTGCCCGCTCATCAACATGGTGTGCGAAGGAACGCAAAACATAAATTGGGCAGAGATCATAAGCATGAATTTGGCAGAGCAGCTGTCCAATGTGCAGCAAACGAAGAAGTTCTACATGACTTCGTACCTGATGTATACCCTGGCAGCGTCACGGCAATGGTTTGGCTTTTCTTACATTGACGCTCACAAAGATGATCCAGTATATGCCTACTGCCCGCAGTTCACCTTGGAGACCAGCAATCGTAATTTCAGAAGGGTCAATGACGCTTTCACCATGTACGTGGTCAGATTGCTCGAAGGTGATACTGCTAGAAGGTTTTCAGATGAAGCCATGAACCTGATATCGCAATATGGTGCTTATTTCATCCAATTCAGGAAATTTTCTTATATCAGGCTTGCTGGCTATGAGAGCACCCCTCTGAGGCTTCCCATGTTCTGCAATGATAAGATGTCCTTGATAGAATTATGCAGGCAGTTAGACAAACTGCACAGAACCTGCAGGGACAAGAAGATTTCTAGTTTGCACTTTCCCATCTCTTTGGGAAATTACACTTGTAAAACAGCCCTGGATGCACAGAACATAGAGAGAGCCCTGGTTCCTATCACTGTTCATTTCTTCAAGCCAAGAACCTGCTTTGACTTGAAGAAGTTCATTGAACAGAACATCAAGATAATCTACCATCATAGGGCAGATACAGAAGACTACTGGGCTGACTGTGCAGATGATTTTGAGGCCAGGAGAAGGCATTGTGGCAGGTTCTCCCTGCAATTGATCCAAGAACTCGGTCTGTACCAAGTTCCTGAAGGTCTCCAGGATGACAATTCTGATCTATACTCATATGAGTATGAAAATGTGGTTAAGCACACTCCTTTGGAGGACTTGGATTGGAACAGGAAAGAGAGGGATGATCTGGCTGAGATCCTTGCTCCAGTCTTAGTCAGGACTAAGGTCTGGTTTGACAGGAAAAGTTCGAGAATTCAGGAGGCATTCAGGAGAATCCTCTTCTAAGGATGCTTCAACACCAAGAAGAGAAGCATCTATTCCAAGGTCAGAAACACCAGTGAAACCCCTCCTGCCTCATCAACACAAGGACCTGCAGCTTCCACTCCTTCTTCATCCACTCAAGTGTACCAGAAGAAACTCAAGGAGGTTAAGAAGGAGCCTGTGGAAAATGATCCTCAAAGAAAGCAGGTAGAGTTGCCTATGGGACCAGAGAACATCATTGTTCTCAGTGAAAGTGAAGAAAGTGAAGTGCCAACCCCTGCAAGTGCTCCTGAAGATCCAGCTGATAAAGATAAAGAAATCCAGAGCACTGAGCTTTCAGGTGATGTTGACTCTTCTGCCGCAATTGCCCCAAGTGCCCCACTCACCTCTCAACTCGAGTCAACAGCTGCGCAGACCTTGAGCGTCATGAGCTCTCTGTCTCTTGGTCCCCTTGCTCCTCCTGCTGATTCCTCTTCCTCTTTTGCGTGGGTGCAACCTTTGGTTGACAAAAGGAAGAGGAAATTTTCCTCTCGGAGTTCAGGGTCAAATTTTGATGCTGTCGCAGCCTTGTTGGGCACCACTCCTTCTCGTGCCAAGAAAGCCAGAACTACCTCCAGAATAGTGTCTGATGCTCAAGGTCAGCAATTCCTGGAGATTGCCAAGCCTACAACGGATAAATCAGAGCAGGACTTGCAGGTATCTGACTTAGAGCTCTCGAGAATCCCAATGGGAGAGTCTACCCCTGAAGGTGAAATTCACAACCTCCAGGAAACAGTCACAAGAGTCATTGGGAGGGTAGAGAAAGGGCAACAAACTATTGAACAGTTGGAAGAACAGGCCCAAGTTCTCACAGGTTTCATCAAGTCTCTTTTGTCTAAGGACAAAGTTTTGGACCCTACCCCATTGACTACTCTTCCACCTCCTGTAATTCTAAGCCAAGATGAAGTGCAGAGTATCAAAGATATGCACAAGTATTCTGTCTATGGCAGAGCTATTGAAGCCATGGTGGATGACATGCTTGTTGCTGGATTAAACTTCATCGATGAAGCTTTCAAACTCCATGAAAAGGCGAGCAATGTGCAACTGAAGCTCTCCTCTACTATCAATATCATGGATAAAGAGCTCAAACTCTGGAGCAGTTGCATAGTAGACCTCCGACTTATGGGACAGACAGATGAGAACGTTTTACTGGCAAGTAAAGTTTTTGATGATGCAAAGGATAATCTATCAAAGTCCTGGGTCTACAGTGTGGAGTGGAAGATCAAAGTCCTGGAGGAGGCTTTGGGAGAACTGAAGAACAGTTGGCAGAAGGGTGAAGCTTTCAAGACACTGGTTATCTCTGCTTTCAAAGATATACACTGTCATCTTCAAGATGAAACTTCTGGTGTACTCCCTTTCCTTGCAAGAAATCAAAGCTCAATTCAGAGCTTATGTCAAGGATAATCTATTCAAGGAAAGTTCCATCTCCAAGGAGAAAATGAAGGAGATTTGCTCTCTTCAATCTGCCGTTGGAGAAGCAAACAAAGATTATCATACTCATGTCGAGTTTGATAAAGAGATGGAAAAGTGTCTGGGATTTTGGACTCAGTCTACGACTAACACGTCAGTCCCTCGTGGCAGAGACATAGCTGAGGCATTGAAGAGATTTTGGCAACGAATTCTGAAGTCAGTGGGTCCCTCTCAGTGACCGACCACCTGTCTTCTTCTCCTTATTCTTCTCTTCTTTTCTATTTCTTTTTCTCGGATTCATTGTAATAAGTTGAGGTATTGCGATTGGCAATCCTTAACTAATCTTTAGTTAAAAGAAGTTAAGCTATATAATGGCCTTTCCACGCCATTTTGAAGGAGGAAGAACTTGGCTTATTTTCTGAAAGTGTAAATAGATCATAAAGAAATCAATACAGAAGGACTTTCCATTCTTTGTCTATCTGATCTCTGTTATTCCTAAGCTTTCATTTATTTTCTTTGTGAAGATCATTTGTCTCAAGTTTGTTAGTCTTACCGATTGCATACTCTTCAACTTTGCAAGCACGGTGATCTTGTATAACCAAGAAGGAACTTTGTGTCCTTGATTAATGAATCTGTGTTATGTTAAGAAACTTTGTGTTCTAAGCAGATGTTATTTACAGAACTTTGTGTCTTTAAATTCCATCTTATTTATCCAATACAAATGATCTTGTTTCAATTCACTGTGACTTCGCATACATAAAGAATTACTCTGATATCTATAATTCTGCATGTTGCCTTTCTGCTCTTTCCCGTACTCTCATTTCCTCATTCCTTTTGTAATTGATGATCTTCATAGAAAACACTTTCGTAATATCCAAGTTTAACCAACAAATCATGTTTTGTACATTTGTAAATAGGTTCGTTTCTGAATAAGGGAACCTCTCCCATTAAAGAGGAGGGACTTCTTGTCCCCTGACTGTTGTGTAGGCCAAAGGGACGCTACGCTCATTTTCTTCTCAAAAGGACCAACAAATCTAGGAGCTAACTTAGAACATTTTCCGTCAATGGATAAGGGATCTTATGTGTCCTGATCATGAAGAAACACCTTCATGCCCACATAGAAACTAGCGCTTTGGAGATCCTATGTTGATCCAATAATTCTTCTACCTTTCTTGTGCCTCCTGTAACCTCTACCTAATCAACACTCCCTGTTACTCCATTTCCTATAAAAGAACTGGTCTAATAGATACTTTGTCCTCTAACCTGTCCCAGCTAAGAGGTGTCCTACACTTTCTAGTTCCATACAAATCTTGAAAGGGAGTCATGCCTATAGAAATGGGGTAGAAACTATTATTGTAGGACAACTCAACTAAGGCAGTTACTCCTCTCATTTATACTACTAATCCATGACATACATCCTGAGCATGTCCTCTAAAGAGAGATGATTCACTCTGCTTAGTCTATCCATCTGTCTCTTGGTGATATTGCTGAAGTTGATTCTTGTCCCTGAGGACATACTACATGGTAGTCCAGTAAAATGTGAAGTGTAGATCACTGTTATAAATGATGTTCTGCGGACATCCCATACAGGCTGACAATCTCATCCAAATATACCCGTGCTACTACTCTAGTTGTATAAGTAGTCTTCCCCAGAGAAGAAGTGAGCCACTTTTGCCCAATTTATCAACACGTTACCATAATGATCATGCTGATATCTCAAGATCGGTAGCCCAACAATGAAATCCATAGAAATGGTGTCCCACTTCCATTCTGGTATAGCATGACGATGAAGAAGGCCTGTTGGATGTTGATGCTTGACCTTAACTCTCTTGTACTATAAACATCGTGACATAAACTGAGCCACGTCTCTGCTACGAATTCCTCTCCAATTATACAGCTGTCTCAAGGTGGCATTCTGCATCTTCTTCACCCTTCAGGAATGGGCTAAATAGGGTGCACAATGTGCCTCTACCAAGATGTCCTGCCTGTGGCAAGCCTCCATCTCTTTCGAACATATATCTAGACTTTGTGCCTGAGAAGACCATCTTCCTCTAAGGAAAAACGTTACGTTCAAAATTCCCCTCATTAGGGGTCTCTGTGACTCAATATCTTAAGCTTGAATCTTCAATGTAGAAGTTATCAAGAGGAAGCTACTGAAGAACCCTTCTCCGCAAATCTATGCTCACTGATGTGGCCATAGCGCACATGTCTCAATCTACTGAGAACATCTGCTACCACATTCTCCATCCCCTTCACATGTTCGATCTGCATGTCATACTCACAAAGAAACACCAGGGGATCAACACCATTGATGAGCATTGAGATTGGGTTACGTGAAGAACTTGTGTTACAAGACTTAAATGGATCTGTCCTGAGTACAATGAATCTCCTGCCAAGAAGAAATTATATCCATCAGAACCAAAGCTATGCATAACTACTGCAATCTCAAGATCATGGGAGATAATTAATCATTGTGAACCAAATGAGTTTGTGAGACTCTAAAGTAACTACTTTTCCCTCCTACGTCAACACACATCCAAGTCCTGCCAACGAAGCATTTGTGTAAATAAAGAACTGCACCCTGTGGATCTGACACTGTAAGAATAGGTGATCGAAGGAGCATATTCAGTTTGACTCAAGGCTCGAAATCATTGCAAATCTGACACCGTTGGAAAGATCTCGGCCTCATCCACTGAATGGAGATCTGAAACTTTAATCCGAGAGAGGTTAGGTAAAAAAATCTCTAGTAGGAAAACCTTCTTCTTCCAATCCCATGGATCTACTGCCTCAACAACTTAGATCAGTAGTCGATTTGCTCTGCCATAATCCTTAATCCTTCGAGGCGCCGAACCAAGTGATATACAGTAAGAAAATTTGGGGGGCAGATATTTACCTCTAGAGGCAGTAATAGTCTCCAGTGGTTCTTTAAACCTGTTTTCCTCGCTTCCTATCTCTTTCTTACTCTTACATGATTGAATCTATAAATGTCATCTAGTCGAGATGAACATTGTAAAGGGATCTGGACATTCTTTTGTTTTGAATGCTCCCATTCATCAAACTCATGGCAAACTGTGGGGGTATTAGTGGGGTTTCCATAGTGAACCTAGTGCCCATATGTCATAGAATGTGGTCAACATGAATTATACCTTGAAACTATTAGCTAATGGTACCTTGACTAAGTAGGCAATCTTGAGAGCAATAATACATGTTCTGTGATCAATCTTACATCCCTTTCTTGATCATTACCTTATTCATACGTGGTCTAGATCAATATTACAACTTTGGTTATATGTGCTTGTTTTTTGTTGATTCTGGTGGTTTGTGGATTTGCTAGAAAAATAAGGTTTCATCAAAATCCTTTCAAGCTATCACTTGTAGCTCACATAGCTTTGGGTTGGTTTGCATCCCTATAAGGTGCTAAGATAGTCTCCTTGGCAAATTAGAACTAGGATCTATATGAAAAGATCCTCTGCGTTTTATGCATACACCCCTAAACAAGAGGAATTTGCAACTCCCTTCAATCTGGAGAGTTGATCACCTTGCAATGGTCCCACCCATCTTTGGGGGAAATGTCAATGTTATCATAATCACACCATACATGATAACCTTAGAAAAGCAGACCTGTTAACGACTCATTTGGAGGGTGCTGTGATTTTGCACCCACGAAGCATCAGGTACTCATGAAGTAATCTAACAATATATATCTTGTGGTACATACATACATTGGCCCTATAGTACAATTAAGTGTCATACAGGATGGAATGACTAACGATAGCCTGGACTATGAATTCAGATACAAAGGTCTGTGATAGTCCAAAGTATCAAATCCACTGCACACATCCAACTTTTAGGAGAGTCTGAGGGAATCCTTGTCTAGAAATGTCATGAGTGTATCCAGAAATAAGACTTTTCCTAATTTCTAGCTTGCATCTTCTACTACTATGCGCAATTGAAGTGCATTAAAGAAAAGGAATAGAATCAAACAATAGGCATTGTAGGAATACCACAATGCTACCTTTCTAAGTCTCAAGAATGTGCTCTGGTTATTTGAAGGGTTATCAACCAAGTCCTATATCAAATCCATATTAGCATACATCCCTCTGGTCACCAACAGTCGAGATCTGAAATTTGTGTTCTACCCTTGTAGAAAGGGTTCTAGGGAAATCTAAAAAGGTGATAACAATGGGCCAAAGAAATCCCCTCTAATGAGTACTCTAGTAGGTGCCCTAAGGTCTGTTTAGCATGGATCCTAATGATCTGGCAGCCTAATATGGAAAAGGTGAGAAACTTAGCTCTAGGTCCACTTCATTCAAACATAATTTAGGAGGCCCCATGCACTGACCTCTTTGAAAGGCTCTTTGTGGAGGTAGAAAACACCCCTGTCAAACTCAAGAGAGCCCCAAACGAGTAAAACCTGCTACTGTGGCATGTGAAAGGAATGGTGACTATGTTGTACCTGTCGACACTAAAATTTTCCTCCGTAATTTCTATTTCATTAATGTATGTATTAGGAATAGGATGTTGTTAAGTATAATTAGTAGTAGCGTCTGATAGAAGATAACGGCGCTGCCAGTACGATGCCACCAATAATGTATAGTACAGTAATAGTCAAAAGTACAATAGGAATGTTGTGGTAAAAAGTAAATATTTGTCGTAAGTGGTCCGGTAATGTTAAAATGTCAAAGTTTGGGTAATTAGAGAAGTAGGGTCTACATGATTAGGAATTAGAAATATTATATTGGTAATAAGGACAAGGAGTGAGGTCATAAATATTTTGTGTATTTTATTTGTAAAAAGTCTAAAAATGTGGAACCCATGTGAAATGATAAGGTTTATCTTATCTTAAAAGATAAGCTTACATGTACAGATAAGTGTTAAGGTATGGAATATGATTCGTCAGAGTGGATTTCTTATCCTATCTTAGAGATAAGATGGATAAGCCTGGAAGTTCTATAAATAAAGAGGCCACCCCCCTCATTTAGCATAGAAGGAAGTAGTGAGAAATATTGTATGAAGTGTGTGAAGGAAGCCATTGAGTTTAAAGGTGTGTTGAAGAAGCCATTAAGAGGTGTAATTGTAAAGTTTCTCCCATAGTATTGGTGAGAAGGCAAGTGAAGTCAATAACACTTGAAGTACCTCATGGGTGAGATTGTAACAATTTCATGTTAATATTATAATTTACTTTGAGATTTCAGATTTGTCATCATTCCGTATTATCATAGTCGATGGTATTCTTGTGTTATGTTTGTTGTTTTGTTTCCAGATTACATCCACCAAACTAAAGGCTGTGCATTAGTAAATAATCATAGCACGAGGAGTTCTGCAGTGAAGAATTATCATAGTGTCGGATTGGTGATGACATTTTGGTTCCGTTGCCGGGACCATTCCTCGTTGGTGGATTTTCTGGAGAGATATTCCCACTTAGTCAAAAATCAATTTGGAGGGTAACCTTGTTTTTACTGTGCATAGTAGTTACCATGGTAAAGTCATTTTTGTCATGAATAGTAGTTACGTGATGGTAAAGTCATTTTTGCTGTGAATAGTATTTACCACAGTAAAGTCACTTTTTACCGTGAATAGTATTTACCGCAGTAACTTCACTTTTTACTGTGAATAGTGTTTACCACAGTAAAGTCAGTTTTTACCGCAGTAAGTCAAGTTTTACCATAGTTTACCGTGGTCATTTCTATTTTACTGTAGAAAGGTGTAAAGTCACTTTCTATTATAGTGATTCCAATTATTTGTGCACATAAGTCTTGTTGATTGTACTTGTGGGTTGGTATTTCACATGTGGTTACTTTTGAAAATGGGAAAGATTCCTATTTTTTCAGCCCAATCTAATGAAGATGCTTCCTCTTTCATTCAAGAGTTTAAACGATCTTGTATTTGTAATGGCCTCATAAGAAGGGAACAATGGACTGAATTTTTTCCTACCTTTTTGGATGGTTCAGCACTTAGGTGGTTTGAAACACTAGGTGATAATGTGAAAAATTCATGGGATTTATTAACTGAAAATTTTCTTGAAGAATTTGGTGAACAACAGAAATATGCAGATCTCATGATCGAGATCACAAAGCTATCCCAAGGAGAGAAGGAGAAGATAAGGGATTATCATGCTCGTGTTCTAGAGCTAAGGAGGAAGCTCGATGCCCAGATCCGGAAGGAAGGATTAGCGGATGGGTTGATGAATGGCGTGGATAATCTCCTATGTAAGCACTTCATTCTTGGGATGAAGCCAAAGATCAGACAACGAGTGAAGTATGACCACCCAGCTACCATTGAACAAGCAAAGGAGATTGCAAGAAGGCAAGAAGAAAGCATGGAAGAGGAGCCCAAAGAAATTGTTGCTAAAGTAGAGCCTACACCAGCACCTTTGGTCCAGAATCCACAACCACTCTCAGTGAGCACAAATATTTCTCCTAGTACATCTACTGAGTATGAAGATCTGCTCAAAAAGATGGGTCAGTTAACTATTAATCTTCTTCAAGGAAAAGAATTTAGTTCTCAGGGAGGAGATAGAGGTCCAAAAAGAAATATTTCTGAAGTTGTATGTTATGGTTGTTATAAAAAGGGTCATTATAAGTATAATTGTCCAGATAGAGCTTCTACATCTGGTAAAGGAGATAATGATAAAGGAAAAGCACCTGTGAATTCTTTTGATGTAGTAGATAAGAGCAGAAATAATGAAGTAGATGTGTTTGTAACAAAAAGAAAGAAAGAAAAAGATAATCAAGATGGAAATGATCCTAAGAAGATGAAAGGAGAAACTAGTAAGAAACATAGGAGAAGAAAGTTGGGTGTGCAGGATTTTCTGATTTCACAGGGGCAAGGACCATACTCCATCTTGGAAGATCTGTCCAAAAGGCCTGCAAATATTACATATGGTCAACTCTTGGCTATGTCTTCTGAGAAGAGGCGGGAGTTGCGAAGTGGACTCAATGCTTGACGAAGGAAGGAGGTTGAGGTCCCTGTTTTGGAGGCAGAGGTGGATCCCTATGCTCCACAAGCTGAGGTATTATGTAATGGTATTTCAATTCATGATGTCTTAGTTGATGGAGGTGCTGCAGTTAATGTAATGACCGAGTCTGTAATGAATATGTTGGGTTTAAAAATTGATCGCCCTTCAACACTTATGTTAAGGTCATTAAATAAAGGAAAAACTAAACCAGAAGGTGTAGTTTCAAATGTGGCAATATCTGTTATGGGTGTTGTATGTGTGGTAGACTTTCAGGTGATGAAAAATGGTACTGTTGTGTACCCAATGCTGCTGGGAAGACCATGGCTAAGGAGAGTTCATGCAAGAAACTACTGGAATGAAGGTTTCATGACACTTGGACGTGGTAGAGAGAGGGTGAAGATAAACGTGATCCCTCGACATCATAAGGCAGAACCTGTGGATTCAAGTGATGAAACTGATGATTGGACATCCTCTGATTACTCTAGTACTAGTGAAGTGGACACTGAAGATGAAGAAAGTGAGGTTGATGTTTCAGTCATGGATATCCTTCCAGTCACACCAACTCATGACCCCATAAAATTATCTGAAGAAGAAGTTGATGATCGTCTCCAACAAATAAAGATTGGTGATGCTGTGATGGAGAGTGAGAAGGAATCCTACCTCCAGCTCTTTTCAGAAGGTACATACACATATTCACTTTTGATTACAAGGAACTCCGTCAAGTAAGTTGGGTAGAACATTCTATTGAGCTGGTAGATGGTGCTAAGCCCATAAAGCAAATGCCATATAGAATGAATCCTAATTTTCCAAGACTATAAAAGAAGAAATAGATAAGTTGCTTGATGCAGGATTCATATTTGCTGTGGAGAATTCAGAATGGGTTTCTCCCATTGTGATCTCAATAAAAAAGAATGGGAAGCTACGCATTTGTGTTGATTATAGGAAGCTCAATAAGGCAACAAAGAAGGATCATTACCCTCTTCCATTTTCAGATCAGATCTTGGACGAAGTAGCTGGCCAGGAGTGCTATAGTTTTGCTGATGGATATAGCGGCTACAACCAAGTTCGTATAGCAGAGAAAGATCAGCTGAAGACCACGTTCACCACTCCTTGGGGAACGTTTGCTTATAGAGTTATGCCTTTTGGGTTGTGTAATGCTCCAGCAACATTCCAGCGTTTGATGAATAGGGTGTTCGAACCCTACATTGGGACCTTCATCAGAGTATTTCTGGATGATTTTTGCATCTATGGGAGCAAGTTGGACCACCTGCACCAGATGGAGACAACATTTCAAAGGTTAGATGAAGCACAAGCCTCACTAAACCCTACAAAGTGTGTCTTTGGATGTTCTAAAGGTGTTTTGTTAGGGCATGTTGTATCCAGAGATGGTATTGGTACTGATCCTGATAAAGTTTCAAAAATCAAAGATTTACCATTTCCTATGAATAGAAGTAAGTTGAGATCATTTTTAGGCCATGTGGGTTACTATAGAAGGTTCATCAAGAATTTCTCAAAGATTGCACAGCCACTCTTATGAAAGGTTCATCAAGAATTTCTCAAAGATTGCACAGCCACTAACCCAGTTCTTGAAGAAGGATGTTACTTATGAACCAGGAAATAAGGCGCATGAAGGAAACTGCCCTGGTGTCTTCACCTATTTTAAAGAATCCAGATTGGAGCAAGCCATTCATTGTGTACACTGATGCCTCAGATGCAGCACTAGGAAGTACTTTGAGCCAAAAGGATGAAAATGGGAATGAACATCCAATTTACTTTGGGAGCAGACAAATGAGCAGTGCTGAGGTAAATTATACTGTAACTGAAAAAGAGGCTCTGGCTATCATTTTTTCTGTAAAGAAGTTTAGAAATTACTTGCTAGGGTAAAAATTTCTAGTTGTAACAGATCATCAGGCTCTAAAATATATTGTAAATAAGCCTAACCCATCAGGGAGGATAGCAAGATGGATAATTTTGCTACAAGAATTTGAATTTGATATTATAGATAGGCCAGGAAAGAAGCATGTCAATGCAGATGCACTCTCTCGAGCCTATGATGGTTTAGGATCATCTTGTGATGATGATGATTTCCCCGATGCAACATTGTTATCCCTTGACACAATCCCTAGTGAATACATAGATATTTGGAATTATCTGAATGAATTCAAGTTTCCTGATGGTGCCAATGCAAAGACTAAGAGAAAGATTACTCAAGCCAGTCGTCCATATTCTATTCTGCATGGAGTATTATTTCGAATAGGACCTGATGGATAGTACAAGAGGGCAGTTGGACGTGATCAAGGGAAGGAACTGCTAGAAGAATTCCACAATGGTACATGTGGAGGGAACTTCTCTGGACAACTTACAGCAAGAAGGATCTTGGATGCAGGTTATCACTGGCCCACTCTTTTTAAAGATTGTTATAATTATTGTAAGACATGTGATATTTGTCAAACACATGGTAACCGTAAGACTTCATCAGCTCCATTATGTCCTATTCTTCCACTTGGTCCCTTTGAAAAGTGGGGAATAGACATTGTAGGTCCACTTCCAACTACCTCACACCAAAATAAGTATATTGTAGTTGCCACAGATTATTTAACCAAGTGGGTTGAAGCTAGGCCATTGAAAACAACTTCCATGGATGAAGTGGCAAGGTTCATATATGAACGCATTGTCACCAGATTTGGTTGTCCATTAGAAATTGTAACAGATCAAGGAAGCCACTTCATTAATGAGGTGGTAGAAGCCCTAGTCAATAAGTTTTCTATTAAGCACAGGAAGGCAACAACATACAAGCCAAGCACAAATGGACAGGTGGAACGAACAAATTTTGTGTTGTGTCAAATTCTAGCAAAAGATGCAGCCTTGCAGGTACATAAATGGGATAAAAGGATTCATGCAGCATTGTGGGCATATAGGGCAACATCAAAGTCAGCAACAGGATACTCCCCATTTCAGTTGGCCTATGGCATTGATCCAGTTCTTCCTATTGAGTTTGATATTCCCACTGTGAGAGTTATGAAAAATGAAAGGATGGATGAAAGTGATTCAGTAAAAGAAAGGTTGGTACATCTTCATTTGCTAGAGGAAATGAGGGAAATAGCAAAGGATACAAGCCATAAGAAGAAAATGAAGCAGAAGGAATACTTTGATCAAAAGATCCGTTGGTCTCCATTTCATGTGAATGACTTGGTTCTAGTATATGATTCCAGATACAAAAAAAGAAGACAGAGAAAATTTCTTCCAAAATGGATGGGGCCCTACAAAATAGAAGCTGTGCATGAAAATGGTATGTACCAACTGGAGGAATTGGATGGCACTCCCATTACGAAATGGGTCAACCACGACAAGTTGAAGATTTTCCAAGCACCAGAATAGTCTACTCCGAGGACGGAGTAGAAGCTAGGAAGGGGGAAGATGTCGACACTAAAATTTTCCTCCGTAATTTCTATTTCATTAATGTATGTATTAGGAATAGGATGTTGTTAAGTATAATTAGTAGTAGCGTCTGATAGAAGATAACGGCGCCGTCAGTACGGTGCCGCCAATAATGTGGAGTACGGTAACAGTCAAAGTACAATAGGAATGTTGTAAAAAGTAAATATTTGTCGTAAGTGGTCCGGTAATGTTAAAATGTCAAAGTTTGGGTAATTAGAGAAGTAGGGTCTACATGATTAGGAATTAGAAATATTATATTGGTAATAAGGACAAGGAGTGAGGTCATAAATATTTTGTGTATTTTATTTGTAAAAAGTCTAAAAATGTGGAACCCATGTAAAATGATAAGGTTTATCTTATCTTAAAAGATAAGCTTACATGTACAGATAAGAGTTAAGGTATGGAATATGATTCGTCAGAGTGGATTTCTTATCCTATCTTAGAGATAAGATGGATAAGCCTGGAAGTTCTATAAATAGAGAGGCCACCCCCCTCATTTAGCATAGAAGGAAGTAGTGAGAAATATTGTAGGAAGTGTGCGAAGGAAGCCATCAGTTTAAAGGTGTGTTGAAGAAGCCATTAAGAGGTGTAATTGTAAAGTTTCTCCCATAGTCTTGGTGAAAGGCAAGTGAAGTCAATAACACTTGAAGTACCTCATGGGTGAGATTGTAACAATTTCATGTTAATATTATAATTTACTTTGATATTTCAGATTTGTCATCATTCTGTCTTATCATAGTCGATGGTATTCTTGTGTTATGTTGTTGTTTTGTTTCCAGATTACATCCACCAAACTAAAGGCTGTGCATTAGTAAATAATCATAGCACGAGGAGTTCCCGGTGAAGAATTATCATAGTGTTATTGGTGATGACAGGCTCATGATTCATGTTTCCTTGGAGACTTCCATTACGTTCCAATTATGGCATAAATGGTGATCCATATCTTTGTTGGAGCAACTAACAACTGCTGAAATCTCCAAGAAATGAGGTAATCCATGCTTTACCTATGGATATTCAACCTCAGATTCAAGGGAAATTGGGATAGGATTCCACAATTGGAACCAGTTGGTAGTTCCCACTAATGAAGGTAACTTGTCCTTCTTATACTTTCATAGTGCTTTAAATTCTGATTTTCTTTCATGATGATTCAGTCAATGGGGGGCACTACATTACCTGTAATATATAACATCTCCATGGGGGATGAGAACCATTTGATTCAAGCTGGGAAAATCACTCCTAGGCCATCCATGCATCTATATCCTAAGTTAGGAAGACCAAATACTAGCTAAGAACCTACATTAGCTCCTATACCCACCCCCAGTAGTCAAAGCTTAGCTGAAGCTTCCACTTCATCATCTAATACCTCTAAAGAGTTTTAGGAAGTGGTGATGAAGCAACTTCAAAACTTTGGGAATGAGCTAGTGACCATCAAAAGACAACAAGCTCAAGTTCTAGGCCATATCAGCCTCAAGGCTCAATATCAAGCTAGACCCCAATATCAAGCAGAATAGGCCACCACCTCAGACTTGTACTTGAACTCAGAGGCAGAAATAAGGATAACCCCAAGCTGTTACACCTTTTAGGCTGTATGATCCTAAAATAGCTTCAACATCAAGGGCATTGGTTCCTACACAATAAATATGGCACAAGAATATGATTGGTGTTTTCCATGCAGATCAGCCACACAACCAATCAATGTGCTTTAATGGTGCTCTAAATTAGGCCTTGATGGTGCAAACTAGTATGGTGCCACAAGAACTTGGCCAAGAGGAATATCAACAACAAGGAGCTACATAAGGTGGACCTTTAGGAAATGAAACTATGCTTGTCAATTGGCAGGCTGAAGACTTATGTGGGATGAATCAGTTCCCTTCTCAAAGTGTAGCTACCAATACATGGTCCAAAAAGAGAAGTATTGGAGAGGGCTCAACCACTGAAATTCAGGTGACCCTCAACCTTCCATCACTCCACAAGGTCCTGGTGTTCCAAGTGTAACTCCAACATGCAAGAATCCAATCCAAGACCACCTTCCAAACCTAGTCAGGCACCGGTTATAACAACCCATGTGCAAGAAATAAATATGTCTGGGAAGGGGCAGCAAAAGGATAGCTCATTCAATATTATTGAGCAGATGAAAAGGACAAGTGTGAACATTTCACTATGGGAGTCATTGGCCATTCCAGGGTAGAGGGATCTATTACAGAAACTTCCATGAAAATTGGTCAAGTTCAAATCACCCCCTAACCAGCAAGAGAGAGTGCTTGCTTTCCCTAATGCAGTTCAACCTGGGGAAACTATGGAGAACAACAAGGTAAGAACTTGAGACCTCCTCCATTTCTATGTCTCATTGATTATTGGAGACAAATTGGTGCATAATTGTATGATTGATTTTATGAAATAGTAGTTTTGTGATGCCCAAACAAATAGCTGATTAGTTGGGTCTCCAATATGAGGTCATCTCTAGAGGAGTAGTCCAATTAGATGGGACAACAGTGAATACTATTGGAATCATCAAGGATCTGAGTCTCACTCTACATGCTTTCCCTAATGTGACTATTTTACAAAACATGTCAATCATAGAATTGCCACCACATTTTGCTTTGTGTCTGTCCAGGGACTTCACTGCCAAAATTGGAGGCTACCTATCTACTGATTGGTCACATATGCTCTTTAGGACAAGGTATGGGGCAAAGGCCACAATCAGATCTAAACCTATTGCTGATTATCATATTGAATCCTATGTGCCTAGCCCAATCAATGCCAACTACTCAGATTTTGATCAAGAAGACCTCCTAAACACTAATGAAATAGATACCAAGGTGGGATGTATCCCAGACTTGACCCTAGATGAGTGGGCCAACAAAAAACATGCTTTTGACCCCTATAAGGAGATGGAGGAATCTGAACTAGGTGTCTACTATCTACATGAAGAGAATCAGCCTCTTCCCTACCTAATCAAGCCAGAATACAAGGATGACAATGAGGTATGGAAATTGTTCTTTGATGGCTCAAGGAGTAGACAAGGAGCTGGAGGAGGAGCCATGATTGTGTCCCCCAGAGGTATGAGATATTATTCAGCCTTCATATTCTAGTTTGCTTGCTCAAATAACACTGCTGAATATGAGGCTTTAGTCCAAGGTCTTCATTGGGCAAGGAAGCTGGGAATCAAGAACTTGCAAGTATTTGGTGATAGTGAGCTGGTTGATAATCAAGTTCAAAGGACTTAATGCTATAAAAAATGACCTGCTCAAAAACTACAAGAGTAGGGTATGGGATCTCATGGAGGATTTTGAGGCCTTCAGTATTGTGTCCATACCCAGGAAGGAGAATGAAGCTACTGATAGACTTGCAGTAGTTAGAGAAACATTTGATGTGGTTGACAACATCAAAAGAGACAAGAACAGCCACATATCCATGTGGTTGTGAGGCCAGCAGTGCCAGATAATAATACATGCTGGTAGGTGTTTGAGAATGATCAACAGATCATTAAATTTCTACAAGAAGAAGCTGAATTCTCAGCTATAAACCAGAGTAGACTAGAGCAGTAGTACGGGAATTAGATAGTACAATTGCATACAAAACAAGCTTCCCAAAGGCTTAGTGACACTTGTAATCTATTTTCAATCCTAATGATCAGTTCAGAAAAGAGAAAGCTAACATGTAGATTAAAGGAGAAGATTCAGAGTCAATCCCAGTTGGAGAAGATGAAACACTTCAAATTGGAAAAGTGGCCATCGAGCAAGAAAGGTATGAATTCATACAACTTTGCCAAGAATTTCCTGATGTGTTTTCTTGGAGTTATGAAGACTTAAGAGAGTTCAATCCAAAGCTAGCACAACACACAATCAAATTGGATCCAGCTACTCAGCCCATCAGGTAGAAGCAAAGACCAATCAACCCACATATAGAGCCTCTGATGAAGAAGGAGCTGAACAAGTTGATAGAGGCAAGCATCATATTTCCAATCAAACACTCAAGCTGGGTTGCAAATCTGGTCCTAGTCAAGAAGAAAAATGGAGAAATTAGGTTGTGTGTTGACTTCAGGGATTTGAATAGAGCCTCCCTCAAAGACCACTACCCACTCCCTTCAATGGAGAAGATCTTGCAAGTAGTGTCTAGGTCAGAAAGGTTCTCCCTCCTAGATGGCTACTCAGGGTACAACTAGATCATGGTGAAAGAAGATGATCAATTCAAAACTACTTTCACCACCAAATGGGGCACCTATGCATATAAAAAAATTCCATTTGAACTGTCTAATGCTGGGGCTACTTTCCAAAGAGCCATGGATATGGAATTCAAAGGGCTAATCAACAAAATAGTGCTGATCTATCTGGATGACATCACTGTGTTCTCCAAAAATGTAGCAGACCACCTTTTTCACCTAAGGCAAGTGTTTCAAAGATGCAGGAGATTTGGGGTATCTTTGAACCCTAAAAAATGCATATTCTTGGCCCATGAGGGTAGGATTTTAGGCCATATTGTGTCTAAGGAGGTTCTAGCAATTAACCCAGAGAGAGTTGAAGAAATAAAAGCACTGCCATTGCCAAGTCACAAGAAGGCTCTTCAAATATTCTTGAGAAAAATCAATTTTTTTCCGTAGGTTTGTTCCAAACTTTGCTACCCTTGTTAAGCCAATAACATTGATGTTGAAGAAGAGCTTAACATTCAGGTGGACAACTGAAGGAAAAGAAAGTTTTGAGGCTATCAAAGAAGCCATATCACGAGCCCTAACTCTTGTGAACCCAATTTTTCCAAAGACTTCATATTGTATGCCTTTGGTGGCAGTGACACAATTTCTGCAATCTTGGTGCAATAGAACAAAGAAAGTACAGAACATCCAATTGCTTTCTTTATCCAGAGTTTGGAAGATTATGAGGTGAGGTACTCCTTCATTGAGAAGCAGGTCCTTGCAGTAATCAGAGGATTAAAGAAGTTTAAGCATTTGATTTCAAACAACAAAAAATCCAACTATTGGTCTCCCATGTGGGAGTTAAAGAATTCCTTCTCACCAAGGACTTGAATGAAAAGCACACATGATGGATCACCTATTTCATGGAATATGACATGGAGATCAAGGTCACCAATCTGGTCCATGAAAAGTGGTTGTGTGAACAACTAGCCTCAGGTCAACAAGAGAAAACAAATAGTGAAAAGGAGGTTGTTCTTGTCCTACAAAATGATCAAGAAGAAGGGAGAGATGATGTACTTGATCTTTGTTGGACCCAAGACATGGTGCAATTCCTTCGAATAGGCCTGTGTACTCATGGGATGGATAAAGAAAAAAGGAGACATTTCAGGCTACAGGCCATCCCATATGTTCTTATTGATGGTGTCTTGTTCAAAAGAGACATCAATGGCATTCTACTGAGATGCATTGAGATAGATCAGGTGGAGAGAGTGCTACAAGAATTCCATGTTGAAGTAGCTGGAGGCCATTTTGCTCCAAGAGTGATAACACTCAAAATCATGAAAGCAGGATATTATTGGCCCAGAGTGTTTAGTGACTACTACACATGGATCAAAAGGTGTAAGAATTGTGCATTCTTCAAAGGCAAGGAAAGGCTAGCAACACTTCCATTGCACCCAATCTCAGTTGACCAACCTTTCATGCAATGGGGATTGGACTTCATTGGAGTCATCAATCCAAACTCAAGCCAAGGTCACAAATGGATCCTAATCAATGACAGATTATTTTACCAAATGGACCGAGGCAGTGGCACTCAAGGAAGAAAATGAGTCTAGTATCCTGGATTTCTATGAAGGGATAGTGACCAGATTTGGAGTGCCAGCCACCATCATATCAGAAAATGCATTAGCATTCATAGGTTCCAAGATCACAGGATGGGTTGTTAAGAATGGGACTTATTTGAGTACTTCATCAAACTATTACCCTCAAGGTAATGGCTAGGCTAAGTCCACAAACAAAAACCTTGCTAAAGATCATCAGAAGGAATCTTGATGAGAATCAGAGGACCTGGCACACAAAGCTCAAAAAGGCCTTATGGGCTGATAGAATAATACCCAAGAGATC
This sequence comes from Taxus chinensis, assembly GCA_019776745.2. Taxonomy (NCBI): domain Eukaryota; kingdom Viridiplantae; phylum Streptophyta; class Pinopsida; order Cupressales; family Taxaceae; genus Taxus; species Taxus chinensis. The sequence goes on along the minus strand of JAHRHJ020003465.1, from coordinate 153,376 downwards.
TACATGAATCTCTCCATTCAAGCTTGTCTATGGGAAAGAGGTAGTGTTGCCTATATCACTTGAGTTGCCAGCATTGGAGCTTGTGAAGCAACTAGAGATGTTTTAATTTGGACCAATGGAGGCTAGGTATGCAGAGCTGATAGAATTAGAAGAAACCAGAGAGCATGCTCTCCAAGCAATAGAGAAGAATCAGGCTTCAATCAAGAAATGCTTTGACAAGAAGGAAAAAGCAAGGACCTTCCAGGAAGGAGACCTAGTTTTGAAATGGGATGCAGATCGAGCAAAACCAGGAAGGCATTCCAAATTTGATGCCATCTGGAGTGGCCCCTATATGATCACAAGATGAAAAAGTAGCAATGCTTTCCAATTGTCTACATTGGAGGGTGAAGAGTTGTAGATTCCAGTAAATGGGATCTATCTTAAACACTGCTACTAAAAGGGGAGTTCTCACCCTGTACATATTAGTTTAGTTTTCTCTTTCCTCTAAGTGCTTATGCACATTGTCTTGTTGTAGTGTAGATTATTTTTCTCCTAAGTGCTTTACACACTCTACATGTTCCATTTGGAGCATGTATGATTTCAAATTTTGTATATAGTGTGGTGCTATTTTGTGGCTCTTATGCAGTCCATCCAGAGAGACAGATGAAGTTTAGAGTAAAAACAATTTTCTGCTCTTAGAAAACTTCATTTCAAGATTTCTTATGAAAATTAAGAGTGTAAGTAGTCAGGCTCGTGAATTAGAGGCATAATCAGTATCAGACCGTCTTTCTCAACTCCATGCCCAATGGATATGACAAGGTAATTGGTCTTTTCATCTAGCAGGAGATATCCAAGTCACCAAATTGTTATCCATATTTCACCCTTGTGCCAAATATTGATCACAACAAGGCAATTGGTCTTAAAGGTTCAAGTGTCAGTATGGTCTAGAGAAAAGGTTTCTAAATGAGTAGACTCCTTGTCCCCAGGGGAAAGTCACCATCGGGGAAAAAGCTTGGTTATCCATTTTCACCCTGTTATCCAAAAGGGGTAAAAGTTGCAAAATGGCCCACAACTCTGCCCAAGGAAAAAGTCAGTCATCTCGGGCTTGAGTCAAAGCCAAAGGGGAAAAAGATAAATTGTGGACCCGTAGGCCTGATTTTTGTTCCAATCTGGCTGCCACGTGTCCCATATCAAAAGGGGATCCATTTTTCAAGCTATTTTCTTACCTTCCTGTACGGACCCGATACAAAGTTCAAAGGGGCATATCTTTCGACTCAGGGCTTGAAATATTGCAAATATGATGCCATTGGAAAGATCTCGGCCTCACCCATGCCATGGAGGTCTGAAAATTTAATTTTGAGGAGGTTAGGTGAAGAAAAATAGAGGAAACATCTTCAAGATTTCAATGCAGGATCTTCTTGCCTCAATAACTAGATCAGATTTGATCTGTTTCACCATTTCCTCTTCCTTCAAGGTGCCAAACCAAGGATTGATGCAGTAAAGATGGATTTGGGGAAATAGATTTCATCAGAGGCATTAACACTAGTGGTTGAGTTTCAACCTACTTTTCCTGCTTCTCTCTCTCTTTCTTCTTTCAAGTTGAATCTATAAATATGGGGGCAAGATTCATTGTAAAGGGTTGGAAATTCTTTGTTTTGCAGGCTCCCTTCTCCTCTTAGCAAAGGGATTTGTGGGGTTCAGGCCTTCCATCAAAAAATGCATTATGTTTCTACCTCTTGGCTACTTTGTAATGGACTGTATCAATCTACAGAGCAATAAAACATGTCTGTGATCGATTTTAGATCCTCTCTTGTCTCTTTTGCTTTCATCTGGTCTCCCATTATATATTTGGCTATATGTGCTTGTTTATTGTATGCATTTTGTTGGTTTGTGTCTATTAGCAAAATAAGTGTTCATCATTCCTTTGGTGCATCACCTTGTAGTTTAGCTTTGTTTTAATTTTTGTATTCCTTCTATCCCTGTCTCCTTAGTAAATTTTAGATTAGGATTATGACTAGACCCTCTGCAAGTTTCTACGTATGCATATAAACAAAGGAATAAGAAACCAACCTTCAATCTGGAGAGCTTTCCCATTTTGCAAGGTCCCACACCTTGGAGAAAGTTCAATGTTATGCAATCACACCAAATGAGTCTGCCTTAGAAAAGTAGATCTTTTAGAGCTCATTTGGGGTTGGTGTGATTCTACACTAACACCTATCTCACGAGCACCTTATCGACTGAATACCCCTGAGCTCTGCAAGCTCAAGTTGTAGCTTGAGGGCCTTCCAGAGAAGGGCCAAATTCGTCCTAGTGGATCCCTTTGGGGTTCACTGGTGATCTTTGTAATGAAGAAGGATGGATCCTTGCGGTTGTGTATTGACTACCGCCAGCTAAATAAAGTAACGATCAACAATCGTTATCCCCTTCTGTGCATTAATGATTTGTTTGATCAGATGAAGGGAGCCAAAAATTTCTCTAAGATAAACCTTAAGTTAGGCTACCACTAGCTGAGGATTTTGGAGGTGGACATTCGTAAGAAAGCCTTTCGCATGAGATATGGCCACTATGAGTTCATAGTGGTACCTTTTGGTTTAACAAATGCCCCTGTAGTGTTTATGAGTTTGATGAATGGGTTTTTTAGGACCTTCTTAAGTCGCTTCATGCTCATCTTCCTTGATGACATTTTTATTTACTCATGAACGCATCAGGAGCACAAGGGACACCTTCGCCAGGTCCTTCAGTGTCTTCATGAGGAGCAGCTTTACAAGAACCTAGAGAAGTTTGCATTCTTTCAGATGGAGGTGTAGTATTTGGGTCATATCATTTCTGGGGAAGGTATCACCATTGATCCTTCTAAGATTAGAGCTTATATGGATTGGCCAACACCCACTACTATGACTAAGGTGCGTAACTTCATGGGATTAGCAGGTTACTACAGGAGATTCATTCAGGACTTCTCTCTAATTGTGCACCCCATCACTTCCCTTCAGCGGAAAGGGAAGAAGTTTGTTTGGTCAGACAGGTGCGAGTAGGCCATTAGGACATTGAAGGAATGTATCACTACAACACCTATTATTATAGTGCTGGATCCACAGGGTGAGTTTTTCATTTGCATGGACGCTTCTTTAGCAAGGATTGGATGTGTGTTGATGTTGGAGGGTAGAGTAGTGGCTTTTGAGTTTCACAAACTCAAAAATTATGAGCTTAATTATCCAAATCATGATCTTGAGCATGTGGAAATTATGCACACTTTGGTTCGATGGAGGAAATTTATTCTTGGTTAGAGATTCACACTCAGGACAGATCACCTGAGTCTTTGCCACCCTCTTCACGTAGCCCAATCTCAACGCTCGCCAACGACGTTGGATGGAGCTGCATTGTGAGTAAGATATGGAGATAGCGTATGGGAAAGGGAAGGTGAATGTGGTTGTAGACACTCTTAGAATATGAAGACATGTGGCTATGGCCACCTCAGTGAGCACATATTTGCGGAGTAGGATTCTACAACAGCTTCCTCATAACATCTTCTACATTGCAGCCAAAGTAGAGATCGAGTCTCAGAGACCCCCTGAGGGGAATTTCAATGGTTTTTATTTAGAGACAGATGTTGTTCTCAGGCATCGAGGCCATATTTATGTTCCTAGAGATGGAGGCTTGAGGCAAGACATCCTGGCAGACGCACATTGCACACCCTATTTAGCCCATCCTGGGGTGAAGAGGATGCACGTGACCTTGAGACAGTTGTATCATTGCAGAGGACTTCGTAGAGATGTGGCTCAGTTCGTGTCATGCTATTTAGAGTACTAGAAAGTAAAGGCCGAGCATCAACATCCAGTTGGCCTTCTCTATCCTCATGCTATACCGAAATGGAAGTGGGATACCATGTCCATGGACTTCATTGTTGGGATACCGATGTTGAGATACCACCATGACGCCATCATGGTCACAGTGGATAAATTGACAAAATTGGCTCATTTATCTCCGGTAAAGACCACTTATATAGCTAGTGTAATGGCACGGGTATATCTTGATGTGATTGTCAGGTTGCACGGGATTCCATGGAAGATCATTTGTTACCATGATCCTTTGTATACTTCCCATTTTTGGACCACCATGTAGTATGCCCTCGGGATGAGGATCAACTTTAGCGCAACATATCACCCTGAGACTAATGGCCAGACTGAGCGGGTGAATCAAATCTTGGAGGACATGCTTATGATGTACTTTATGGACCAGCAGTCTAAATGGGAGGAGTACCTATACTTGGTGGAGTTTGCATACAATATTAGTCTTTAGAGTTCTATAGACATGGCTATTTTTTAGGCTTTGTATGGTAGAGAGTGGAGGAAACCCCTTAGTTGGGATAGGTTAGAGGAAAGGGTTTCTCTGGGACCAGCTTTATTGCAAGACATGGGGAAGTAGGTGGTTATGATCAGACAGAGGCTACAAGAGGTAAGTGCATAATGTATAGGTGAATGATGTAATTTTTGTCTCTATCATTTTTCCTTTATTTCGTTTCAGGTTCTAGTTACCCTTCTCGGGTCGGCTTAAGTTTGTGCTTAACTTGACTGATTTTTGAATTGAACCAAGTTGGTATTACTCTCAAACTAGGTTAGTTATTTTTGTTATTTGTAAACCCTCGAAGAACTATTTTAGTCTTCAAGCGTCATGCGTGATCATCATAATTTGGTAGCAGTTCCTTGTTCATCTTTTGGAGATTCTTGTCTTTGGATCATCTTTACTCCCTTGGTGACTGTTGTATGTTTTGAGGAATGTAGTTGACCTACGGAATGTCTCCTTGAGACGATACTCACATTTTTGGGATAGCTTAAAATGTCGGAGTAAATACTCTTGTTCGTACCTTGATTTTGTTTCACATATGTTGGAAGATGCGAGATCTACTTGATCATTATTAAGGAAGTTTTCAAATCTTAAAAATGGGATCTTGTTTTTATGCGTAAGAAATTACTTTATGTTTTTCCTTAAAAATGTTTAATTTCATTCTCCTGTAGCTTAGAGGTTGGTGTATTTGGAAATTCATTGGTTGACTGGTTATTGTGATGCATCATTGTGACATGACCTTCTTGCTGTCATTTTAATAGAATGGTTATGTGTTGACCAGATAGGTTTGATGTCAACTTGTTGTTGACGATAGATCCTTTAGAAGCTATGTATTCTATGTTATGTTCTTGTGAATGATTGAGTAAACCTCCTGTAAGATATATAATGGTTATGTTTGGTGTTGTCAATTTTTTTCTTTTCTTAAGAAACTCTCTTGGATTAGAAGAAAGGTTTTTATAGTAGGATTGTTAGGACAGGATGTGGCCCATACTGAGTCATTTGTGTGTTCTAGCCTTTTCTCTTTCAATTTTATTTATTCTATACTGATATAAAATTAACTGTTATAGGCACAACATCTTAATATTATTAAGTCATTGTGTTTTTTGATCTTTTCATGTTGTTTGATTGTTTGGGAACTGACAGTGGTATAGTGAATCTTTGGCTTGGTGAACTAACTTAAACTAATGGGGACATATCACGTTTTGAACTAATTCTCTTCTTGTAACTATTTTATTTTCGAAATGTTATCATGTTATAATGATGGTCATTATTGTGATATCTAGGTGCAATTAATTATGATGGTTTATTAACTTCTCCTATGAGAAAATGATACTCAAATAGAGTTAGTGCCTTCCTTTTAATTCTGACATTTTATCCTTTTGGACAACCTTTTAATTACTCTTGTTTTGGACACTTGGATTATTTTCATAAACAACAGTGTTCTTCTTTTTGAAACAGTTAGATAACAACACAATGTCTTAATGTTATAGTGTTTATCGTGCTCAGTTCTCGCGAACTGACTCAGGTGGATAATTGGTGCAGATGGCTTATATGAGTAGATAAAGGAAAGAGTTGTAAAGGTTCCACCATTTTTATTTATTAAGTTCCTTGTACGTATGTCTATAGTGTTGTAAATCTGGAATGGTGCTTGTAAGGGAGTTTGACAGGCCTCTTGACTTGGATTTTTTGTAGTTGTGAAATAAGGTTGTATTGTCCTTTTGTAGAAAAACTTATAATTATCTTTGTGAGGAATAGAACTTGATCATCACCTTGTTACGTGTATTTTTTTTATGATATTTTATCAATCATGAAATTGTGTATCGTGATTTGACCAATTGTTTCACTTTCTTGTTCTCTCGACAAGTAATGATAAATGCTTCCTTCGAGCCATAAAACCTTCTTGTATGGTTGTAATTTTAGGCATAATCTGGTGGGTTGGCAATCTCAGTAAAAGTTAATCAAAAATAAATAAATGAACAAACAAATAAATAAAATGAAAATAAAAATAAAATATAAGAATTGGTTATCTCGTGGATAAAATCCCGATATTTAACTAGAAGAAGAGGAACTATCTACTTGTGCAAAAAGGAATTACTTTCCACCCCTAGGATAAACTGTTAACCTTAACCTTATGGTTGTGAAATGATAAATGGTATTAAAGTGTAAACAATATCTAACCCTTGGGAGAATTCTAGATCTTCGTAAGTAAAGGGAATAGTTATGAAACTATAAGTCCGGCTCTTCGATTTTTGAAACTTAATTGTATTACCTTGCCAAACTTAATAAATTAAAACCTAGATGAAACTTGAACCCCTCTTGATAAATTCTTAGCCCTCAGTAAAATATGGTCTATTATCCCATGAAATTATGATGATGAACTCTATTTAACCTCTTACCCTTAATCCTTGCCGTAGACTTTGTAACCCTTTGTTAAGTTATGATAAAATGTTAATCCTTGAACAAAGAAGATTATGGTTCTGAACCTAAACAATACTCCACTTCTTTTGAACTTATGCTTGCTTCCTTATGCAAGGAAGCATGAAATAAGTCTCAGCAGTGTGGGTTCGGATAGAGAGCCTAGTGGAATCGATTACCTCCAAGTTTTGTAAACAAATTAAATAAGTAATTGTCATATTAGAGATGATCCTAGGATAGACCTTAATAGTATAAAAGAAAAAGAAACCTAACCCTATAAGAAGAATTGTAAGAATCATAACATGAACCTTCTAGATTCCAAAGTCAAGTCTTGGAAGACTGTTAGTGAATAAATAACCTTAAGAATATTTTCACAGTGGGATGTCCTGAGCTGTAACTATGTATTGTGGTTGGTCTTTTGTGGTGTCTTGTCAAAGAGAAGAGTGAATTTTCCTTGATGGGTGTGAACGTTTCCATGCTTCCTTTGTGGTCATCCTTGTGTCAAGTTGTTCATAGAGTTAGTTGTAACCTTGGTGACGACATGTTGTGTCGTGTTATGTGTCAAGCAAGTCAAAAAAAATTATCCTGTGTTTTTCTATGTAGTCTTGTGTGTCTGAATTGGTGGGTGTTACACTTGGTATCAGAGTGAGGTTCATGCTCTCAAACCTCTGGGCCAGATTGGAGTTGTGATGATGTTACATGATGGTGTTGCATGATGGTGATGGTGTTGCATGATGGTGGTTGATATTGGAAGAGTAATGTGGTTTAAGCATGATGTGATCCATGTCATAATTGTTATATTGTTAATGCACATGATGTGTATGTCACTTAGTGTGTAATTGCCTATCATGTTGATGTGTTAAGGATGAGAGTATTTTCTCTCCTTTTTAGGAATTCTATGTGAGTTTGAGTGTGAAACACTTTTTTTGTGTGTGGAAGAAATGTGATTGTTGATTCTGGATTGTTGGATCCTTTTGGCATTTGTGATGTGTGGGTGTGTTGGTATGTATTGTATGACCTAGGTTGGTTGTGGTGAACTGAAATTTCTTCATGATGTCATTATCATTTGTGTAGAAATATGTGTATTTCCATGTTATATGACAGTTGAATGTATGTTGTAATTGTGTTCATCATAATTGTAATTCATGTGATATGTAATGATTAATGTCATGATTTGGGACATATGGTGAGCGTATGATCCCTATCGTATGGTGATTGCACTTTGGGTGTGGCATGTGGTGATGTGATATGTTGTAACTGTGAATGTAATGTATGTGATATACCCTGTATATGTACCTTGCGTAAGATGTTATGATTAATGTGTGTGAACCACCATTGTGTTAGTGATGTAGTTACATGTTATGTTGTGAACCTTACGCTAACCGACCCTGAGGGAAATCGGTAAAAGTGTATGTTTGGAGTGAGGGGATGTGTACCATGGGCCAGTAACTCGAGCCAACCTTAGGTTCTGTAGATGATGACCTGTGCTTCTCCTTCCTCTCTCCTTGTGGTTGTTGTATGGATTCACTCTAAGTATAGTTATGACTTTGTTTATCCTTGTTAACGTGGTGGCGAGAGGATTCTGATAGAGATGATGACAATTGTACTATTGCTATTTTATTTTGTGGAGCTGAGGGTTGATGTTTTGAGTGCTAGCAACTCGTTGAGTACCCCCTTGGTGGCCGGATAAGGCCACACAGTTATCATAATGTGATATTATTATATATGTATTTTATTTGTAAATTGAACTTTTTTTTATTTCTGCAAGGACCAGCAATTTTCTTGATTGCCATGTTTTACATTTTGGGCATTTCCTTGGTTTGTGGTACTAACATGCAAATTTTGACACTAACTATGGCTATTTGGCCATTTATTTTGCTTGGTTTTGGATCTTCTTTTAAATTTTAAGATTTTACCACCTTGCCCAAGGCTTGTACTTTGCCACTTGGCATTTGGATTGGATTGCTATGTTGGTTCTATTGTCGTGATGTGTGGAATAGGGTCATGGGATGCACCATGGAATGGTTGGACCTATGGACCCGCTTCATTGTATGGGGGTACACCCCAAGGAGTTACAGATAACTAGCAGGTTGTTGAACCATGAGTTATTATGTCACTTGGGTTAGGAGTGTTCAACTCTATGTGCTTAGGGCCATAGGGACAACCTCCTTGAGGGAGGCATAAGAGATTTATCTTATAGGCATTATTGCTTGAGGGAGGCATAAGAGACTTGAGGGAGGCATAAGATACTTGAGGGAGGCATAAGAGACTTGAGGGAGGCATAAGATATTTGTGTGTGTGAGTGACTGATGCTTTAGGAGGTATGTAGATTTGTTATGATGTTTTGGTTGTAGTGTTATGATGTATGTGTTACTCATGTTAGTTGGATATGTTTTGTGATGTTGTGGATATGGCATTGATGCCCTTGTTGACCATATGTATATGTAGCTATTTTTTGAGTTATGTAGAATCTTCATCCGTGGAATTGTGGAAACTTCTTATTGTTGTAAGTACACTTTTGTTCGAGTATTATATGTTAGTCATAGATGTGTGACAAGTGTTATGTTATGTGGACCGAGTCTTTTCTCTTCTATATTTGGTCAAGCTTTTGTGATGTGGTATAGACATGAAAGTATGTAAAAGTATGCTTGTGAATCATTAGTGTTGTGTATGACCCTGGTAGGGTGTTGTGATTGTAGTTCATGTTTGGGCACCCACAAGAATGAATAAACTAAAACTTCTACAACAATGAAATTCTAAAGAACTTGAATTAAGGATAATGTATAATGGAAAGAGACTAATGAAATAATGAATAAGAGGGAACTTCCAATCTTCACAGAACCTTGAAGGTTAAAATTCTGCCAAAATGTTCTAAGGCCACCCCATGGTCATGCTATAACATCTGAAATCTTAACCACAGAGTGTAATTTTTCCCTTATCTATTCCTCGTTACTTACCGCCTTTCCTTCCCTCTATGTTATGTCGCATCGAGGATGATGCTTTCTTAAGGAGAGGAGAATGTAATGCCCCATTCATTTTGTTATCTTTTTTTCTTCTTTACCCTGTTGCTAAGCATCGACACTTTTGCCCTTTTTTGATCATTTTGTTAGATTCACCTTGACCCTAGTGAAAAAGTTTTTCTTCTTCATCTCTTTCTTGTGTCCTTCTTTCGTGTCCTCATGCTATCTTGGTCTATTGTTAGTTGTCCAGGGTCTTTGGTATCCTAATTAAATTCTTCTAAAATCTTGTTCTTGCATTTTTTTGATGTTGTCTTTGTTTTAATGTCATTAATAAAAAATAACAAATATTTTTTTAATAAAAATAATAAAAATTAAAATAATTCTATTATAATTAGGCGTAATTATTAAAATATACCTTATTTGAACCAGGTTTAATTTTTATCAATATTTATTAATTACCTTTATAGATTTTATTTTATTATTGGATTATCTCTCACCTAAACTAGATCTACCGACCTCGATTCATGTGTGGAAAGAGGAAGGTTGGTTGGTGGCCCATTCAGTTGAAGTGGACTCTAGGTTTTAAATGCTTAAATTATTTTCCCTTGGTCGTCTAGGCACGCATGCATGTTTTTTCAAATTAAATTAAGGGTGAATTTTTGGTTGACCAACCTGCCACTTTATTTCTTTTTCCCTTGTTTGGCGTATGAGGCATCCACCATACCTCCATGTAGGGATACGTGAGCTTCTATGACCTACTTTGTTTTTTTTTGGTCTTCTTGGTTTGGAGTGGGTGAAATTTGGAGGGCAACCTGCCATTCTTTTATTTCATTTAGACTACATACTTGGCTTTTCCTTGGGACTGGTGGGAGACAAACCTGAGTTGCTGGCCGTTGTCCACCTTGTTTTGTGAGGAGATTGTAAGACTTTTTGGGAACCACTTTGTTCCAGCCAATCCTTTTATGGGCTTGATCACTTACCTTTCTTTTACCCCCTTTTCATGGTGAATTGTTTTGGTTGCCTATTTTTCCTTGTGGTTTTTAATTAAATCATGTTTTGGGATATCTTTCGCTTGGGATTCTAACTTGTTTTTCAATCCCTGGCTGTGTACTTTTTGGTTTTGTTGTTATTTCTTGCTCTGGGATTTCCATTGGTGGTGTTTGCATACTTTATCCTTGGCTTTGAGGGTAACCTGAGCAGAAAGTATACTTTTGACTGGTTTTTTGGGTGATGTTTCCTTTACAATTCATTCCTATCAACGTGATTTGCATTTAATAGTTCCTTTTTGGTAGCCTTCTCATTGTTGATTGCATGGAAACTGGATTATCTGGTCATGGAAATTTTTTTGCTGGTCTGGTTATCAAGGTCATTTTGTTTTACAATATTGTTGTGCTAGTCCTGTGTCATTTCCCTAGACCACATCTCTTTGAGCACTTTGTCAGGCAGTTCACCTTTCCTCTTGTTTTACTCTTCCACATTTTGCATGTAATCCAAGGTGCTGCAACTGAAAGGTGGGCTGAGCAGGTTGGACACTGTTTTGTTTGGTCATATATGGTGGAATCAGGGTCTAGATCAAGCCTTTTTGTGCACAAATTTCTATCATTGTTGTCATCCTAGAGACCACTTTTACTTCAGGGTATTGTAGATCTATGTTTTGGGGACTCCATACCCTGACCGCAACCTACCTATGCCAAAATTTTCCGTGAGAAGAGTGTGGACAACCCAACAAGATGGAGGACAGTGGAGTTTGGGCTTGAGATACTGTTGCAGACCCTGTTTTGCGTGTGCTCGACTGTGGGAGCTTAATTAGGCATGATATGCCCTATACCCTTGAGTCTTATGTTGTTATTTAAATGATTCATTAAATGACCCTGCTCTTCATATAAATGTCTCGTGTGATGGTTTTGTTGTGTGGTTTCTACTTCCCTTGCTCTTTCACAATTTATGGGAGGATATTAGTTTCTGGTGTTAGAAATGACTGTGTTGTTTGAAGCCTCTTATATTGTTTTCTGAGTTTTAATAAATACCAGTTGGGTCAAATTTGTTCATAAGATTAATAAAAGAAAAAGGGGGGGTCCTGTAATGAAATTTCCTAGTTCTATTTGATGGTCTTATGATTTGGATGTTTAATCAAACATTATTGTTCGACTCAATTTTATAGTGCCTGTTTTCGGATTCTTGTTTTGGTTCGTAGTCCATCATTTTGGCTCATGTTGGGTATTTTTGATATAGTGATTGAGTAGTGTAAGTGCATAATATATAGGTGAATGATGATATTTATTGTCTCTATCATTTTCTTTTAGTTCGTTTCAGGTTCTAGTTACCCTTCTCGGGTCGGCTTAGTGTGTGCTTAACTTGACTGATTTTTGAATTGAACCAAGTTGGTATTACTCTCAAAACTGGGTAGTTATTTTTTTATTTGTAAACCCCTCGAAGAACTATTTTAGTCTTCAAGTGTCATGCGTGATCATCATAATTTGGTAGCAATCCATATTCATCTTTTGGAGATTCTTGTCTTTGGGATCATCTTTACTCCCTTGGTGACTGTTGTATGTTTTGAGGAATGTAGTTGACCTTACGGAATGTCTCCTTGAGATGATACTCGCATCTTTGGGATAGCTTAAAATGTCAGAGTAAATACTCTTGTTCATACCTTGTTTTTGTCTTGCATATGTTGGAAGAAGCGAGATATAGTTGATCATTATTGAGGAAGTTTTCAAATCTTAAAAATGGGATTTTGGTTTTATGCGTAAGAAAGTACTCTACATTTTTCTCCTTAAAAATGTTTAAATTTCATTCTCCTGTAGCTTAGAGGTTGGTGTTTTTGGAAATTCATTGGTTGACTAGTTATTGTGATGCTCGTTGTGATATGACCTTCTTTCTGTCATTTTAGTAGAATGGTTATGTGTTGACCAGATAGGTTTGATGTCAACTTGTTGTTGACGACAGATCCTTTAGAAGCTATGTATCCTATGTTGTGTTCTTGTGAATGATTGAGTAAACCTCCTGTAAGATATATAATGGTTATGTTTGGTGTTGTCAAGTTTGTTCTTTTCTTAAGGCATTCTCTTGATTAGAAGAAAGGTTTTAATAGTAGGATTGTTAGGATAGGATGTGGCCCATACTGGGTCATTTGTGTGTTTCATCTTTTTTTTCCAATTTATTTATTCTGTACTGATATAAAATTAATTGTTATAGGCACAACATCTTAATATTATTAAGTCATTTTGTTTTTAGATATTCTTGTGTTGATTGATTGTTTGGGAACTGATAGTGGTATGGTGAATCTTTGGCTTGGTGAACTAACTTAAACTAATGGGGACATATCACGTTTTGAACTAATTCTCTTCTTGTAACTATTTTATTTTCGAAATGTTATCATGTTAAAATGATGGTCATTATTGTGATATAGGTGGAATTAATTATGATGGTTTATTAACTTCTCCTATGAGAAAATGATACTCAAATAGAGTTAGTGCCTTCCTTTTATTTTTGACATTTTATCCTTTTGAGAAAACTTTTAATTACTCTTGTTTTAGACACTTGGATTATTTTCATAAGCAACAATGTTCTTATTTTTAAACAGTTAGATAACAACACAATGTCTTAATGTTATAGCGTTTATCATGCTCAGTTCTCACAAACTGACTCAGGTGGATAATTGGTTGCATATGGCTTGTGCGAGTAGATAAAGGAACTATTTGTAAAGGATTCATCATTTTGATTTATGAAGTTTCTTGTACGTATATCTATAGTGTCGTAAATCTGGGAATGGTGCTTGTAAGGGAGTTTGGTAGGCCTCTTGCCTTGGATTTTCTGTAGTTGTGAAATAAGGTTGTCTTGTTCTTTTGTAGAAAATCTTGTAATTAGTATTGTGAGGATTTAAACTCAATCATCACCTTGTTATGTGTATTTTTTTGTGATATTATATCGATCATGAAATTGTGTATCATGATTTGACAATTGTTCACTTTCTTGTTCTCTCGACAAGTAATGGTAAATGCTTCCTTCGAGCCATAAAACCTTCTTGTATGATAACCCTCCATGGTCTTGGCATGGTTGTAATTTTAGGCATAATCAAGTGGGTTGGAAATCTCAATAAAAGTTAATCAAAAATAAATAAATGAACAAACAAATAAATAAAATGAAAATAAAAATAAAATATAAGAATTGGTTATCTCGTGGATAAAATCCCGATATTTAACTAGAAGAAGAGGAACTATCTACTTGTGCAAAAAGGAATTACTTTCCAACCCTAGGATAAACTATTAACCTTAACCTTATGGTTGTGAAATGATAAATGGTATTAAAGTGTAAACAATGTCTAACCCTTGGGAGAATTCTGGATCTTCGTAAGTAAAGGGAATAGTTAAGAAACTATAAGTCCGACTCTTTAATTTTTTGAAACCTAATTGTATTACCTTGCCAAACTTAATAAAGTAAAACCTAGATGAAACTTGAACCCCTCTTGATAAATTCTTAGCCCCAGTAAAAGACTGGTCTTTATCCCATGAAATTATGATGATGAACTCTATTTAACCTCTTACCCTTAATCCTTGCCGTAGACTTTGTAACCCTTTTCTAAGTTATGATAAAATGTTAATCCTTGAACAAAGAAGATTATGGTTCTGAACCTAAATAATACTCCACTTCTTTTGAACTTATGCTTGCTTCCTTATGCAAGGAAGTATGAAATAAGTCTCAGTAGTGTGGGTTTGGATAGAGAGCCTGGTGGAATCGATTACCTCCTGGTTTTGTAAATGAATTAAATAAGTAATTGTCATATTAGAGATGATCCTAGGATAGACCTTAATAGTATAAAAGAAAAATAAACCTAACCCTATATGAAGAATTGTAAGAATCATAACATGAACCTTCTAGATTCCAAAGTCAAGTCTTGGAAGATTGTTAGTGAATAAATAACCTTAAGAAGATTTTCACAGTGGGATGTCCTGAGCTGTAACTATGTATTGTGGTTGGTCTTTTGTGGTGTCTTGTCAAAGAGAAGAGTGAATTTTCCTTGAGGGGTGTGAATGTTTCTGTGTTGCCTTTGTGTTCATCCTTGTGTCAAATTTGTTCATAGAGTTAGTTGTAACCTTGGTGGGCACCTGACGCTAGTGTACTAGTTGGGCGTTGGTGTCCAAGATGAGAAATATCGAGGTATGAAAAGACAGGCTAGGAAAGTAAGAGTTTAAGACCTACAAAGGAAACATAAAGTAAAGAAATATTGCCAAAGACATGGGTTAATTAGTACTTTTCTTACTTAGGAATCATATGAATTGTAGTATGTATTCAACACTAGATAATTACCCAAAGTGCGTGACTTTTTGCCTACATTTTTCCTCACTTTATGTTGTTGGGTAAATTCTAGATAACATAAATTAGATAAGAGATTTGTATCTAATAACCATGTAGATTGATGGTGAAAGCGTGCTGAGAGATAAGAAAAAGTGTGGAGTGATAAAAATATGAAGCACGGAAACTAGAGAGGAGAAAGTGGAAAAAGTAATGATGATCATGACCATAGGCCTGAAACACATGTATAGATGTCTATGTTGTACATGTTGTTGATGTCAATTTGTGTGAATGATGTTGTTGATGTAAGATGGTGTTGAATGATGTTGGCTATCACTTCCCATAAGAACAGACCTACAAAAGTGAAGAACAAACAAGTAGTCAAATACGTGCTTATATGAGTAAGATGTGTAAAAAAGTATGTAATATATGAATTTTTTTTTACTTGATCCATGATGAGAAAATAGTGTAGAAAGGATCATGAAGATGATGTGGAAGAATGATTTTTTTCGGGTGATCTCATGCCAATTGCGTTGCTTACTAGTTTTTCAGGTGATATCATGCCAAGAATTAAAAGAAGTGCAGGGAGAAAAGTATGTTGTCATACTCCAACCTTTACCTACTTCCTGCAATTTATAACACCACTACAAATAGTGTGTAAAAAATATGATCCGTTTCAAATAGTTTCGATCCAACGTGAAAGTAGAAAATGTTGTGTACTGCATGTATGTCGAGTGATAAGGATTGTGTGCCTTGTAAAATTCATTGTGTGAAGAACTGAAAATTTTGTTGAAATGGAAAATATTGTGTAACTTCCCATAGTCAAAGGTTTCTAGGAAGGGTCAGGGGTGCTCAGGCCCTATTGTCTTAGTTTGGGCACTGGTGTCTTTGTTGTGTTAAGGACCCAAGTATAATTCCGAGCCCTTTCTGAAACTGATGACTGTGTTGTATCAGTACTGTTTTGTGTTGAATTGTGTTCATAAACCACTTTACGGGGTGAGTGATTCACGTAATTGATCCCCCCTCATTTGGGGTACATGCAATATTGCTGAGGTGTATGCGGACCAAAGGAGGACCAATTGTTGTGCTGAAACTTATGCCTTGTAGGGGTAGGGAGTGTGATTGGTAGAAACCAAGGAAAATGAAAAAAAAAATGGATGGGAGACAAGTGTTATTACAAACAAAGAAAAACACGCATGTAAAACACAATATGTAAGATAAGAAGACAATGTGTAAGCTAGGACGTAAAAAAATAATACGTAAGAATAAAATCTAGACCACGAAAAAAGGGTTGCAAACATCAGACATCACTCATGATGTCATAAGATAATTGAGACTGAGATGGCCAAAAGGAAACAATGTGTACACAAGAAAAAGGGAAAATAATGCAAACAATGACAAACAATGACAAGTAAAGGCAGAAAGAAAATAACAAGCAATGTAACAGACAACCATGGTGGAAAATAGACCTCCAAGACAAATACTACACATGAAGCACCCATTAACATGTTACAAAGACAAAAATTATGTCAAAGGCTGTATAATCTGATAAATTAATGTGTTATGAAAAATTAAACAATTCCACATGTAGAGTATAAAAGTGGATTCCCCCAGGGAGCCACTATGGGAATGTTAAGAAGTATTGTGCTAAACATCCATGTTGCGTGTGTGGATATGTAGAATCTGTGATCACAACTTGAAATCAAGTGAACACACATGTATTTATGATAAAGATAATGACATACAACATATCTATCTAGCATGTGTAATAAAGTATACATGTAAAAACATAAAAAAACAAGAGTAAATTTGACCAAGATATGTAGTATGTTGTGGATGAGATGGAATGGAATGTAGAGTGAATGATAGAATTAGTGTGCCCCCGAAGTGGATGTGTATGTATGAGATAAGGTTCATTTATATATATGTAGATGCCAAAATTTTGTATCGATACCCTGATTTTTCTCATCTTGCACATCTTTCATTATGCTCCTATCTAGACCCATTTTAATTTAATTCATTTATTTTATTTAAATTCCCATCTATTAGCCTAACACTTTTAATTCATAATTAATATTCATTAATTAACTTAATTAATCTTCATTAGCTTAATTGATCTCCATTAGCTAATTATCTTTAATTAGCTTAATTTTTATGATGCTTTTCTCCCTAACCACCTAAATCCACATCCCTATGCTTTTTATATCTTTGATCCTACCCATATTTATCTCTTACCTACTTATGACACTTCCCTTCCCTAGGAAACACTTACCCACCTAAATGATTTAAAGCACTCTTTCCAATCTCTAAAAGCCCCATATATCGAATAAGTCAATCATTCACTACTCTAAGGAACAGTTTCCCATAGTCAGCAGTGACCCAACTGGGTTGCCGTCGACCCTATAAGACTAATTTCACCTCCCTTCCAAAATGAGACAAAACCCGAGCTATCTTGCACTATGCAAGCTTATCTTCAAATTTAAGCATCCTTGAAGTTGTGTTAACCCTCTTGGAGTCCATTGAAGCCTGTCTTTCATCACTTACAGATAATTTGGGAGGTTTACTTTGATTTTTTTTTTGTATTCATGCTATCATTTTCTATCATTGTTATTATCTAGTAGAATATAATGTGTTGTAGGTTCATCTATTGTTAGAATCCCATCCCAAATATTTTCTTCTAGTTTTTCTACTTGCGGGTTTCTCATTCATCCCATCTGACTTTTTTTTTTTTACACTATCGAGGTCGTTGTCGACCCAGTATTGTGCCTTATACTTCCTGTTTCCATATCCCTCTTAGTGTCTGCTTCTGTTTTGTTATTGTTTCCAATTCTCAGATCTTGCATCCTAATTCTCTGTCACCCCAAATTGTTTTGTTTACACTCGAGTTGCCACCAATCCATCCCAGTCATCATCGACCCAAGTCCTTTTGTTCATCCAATCTATCCTAATCCATGTTTTCTGCCATCCTCTTTTCTTTTGTCTCAGATCTCCTTCTGCAGGTTATTTCAAGTATCCTCGAGATTCTATGATCACCTTACTATCACTATGATATTTTCAGATCTACATCTCCAACTTGTTGTATAGCTTCATCTGCTCAGTTCCCCGTTGACTTGCCCCTCTATAGCCTAGGTCACTATCAAAGCATCTAGGTGTGATTTACTTGTTTTAGTTTAGATTAGATTAGTACTTTTCATCTATTTTTGTCATTTGCAGATTTTGTTTTGTATCCGTTTTTGCATGCTATCCAGTTATCTATCATTTACTTCACTTTCTATTATCAAATGGGTGTTGACATCAGCGTAAGGAAGTTAAAACTTCTAGGAACCGAATTCTTCGGGAAACCCCCACATATACCATCTAATCCATTTTATTTCTAGTTATCCTTATTTTTGTAGGTTCATCAGATTTGCGGTGAGGTCATCAACTTTGTATCCGTCTATTTTTCATCCATCATACTTCGAGGTACCTTAAACCCTCACATTTGGATTTTGTTTAATTTTCTTTATTACTAGCTCATTATCTTGAATAGTAAAGATAACAAATTATATCAACAATATATGCCCCCTCAACAGTCAAGAATGAACCATAGAACAAAAGTGTGTCATCAAGAAATGGTTTGAATAGGTGCACTAGAAAGATGTGATCGATAAAGCATGAAGCGTAGAGAGTGGATGAGTGAATGCGTGAATGTGTAAGTGAGGTGAGGTTAATTTTATATTGAAACCTTCAACACTTGAGTAGGAATCATAGAACTAGCTTGCGTCATAGGGAAATGACCGCAACATGAAGAATTAGATGTAAGAAAGATATAGCGTGAATGTGTATAATGAGTAATGCACCTAGTGTGTGATGGATACTATAAGAGGAAGATGTCGTGTGTGTATAACACGTGTTGTGTGAGATTTGTGATGTGTAGTGTGACTAATCAATGCTAGAGATATGTTTTGTAAATGTGGCAAGTGTAAAATGTGTGATATGGTCAAGTGTGTAAGAATGTGTAGTGAATATAGTGTGCATTATGTGAGGTTCATGTCTATAGGATTCCCTCAATAGTCAAGTGTTACCCAAATAATGAGAGCGAGTCATCGAGAAATGATGATACTAATGTATCAAGATGTGTATATTGTGTGTGAGGAACTCGATCTGAAATGATAAGAATATAAGATGTGTTTTTATGCTAGAGGGGGGGGGGGGGAGAAATAGTGTGATGCCTAAAAAATATGTGATGATAAAAGAGATCAAGCAATGTCATATAGGAGGTAGTCATTTTCATGATCAAAACTTAAAGGGAAAGCATATGAGATTTAATAAGCGATAGCATCAGGTTGGTCAAGTAAGGATCCATTGAGGTGTAAATTATACATGCCCATAACATATTCTTCATCAGTAAACGGGGGTAGTGGAAAACCATGTGCATACCATCGATTAAGGTTTTGTGAATAACAACAAAATGAGACATTACAAATAAAAATGTGGCCAAATGGCATGTGGAATGATATGTAAGTATGATTAGGGTCTAATGTGCCCCCAATGTAATCAATCTAAGAATTTCCAAGTGTAAGTGAAGTAGCACGAGGAGCTTGTGTAAGAAATAAAATGAGATAAAAGACTCGAAGACCATAAGGAGAGATAATGTGAAAAAAAATACATGGTACAGATGATGATCATGGGGTGGAGGAAAGATATCGTCAATTCTAAATCTTAGCTGAGACAAACCATCATGTGTGCATATATTATCTCAACAACTGTGATCAAATGGAATGTGTTCCTAGTAAGAGTAATTCATGAAAAATGTGCATGTAAATGGAGGACGTGCTAATGGAGGTTGCTCATGAGAAGGTGAAGGAGATGGAATGACGTCCAATATTTAGACAAGCCCCCGATAAAGAATCATAACAGTAGTAGAAGCAGTAGGAGTAGGTAATGGTACAGAGAAGACAATATCTAACATGCAAATAATACCTTGAAGTGGTTGAAAATGAGTCAGAGTATCCATAGGCCGCGGTTCATTGGTGATAGCAAATGTTGGGGTAAGAAGTGTAGTGTTGGGAACCTGATTGCAATATTTTAATGGTTTATGATCACCATGAATTGTATATTCTACGCTCTCATGTAAGAATTTGACACAACTTTGTACTCTAGAAGGAACTACTTACATGTCATGAAGCCAAGGAAAAACCAAGTAAACAATGTATGAAACTGGGAAGTCAATGACAAAGAAAGCCGTCCTAAAAAACTCTAAAGAGTGTATCAAATCCTAAAATGAAAATAATGCAAATGAGGGGTCAGACTGTCCTCAACTGTCAAACAAGTGAACTTTTTACCAAGCACTCCACTACATTTTAGACCCAATGTAGTTCTGTAGACACAAAATCACACACTTTGAGAAATTATCTAGTCCTAATTACATAATACTATTCATATTATTCCTAAGTAAAAAAATTACTAATTAACCCATGTCTTTAGACACCTTTATTTTCTATTTGTTACCATTTTTGGTCTTGCACCCTTACTTGCTCATTCTACCTTTTTATACTCCAGATTTTATCATCCCAAACACCAGTGCCTAACTAGGATGCCAATGCCAGATGCCCTTTTCCCCTCTACGTGTCCCTAACCCTTTTATACTTTAATCCCACTTTTTGCATCCTTTGTATCCATTTTAGCATCTTATATTTTTGGTAGCCATCCTTTTAGGGGCTAATTATGAAATTGAACAAAGACAATCATATAAATATAAAGTTATGTGATCATAATAAAGGACCAAACACTAAGCATTAGTTATCACCACCTAAGGTTGGATTTAAGAACAACTTCCTGAGCATTACCAAAGGGATTATCAATTTCAGCCATTACCTTGGAAATTCGACGACTAGATGGAGGAAGTTCAAAATACTGAAAAGACCAAAAACGACCACTACGGGTGACGGGAATAAGAAGAAAAAATCCATAGAGAGAAGGTGGATTCGAATATTAGGTTCACCAAAATGAAAGACTAATTTGAATGTTATAGTAAAATGAATAACAATTAAGCACAGAACTACACCCAAGCAAGATAAGACAAATTATGTAAAACCCTACGTGCAAAGGGAGGGTAAGAATCCTTAGCTGATTCACAGAAATTCGGAAGATAAAACATAATTGGAAAAATGGAAAATACGGATCACTGACCATCACACCGAAGTGTAGGAAAATATAGATCTGGAAGAACAGGATGGACTGGGGCTCCTGAAGAGGGACAGGGGCATCTCGTAGAGCATCCCTAGACCATCGTATCTCTCCAGATCTACATTTTTTTGGGTGTATGAAAATGACGCTCAGGCTAACCTCCTATTGGACCTAGTCATAACTTTGTTCAAATTCTAAATTTTCCTTGTGTCACTCCGATAAGTTGCACCAAGATCGTCGAGGTCACTTAAAACTTGTCCCTGAAGAATGAGCTTTACAAAACCCTTCAAATAGACATTTAATACTAAAAAATAAATTCTATACATAATTGCATGGGTTGGCTAGTCCTACGGTTGCTACAATAATGGTGATACTTAGAATCTGAGTGATGCACTACATCTTAGACCTAATGTAGTTCTATATGTGTCTGTGTGTGTGAAATTGTGCCCTAGGAAGCTCTTGTGCATGTCACACTTGATAACGAGAAAATAGATAGATGTAAAATATGTAAATAGATGTCTGCATGGAATAGAATGAACTTCCCCTCCTATGAAGTGTATGCAGGATAATGTAATACCTTTCCCTTGAATGGATGCTTTGAATGGTTTCTCTTGAATAGCCTTTGGATGCAACCTTAGGTGGTGATAGCTAATTTTAGTGCTTGGTCCTTTATTATGATCACATAACTTTATATTTATATGATTTGCTTGCTTGAATTTCATAATTAACCCCGAAAAGGATGACTACTACCAAAAGATAAGATGCTCAAACAGATAGAAAGGACCCAAAATGATGTGAGTAAAGTACAAAGAGGTCGAGGGGCACCCATAGGGGATGAGGGTGCCTGGCGTTGGTGTCCTTGCTAGTGCACTGGTGTCCAGACTTATGAAAATGTTGAGGGTATGAAAATATAGAATGGAGCAAGTAAGAGTGTAAGACCAAAAGTGGCAATACAAATCAAAGAAAAGTGGCCAAAGACATGGGTTAATTACTACTTTTCTTACTTAGGAATCATATGAATAGTAGTATATGATTAGGACTAGATATTTACCCAAAGTGCGTGATTTTGTGTCTATAACCTCTAGTTACAAAATACGATATTAACTCATTTGTAAAAGTGCCTCACTCAAACATCAAGATGGTGTGTTGACTAGTAAGTTATGAATATTTGGTTCATTATGTGATAAGTTAGGGGGAATCTTTCCATTAAATAGATTGTTAGCATGTAAGTAATAAGTTAAATCAAATAATGATAACAAAATTAACACGTTAAATAAGAAATGAAATAACGAAATTTAAATAATAAAATAAATGATATGGTCATGGAATAAAATAATAAAACAATAAATGGTTGGAGGTATAATGTCCATACATAAATGGGATGACCATATGCAATCATTAATGTAACCTAGTGCACCATGTGAAAGCCATGTGATAAGAAATCACTTTGAATTGGTTGAAATGACCTTGAAAAACTCTCGAGGCAATGGTGTTATTTGAGAAGGTGACTAGTGTCAAAGATATGCGAGTTCTATAGTAATGGTTTGAATCAAATGCAAATTTAGGTGTCAGCACCAACCCCTTAACCAGTTTTCAACAGATTATGAGCCTGGAACAACATACCAGGGGGCAGTTTTTTGGTCTAGATCTTAAATAACTGCGTATTCCTGAAAGTAATAAATGTAAAGTTCATGAATGTTCCGAACAAAGTGTAAAGCTTTATGTCTCAGTTCATATCCATTCTCATCCTTGTTGCGAATCTTACAAAGATGTTTCCTCCAACTTTGCATAGCTCTACTTTGTGGTAGAGGTGTGGATTTACTAACTTAGTGTATTGCATCAGTAACAATGATAATTGCAGTTAGCAGGTGTAAAATGAGAACATCCTACCTCCTTATAGTGTTCCATAATTGAATTTTAGAACATGATACGTTGCATCCGTTACAGAATGAAGAAGAGAGGAATTTCCAAATGGACGTAGATGCAGCTGCAAGTGCACTAAGTAGACATGCAATTATATAAATGTAGACCTGTGCAGAAAAAAGAGGCATATGAACTATTTGTTCTCTAAGAATGCCTCAATGATGTGTATTCCGTTGGTCCACAATGATTCAGGCTGATACGTAAAGTGGATTTGTTGAAAAGGCTTTAGAAACATCCTTCTAGATCCCTTTGGCAAGAGTTACCTCCAAATAATGTGCGCAGTGGACAATTGCAAGGCAGGTTGAGTACAAATGGAATTATTTAAAGAAACTGTCTAGAAAATTTCACTTGATCAGGCTATGAAATCTTTACCTCTATTGTCCTGATATAAAGGTACATGTTCCAAGCTAAGACATTCATCGAATGAAAACCGTAGGAGTTTTACAAGAGGTCATGCAATATTTTTTGGCATTCATCTCATCTTGTGTTTAATAGAAGCCTTTTTTAAAAAGATTCCTTTAAAAGCTCAATACCAGGAGCTTAGAGATTGAAAATAGATTCCACCCTGTTACAAACATTGAATAACTTTCAGTAACACACCCAACAGCCAAATACTCACCCAAAACCGTCAAAGACACTATAACGATGACCGAAACCATAACCATTTTTATTCGACATGTCAACCAGGTATATATGAAAAACCTTGGTTAGCTAGCCCGAAGCTGGTCGAGTCAACATCACAACTTCGAACCGAAGCCATCTTTCCTCCCAAAGAAACACCCGCTCGAGATGAACACAATCTAGATGGTGACGTGGTGGAACCTAGTTGCCGACAAAGACTCGCTATTAGTGCTTAAAGATAGGAACCAGAGCTTGAGCCGACAGGTCTGGTAAATCAAGCTTCTCCAAATCGATGCCCTTCGCCAAATTCCTTGACACAAGCTAGAAAATGCAAATCCATGATCACAAAACGCATATTAGAATGGAATTACGAGCCAAAAGTTCCGCTATCTCTTGAAGCGCCTTCAAATAGGTCCAAATCCTGAAATTGTCACGATGTGACTTGACAATAAAGAATTGACGACCGTTGCCATATTCCTCCAAATGTTCATATGCTAAGTTCAAAATTAACTTACCCAATATAACAGACACACTAATATGACACTAAAAAACTCAGATAACTATTTTTATTGAATTA
This sequence comes from Taxus chinensis, assembly GCA_019776745.2. NCBI lineage: Eukaryota > Viridiplantae > Streptophyta > Pinopsida > Cupressales > Taxaceae > Taxus > Taxus chinensis. The sequence continues at coordinate 129,097 of JAHRHJ020003465.1, read as the reverse complement.
AGGTACTAATGGAGTTTACACGACGACATAGGTGACTAGAAAGAGATACTACCAATTCTCAACAAGATTAGACACAACATAGATTATATAGGAAACAAGGATGTCATATAACATCAATAACGAACAATTCACAACATATCTAGTCCAACCACATGACACACTTATTGGTTAGGGGTATCCCACGATGAACAGTATTTTAAGGTTTTTTCCCATATTTATGCTAGAATCATTTTCAAACTTAACATACATTCTATGAAGATTCAAGTAATGATTCGCACAATTCTTCTTATGTTAAACTACGATTTCTTCCTTGTAATACTATTAACTAAAAAGGGAATTTACTTAAGGAGGATCAGCTATAATATGAATGATTATTTGAGCACTTATTTTCTATAAAACAAGGAGGATTTTTCATAGAATCTCATAAGGTTATTAATCAAAACTCATGCTATGAAAATTAATTCCATATCATCCATTGCATGAGTGACGAGCATAAGCTCCAATTGCAGTGAAGTAACTGTTTTATTTCGGAACAATAATCTTCTTCGTGTAAGGGTCAACATTTAATCACATTAAAGGGAATATTAAAATGCACCTTCAGGCAAAGGCTTGAAGGGAAAAGGTCATAATGAATCTATCTTCATGAGCCTATTAGTTATCAACGAGTTTTCATAACGAGGCTAATGAATTTATCAAGGATTGGTTAGATAGTTTCAATTAGACTTCCCGTTGATTTAAGTTTGAAAAAGGAAAACAAATTACATTTTTCAAATGGTTGAGGTAGATTGAAGGGTTTCTTAAATCAATTTCCTCCTACTTATTATAACTTTAGTTATCTTCCAAAAACTAATCATTGATTTCACCTTAAGATCATTTAAGAATTCACCATGGAAAAGGATAATCTTGATTAGTTTAGTTTTTGGAAAAACAAGGACATACATATATTTTTATTACAAAAGATAGTTTCCTCTTTGATCGCTTAAGGGCTCAAATATTATAAAGTAGATCACAGTTACATTGATTTATTCATATATATATATATTTTAAAACGTTTATAAGGATTATCCAACCCTATTATTATTCTTAGAATTACATTGCTACTATGTCTTAACAAGGGTTACAACACAACATTTATAACCTTCCAAAGAAGATTTTACCATTACTTATAGAGAAAACAATACATGGGTACAACATTTCTACAATAACAAAATATTCATAACCAGGTTGTGAACAAACTAAATCATTTACAATAATTTCTTACAAGTTTTAGTGTTTAGCTGAAATTTTATTGACCAAAATTACTCCACAAAATAGAAGGCCCCAGGCAACAACCCTCCAAAATTTTCTACAAAAACCATTCCAAAATCTACAACATATTAAGCATTCTTACTAAGGAGCTTCATAATCATAACTGAAGCAACTTCTATCAATCTTTCCTTTTTCTACCCGCATAAAAATCATCTGCACAATTATTAATCTAAGCAATTTCGCTAGAACTGAGCATGATAAGGCTATCATAAGAACAATAATGCTACTATATAACAATATCATGAAAGGAAATATTCTATTTCAAGAAATAGTTCAAAGCTCTAACCTCTAACCAACTTCTAAAAATAAGAGAATTTTCACCATACCAACTAAGAAGGGAGCCATATGTTTTAGTTATAAATCAATATCTCAAAACAAAAACAGTATGCCAACCGACTACATTTGAGACTAAAGACTTTATAATATTAGAAATAGAGAGTTGAGAGTATTAGGATTTCAATCATGTAATCTAGTGGATAATATGATTGAAATATAATGCTCAACCCATCAATCAACATTCTCAAGGTGAAGTCAAAAGACACACACACACACACACACACACACACACACACACACACACACACACACACACACACACACACACTAGTCACAATCACCAAAATAACAATAGTTCAATAATCATTCCGAAAGGGCCATAGGACTAATAAGTTAGAAAAAACAACGAGAGTAAGAAGAGAGTTCCATCATGTAATCATATAGGTTAAATGGCTGAAAATATAATATTCAAACTCACAGGCATTATCTCTTATCTAGTAAGTGACTTCATAGCTAATAAAGATGAGTGGAAAAGATGAAAATCGATGTCCAGAATAGGCATTGCCTAGTAACCTACCTATTGAACATATCCTAAACCGGAATAACGAAAAGCCTCATGACTACCAAAGTTCATTAAGCAACCTAGCATTCTAAACACGTCCATCTAAGTTTCATAACACTTTATACTTATAACCCTCCCGTTCTTGAGGAACATATCCTTGAATCTAGACTTGGTCAAAATTTCCGAAGTCAGCGCATTTTCTAATATCTTAAATGTTATTTAAAAAAAATAGTCTCACAACCCACCTTAGCTTACTTTTCATCACTAAACTTATGCTAACCTATGTAGTGAATTAAGCTCATAATACACCACTAAAGATAGACGTCCTTCCATAAATGATTTTATATAACGATGTAATCACTACCATTATGTTCGATACATAAAAAAACTATTTCATATTTTCTTTTCCATTTTATTTATTTATTTTTGTATCCAACAACTTCAATATTCATTACCTCCATCATAATCATTTTAAATTTGTAGTTCCCAACAGGTCACTCATGGAAAGGAAGTACAAAATTTGGCAACATTTTAGCATATTAAGGAATTCATGTTACCTTAATCAAGTTGAATATCCATAACTTCAAAATCACTATGATTTTCAACATATTACCTTAAGTCCATTTCAAGGTATTATGTCAATACTTGTTAAATGAATGACTCATGGATTCATGAACATTCCATTACATAACATCATAAGCCCATTAAAATTATATAATTTATACTCATAAGAAGATAGAATTGTCAAATAATTTTAACAATAAAAATCATTCCCTTTTATGTGATTCATGTACATAGATTCCGATATACCTTGGGAATGCTCTAACAATATTTGGCATACTCCTTGTTTAATTTCACCTAAAAATTATTGAAAAAGAGGTCATATTAGTTTACTTTCTAATTACCGACTTCAAAATCTAGACAACCCATTTAATTACAAATAGGGATATTGATAAAAATATTTGAAAGTATAGTAAATTATTGAGGGCATATGAGTAATTGAAAATTACAAATCTATAAATTGACAAGAAGATAAGTGCCATTTAGAATTCAACAAGTTTTTGGACATGATCTAGGTTAGCCCACTAAAACAAATTAGAAATGATCTATATCAACTTTTCTCTAGAACTATCAATGTTAACTACCCCTGTGAAAATAACCTCAAATAGGACAATAGTCATAAAATTGTATAGTTAGAAGGTTTTTTCTATTTATAGCCAACTTTTGGTTTCAATTTATGTTGTTTCATAGTCTATTGGTCAAAACTTCCTTTTTTACAATCAAATATCACATATATGCCCTATCAATTTTCCTGTGATAATTATCCACTTACAAAGACCCATAAAGGCCCTTATAAAACCATTTCATAGGGCACTTGGTTTGGGTATTGTCACCCTAAATACGGACAAAATTTTGGTGTATACAGCTACTAAGAGGCATAAACCCCAAGTCCATTTACCATTCCAATTGTGAGGATTGCAACCACATAAATGCAACTATAAGTTAACCACATGATCGTGATAATGGTTTCTTTGACCATGGCATTGAGAAAATCAATTGGATTGGAAACAACTTGTTTGAATTTTAAGGTGCTTTAAAACTATTTGGGGACTAATCCTAATACGTACTCTACGAAATAAGGAAGTTTAGGGAAACATATGCTTGAGATTACAAGGGAAGTGTCATTTCCAACTTTTGAGACAAGACTTGAAATTTTCCATGCATGAAAAATGCCATAATGGGTGACCAAAAAGCTTGAGAAAAAAATGTTTGGTTTGGATCATTCCTACAAAGAATTTTGTACATTGGGAAATGGGACTGTCATAAGCCTAGTTGCCTTCTCAAGAGTAAAAATGCAAAAAGCATGAGCTATAAACAATTGTAGAATGAGTTAAGTTCCAAAATTTTGTGAGCATCTTAGGATTGGAAAAAATTAACTATGTGAGTTTTTAAAACCTAAAGGGTATCTCTAGAAATATATATGCTTGGTTGTTTGACACATGTCGTCTTAAGGGCTCTTAAGGAGCAGTCTTATGCACAAGGAGAGTAGTTGGTGTTGTGAGTTTCTTAAATTACATTCTTTAGTGCGTCCATGGTAACAGTGGGTGAAGTGCACGGAAACAGGGGTAGTGGCCTAAGGAGCAATAAAACCAGTAAGAAGCCAAAACTTATATTTTTGAAGGTAGAGATGCCAACGGAGCAACCTACAAGTCTGTAGTTTTCTCACATGAGATGAATGCAAGGTCAATAACCCAAGATAAATGAGCTATTGAGGGATCCCAATGATGCATGTGGGTAAGCATATGAAGCAATGTATACTGAGAACAGAGTTGGTAAGGTTATTGTGGATAATTAACTCAACTTTGCAAGTTTCTTCAAACCATTTTTTTCAAGGTAGGATGGGTCCTCTTTTATAGAGATTTCCATTAAGTTATTGTTATACAAACTCAAAGGTGATTATAGGAGCATGATCATACATTTGGAACTGCATCATTTGGTATTAGAGCTTCAAATTTTTTTGTGATTGGTTTTGAAGCCCATTCCAATGCATTTTTTGTGGCTAATAGTGTTACAAGTTCCTCCTTAATCAAGTGACATGTGAAGGTGATAAAAAAATGTGAAGTTGATACATGGTAAGCGAATACACCAATTATTAATAGTAAGGCCAAGATGAGGTGCTTTTTATAGGAAGAGGACAAGGTGAAACGGACTTAATCAAAGAGAGAATGGATCAAAGGACTTAATAAGAGAACCTGAACAAATTGATTAGCCCAAGAGGAAAAAACGTAGGCCCCATTAGAAAGACCCAAAGCGAGATGTAGCCAAGAAAGAGAAACAAAGGAAACATTTTGAAATGGAATCAGAGATAGACAAATTTGAGAGCATATGCTAGAAAGTTGACAAAATCGATAATAATGGAACAAACAATGGTATGATCTTAAGTTTGTCATGAAAAGGAAAGTTAAATGGTTTGTGATACAGATTGCAAGAAGAAATCAGAAGTTGCACATTGAAGAAAAAGAGACAAGAATGAAGAGGAAAAGGGGTAAGTGCAACAAGTTGGGGGAAAATCAAAAGTGGACATGATAACATAAAATTCACGTATCGCGATCAGTGATTTTTAAAACTACACATTACGTATTTTGAGTCCGTTATTTTTTTAATAGCATAGCGACTTTTGAAGACCTTGATATTTAAAATGGTAGAGAAACTAGACCACGGATGCTACGATTCATATTTATAATAAAAAAATAATTTTGAGTTTGTGTTTTGCTAAAATCCCTAGGCAAGTTGAATTTTATTGTTTTTTGCAATATGAATCCACTTATGACCCCTATTTGTCCCCAAACTTGTTGCAGGCTTCACCCACAAGCTAGAATCAAAGCTAATAAAAGAATACAAAGATGGAAAATAAGGTTAACAATTTCCCGCTTAAGAATTGAAGGAAATAGTACAAAATATATCTTGACTCACCAGTTCCAAGCCAAGAGTCGGCCACATACCATGCCTACATGGTGGAAGAAACCAGTAATAGGGATAAAGATGACACCACTCTAATTAATTGACAACTGAGCACAAGTGAACAAGAGTAGATCTAAGGGAGATCAAAGTTTCCATGTGTGTATCAAGCAAAGTAAAAAGAATTGAAGATCGTTCTAAGAGGAAAGCTTGAAATCAAGTGAACGGGTACACAATTAAACACTCATGACAAGCAATCAACATGATTCAGAGGTTAAATCAGAAAATCAAGCTTAGCAAAGTAAAGAATGTTGTATTCCTTGTTGATTGATATTGAAGACAGTGAGTGAATTTCCTTGAAATTATCATAAGATGAATATCATTATGCATTTGAAGATACTTGAAAAGCCAAAGTATGATCAACATTTGTATGAACCCAGTGTGATTGCCATTATTGCAAGCATTGTTAGATGAGATGGATGTCAACCTGGAAGGTGAATGCTACAACTGAGAAAAAGATTATTTATTTGGCATATGATGATGTAATTGAAAAAAAGTAACTATTAAATGTAAATGTTTAGACAACTTGGGAAATTTTGGAAAGTGAAAGTAAGAAAGTGAATAACCAAGAGGATGAAGATTTTGGAAAGACTGATGATTCATACAAGTTGGGAATGAAGTATACGAGGATGGAAAACATTTGAGAATTCATAGAGAAGCGTTTATTTTTGTTGTTACAATCTTTGTGTGTGCAAGTACAAAAATGCATGGAATACTTGAGGATGATGGAAAGTAAAGGTAGAAGATCAAGAAGAAATGGAGAAGAGTAAAGGAAAGTGTCAAAGCAAAATACTACTATGTGGGAATCCAGGCGAACCTAAAGAATGCCAACATATGGGAGCAAGTTTAAAAAAGAGATCTTTAGAAAAGCAATGTGAAATGAAAACTTAGCTGGAGAATAGGTATGCAAATCAAGTACAAAGCTACTTTTCTCCAGGGAATAAAATGGACAATGAGCATCATCAAAAATACATTCAAATACTAATTTTCCTAGTGCAATGACGGTCATGTGGATGTTCTATGGATATGGAGTCATGAGAAACAAGAGACACCTAGGTGACAGAAAGAGAGTTTGAAATTTGCACTAAATCTAGTCTCCCTCCAAAAATGAATTCAAAATCTCAGACTTGTAAAGGTCCTCTAGCTTGGTAGGTAGATATTGAGTCTATAATAGGTGTTATTATACAATTATTAAAAGGTACTGGAGGTTTATTAAGGTTTTGAAAGTGTTTTTTAGGTGATAAGGTAGTGTAATAGAGTCTTTAGCTGAAAATAGTTATGAAGTATGTTAAGATAATGTAACTGACCAAATGTAATGATGGACACATAATGAATCATCTCATGAGAGGAGTTACATCTGAAAAGGAGTCACATGTTTGTGTAGTGAGTTTTGAGTATAGAAAAAAGGATTCTAGTGCATTTTTGGATATTTCGTTCCTCGTAGGATGGAGGAAAGAGCAAAAATTTCTAGTATAAAATTTTTATAAAAAACACAATGAGCATTAATATGAAGTTTGATATGTGTGTGTAACTCAGAGATGTTTTGTTGAGTATTTTCTGAATTTGTATTAAAAATTGACGATTAAAACTTGTTTCAATGCATGGAAATATAGCTATATGTATCCAAAGAATTTGGGTTTCAAGCTTGTGTTTGCATATACCTTGTTTTAGTATGCTTAGAGGCATAAAAAATTGTATGTACAAGGCTAAACTGTGTTAGTTGTGATCTTTCCTTGTAGTTGAATCTATATGTGATCTTCAAGATGAAATGAAAAGGATGTTGTTCATGTGATTAGAAGGTAGCTTTGTTGTGGTACCCTTGTTGCATATTCAAAACTTGACAAAATGTAAATTGTGCTAGTGTAAATTGTGAGGTGTGATGTTTGACTGTGAAAAGATGTGTGTGGATTTATGAAGGAGATGTTGATGCGTAATCACAACACCTATGAATGTCTACAACTCGATGGGTTGAAACTCCCAGTGTGATTGCATAACATGGAGCTTCTCCCAAAGTGTGAGAATTTGCAATCAGGAAAATCTCTGCGGATGAAGGTCAGTTCTTATTCCTCTGTTCAGGTGCACACATACAATTTGTAGAGGATCTATTCTAAAATCTAATCTAACTTGCCAAGGAGACAGGGTTAAGAAGATGCAAGAAAATAAACCTAAATTAATAGAGGTGATGGACCAAAGGAATGTTGAATAGTTTCTTTGCCTTTAAACACAAACCATTGAAATGTAATACAAGCACCATACATAGATAACCAAGATTGCAATGAGAGATCAGATGAAGGCAATGAACACAAGAGAGGGTTGAAATCATCCACAGACTTATTTTATTGCTCCATGAATTTGATATAGTCCATACAATGGCCAAGAGAAAGATTTGCATTTATAGTTTGATGGGAGGTTTGAACTCCACAAATCCAGTTACAAACAAGAGAAGAAAGGAGGGTGAAAAGCAAAAATGTCCAACCTTTAGAAAAATGCCCCTCCTTACAATATATAAGAAGAAAATGAGAGAAGGGGGAGAGAAGAATTTGAATTATTTTTTCAACCACCCTAGAATGTATTGAATTGACCTCCAAAAATGATGGGTTCTACTGCAAACTCCATACCCCCATGTACTATTCCTTTTTGGGAAAGAAAGGGAAGCCCATACCTTCATTATCATGGTAGGCCCACTTCCCTTTGACACCTTTTGATACTGATCATGACACTGTTGACTATATTATGGACATTATTATAGTTTTGATTTAGTATGATGTTAGATGTTAGATCATGGATTATTGTTGACTTGGTTCATATCTGATGCATGGTGATTATTAGAGACATTTTATATATTGATGTTGATATACTATTTGACATGGTTATATTATAGATGTTGTTCGGACTTGTGATAATTGGATATTTTGAGTAGACCTAGAAAATGAAAATTGAATTAAAATTGATGATGATATAGTTGTTGATGAAATTGTAAGTGATATTGTTGATTGTCTTGATGATTGTTGTGATTCACATATATATTGATGATCTGGAATTATATTATATTCGTTTGGATGTTCTGATGTGGCCACGAGGCCGAAGGAGGTATTTGTATTTTGTAGGTTTAAAATATCACAACAAACATCGGGGGATTGGAGACCAACCACTTTGGAATTCTAGATGAATTCAACAAGGTCACCATGGCAACTGTATTTGTTTGTGTGTGTTTGATTGTGTTAGGGATTCCCATGGGGGGGATCACCTTTAAATGTGACCAAGGGATTTTATGTATTTTCTTTTATTTGGTCCCTTTGTTAATGTTTGCATGTGTTTATTTTGTGGTGCATTGACCCCTTTCATTATTTATTAAATGGTGTGTTAATATTGTGAGTAATCATGTTGTAAAGTTAATTAATTAAAATATGTCACAAGAAAGTAATTAATAGAGTTGTTGGCCTTGAATTAAAATGTTGTAAGAAATGTGTAAGTGATGTGTAAGAGATATGTAAGTTGATTTTGGAGTAAGAAACACTTCATCTTCTTTGAAATTCGAATTTGTCCTTGGAGGCTGATTTTGGAGGCTTGTGGGACAAGTTAAACTTGTCCCATACCTCTTAAATTTGTATACCAACCTTGCCTATGGTTGGAGGGTTAAATTTAGACCTTCTTTATGCATTTTTGTAAGTCAAGTTGAATGTTTTTTTTTATTGCACTTTTCTTACATGTTTTAATTTCAGTCCTTTGGGGTGTGGGTTTGATTTGAGTGTGTAAGTAAAACTGTCATATTATTCACCCACCTATTGATTATGCATTGGAGAATGAAGTTGACTTTTGGTGTTGGAGTTGAGGATGTGTGAAGTGGCATCCTACATGGATCCACCTCATCCTCTTCCCTTCCCTCTTCTATTAATTGGAATTCTTTAGCTTGTTTTTGGGTTGCTTCACTTTTATCACTTCATTTTTGGGGAGACTTCTTTTGGGTTTTGAGAGCTCTTGCTTTTGGAGAAGATTGGAGATTGTTGCATGCTTGTGGATTGTTGATCTTGGACTGTTTTGCATTGGAAAGCTTGTTGTTTTGGACTTGGAACAAACTCCATCATGGAGAGGTAGGAGCTTGGCTCTTGAAATGCCCTTCTTTCTTTTATTGTATATGTAAATGGTTGAATGTTATTGTTGTGAATGTTTTAGCATGTTTGTGGGCTGTTGGGTAGATGGCCTAGGAATGGTGTAGGAGAAGGCTATGGGGTTTATTTTGTGGGAGGCATAAGTGTTTTGGGGAGGTATAAGTGTGGAGGGAGTTGGGATTTGGGTTCCACCTTACAAAGAAATAGCTTGCATTTCTTTACTCGTTATGGGGTGCCATAAGAGGTTGGGGAGGCATAAGGAAATGTGAGGAATAAGGGGTACTTGGGGGAGGCATAAGGGCATGTCAGGGATTTGAAATGTTATATTTTGGTGGTTTGTTCTCAGGTGGTGATACCCATTTCCCCTTTGGGAGGCATAAGTAGCATCCCCCATAGTTTTTTGCTCCTTTGGCTTGCATGATGAAGCCTCAATTTTGTTTGTTATGTCTTAATGTGGTTGCAAACTACATTCTGTTTTGGACTGTGTTTTAATGTGAAGTTTGCATGTGTGTTTGTGGAAGCCTGTTGTTGCCATGAGTTGAAACACATTTCTTATTGCATTGTGGTTGGGGCTCGGGGGCCAATGAAGAAGGATGGCTTCTCCTTTCATTGGATGTCTTGGTTGGGTGGAGAGCGTTGCCTTTCCCCTACCTTTGTTGTGATCAAAATTGAAAATGGAGGATCTTCATGTTGTTGTTCTGGAGCAAAGGAAAAGACAGTTTTGACAGTCCTTGTGAGAATTCTATTTGTAAACCTTTTTCCCACTTTGAAGTGGATGAAAATGTAATATATTTTGTGATGGAAAGATGTTTTGTATTGGCTATGAAAGTTATAATTCGAAATGTGAAAGAGATGTACTCTGTTTTCTATTTTTGAATGAAAGAAAAAGAAAAAGATTTGTATTTTGTATTTCAATGAAATGAAAGAAGAAAGTTGTAAAGGTATCATTTTGAATTAATAGAAGATTGTATTATTTACTCCTCAAATGGAATTATTAGGTATTGAAATCTGATTGTTGAATGTATTTTGAAATCTCTGTTTGGAAAGTTGAAAAGTGGAATACATATGAAGAAATGTTACAATACTCTTTTCTTTTGAAAAGTATGATTTGGAAATCAGAACTTGTATCTTTTGGCTTTTGCACATTTTGATTTAAATCAACTTAGTATGTTAGATTTGGTTGGAATGAATTCATAGATTAAAGTTGGTAAATGTAAATAAATCTATTCAATTTGAGCTCTGTTAGATAATTTTCATACTGGCAATTATTTTTTTTTATCAAAATGTACAGAACAACCCTGCAACCTTGAAAAATGAAATGAAACATTAAATTGAACTTAATATGACTAAAATGACCCCAACCAAACTAAAATACTTAAGAAATTTTTAAAGAACCTTTCAGAATCAAGCAAAGGCAAAATTCTCAGACTCATTTTGCTATGTAAATTGGAAATTTGAATTTGCAAATCAATCAAAAAATTAACCCTTGAAATCCATCCTAAATTTACCTAAGTGCAACCCTCCATGTCTGTTTGGCATGTTGAGAAAGGAAGGAAGTCGAATTGAACAAAATTTATAAGTCAAATGTTACCAGTTTTCATTTTATAAGCCTGCAGAGCATTTTTCTCAAAATTGACCCTTAAAAATTTATCCAAATTAAATTCTTAAGGTTTTTGTGCAAAGAGGACATCGAGAGATTTCTGAAAAGTCCTCATTTTCCAAAAACACAGTTCCCTATCAAAAGTTATGGCCTTCTGAAGTTTGCAGAAGAGGAAAAGCCTCTTGCTTCTTGCACGCCCAGAGAAAATTCTTGCACACCCATCTTGCCCAAGAGCTTCTTATCTTGCATGCCCCATGAGAAAATGAGTCTCTTGCCATGCACCGTCTTGCACACCCGGGAGAGAATGAGTCTTGTGCACTTCTTCCGCATGCCCGTCTTGCATGCCTGGGAGAGAAAAAAAAGTCTCTTTCCGCACCTGTCTTGCGTGCCCCGAGAGAAAGAGTTTCTTTCCGCATGCCTCTCTTTCGCACCCAGGGAAATTTCTTCCACGCACCCCATAAGAAGATAATCTATCTATTCTAAGGATGAATTTATCTCTCTTAGTGTTTTGTAGGATGTTTTGATAACTGTTGTAATGGACTCTGGAATTTTGTTGGGAACACTTAAAAAAAAAAATTATTCCTTAACTTTTCCTAACTAAACCTAGGTTGTTCTTGGTCTCGAGTGGGGAGAATTTAGGTGGCATTACACTTGGTATCAGAGCCATGGGTTCAAAATCTTGGACCCTTGGGCACACTAGAAGACTTGAGACATGAACTTTAAACCTAGTACAATATTAAACCTAGCACACTTTCAAATCTAGAGAACAACTTTGTTTGAAATTACATAATTAGTGAACATGGAAAACTGAATAAAACCTAGAAAATGAACTAACTCTCACCTTGGTCTGTGCAGGAGGCATGGACAAGATGAGGGGTCTTTTCACATAGACCTAGACTTACCACCACCAGATCATGTTGTAGCATCTATCCTACCACAGATTTTACAGACACTTCAGGATGTTAATGCCACTCTACGCGGAGGGACCGTAGGAGCACGTTCAGTCAGACATGATAGGGTGACATCCATTGAGGCTCATGCATCTCCTCAGCATAGCGAGGAGCATAGAGGAGAGAACTCCCACGTGGAGTCAGTCAGAGCAGAGTCACCACAGAGGGGACAGGGAGACCGAGTTTCAGGACACAGAGATAGGTCTCAGAGCCCTAGGCTTAGAGATGAGCATGCAGGGAGGCCTAGGGGTCGTCAGACTACAGCTTCAGACCACATCAGGGAGATCCTGAAGCTATGGCCATCACATTATTCTGGTGACATAGGTGGATTTCAGGCAAGAGGCCTGGTTGGTGAGCTTGAGCGGATGCTTCAAGCTCTTCCCTTGTTCTAGCAACATGAAATATCATGTTGTGATCCATCTACTGAGAGACGGAGCAGGTGTCTGGTGGAGGATAGAGGAGCAGAAGCTCCATGTTGATTCTGAGATAGTTACCTGGGAGCTCTTTGAGGAGTGGTTCAGGAGTAGATATTTGTCACGGAGGTTCATACAATAGAGGATAGATGAGTTTCATGACCTCCGACAGGCATCTCTTACAGTGGCTGAGTATGAGAGTAGATTTCTGGATCTACTCCAGTATGTTGATTACATGCAGGATGAGCAGGTATGGATCCACAGGTTCATCTGGGGCCTGAATCTTGACATTGGAGGTGTAGTTCAGATCCATTGTCCACAGACATTAGCTGAGGCCATTGAGAAGGCCTATATAGCAGAGGAGACTCAGGGGAAGACCCAGTAGGCTAGAGACCAAGTCTGGAGCCATATCCAGCAGATGCAGGACAATAGATCGAGGGGGTCAGTACCTCCTCCTCATGGTGGATAGGGTTCAACACAGTCATCTTTTAGACCACAATAGCAGCAGTAGCAGTCCCACCCACCTTATAGACCTCCACAGAGATTTGATGCACACAGAGGTCAGAGTATGGGGCCTCCTCCTAGGGGTCCCATCAGGACACAGGGTGCCTAGAGGGCTCAGTCAGTAGGAGCTCACCAGTAGAGACCTCAGCAGTCCATAGCTGGATCATCAGGATCCACACCACATACCTCCAGAGTACCAACTGGACTTGCTACACATGGGAGAGGATCAGGTGGTTGTTTTGGTTGTGGTGTTGATGGACATTTTTGGAGAGATTTCCCTCAGAACCCTCTTAACAAGGGTAAGACACAGATCTCAGAGCCTACCATTGGTGACATGGGACATAGTCATCAGATCTATGCAGTGGTTGAGAACTACTAGGATGAGCATCAGAGTATAGTTATTGAGACCACAGGTAGCATTGGTGGTATTCCTACCTCTATTTTGTTTGATTCTGGTTCTTCAGATTCTTTTATTGCACCATCTTTAGTAGAGCATGCAGGCTGGTGGCAGTTAGGTAGGGTCTTAGTTGGGATGTTGAGATGGCTTCGGAGCCAAGATCTCAGTGGACTCCTTAGTTAAGGAGTGTGTAGTGGATTTGGGACCTTTCACCACTACCTCAGATCTTCGTATCCTTCCTTTGGGCTCGTATGGAGTCATCTTGGGTATGGATTGGTTGTCTGCACATAGGGCCAGGATGGATTGTTACCATAAGACTATATCTTGTGTAAATGATCTAGGAGTTGAGTCTGTGATCTTAGGGGTTAGGAGACCTGTTTCCATTCACACCATCTCCGCTATGCAGCTTAAGCGGTGTGTGCGATGGGGTTGTCAGATGTTTTCTGTCACAGTTAGTGACCGATCAGAGGATGGGTCTAGTGGACCATCGCTAGATGACCATCCCATTTTGAGAGAGTTTTCAGATGTCTTTCCAGGGGAGCTACCGGGGTTACCACCCCCACTGAGATTGACTTCCATATAGATAGGTTCCGGGAGCAGAGCCTATCTCACGAGAACCTTACCGGATGACCACACCAGAGCTCTGTGAGCTCAAGTTGCAGCTTGAGGGCCTTTTGGAGAAAGGCCTAATCCATCCTAGTGTATCCCCTTGGGGTGCACCAGTGATTTTTGTGAAGAAGAAGGATGGATCCTTGCGGTTGTGTATTGATTACCACCAGCTGAACAAGGTAACGATCAAGAATCGTTATCCCCTTCCATGCATAGATGATTTGTTTGATCAGATGAAGGGAGCCACAATTTTCTCTAAGATTGATCTTAAGTCAGGCTATCATCAGCTGAGGATTACGGAGGTGGATATTCATAAGACCACTTTTCGTACGAGATATGGGCACTATGAGTTCATAGTGGTGCCTTTTGGTTTGACGAATGCCCCCACAGTATTTATGAGTTTGATGAATGGGGTATTCAAGACTTTCTTAGATCACTTCATGCTCATCTTCCTTGATGACATTTTGATTTACTCACGTACACGTGAGGAGCATGAGGGGCACCTTCGTCAGGTTCTTCAGTGTCTTCGTGAGAAGTAACTTTACGGGAACTTGGAGAAGTGTGCCTTCTTTCAGACAGAGGTGTATAATTTGGGGCACATCATTTCTAGGGAAGGTATCGTAGTCGATCCTTCTAAGATTAGAGCCATTATGGATTGGCCAATACCCACTACTGTGACTGAGGTGCACAGCTTCATGGACTTAGCAGGTTATTACAGGAGATTTGTTCAGGACTTCTCTCAGATTGCACACCCCATCACTTCCCTTCAGCGGAAAGGGAAGAAGTTTGATTGGTCAGATAGATGTGAGCAGGCCTTCAGGACACTGAAGGAGTGCCTCACAACAACACCCATTCTTGTAGTGCCAGATCCACAGGGTGAGTTTTTCATATGCACAGATGCTTCTTTGGCAGGACTTGGAGGTGTGTTGATGCAGGAGGGCAGAGTAGTGGCTTTTGAGTCTCGCAAACTCAAAGGATTATGAGCTCAATTATCCAACTCATGATCTTGAGCTTGCGGCAGTTGTTCATGCCTTGGTTCGATGGAGACACTTTCTTCTTGGTCAGAGATTCACACTCAGGACAGATCACTTGAGTCTTCGCCATCTCTTCACGCAGCCCAATCTCAATGCTCGTCAGTGGCGTTGGATGGAGTTGCTTTGTGAGTATGATATGGAGATAGAGCATGTGAAGGGAAGGAGAATGTGGTTGCAGATGCTCTCAGTAGATGGAGACATGTGGTTATTGCCACTTCAGTGGGCACAGATTTGTGAGTAGGATTCTACAGCAGCTTCCTCTTGACAGCTTCTACATTGCAGCGAGAGTAGAGATCGAGTCCCAGAGACCCCTTGAGGGGAAGTTTGATGGTTTCTCATTAGAGGCAGATGGCCTTCTCAGGCACAAGAGGTCATATTTATGTTCCCAGAGATGGAGGCTTGAGGTAGGACATCTTGACAGAGGCACATCGTGCACCCTATTCAGCCCATCCTGGGGTGAAGAAGATGCACGCTACTTTGAGACAGTTGTACCACTGGAGAGGACTTCATAGAGACGTGGCTCAGTTTGTGTCACATTGTTTAGAGTTCCAGAAAGTGAAGGCTGAGCATCAGCATCCAGCTGGCCTTCTCTTTCCTCATGCTATACCGGAGTGGAAGTGGGACACCATTTCCATGGACTTCATTGTTGGGCTACCGATGTCGAGATATCACCACGACGCCATCATGGTCACGGTGGATAAATTGACAAAAGTGGCTCACTTTTCTCTGGTGAAGACCACTTATACAGCTAGTGCAGTGGCATGGGTTTATCTGGATGAGATTGTCAGGTTACATGGGATTCCATGGAAGATCATTTGTGACCGCAATCCTTTGTATACTTCCCATTTTTGGACTACCATGCAGCATGCCCTCGGGAGAAGGATCAATTTCAGCACAACATATCACCCTGAGACAGATGGACAGACTGAGCGGGTGAATCAGATTTTAGAGGATATGCTCAGGATGTATGTTATGGATCATCAGTCGAGATGGGAGGAGTACCTATACTTGGTGGAGTTTTCCTACAATAATAGTTTTCAGAGTTCTATAGGCATGGCTCCTTTTCAGGCCTTGTATGGCAGAGAGTGCAGGACACCTCTTAGCTGGGACAGGTTAGAGGATAGGGTTTCTCTTGGACCAGCTTTGTTACAGGACATGGAGCAGCAGGTGGTTTTGATCAGACAAAGACTACAGGAGGCACAAGATAGGTAGAAGAAGTATGCAGATCAGCATAGGACTGACCGTAGTTTTTGATGTGGGCATGAAGGTGTTCCTTTGTGTCAGACCACATAAGAGCCCTATCCATTATGGAAAAGGTTCTAAGTTAGCTCCTAGATTCATTGGTCCTTTTGAGATCTTGGAGCGTATCGGCCCTTTGGCCTACCATCTAGCGTTTGCCACCTAGCTTGTCTCACATACATGATGTGTTTCATGTTTCAGTCCTTAGGAGATATATTGTAGATCCTTCTCATGTGCTGGATTGGACCTCATTGCAGGTGCAGGATCAGGGGCAGGTGATGGTGGAGCCCATTCACATTATAGATCACAGGACCCTAGGCCTTCGAGGCAGAGAGATTGATCAGGTGAGAGTGTAGTGGGACAAATATGATGAGACTGCAGCTACTTGGAAGGATGCTACATTGTTACGAGTTTAGTTTCCCCATTTGTTCCAGTGACTTCCAGGAGGAAGTCGAGTCTAAGGGGAGGGGGATGTAGTGCCCACTTCCCTTTGACACCTTTTGATACTGATCATGACACTGTTGACTATATTATGGACATTATTATAGTTTTGATTTAGTATGATGTTAGATGTTAGATCATGGATTATTGTTGACTTTGGTTCATATCTGATGCATGGTGTTATTGGAGACATTTTACATATATATGATGTTGATATACTGTTTGACATGGTTATATTATAGATGTTGTTTCGACTTGTGATAATTGGATATTTTGAGTAGACCTAGAAAATGAAAATTGAATTAAAATTGATGATGATATAGTTGTTGATGAAATTGTAAGTGATATTGTTGATTGTCTTGATGATTGTTGTGATTCATATATATATTGATGATCTTTGGAATTATATTATATTCATTTGGATGTTCTGATATGGCCATGAGGCCGAAGGAGGTATTTGTATTTTTGCAGGTTTAAAATATCACAACAAACATCGGGGGATTGGAGACCAACCACTTTGGAATTCTAGATGAATTCAACAAGGTCACCATGGCAACTGTATTTGTTTGTGTGTGTTTGATTGTGTTTGAGGGATTCCCATGGGGGGGATCACCTTTAAATGTGACCAAGGGATTTTATGTATTTTCTTTTATTTGGTCCCTTTGTTAATGTTTGCATGTGTTTATTTTGTGGTGCATTGACCCCTTTCATTATTTATTAAATGGTGTGTTAATATTGTGAGTAATCATGTTGTTAAAGTTAGTTAATTAAAATATGTCACAAGAAAGGTAATTAATAGAGTTGTTGACCTTGAATTAAAATTTTTTTAAGACATGTGTAAGTGATGTGTAAGAGATATGTAAGTTGATTTTGGAGTAAGAAACACTTCATCTTCTTTGAAATTCGAATTTGTCCTTGGAGGCTGATTTTGGAGGCTTGTGGGACAAGTTAAACTTGTCCCATACCTCTTAAATTTATATACCAACCTTACCTATGGTTGGAGGGTTAAATTTAGACCTTCTTTATGCATTTTTGTAAGTCAAGTTGAATGTTTTTTTATTGCACTTTTCTTACATGTTTTAATTTCAGTCCTTTGGGGTGTGGGTTTGATTTGAGTGTGTAAGTAAAATTGTCATATTATTCACCCACCTATTGATTATGCATTGGAGAATGAAGTTGACTTTTTGTTGGAGTTGAGGATGTGTGAAATGGCATCCTACATGGATCCACCTCATCCTCTTCCCTTCCCTCTTCTATTTATTAGAATTCTTTATATTGTTTTTGGGTTGCTTCACTTTTATCACTTCATTTTTGGGGAGACTTCTTTCGGGGTTTTGAGAGCTCTTACTTTTGGAGAAGATTGGAGATTGTTGCATGCTTGTGGATTGTTGATCTTGGATTATTTTGCATTGGAAAGCTTGTTGTTTTGGACTTGGAACAAACTCCATCATGGAGAGGTAGGAGCTTGGCTCTTGAAATGCCCTTCTTTCTTTCTTTTATTGTATATGTAAATGGTTGAATGTTATTGTTGTGAATGTTTTAGCATGTTTGTGGGATGTTGGGTAGATGGCCTAGGAATGGTGTAGGAGAAGGCTATGGGGTTTATTTTGTGGGAGGCATAAGTGTTTTGGGGAGGTATAAGTGTGGAGGGAGTTGGGATTTGGGTTCCACCTTACAAAGAAATAGCTTGCATTTCTTTACTCGTTATGGGGTGCCATAAGAGGTTGGGGAGGAATAAGGGGTACTTGGGGAGGCATAAGGGCATGTCAGGGATTTGAAATGTTATATTTTGGTGGTTTGTTCTCAGGTGGTGATACCCATTTCCCCTTTGGGAGGCATAAGTAGCATCCCCCATAGTTTCTTGCTCCTTTGGCTTGCATGATGAAGCCTGAGTTTTTTTATTATGTCTTAATGTGGTTGCAAACTACATTCTATTTTTGTCTGTGCTTTTAATGTGTAGTTTGCATGTGTGTTTGTGGAATCTTGTTGTTGCCATGAGTTGAAACACATTTCTTATTGCATTGTGGTTGGGGCTCAGGGGCCAATGAAGAAGGATGGCTTCTGCTTTAATTTGATGTCTTGGTTGGGTGGAGAGTGTTGCCTTTCCCCTACCTTCATTTGTGATCAAAATTGAAAATGAAGGATCTTCATGTTGTTGTTGTTGGAGAAAAGGAAAAGACAGTTTTGACAGTCCCTTGTGAGAATTCTATTTGTAAAACCTTCTTTTCCCACTTTGAAGTGGATGACAATGTAATATTTTTGTGATTGATAGTTTTGTATTTGTAATTCTGAAATGTGAAAGAAGATGCAATTTGTTTTCTATTTTTGAATGAAAGAAAACAAATGATTTGTATTGCTGTCCTTGGGAATGAAATGAAAAAATTGAATTTGTAAAGTTATTCTTTTGAATCAATAAAATATTGTATTATGATTTACTCAAATGGCATTTTAGGTATTCATAAATTTTATTGTTGAATGTATTTTGAAATCTCTGTTTGGAAAGTTGAAAAGTAAATATCTAGTTTTTTTGAAATTCTTGTCTAACACTAAAACTCTATTTTGAAAAGTATAATTTCAAATCATGAACTATATTTTTATTTTGCACATTAATTTAAATCAACATTAGTATTTAAATTTTCAATGAATTCTTAGATTAAAGTGTGAGTAAATGTAAATTTTAATTTATTTCAATTTAGTGAATTTTTTCAGAACTAAGGTGTAAATCAGAAAGGTAACTGACAGCACCCCTGTGCATATACTTGAACTCACAGTGTGATTGGATAACATGGGTACTATCTCCAAGTTGTGGGACTTGCTACTTGAGATAGACCTCCAGAGAAAGCTGGTTCTTGCTCCTAAACTACCTGCCACAATCTACTCTAATGCAGGATAAGCTAACTGTTCTAATCTAAATTTCCAAGGGACCAGGGAGAGAGAATGCATAAAATGAAAGCCTACACTAAAGCGGTGATACACCAGAAAAGGAGGGTGTGAGAGTAGTCTCCAAATGTGTGAAATACAGAGGCAAAGTGCACACTAGAAGAGGTGATGACAGTTCTCCATAATCTAGCAAAATGCATTCACAACAATATTCCAAGCATACACAATGATAATGAATTCCTGCAAGAACATAATAATAGACACAATATTCTTGTAGAAAGATAAAAGGGGCAAGAAGAATGCAAGAAAACACAGCAGGGGAAGATACATCCACAAACTTGTATTTTATTGCTTCCTGGTATGCACAGTTCAGTCTATTACAAGATAAGGGCCTGGATCACCATGCAAGGAGTCCACTACAAGGGCCTGCAACACACTGGCTTCACAAAGCAATTTTGGCAGAGCTTTGCTACCCAAAAACTCTCTCTTTTACAATGAGCCCAACACTCCAATTTATAGAAAAAATGAGAAGGAGAAGAGAAGGGAAAATGGAAATCCCGAAATCTGTCCTTCAACCACCTGTAAGAGGCATTAAATTGAGTGAAATGGTTATACATTACTTGCAAAAGGCTCCCCATACTGTCCCATGTGCTGCAGCAGAGAAAGAATGATGACCATGCCTCTTAATTGCACTCCCAGCTACCAAATAAAACACTGTTCTGAACCCGGCCACGTTTTCTTAAAAATATCAATCAATTTCTGATCAAATCTGGAATTTCTTGATTTCTGTGCATCGGGCTCGGAACCACGATTCCAACGGTACCAATTTTGTGTGATTTCGTTGAGAAATGCAAAAGTTATGGCCTTCTGAGTGCGGGCAGCTATTTTGGGTCTGGCAGGCGTTTTCTGTCATTTGACGGGAATGAGCATTAACTGACTGGAGCCGAATATGTTTCTCTTATTTAAATATATCTACCCTCATTAAAAATAAGAAATCCAGTTTTTGTGGCGTAGAGGACGTCGTGCTCGTTCCAGAAAGTCCAATTTTGTGAAAATCGGAGCTCGGAGTCAAAAGTTATGGCCGTTTGAAGTTTCCACGGACAAACGTTGACTTTTCTTCTTTGCCTTCGGCCATTTCGGCTTTTCGCGTCCCACGCGTCCCTTTGTCCCATTTGTCCCAGTGCTGCGTGGGACAAATTCTTCCAAACCACCCTAAATGGGCTTCCATGTCCCTTTTCTGCCGGCGACACGTGGCGTAATCTGATTGGCTTTCGGCTCCTTCGGCTATCCGCGTCCCGCGTCCCTTTGTCCCATTTGGCCCAGTGCTGAAGTTCCCTGTTTCGGCCGAACCGGCCGGTTCGCGTACTCGCGGCCCAGATGTCCCATTTGCTTTCGGACCGTCTGGGACAAATTTTCCCGATTCGCCCGGTTCGCGTACTTTTGTCCCGCGTACTGAAAGTTCTCATTTCCCGATCCGGCCGGTTCGCGTACTTCGCGTACCTTCGGCCCAACTGTTCTGGGCTGCCTTGACTCATTTCGGCCGATCCGGCCGGTTCACGTACTTTTTGCCCAGATGTCCCAGACTGCCTGTTTCAACAGTTAGTCAATTTTTTCATTTTTCGGCCAGTTCGGATTTCCGCGTCCCGCGCGTCCCTTTGTCCCAATGTCCCAAATGCTGCGCAGACCGCCTGGCGGCCTTTCGGCCGGTTCGCGCCCTTTTGTCCCAACTGTCCCGACTGCCGAGGACTAGGACTTAGCCATTTTTCATGATTTTTTCTGGCCCGAGCTTGTTTTTTGCAATTTTTTCACATTTTCTCAGAACTTGCTCTCTTCTTCTTGGACAGGGGAGTTAGAAAAAATATGAGGGGACCCTAGAAACATGACTTTTTTCCCTGACTCAATATAATTGCTTGGGACTAAAGAATTTGATGCATGTTATCAAAATTACCTTGAGGGGTGAATTTTGGATAACAATTTTGGCGACTCAGCGGGGTCATCTGCCTGCCAGATGAAGGACGGCCAGCTGCTTGTAGCAATCCATTGGGCATGGAGTCTGTTTGATAACCTCTCAGCTGATCTGAAATTTGAAAACCTGTGTCCTTGAGCCATTGAAACATTCGTTGAGCTGGTTTTCCTGTGGCTGCAAATTCTTTTCCAGGAGCTTGATGAACTGCAAACATGCACATACTAGAAGCAATAGGACATGTGCACAAGCACTTAGGGAAATAAAAACTACTCTAACAGCAGTACAATGTGCATAAGCACTTAGAGGAATGGAAATTCTAAATTAATATTTACAAGGGTGAA
Source organism: Taxus chinensis (assembly GCA_019776745.2). Classification (NCBI taxonomy): domain Eukaryota; kingdom Viridiplantae; phylum Streptophyta; class Pinopsida; order Cupressales; family Taxaceae; genus Taxus; species Taxus chinensis. The sequence continues at coordinate 106,949 of JAHRHJ020003465.1, read as the reverse complement.
AATCTATCTTTCTAGTAGCAACGTTTGAGATAGATCCCATTGACCGGAATCTGCAATTCTTCACCATCCAACTTAGCCAGTCGGAAAGCATTGCTACCTTTGCATTCAATGATCATGTATGGGCCACTCCAGATGGCATCAAACTTGGAGTGCTTTCCTGGTTTTGCACGATCAGCATCCCACTTCAGTACCAAATCTCCAGTTTGCAATATCCTGGCCTTAGCTTTCTTGTCAAAACTCTTTTTGACCAATGCTTTATCCTTTTCTATGGTCTGCATTGCGTGCTCTCTTGTCTCTTCTAATTCCATCAGCTCTGCATACCTGATTTCCATAGGTTCAAACTCAGCTAGTTCCAACTGTTTCATGAGTTCCAATGCTGGCAACTCAAGTGATATAGGTAGAACTGCTTCTTTCTCGTACACAAGCTTGTATGGAGAGCTTCCTGTAGATCTCTTGGGTGTGATCCTATCAGCCCATAGGGCTGATTTGAGCTTTGCGTGCCAAGTCCTTTGATTTTCATCCAGAGTCCTTCTGATGATTCTTAGTAGGTTCTTGTTCGTAGAATCGGCTTGGCCATTACCTTGAGGGTAATAGTTCGATGAAGTGCTGAGATACACACAATTCTTGACAGCCCATTCAGTGATCTTTGTGCCAAGGAATGCCAATGCATTGTCTGATATGATAGTGGCAGGGGCACCAAACCTCGTGACTATCCCTTCATAGAAATCTAAGATATTAGATTCATTTGCCTCCTTGAGTGCCACTGCTTCGGTCCACTTGGTGAAATAGTCTGTTGCTGTTAGTATCCACTTGTGGCCCTGACTTGAATTGGGATTGATAACCCCAATGAAGTCCAATCCCCATTGCATGAATGGCTGATTTACTGAAATTGGACGAAGGGGCAGCGCTGCTAACCTTTCTTTCCCTGTGAAGAATGCACATTTCTTGCATTTCTTGACCCATGAGTAGCAATCATTGAACACAGTAGGCCAATAGTAACCAGCTTTCATGATTTTGAGAGCTGTCACTCGTGGAGCAAAGTGGCCTCCTGCTTCCCCGTCATGGAACTCGTGTAAGATCTTCTCAACTTGACCTGTTCCAATGCATCTTAATAGAACACCATTGATGTCCTTTTTAAACAAAACTCCATCAACAAGCACATATGGAATGGCTTGTAATCTGAAGTATCTCCTCTTTGCTTTGCTCACTTCTGGAGGGCACAAGCCTGTTTGGAGGTAATGCACCAAGTCTTGAGTCCAACATGGGATGGGTGCATCATCAGCTGGTTGTTCTTGATCATTCTGTAGTAGCAAGACAACATCCTCTTCACTTTTTGACTCGTCTGGTTGTTTGGAAGCGAGCTGCTCACACAAGCCTTTGCCACGAACTAGCTTGGTCACTTTGATTTCAATATCATATTCCATCACCCGAGTGATCCAACCTGCTCTCTTCTCATTTAAATCCTTGTTTAGGAGGAAGTCCTTGACACCAGCATGAGACACCAGCAGTTGAATCTTATTGTTTGAGACCAAATGTCTGAACTTCTTCAAGCTCCTGATGACAGCAAGGACATGCTTTTCGATGAAAGAATACTTTATTTCGTAATCTTCCAAGGTTTGACTGAAGAATGCTATGGGCTGTTCTGAACCTTCTCTATTCAGCTGTGTCAAGATAGCTGAGATTGTATCTGATCCTCCAAATGCATACAACATGAAGTCCTTTGAGAAATCTGGGTTGATAAGAGTTGGAGCTTGTGATATTGCATGCTTGATGTTTTCAAAACTCTCTTTGCCTTCTGCTGTCCATTTGAATGCCAGACTCTTCTTCAACATCATTGTTAGAGGCTTCACAAGAGTGGCAAAATTAGGCACAAATCTGCGGACAAAGTTTATCCTTCCTAAGAAGCTTTGGAGAGATTTCTTGTGGTGTGGCAATGGAAGCGTTCGGATGGCTTCAACCCTTTCAGGATCAATTGTTAGCCCTTCCCTAGAGACAATGTGGCCCAACAGTTTGCCTTCGTGTGCCAAGAATACACACTTCTTTGGATTCAATGACACTCCAAACCTTCTACACCTCTGAAACACTTGTCTGAGGTGAAAGAGATGGTCTGCTGCATTCTTTGAGAAGACAGTGATATCATCTAGGTATACCAGCACTATCTTGTTGATTAAGCCTTTGAATGCCATATCCATAGCTCGCTGAAATGTTGCTCCGGCATTTGACAGTCCAAATGGCATCTTCTTGTAAGCATACGTGCCCCATTTTGTAGTGAAGGCCGTCTTGAATTGATCTTCTTCCTTTACCATTATCTGATTATAGCCTGAATATCCATCTAGCAATGAAAACCTTTCTGAACCAGCTACAACCTGCAATATTTGTTCCATTGATGGAAGCGGATAATGATCTTTGAGTGATGCTCTATTTAGATCGCGAAAGTCCACACACAATCTTATTTCTCCGTTTCTCTTTCTTACCGGCACCAAGTTTGCAACCCAACTTGAGTGTTTGATGGGGAAGATGATACTAGCCTCAATGAGCTTGCTTAACTCTTTTCTCATGAGAGGTTCGATATGAGGATTTACTGGCCTTTGCTTTTGCCTGACAGGCTTGGATTCCGGATCCAACTCAATAGTATGTTGTGCCAACTTTGGGTTGAAACCTCTTAAATCTTTGTAAGTCCAAGCAAAGACATCTGGGAATTCTTGACAAAGCTGAACAAAATCAGATTTCTCTTGTGGAGTACTTACTTTGCCAATTTGCAATGTCTTGCCTTCTTCTACTAAAATAGGTTCTGAATCTTCACCCTTTACTTGAATGTTCGCTTTCTCCTTCCGGAACTGATCATTCGGGTTGAAGATTGACTCCAAGGTTATGAGGCCTTTTGGCAATTTGTTAGTCCTCAGCTGCACCACTTGGTCACCATACTGCTGCTCCAGCTTGTCTTGATTTCTCATGGAGAACTCAGCTTCTTCTTGTAGGAAATTAACAATCTGCTGATCATTCTCGAAGACTTGCCAACTTGTGTTGTTATCTGGAACAGCTGGTCTCACAACCACTTTGATATGAGGCTGAGTTTTCTCACTTTTGATACTTTCTACAACATCAAACGCAGCCCCAATTGCTGCCAGTCTGTCAGCGGCTTCATTCTTTTTTCTTGGGATGGAAATGATGCTAAAAGCTTCAAAATCTTCAATAAGATCCCATACCCGATTTTTGTAGTTCTTCAACAGATCATTTTTGGCAGCATTTTTTCCTTTGACTTGGTTTACGATCAGCTCACTATCACCAAATACTTGTAAATTCCTGATGCATTTCTTCTTTGCCCAGTGCAGTCCATGAATTAAGGCTTCATACTCAGCTGTGTTGTTTGAACAGGAAAACTGGAAACGGAAGGCTGAGTAATACCTTATACCTTGCGGTGAAATGAGCATAGCTCCTCCTCCTGCACCTTGTCTACTCCTTGACCCATCAAAGAACAATTGCCATACTTCATTCTTGTCTTTATGATCTGGCTTGGTGATGCTGGGGAGAGGTTGATTCTCTTCATGTAAACAATAGACTCCCAGCTCAGATTCTTCTATTTCTTGATAAGGATCAAAAGCATGCACCTTGCTTGCCCATTCATCAAGAGTCAAATCTGGGATGCTTCCAACCTTGGTGTCAGCTTCATCAGTGCTTGGATAATCTTCTTGATCAAACGCTGAACAGTTGGTATTGATTTGGCTTGGAGTGTAAGGCTCAATATGAAAGTTTGCAATAGGTTCAGACCTGATTGTGGCTTTGGTTCCATATCTTGTTCTGAACAACATGTGTGACCAATCCGCCGAAAGATAGCCTCCAATTTTAGCAGTGAAGTCTCTTGACAAGCACAATGCAAAGAGTGGTGGCAGGTCTATGACTGACACATCTTGTAACACTATTACGTTGGGACATGCGTGCAGTGTGAGGCTCAAACCTTTGATTACTCCAACCGTTGTCACTGCTGTCCCATCTAATTGCACTACACCCTTGGAGATGACTTCATATTGGAGTCCTAGCTGATCAGCTATTTGCTTGGGCATTACTGAACTACTTGCTCCCAGAATCGATCATGCAATTATGCACCAACTTATCTCCTATGATCAATGAAACATAAAATGGAGGGGGCTTCAACATTTTACCTTGCTGTCCTCCATGATTTCCTTCAGGCTGGGAAGCATTTGTGAGCACCTTCTCTTGCATTTGGACCTGTTGATTTGAAGTTGACCAGTCCTTCATGGCAGCTTGTAGCAGATCTCTTTGTCCTGGGATAGATAGTGATTCCCACATTGATATGTTTACATTTGTCTTCTTCATCTGATCAATGATACTGAATGGAGATGAAGTATCCCTCTGCTGTCCCTTGGCCTGCACATTCATTCCTTGCAAATGAGCAGCAGCAGCTGGCATCTGAGTTGGTTTAGGAGCTGGTTTGGATGCTCCTTGCATGTTTGGAACTACAGTTTGTTTGCCAGCGGCTTGTGGAGTGGTAGAAGGTTGTGGATTACTCGAAGCCAATGGCTGTTCTTCACCCAAATTTCTCCTCTTTGACCTTGTGTTGGCTGCAACACTTTGAGAGGGTATTTGATTCATACCACAGAAATCTTCAGCCTGCCAATTGACAAGAGTAGTTTCGTTCGGAGATGTTCCTTGCTGAGGTGCCCCTTGCTGCTGGTCTTCTTCGTGGCTGGACTCTTGCGACCCACCAATGGTTTGCACCATTAGAGCCTGATTTAATGCACCGTTAAAGCACATTGATTGGTTATGTGGCTGACTGCACGGGAAACACCAATCATATTCTTGGGCCATGTTATTTTGGACTGGCACCAAAGCTCTGGATGCAGATGCAACATTGGGGTTATAGGGCTGAAATGGTCTATTGGTAGGAGGCCTTGCTTGATTCTGATTTGCAGCTGGATTGGGTGGTCTTTGAGGTTGATATGGTTGCCTGTTAGGCTGAGCTTGAGGCTGATACGGTCTAGCACTTTGAGCTTGCTGTCTTTTGATAGTAACCAGCTCATTTCCCAAATTTTGCAATTGTTTCATGACCTCTTGGAGTTCATTTGAAGCACTAGAGGATGAAGTAGAAGTCTCATTTGAACTTTGATTTCTAGGAGTGGGAATAGGAGCCAAAGTGGGTGCTTGACTAGTGCTTGGATTTTCTAAACTTGGATACAAGGGCATGGGAGGCCTAGGAGCCAGTTTACCAGCTTGAATAAGACAGTTTTCAGCTCTAATGGCAATGCTATAAGCAGCAGGTAAGGTTGTGCCTCCCATAGATTGAATTAACATAGAAATATCAGAATTCAAAGCTTTAAGGTAATATAGAAAAGCACCTTCTGCTGTTGGCCTGACTGCCACTGGAATCCTATCCCAAGACCTTTGAAATCTGAAGTTGAAGTCAGTCAGCTGCTCGTTGGGGGCTCTCTTGATAGTTGTCAATTGTTCTAGAAGAGACAAGTTGTCTCCCTTCTCTCCAAACTGCTCATGGAGAACTATGCATAACTGATTCCAATTTGTGATAGAACCAGCTTCAAGGCTCCTGAACCATTGCAATGCCTTCCCTTTGAACGATGATGCCAGCAGTTTGACAGCCACATCCATTTCATTTATCTCATGGATTGCACAGACGTTAGCAATGTCTTTGACATGATCACCAGGAGTGGTATGATTTTCTCCAGTGAAAAATGGAATGTTCTTCAATGCTGCAATTGGAACTGGATTCTGTGCATTGAGGGCAAGTGGGCTGCTGCCAGTGAAATTGACAAAGGGATTTAGTGGTTGCGCCATTCTGATTGGCCTGAGAACCCTTGTTGATGCGAGAAAAGGTCTACCAGGTGGAGGTGTAGACAAAGTTCTATTAGGTGGAGACGCAGATCTTTGAGCTCTTCTTCCCCTTCTTTCTCTGCCTGGAGATAGATGCAGATAAACAAACAATCCTTCCTCCCTAGTTCTTGACCTGGTCTGTATTCTTCTCATAAATTTTCCAGGCTTGGACTGCAGAAACCAGCGGATTATGCCTCTTTTGGAGTCGCCAGATGTGCGATTTTAAAGCTCCTTCAAAGCTGGAACTTACAACAAGTGCACATCAATCTTGTTGCAATGAAAGTGAAGACCTCTAAGGTCCCACCGGGCGTGCCAGAACTGTTATCACCGAATCACAGCACCCCTGTGCATATACTTGAACTCACAGTGTGATTGGATAACATGGGTACTATCTCCAAGTTGTGGGACTTGCTACTTGAGATAGACCTCCAGAGAAAGCTGGTTCTTGCTCCTAAACTACCTGCCACAATCTACTCTAATGCAGGATAAGCTAACTGTTCTAATCTAAATTTCCAAGGGACCAGGGAGAGAGAATGCATAAAATGAAAGCCTACACTAAAGCGGTGATACACCAGAAAAGGAGGGTGTGAGAGTAGTCTCCAAATGTGTGAAATACAGAGGCAAAGTGCACACTAGAAGAGGTGATGACAGTTCTCCATAATCTAGCAAAATGCATTCACAACAATATTCCAAGCATACACAATGATAATGAATTCCTGCAAGAACATAATAATAGACACAATATTCTTGTAGAAAGATAAAAGGGGCAAGAAGAATGCAAGAAAACACAGCAGGGGAAGATACATCCACAAACTTGTATTTTATTGCTTCCTGGTATGCACAGTTCAGTCTATTACAAGATAAGGGCCTGGATCACCATGCAAGGAGTCCACTACAAGGGCCTGCAACACACTGGCTTCACAAAGCAATTTTGGCAGAGCTTTGCTACCCAAAAACTCTCTCTTTTACAATGAGCCCAACACTCCAATTTATAGAAAAAATGAGAAGGAAAAGAGAAGGGAAAATGGAAATCCCGAAATCTGTCCTTCAACCACCTGTAAGAGGCATTAAATTGAGTGAAATGGTTATACATTACTTGCAAAAGGCTCCCCATACTGTCCCATGTGCTGCAGCAGAGAAAGAATGATGACCATGCCTCTTAATTGCACTCCCAGCTACCAAATAAAACACTGTTCTGAACCCGGCCACGTTTTCTTAAAAATATCAATCAATTTCTGATCAAATCTGAATTTCTTGATTTCTGTGCATCGGGCTCGGAACCACGATTCCAACGGTACCAATTTTGTGTGATTTCGTTGAGAAATGCAAAAGTTATGGCCTTCTGAGTGCGGGCAGCTATTTTGGGTCTGGCAGGTGTTTTTTGTCATTTGACGGGAATGAGCATTGACTGACTAGAGCTGAATATGTTTCTTTTATTTAAATATATCTACCCTCATTAAAAATAAGAAATCCAGTTTTTTGGCGTAGAGGACGTCGTGCTCGTTCCAGAAGGTCCAATTTTGTGAAAATCGGAGCTCGGAGTCAAAAGTTATGGCCGTTTGAAGTTTCACGGGTCCAAACTTTTCTTCTCTGCCTTCGGCCGCTTCGGCTTTTCGCGTCCCACGCGTCCCTTTGTCCCATTTGTCCCAGTGCTGCGGGACAAATTCTTCCGAACCGCCCGAAATGGGCTTCCATGTCCCTCGCGGTGACACGTGGCGTGATCTGATTGGCTTTCGGCTCCTTCGGCTATCCGCGTCCCGCGCGTCCCTTTGTCCCATTTGGCCCAGTGCTGAAATTTCCTGTTTCGGCCGAACCGGCCGGTTCGCGTACTCGCGGCCCAGATGTCCCATTTGCTTTCGGACCGTTTGGGACAAATTTTCCCGATTCGCCCGGTTCGGCCGGTTCGCGTACTTTTGTCCCAACGTCCCAACTGAAAGTTCTCATTTCGGCCGATCCGGCCGGTTCGCGTACTTCGCGTACCTTCGGCCCAACTGTTCCGGGCTGCCTTGACTCATTTCGGCCGATCCGGCCGGTTCGCGTACTTTTTGCCCAGATGTCCCAGACTGCCTGTTTCAACAGTTAGTCAATTTTTTCAACTTTTCGGCCAGTTCGGATTTCCGCGTCCCGCGCGTCCCTTTGTCCCAAATGTCCCAAATGCTGCGCAGACCGCCTGGCGGCCTTTCGGCCGGTTCGCGCCCAGATGTCCCAACTGTCCCGACTGTTGCGAGGACTAGGACTTAGCCATTTTTCATGATTTTTTCTGGCCCGAGCTTGTTTTTTGCAATTTTTTCACATTTTCTCAGAACTTGCTCTCTTCTTCTTGGACAGGGGAGTTAGAAAAAATATGAGGGGACCCTAGAAACATGACTTTTTGCCCTGAATCAATATAATTGCTTGGGACTAAAGAATTTGATGCATGTTATCAAAATTACCTTGAGGGGTGAATTTTGGTGATTACAGACAAGCCTGATCAGAGTAGGATAGGACAAGTTATGAGAGTCATTACAGGAGAAAATCGTAACTTCTAAGATGCAGATATGAGAGTTTACCTAAGAATCCCTCCATCATTTTCTAGATGTCTAGATCTTAAAAAATTGACTGGTAAATCACATTTTTCTCCGAAACTTACCAGATTTCAATCTTCTACAATTTTTGGGTTTTTTTGTTTGTATCATGGGAAACCTTTATGAAAAAAATATAAAAACCTAAGTTCCTATTTTAAGAGAAATTGTGGAAACATGTTTGACATCCTCTGATTATTCTGTAAATAGACATTGTGAAATCTATTTATTTTTCTGAAGTAGACATGATATAAAAGAGAGCACCAATGTGCAAAGCAATATTGGAGTTATTAAACTGCAGCCAAGAACGCATTTGATATATTTCCCAATTTATTCCAACACTTATCCAAGTATGGCATAAAAATTTTGCATGTTGGACAATGTTGTATGAATTTAATTACTTTAGGATTTTTTTTTTGATAGTTTCTTTATCAAAAGTTATGGACTAATTAATCCATGTATTTATTAAAAATTAATTTTTACTTTTCAATTTTAAATTATTTAGTATAACTTTTAATATGTTTTACATCCATTTTAAAGATTGTATGTCTTCCTAACAAGTTGTAGTCATTTATTTGTAAAATAGTCAAATAGGTGATCTTAGGATTACTTGTATTGTTTTTTTTGAGTCAAAAGTGTTGATATTAAAAATAAATAAAATCTTACGGATGAATTTTTACTTGTTCGCAACATCCATAGTGAGGGGGTGCATTATCAGTTGAAACTGACACCCAATAGAATTGTAAAATGAGCCTCAAAGATAAATTCGGCTATGTCAGTAGAGAAAACATGGAGGCTGGAGGCAACAAAGGAAGGAGGTGTTTTGGTGACCTCTCATTACTTTGGTGTCCATGTTTTTTCAGCTGTGTTCAGTGTGTTCAATTTCAGCATATCTAGTAGTACATAAAGAGTAGATGGATAATTCATGTTCATATTTAGGAACATATCTTACTATATTTTGTTCTCTTTTGTAAATTGTGGATGGGGAAATGTGTACGCTGCTATGAAAGTGGTTAGTGATCCACTAGAAAACCAATTTGAGAGTTTGTGAATCTCTTAGAAAATCACATACTAAGTGGTTAATGGCTCCACTAGAAAACCTATTGGAGTTGATGGTACTCTTTGAAAACCATCGGATTGTAGAACATGAGAAGGTACTATATAGAACTCACCCATGTTCACACTAAGGGGGTGAATGTTAGGAAATAAGTGTTCATAATGTGAACATATGGCTTAAATAATTATATTATTTAATATTTAAATAAATCATAGGTGTGCACAAATAGTTTCCATGCACAACTCATAGATACAGGTGGGGGATTAAGATAAGGGAATAGAGGAGAGATTTTGGGATAAAAGATAAGACTTGTCTCCATGATTATAAGAGCAAGAAATTGTATAAAATTCCCTTCCTATTCAATATAAATTACTTAATTATTTTCTATATTTATTTGTCTATGGATTTTTCCTATTTTCACGTGTTAATCTCAAATTATTGTTGCTAAATTTTATTATCAAATCTTTATTTTTGTTATAAATTACACCTTCAAAGAGGAATAATAAACTCTCACATACATTTTCTCATGAGTGGTGATTATGCTTCTCACCATTCTCATCATATATCATCAAATTTATTTCAGTTCATCCTTGCATAAGTTTGTTACATTCTAATTCTTCAATATGTAACCTAATCTCTAATAAGATCACCTTGATTTATATCAAGGTGGGTGGCACTATTTAGGTCACTCTTATAAGTTGAAATTAAACACTACCGATGATATATGTGAATTCTTCCAAGCTTGTATTTTCAATATAATATGTATTTCATAAATGTTTGGTCTTTATAGGTTTTTTATTGGTGAGTTTTTACTAGGCCAGTTTCCCAATAAATATTACAACACCAACACTCACCCTTAATGTTAAGTAGGGAAACATGCAAATTTTCCTTTTTAATATAGAATTACTTACATTCCATAAATTGTCATATGAAAAGTAGGCTAACATGTAAATATATAAATCTTGTTCCAAATAACACATACAAAGTCACTTTTTTGTACAAAATGACTTAAAGTTCATAAATCATCTAAGTGATTTAGGTTAACATACAAACAAAAGAATTGATCCACGAATTTTACAAGATCCACCATACTTTACTTTAGTATTTTGTGGGTTTTCCAAAAACATGCCATGGTGCTAAGATTTAGAGATACGTAGATTCTAGAAAAATTGTGGTTCAAGGTTTAGTGTTCTGTAGATTTAGAAAAAGTCATAGCACAAGGATTTTTAATGTCCCATGGATTTTAAGAAAAACATGTGATCCAAAAACCTATAGTGATATGTGGATTTTGGAAAAGATATAGTACACTACATAGTGATCTGTTGATTTATATAAAATCCACAATGTAAATCCTTTTTAATGTCTTGTTATTTTTAAGATAAATATATTATGGTACAAAGATATAGTACTTCGTGGATTTTGGGAAAATCCATGGTACATAGGAATAACAAAAATTATCAAGATAAATTGATTACATATGAATTATTACATAAGATTATGGATTACTTTATAAAACAATAATATCCCATTTCGATTACTTTGATGGGTATTACAAGTAAACTCACATAAAGTCACATTTTACTCAAAAAAAATATAAATAGTATAGGGATTTTACAATTGGCACAATCAGGCTAATAAGATTTGGCATTACAAAAAACATGCAAAACATGCTCAATTATCATTTTTTACTCATCCTCCTTATTTCTCCTCAAGAGAAACTATAAAAGGCTAAAGATAGAACAACATAATCTAATCTGATTCAGTGGTTAAGATCAACATCGTTCACATGATCATTTGATCCAAAATATCATATTGTAATTTGATTAAAAGGTTAATGGTGCAGAGAAGGTTTGTAGTCACGTTAACTCTATTTTTTCCAATCCTAACTCAACAACTCACTCCTTTGAGACAAGTATTTTATGGTCTCATCTTGGTGAGACTCACTCCTTTGAGACAAAATAAACTCTTATGGTATCAACTCTCTATTTGAAAGTGTTTCACACTAAAATAAGGTGAAAACTAGGTTTACACACCTTTCATGAACATATTAGGAGTGATTAATACTCTCCTCAAGACAACGATCTCCTTTGAATCTGTCACTGACCTCTCTTGATGCTAGACTAGGCTTAAACCACCTTATAGCCCTACTAACCTTGTTTTTACCCTCTAATATCACACCTGTAGGTTTCAAACCCAAAAAAATACCAATTCAAATATCTGTTATCCTAAAACATTGTTGAAAGAAGTTTCTTTACATAACTTTATGCTTAAGAGGGTGTCCTACAACTCTATCTTTCATTATTAGGTATGTCCTACTCAATAACCAAGACTATCAAGGATTACATACAATATAAAGGTTGTTTTGATCCAAAATATTCAAAATATATTAGAACACCATGGGGTAGATATTTCTATAATATTTTACTAATTTTTCGTTGGTTCATTTGCAAGGAAACATAAATTTTATAATATTTTACTAATTTTTCGTTGGTTCATTTGCAAGGAAACATAAATTTTGTCTTGGAAACCCTTGTTTGAGGGTTTCAAATACACAATCTACCTAAGGTTTTAAAATTCCTTGTTTCTAAGACACTAAAGAAATTTCACAAGATCTAAAAAACCCTAATAGGTCTGTGCTAATTTCTACTAGTTGTACAATCCACTCACTTCATCAATTTGCACCACTTTGGTTGTATCTAGGGTGTTTTCTCAAAATGCTGACTGAAGGTTCTCTTTTCTTACCTGAGAGACCACTAAAAACTTCCTTGATGATTTCCTTTAACCTATAATGACTGTAATATATGTTCAAGACTCAATTAATCCACTTACAAATTTTACAAGTCAATATTCCTCCATGTTAGTAAAGAATCCAATCTATACATACTTTTTTCACCCAAACATTACTAGTAAGACTGCTATAGAATGATCTGAGAAAAATCAAAAAAATAAAATGAACCATGCCCTAGGCAAATATCAAGATCTTCTGAAAAAACCATTGAGCTGATTGAGACAAGTGATCCATGTCACTTAGGATAGCTTGCCATGAAATAACCATATTCAAACAAGAATATACCCAAACACTGTCCATACTGTCCAACAAAAAGGGAAAAAAAGGACGTTCCATATTGAAAGACCTGAAAGTCCATCTATGGCATGCAAACCCTAAAGCTCGTCTTGGGCTGATACAAAGGGTTTTCTAGATAAAGAACTCTTGCATATAGTGCCCCCAGAAACATTCCTTTGTCACCTTAAGATAGTAGTCTACCACCATCTTGATGGGGTTCATACTTCAGTGATACAACTTATGTGCATGCCCTTCCAATGTTGTTGTAAGGAAGAACTTTCCTTCCACTCTGGGTAGTGATCCCCTTCATGTAGCGCTGATTAAACCATGCGTAACTTGTAATTCACATGCTCTGTAGCATCTTCAATACCCCTATATTTTGGTAAGTGCAAATTTATCTCGAAAACAATTGGGGAGGTGGGAAAAACTAGGGTTCCTTTTCCTCCTGATCTAGAGCCTTGGTTCCCTCCAGTGTTTCCTCCCAACCCACTAGATCCTATGGATCCACCAGGTCCTATTCCTCTTGACCCACCAGATCCCCCTTTTCATGTGTTCGAAAAAAAAGATAGTGGTTGCAACCTAGTGTTCCCAATGTCCCACTGAGCTAACCACAACCGATAAGTTTGTGATATTGTCCCACTACCAATTTTTAGGAAATGTCTTGTGCCACTCCTAGATGTGATACAAAAAGCTTGCATACTTGCACCTTGTCCAAAGATTCATCCAAAATACAGGAATGGCTTGTGCAACCATGGATGTTTCTAATGGAAAATTATATCTCCTTGGGTTTTGTCGATCAGTCACTCCCACTGATACCAACTGGTTAACAATACTTCTCCCTTGATTTGGAAAGCCAGTGCTAGGGTTGGCTACCAGGTGGGTCAGAATGTGTGTCGACGGGTCTTCTTTCTTCTTCTGTCTCCTTGTGACAAAATTCTCATCAAATTTGAAGGTGCCTCCTCTCCCGAAAAAATTTTTTTTCTCTTGCCAATATGGGGGTAGCACAGACTGCTAAGGCTCCACGTCCTCCAATATACCTCAACTTCTGCCCACAAAGTGTTGGTCTACCTCCATAGATCCATCAAGCCCCTACTTGTACCTCACATATCTAGTCATCTCCCTTTCATGAGCTTTGCTATAGACTTTATTGTCTCTCATTCCCTTTACTTTTTAGCCGTAATGTCCACCATCTTTCTCTACCCTAGTTTCCCTCTCCCATCACTCAAGAATCTTTAGCCATCCATGGGGAATTATTCTAAACTCAAAGTAATGACCAAAGATTTTTCATAGCCAAAGGAATAACACGTAAAAATGATCCTCTAGGCTCCGTCAGAAGCTCAAACTCAGCAACTTCAGGGCAACAATACATCAAAATGGTGTATTCTAACTAGTGTAACTAGCCAACACTCCCTTCCACCAACGTGATAAAAAACATACGTCTAAGTTAGATTTTGTAAATCTTGCAAACCTCTGATAATCATCTTGGTTCCAAAAAATCAAAATATAAATGGTACCTAACTTGATCGGATGTTGTATGCTTAAATCCTTCATATAGCTCTACTAAGAAGAAGCAAAATAAAGCCTCGTACAACTCATGATACAGGTTCTCTTTCTACCCATCTACATGTATTAAAAACTCAGGTCTAAAGTGCTGAATCTTTGATAAAACTTGTCCTTCATATGCTCTTGAACCATATTTTCAAAACTTTCTAAGGTCAAGTGCTTTGTTTCCATTCATACACCACCAGTTGGATAAATATGCATGCCATTTCTTAAATAAAATTTGAAAAGAGTCTCGATAACAGAACCAAGATGTAGTCATTTTTATATGCTTCACAGAATAGGAAAAATCCTATGCACATTAGCCTATCATCCAATGGGTACTGGGTACTCACCCGATTACGCGCAGGCACCGATCTTCCTCCCTTATGTGTGATTTTTGTGAGAATGCATCATCTTAGAATAGATAATCAAAATTAGGACAAAAAATACTAAACCCACATTCTTACGAACTTAGGAAGAGTTGTCATCTCATTTACAAGGTAAGAAAAATAACAAGCACACATGGAGATGCATTTAATAGAAATAACCAAATCATAATTATTGAAAAAAAAAATGGATTTATAACGACGCATTATATTTCATATTATCATTTTGATAACCCACATTATATCCCTTGAGTTCATAACAGATCCTCATATAATTAAGCATAGCCAATTCATGCATTAGAACTATACATGTTCATCATATTACAAAGAAAAAAACATATAGACCCATCCCTCTAACTGTTGTCATTGCTCAAGAGCTCTCCTAATCCCTAACCCATAACATCCTCCATTCTTCTTTCTACATGGCTTCACCTCTATCCAACTATATCTACTATATATCTATATCTGTTATCTCTTCTATCCCCCCATTTCTTCTACGAGGTATTGAATACATACATAAGAGTATCATCATAGGTCATGTGCACCCATACACCAACAATATAGCATTACAAGCATTCGCGGGATAGTAAATCCATGAAAATCAATACATATATATAGGGGTGTGGACTTTCCCTTCACCACCTATGCATCTTCAAAATAGTCTACATGCTAAGAATTGTCATGTGTCACTACAAGATAAATACAAAAGCATTCAAGCTTACAAAGAATAGATTATCTAATAATAAATACAAATCTAATCCTATTATTAGCCCAAAACTGTGCTTGTTTTTTATCTTCCACTTGTCCAAAATAGCCTTTTCTTAGTCTCTAAGTCTTCATGCCTTTGTGTGCCTCGCACTCATACCTATTTTTATCCCATTTTAAGAAAATGACTAAGTCTTGACCTCATATTTTCTTAGGTGCACCCTTTTCTGCTACATTTCCACTCGTACCTATGCGCCCCATGTTTGTGCACCCCAACCTTAAGCAATTTCATTACTTAGGCTATAATTCATCATCCCAACATACATAAAAAGTTAGAACTTGAGCATATAAGTAGACGCTAGCACCCAAATTGGTCACTGGCACTTGGGAAGCTCTTGTCCTCCTTTGGGCGCTTATGTACTGCATATTTCTGTACTTCCAAATCTTCATCAAATAATTATGATGTTGTTCCTAGTCTGTTTCATTGGATACACAGTCCCAATCACTCTCATATCACAAATAATTATCTAAGTCATATTTCCTTCACTTATTAAGGGTTTTACATTATTGAATGCTTAGTGTTTACACATTATTGTATGTGATCACTTAAATATCATTTACTACATTAATTTACTCTAAAATAATATTTAATTCAATATATATTAAATCATCATCTGAATTTCTCTTTGGGGTGATGATCAGAATTTTCTTCTTGCTTCTCCTTAGAGGAGCATCAATTTACAGGGGTTGTCGCACCTCTTTCGATGTTTAATTATAATTTGAATTGACTGTTACAAGATCTTCTACCCTAGTTCTATATTTTCCTAAAGAAGTTACCTTCCCCTTGATTTCATGGATCCATCAACTCCCATCCATAAAGCTCCTTGGGCTCCAAATTAATTTGGGACCTAATGCGTATGATCTTGTTAGGATCATTGATATAACTAGATGTAGGATTTTTATACATTTTCTCATCCTTCTCCCCCCTGAGCGCTTACCTTTTGGAATATGCACTCCCACATCAAGTACTGGTCCCTCACCAGTATGTGTATCAGTAGGTGCACTCAATGGTTCACACTTATCTTCACCCATATCATTATTAGCAGTGCCACTGCCTATCTCCCACTCTTCCAATCCCTCTACATCTTGTTTCAATTCTTCTCCCCAAGGTTCCTCTTCATCAAAAGTGTTAATAAGATTCTTCAGCACATTATCTTCTGATTTCTCACCCTCACTGTCCTTAGTGGGGATGTACTTGCACCTTTTATTTTCTGATTCTGCCTTCACAGGAGAGTTTTTAGGCAACCTCCTAGGTGGTTTTGATGGCCCCACACGTGTGCCTTGAGTCCTTGTTCTCCTTAATACTCTCCTAAATTTCTAGTCCCTAGTGCCCTCTTCTAAACCTATCCCCACAATGCATGTTTCCACCCCTTCTTCTTCACCTTCTTCTTTCCTTGGAGGAGTTGGCTCTCGCATTATCTTCTCTCCTATAGTTGGTTCCTTCTTCTACCATGTTCCAAGCTGCCATTATCTTCCCTTATTTCTTCCTCCTCTTCTCCTTCATCATCATGGGGAAAAGTAGACTCTTCATCCTGTAACATGCCCACAGTATGTTTCCCCTTGGGAAATTCAGGGAGCTTGAATTCATTCTCAATGTATTTTCCATTTTCTAAATTGAGCTTAAGGTAGATGTATACCTTAGCCACTCCAACCTTCCCAATTGCCAAACTCATAGAATTGATATTGATATCATCTAAAATTAACTTCTCAATGTAAGCAGACTTACCCGGGTAGACATATGTCTTTCTGAGTGTATGATAATCATAGTCTACTTTATCAACATTGAAAATCAACCTGCATGCATTTGAAAACCTATGTACAGATGTCTGGAAGGATCACACTGAAAAGCATATGGAAGCTTGCACCAGGGGCTCCACACTCCATCCTTCATTCCAAAGCACCCTATGCAAAAATATTGATAAACAAAAAATTGAAACTGCTTCTCCAATACCAAAGGAAGATCCTTAGGTATTCTCCACTCATATTCAAATGCAATGCACATGTGTAAACTCATACCCGAGTTCTATCCTTTTCTTATAGGATCCACTCATGGATCCATCACACATATACTTTACAAATCTATTTGGAAGGGACCTCTTTTGTTCAGGGTATTTCCAAATATAATCTTTTGGTCTGTGGTACTCCAATCTCTACAAACACAATGGATAAAAGGAAAGTGCCAAAACTTATATTATCTCCTTGATGTGCCTCTGTAATGATAGTCTCATCAATGAAGTTAGAAAAATTGTAGATGAATCCTTATGTCATATTCTTAGCAATATGTAACCACATTTTGTTCACTTGTGACCAGTGCTCTTGATTGTTCAGCTTGGTAAGGAGGTACAAAACTTCCGGGATCACCGATGTATTTTTACAACTTGCATATATCCATTCCACACCCTCCCTTCAGATAAGATGTCACTTTTTTGGTTGCTTCTACTGCCTTCATCATCAGTAAGGTCACTACTGATCTCGGTGCCCGAACTCTTCAACCCTGTCAATCTCCCAATCAAGGGTGTGGTAAGTCTCATTTTCCACCAAAATAAAATAAAATAAGTTCCTCATGGACTCATCATCAACCACTGGAACAAATTTTCTAGATTTCCAAAATATGGGAGCTCATAGAGCTGCAAGACTCCCACATTTGACACCATTTTCTCTCCTACATAATCATAAATGGCCATGTCATTTTCTATTCGTAGAGTTGTTTTCACCACCAGAAGTTTGTCCAATTCTTCCTTGTTATCCTTTGTTTGATGGTTGTAGTCACTCACTTTGTTACGTCAGATATGGGACTCCCAATCTCGGCCCATGAATACCCCTTCTGGGTACTGCATCTATGAAAATCAACTTTTGGGGGTATCTTCTACCTTTGCTTCCACTTTTTTTTTCCTCCTGTCCCTTGCAGTCACTCTAGGTGCTAGCTTTGGTGCCATAGCGATGATAAAAGAGTGTTCTTGCAATCAAATCAAGTGTAACTTAAAACCTGCATGCCTTAGCTTCAAACTTGAACCCTAACTTTTCAATTTACTTCCCTACACGCTTTACTTCACTCAAACACTCTCTCCCAATGGAGTGCTAACCAATCCCGTGCACAAATCATCCAGTTCATCTATATCATAGCTCTCACACTTTCTCTATGCCACTCGCTCGTCAACTCACTCTTCAACTCACTCATGCACAATGTAAGGGTGAGGTAACGCAAGCCCGCCTTTTATAAATTTTTCAAATTTCTCTACATTTATTGCTCTCCACCTACCACCTCAGCATTAAATGGTAGATTTTTCTACTCATAACCTTTCGGCACGCCCACTACTTCTCAGCCATAGATTCCCTTATGTGCCCTTCATGTTATCTAATGTGCCTCAAACCAAGTATTTTCCACTGACTGTATCCTACCTCATTACATCCATTAATCCACACATGGTCTTTATTCATGAGCATTTTTTCTTTATCTGCACCCTTACTTCAAGCACCTGCACAATATTTCTCTATACATACCCATCTTCCATACAACATTCAAACCTGGCCCATTTATCCTTGTATATACTCCACCCAACACTACTAGTATTCAAGTATGAATTTAATAGATAGTAATAAGCTTTGCACATGAATTCAATAGATACGTAATCAACTTCTTGGCACTGCAAGTGCGCTTATTACAACAAAACACAAAACTAAATTGACAAAGCATAGAAACATTGAAAGGAAACACATATGAAAGGAATGCATTAAAGGAAATCTAATCTAATGGTAGTATTGTCTTATTACAAACACCAAGAAGAATTATTCATAGTAGGGCTTCAGCCTACTCCCATTAAAATAACCAAGAAATTGTGTCCCATCCAGTGCCTATAGCTAGCAAGCACCTGCAAATCAAGTATGTAAGTTACAACATACGGTCCCAACCAATGCACTTGGAACTTTCTAGGATAGCACAAAAAATTTGAATCATGTAGAAGAACCATCTGTCCAACTTCAATCTTTTTATTCTTAATATGTCTATAATGTCATGCCTTCTTCCTAGCCTTTTTTTTCTTCTAAATCCATTTAGCAATGGTGCGCCATTCATCCAACTGCATCAATTTATCAATGCAATCTTCAAGTTATTTCTCATCATCCAATCCTCTTGCACACACAATATGCAAGGAAGGTAACATGAATTCCACTGGTAAAACAACCTCTGCGTCAAACACCAGCTAAAAGGGTGTGACTTTATTCAACATCTTATAGGTTGTCCCTGTATGCCCAAAGTACAGAAGAGACTTTATCATTCCATTATTTCCATTTAACATCACAAATATTAGTCATTGTATGTCCCAATATCTTATTGAAAGCCTCAGCAGTGTCATTGGCCTGTGGGTGATAGGGTGTTATTTTATGGTGTGCCACCATAAATTCTGCCAATAATATCCTGATGGTCTCATTAAGAAAATGAGTTCCCCTATCACTTGTCAAACTCAGTGGACATCCATACCTGTTGATTATGTTCTCCCATAAGAACCTTGTTGTTGTAGCTACCATGTAATCCTTTGTAGGCCCTGCTTCTGCCCACCTTATAAGATAATATGTACAAGTTATAATGTAGTGTGATCTAGTCCTACGTGCGAGTGGGGAAATAGGACCCACAAAGTCAATTTCCCACTTTTCAAAAGGTTCTGCACTAACAATAGGCCTCAAAGGCATTTCATCTCTATGCCCAGGTTTTCCAAGGCACAGAAAATGGTCACATAATTTACAATACTCTATACAATTATTGTAAATTATTTCCCACCAAATTACTACCAATAGGATCTTGCACGTGGTAGCATTTCCTATGTAATGTCCACCTGCAATCCTACCATGAAATTCCTCCATAATGGAAGTTTTCTCATGCCCATGTACACACCAACGCAAAACCTCATCCCGACCTAACTTGTATAAATCTACACTAATTAACATGTATGTCGCGGTGCGTATAACAAGTTATTTTTTCTCTAAAGCCTTCATTCCCTCAGGAGCCACACCAGTACATAAAAACACAACAATATATTCTAAGTCAGAGGGTGTGCAGTTCAATCTAAAAATCTATGCATCTAGCATTATGTCCTCAATGCTCTGCACGTCCTCGCTTGAGTTAATCCTTGATAAATGATCAAGTCCTGAGCTACTCTTTCTTGGCTTTTCCATAACTGTAAAGTCAAATTCTTGAAACAAGAGAAACCACCTGCATATGTGCCCTTTCAAAATAGGCTTATTGACCAGATAATTAAGTGCCAAGTGATTTGTAGAAAATAAAAACGGAGTTTCCAACAAATATTGCCTAAACTTATGCAATGCATAAATTATGGACAATGCTTCACGCTTCGTAGTTGTATAATTCTATTCAGACGGGGTCGATTTCCTTTTTTCAAAGAAAATAGGATGATCAACAATACATTCTCCATGGTTGTGATAATATTGCTAATGGCCATGCCAGAATGTCATGGACATGCACATGGAATGTGTTTATCCATGAAGGAAAGCATAGAATATCTACATAAAAGTAAGCCTTTCCTTCAATGTCTCAAACGTGGTTTGTTGTGCCTCACCCCAATGGAGCTTTCCCTTACTCTTCAAAAATTCCTCTAAGGGAATGGCTATCCTAGCCTAACCCTTGATAAACTTCTTGTAATAACATGTGTGCCCTAAGAATCCATGCACCTCACTCTGGTTAGTAGGTTCCTCTAAGCCCAAAATTATAGCAACCTTAGCATGATCTACCAACAAGCCTTCCTTACATATGATATGTCCCAACAAGTTCCAAAGGGTGTAGTAAAGATGCACTTCTTGATGTTTAGAGAGATGCTCAACTTCCTTCACCTCTCAAACATAAGTCTTAAATTGATCAAATGGTCATGAGTTTTACTAGCCCATAAATTGTCCAATCATCCAATTAAACCTACAAAAATTTATGAACAAATTCTTGAAATGCTTGCACAATAATGCACGAAAATACTGCAAGTGCATTCCTCAATCCAAAATCCATAACTATGTATGCAATAATTCCCCACTCAGTGGTGAAATTTTTCTTCTCTTGATCTTCCTTAACAATCTACACCTTATGATATCTAGAAAATGCATCAGTGAACTAGTAGATCTCGCGCCTTGCAACTCCTTCCAAAATCTCCTTTATAAATGGTGTGGGAAAGGGATCTATTACACAAGCAACATTCAACTCCATATAATCCACACATATCCTTATCCTTCCATCCTTCTTGATGCTTATCACCATAGGGCTAACACACTTTGATTCCTCAATGGGCTCAATGATTCTAGACTTCAACATCTTATCAATCTCTTCCTTTACCTTGACACGCAGATTAGGATTCATCCTATAAGGCCTCTTCCTATCTGGGTGCACACCTTCCTTTAACTCGATCCCATCTCACCCAAAGAGTGATGTACCCCTTTTAATGATCATGATAAACCTTCCTAGGGAATAAGTCCTGGAAGTCACAACAGTAACTCAATTATTTTTACAACCTCTTTAGTCAGACCAATAATCACCAATATTGGCCTCTTTAGGTTTTACATCTGCCAATGTTGACCTTCTTTTTTTTCAAAGGATCGTGATATGTACGGGCCTGGTCATCTACACTGTCCAAGACCTCACACATACTCATATTGTGGTCAACTTCCATATTTTCCACTTCTTCATCATCAATCATGTAAACCATCTTTCCTTTTTCTTTTTCTAGGTAGGCATGCCCAAGTTGTTCTTCATCTGTCTCTTCTTCTTCAAAGCGCACCTCCAGATCTGACTCACCTAGTAATTCTAAATAAGTTCCTCATCCTTTGCACTATCTCCATATAAGCATGCTTCATAATCTATAATTCCTCATTCACTAGTGGTTTAGTAGAAAAATAGTCAAAGGTTTGAATCAAATCTACAGTCAATTCTTGTCAATTCCCCGTCTCTTGATTTAATTATTCATAAACATACCATGCAAGCACACAACCTTGAAAAGTGAAGTAGAACTTATGCACCCACATTGAAGGTGGTAAGGCCTCCTACCCCTCTATCCAGAGTCTCTCACACTTGTGAATGTGGTGTGAAGTAGAATCCTTCCCATGAAATTCACATGTTCTTAATTAGGCACATTGCTCTTTAAGATCCTCATCTACCTAGAAGAGTGATTCTCACCTTCGCCACTCTGAAATAAGTCCTACTATCAATGTAACAATCCATAATTATTGCTGCAACCTCAGTCAAGGTATATACCAACATATTCCTTCTCTCCACTTAATCTTTCCACTAGGATTTCATAGTGCACATAAATATATCAGGATTTCCTTCACCAGTGTACCTTGGTACCTGGTTACATACCCAAATGGCCTAACACACACTGTTCAAGAACCTTGCACATACCCAGTATGATCAACACCATAGGTTTTCAACTTCTTCATCATTAATCATATAACAAGTCTTCAGTTTACCTTGCACCTAACTAGGCGTGCCTAAGAAAACATTCATCTCTATCATCATAAAATGTCATAAGGTCCCATGCCCCCATTTAAAGGGATCAAGCACCTAGTCTCTAATGGTGCAACATAAAGCCTATCAAATCTTTACACTAAAGTACCACAGTCAAGCATATTGCATAATTTGTAATTCCTCATTCATAGGAGGAATAATTTAGCTAGAAAAATAGTCAAAGGTTTGAATCATAACCTTTACAGTCAGTTAACATCTTGCCATTGTTCCTTGTTTCTCGATTCAACTCCGCATAAGTTGGAAAATGCACATGTTCTGCAAACGCACAAGTAAAGTGAAGTAGAACTTATGCACCCATAGTGAAGGTGGTAAGGCCTCCTTCCCCTCTATCCATAGTCTCTCACACTTCATGAACATGTGTGAAGTGTCGATCCCCCATGAAATTCACATGTCTTTATAGGCACATTGTTCCTAAGAAATCTAGCATAGAATATGATTCTCACCTCTCGCCACTCTAAAAGACTATCTCTATGTGTAATCCAACAACGTGTGGTTGTCCTGCATAAGGTATATACCAACATATTCCTTCTCTCCACTTGATCTTTCCACTGGGCTTCCATAGCACACATAAATATATCAGGATTTCCTTCACCAGTGTACCTTGGTACCTGGTTACTGCCCAAATGCCTAACACAATGTGGCTCTGCTTACATGGTAATTACACTCTTCATCTCATGCCCAACCATTGATAATTCCCATGTTCCTAGTTATCACAAGTAACGCTGGTTTTATCACTCATAGACTTTACATCATTGCATTGAATAACACCTTCTTTTAATGGCTCAAGTACTTCAGGATCTCTAATGGTGCACATATAAATTATGTTCAAATGGTCTCTTCACTCAAAGGTTCTACATAAGGTAGCATTTTTCCATCTTCCAAAGGAATAAGCACACTCCTCCTTATTCTCAAAACTGATATAACCTGTATTAAAGTGCATATCAACATTATTCACATAACACCAAGGGCACCCAAGTATGGCTAGAAAACTATGTACTTTGGTAATTGCCAAGACCTCAAAGTCCCCTGTAAACTTGGCCCCTTGTATAGTAATAGTGGCAACCTTCAAAACTCCAATGGGTGTGGCTTTAGTTTGGTTTTCCATATACAACATGTTTGAAAATGGTTGTAATGGTGGCCTCCCCATCTGATTCCATGCATCCAAGGTGAGTACATTCACTTTTGCACATGTATTAATCAGTATATTACTCAACATCCATCCATCAACAAATGCATTCAAGGTGATCTCTTTGTCATAATCAAGACTATGAGGAGGTAAGTTCACATGCAATATATGTCTCTCGCACTCAACTCCAGCGCACAACATCTTCTCCCTTAACCATTCCCCTAATAAAGGAATGATGTTTTCTTGGCACAACATCTTACAAACCTCCTTCAATTCATCAACATCTTTATGAGGAACCTCAACTGCCTTGGCATGCTTAATCTTCCGTGACTATTTCTTCAAGCATTGTATTTCACCCTACAAATTCCTAATAACCTCCATAGTTTCTTGATATAATTCCTTCTAATGAGAAAGATTTGGTTACTTTGCATGCAATATCTCCTATTTTTTAATAACATGTTTCTTCTTTGGAGTCTCACATGCATGCGCAACCTCAGTGCATGTATTTACCAACACAGGTATCATCTCAGGATCAGGTGTTATCTTTGGCATCCAATGATCTTCCATACATGCATTGTACTTTAACCATTCACGTGCCCTTATCATGTTTGTGTTGTTTACTCATGTGCTCATACAAATCTAGGCATTCCTCAAACTTGTGATTCTTTCCACACCACAAGAAAATAATGTTCTGAGGGCATTCACACCTATAATGATTAGGGGATCCACATGTATAACAGGTTCCTCATGGAAATTCACCTCTTCCACTACCACCACCTCGACCTATAAATCCTCCACAGTAACCTCTACCTCTACCACCTCCATCAGAGTTCCCTTCATTGTGATTATGATTATGATACTCACCTTGTTCCTTAGAATTGTTTGCAACACTGGTCTGACATACACCAATTTCAATGGCATCATGAATCTGATCAATCAATCTGTAATTCTTTGTATCATGAGTGGTAGACTTACAAATCTTACAATAACAAGACACGTTCTTCCTTATCGCACGCTGCAACAGGGGGGTACCTACTTGAATCATGATCCAAATGACAGATCTCACAATCTAGTAACATGGCACACACCAATTTACAAGGGAAACTATCCTTAGTATGTCCTTCCACCTCACAATCCATACACCAAATACCACTACACATCTCATGGGCTGAATTAGCTGACAATTTTTCCATAGATGCAATCTAAGCTTCCAAAAATGGGCTAACTCTAGTGTCTACACTCCCAACTACCTCAGTGAGTAAAGTTACCTCGAGTGCTTCACGTGGATCTATAAAGTTCTTGTGTGAGAGTGCCCTTCTGAAAGGTGTGATCAAACCTCCAACAAACCATTGAGCATGCTGACTAGGGTGAATATCATAAGATAAATTTGATAGAAAAGTTTTAAAGCATGCATCATACTCCCTTACACTCTCAGCCATGCCCTGCTTAATGTCCTTCAGCACACTGATGCTTTTCTATTCAAACTCAGGTATATGGAACTCAGCTAAGAAATCATCATGCAACACGGTATAGTCTACACAAGTCTGGTTTGGATCATACTTCCTGTACCAACTATGTGCGCGCCCTTGCAAAGTAGTAGAAAACTAACTTGCCTTATGCTCAGGAGTTGTGATTCCCTTAGCACGCACCATAGTATCTCACACATATGCACGTGCTCAACTGCATCTTCAATTCCTCTGTATTCTGGTAGGTGAAGAGACATCTCATAATAAACTTGTTGGGGTTGGTGCGGACCATGCCCACTAGATCTAGAACCTGTATTACCTCCAGTATTCCCTCCACCTCTAGAACCACCAGATCCACTAGATCCTGAACCTACTAATCCTCTTGATCCTCCTCCTATAGTGGGCACCAGACCAGAGGATGTGTTACCTTGTGTCCCAACTATTGTGCTAAATTGAACTCCCATGGTCTATGAAGTTGTGCTACTTCTAGACGTATTACCAATGTTCTGCACACCCAAGCTCTGTGCAGATGATGCACCAAAAAATATACCTCCAACTAGACCCCCAAATAACACAGACAATGACATTGTGCCACCATAGATGAATGTGTTATCTGATTAACTTGTAAATTCAATGGAAAATGAAATCTACATGTCGCTAATTGAAGCACCTACACTAGCTTGATTCTCAATAATTGTCTCAGGAACTGGAACACCAAGCAAGGGCTAGGTTTCAAGGTGGGATCAGATGTGCACCCATGTGGCTCTTAATTCTTCCTCATAGATGCACTCTCATCTGAAGCTGAAGGGGTTCTCTACCATGCTTACCCAAATGGGGGAGTACCATATACTCTGGCTCCACATCTTCCATGTAATCTCTAAATCCTTTGGCATCCATCTCTCTCTGCAACAGCATTCATTCCTCAATGTCACATTGCTTCATCAATTCCCTCTCTCATGCTTCATTATACTTAAGCCACCTTTCTTCTCTCTGCCTTTCTACCCAGGTCTGTCATCTTTCACCACACCTACTCCTACCCCCACACATGGTGGGATTTAGCTAGCCATAGGGCATTCTTCCAAATCCAAAGTTACAATCAAGATCTTAATCGCTAAAGGGATAACATGCAAATAGGATCCTCTAGGTTCACATAAGAACTAAAACTCAACAACCTCTGGACAGGAATAAGTAGAAACAACATACTCCAATGTATAACTATTCAAAACACCACTCCACCAATGATCTACAATGCGTGTCCAAGCCAAATCAACATCATGCAGAGTCTGGTAATCTTCCTATGTCCAAACAATTGTTCTATACCTCCAATTTCTCTTTGATGCATATGCTACCAGCCACTCATACAACTCTATAGGGAAATAGGAAAATAATGTCTCATAGAGCTCATGATACATATTCTCTTCAACCCACACACGTGCATCAAATTCAGGTCCAGTGTTAAATCTGTGAGAAAACTCTTCCTCTAAATTTTCTACCCAACTCTCAATACTGGCCAAAGTCAACCAATACATCTTCATCATGCAACATCCTTCGAACAACTTGAAAAGAGGTCCCAGAAACATAACCAAAATGTAGTATTTTATTTTACCAAACAACCCAAGGCGCACTGACACATCACTCAGGAAGACTGAGTGCTCACCCAAAGTGCGCAAGGGTACCAAGTCCCTCTTTTATGGAAGCTTTGTCAAGGAGTTAGCATGATAAACACACATATAATCTAGATCCATAATAACCATTCAAAAGTAAAGCATAAATAGATCTAGATCACAACCATATGCAAGAATGAACTAAACAAGAATCAAGATCAGATTTACCATGCAAGATCTATTAACAGATGTGTCAATAACCAATATCCAACCACATAGATCCATTGTATTAATCACTGCAAAACATAGAAACTGAATACATACATAAGAGTATCATCATAGGTCATGCACGCCCATAAACCAACAACATAACCTTACAAGCATTCATGGATACTAAATCCATGCAAATCAATATATATATAGGGGTGGGGACTTTCCCTTCACCGCCTATGCATCCTCAAAATAGGTTGTATGCTAAGAATAGCCATGCACCACTACAAGATAAATACAAAAGCATGCAAGCTTGCTCTAATAATAGATTATCTAATAATAACTACAAATCTAATCATATTATTAGCCCAAAACACTGCATGTCGTTTGATCTTCCACTTGTCCAAAATAGCCTTTTCTTAGTCTCCAAGTCTTCATGCCTTTGTTTGCCCCACACTCATACCTATCTTTAGCCCACAATAAGAAAAATGGCTAAGTCTCGACTTCATATTTTCTTAGTTGTGCCTTTTTTGGCTACATTTTTGTGAGGAGGAGAATCAATTTGTAGGGGTTGTCACACCTCTTTTTATGTTTAATCATAATTTGAATCGACTGTTACAAGATCTTTTACCCTAGCTCTAGATTTTCCTATGAAGGTTACCTTCCTCCATGATCTCCTGCTTCCCCTTTCCTTTGGAACTAGGTCTTGTAAAATTTATTTTTTTTCCTTTTCTGTTGAACAGGATCTCAAATGGGGGAAGTTTTAGGAGTGGAGTCCTCCTTTATCTACTTGTTCTTTAATAATACAAACTATTTTCTTTCCCCCATCTTCTGAATAATTAAATGGTGTTTACGTATCATCTGAATCAATCCATGGTGCTTCAAGGGTCCCGAGTCTTTTTTTTAAATTTTGGACATATCTTGAAAAGAGGAAAATAGAAAATTTGGCAAGTTAATCTAAACTCAGTATTCTCTACGCCATACCTAAGATGAATCAAAATTTTCATTTTGGATCCTAGCACAGTATTATGTTATCTATTGCAGGTAAAATATTTCATCATCTAGGTGGCTATAGATTTTTAGGGTTCATACAAGCTATTTCTTACTACCCCCTTAACTTTCCCAATTCTATCTTGCCATGTTATAATTTTTGCTTCCCATTTCTTCTAAAAAAAATTAATCAATTCACTGTAAGGAATATTGGTATTTGTAAACTCTACCCCTTAATGTGGGAGGCCAAAAGTTTCACATAGGATTGAATTACTTACTTGGATTATTTCCCCACGAACTGTAGAATGATGCTCCTTTAATTGCCATGAAAATTCTTCCATAATATCTTCATCAAAACCCTTAAAATTTTCAAATAAAATAAGCCATCATGTGTCCCTGAAGATTTTAGCAAAGGATTCATCCCTAAGAATCTTAGAACTAAATTATGCTCTAGCTACTTCTTGACTCCCATAGCTATGAACTATACGAGTAGAATTTCTAGATGTAAAATTTCATAGAGAAGGACTAGTAAAGGTAGGGATAATACAGAGTTAGAGAGAATTTAACAGTCAAATCTCCTGCTATAAATTAACTTTGTAATCATTGATCTAAATTTTACATTATTTGAATTAGATTCACATGTGTCATGATATTTTGGGTTGTTACCTCACTTATTCTCATTGGTGCGGAGGTGGTGAACTAAATTTCCCAGGATGTAGTATTCTTATTTGTGTGGAAGCTATGTACTAATTTTCCCATGATGTTTTTTAATAATGAAGTTATATGTGATCAAAAAGACATAAATTGTTATAGTAAATAGTATAATGTTGATTGAGAACAGGATTTCCAAAAGGCTATTTTTGGAAAATCATGGAAACCTAGTTTTAGCATTTTTTCAACAACTTATAGTATTTTACAATTTTGAGGGTCTTCAGAGCATTTCTGGAGTTTTAACAATAGCAACGATGAATCAAAGTGTGATCATGGTCAAATATTTCCATGCCAAGATCAATCTGTTCTCTTTCCAATTCTTCTTTTAGTTCACCAAACAGGTCAACAGACTAAAATATATGACCCCGAAAAAAGGGGGATAGTATAATAATAGTAATAATTGGATATATTTCATATTTTTCCACTCCTATTTTTTTTTAATCCATCCCTAAGGTGGATATAAATGGTCTTCATGTAGGATTACCTTTTTTTTCCCATCTGGAACCCTTCATATTCTATTTATAAAAATTTATTTTCATATTATCCTTGTATAGATATATACTTGCTTGTTTTGAATAAAGAGATATATCTCCAGACATACATCTCTCTTATAGAGTTTTCCAATTTATATCCATTTGGAATTGATATAAGAATTGTTTGTGTTCACAGCTCTTTCATTGTAAATTTGATTATTACAACACATTAAGCACCATTTTTAGTGTGTTTTCCATCGGGTTGCACTTCAATTTGGATCAAAGGTACATACCCAACTGTTCTCCTTTTTCCATGTGTCCATTTTGAAACTTCTCCTCTTGTTAAAAAGATAGTCTGTTAGTGTTTTTTAGAGAATATACCACAAACCAACTAATTTGAAGAGAAATTTTCCCTCCCCCAAATTAAATTTTTTGCATGTCCTCATTCACATTGGCATGTGTATATCTTCATTTTTTATTCTTTTGTTTTTTATATTTTGGAGCAGCCCATATTTAAGTTTCTAGAATTCTCTTTATTCAAAATATTTACTGAAACTTATAATTCCCCTATGGTGAAAGATGAAACCTATTTCATACACTGACATTCTGAACATGATTAGATATGATTGTTTGAATGATCTTTAGTAGCTGCTTTGTTATATAGGTAGAACTTATGTCCATTCACCAAAAAAGTCATCTACTCTCCATAAATTGGCACATGATATATAGGCTCGTTCTTAAAAAATTCTTCAATCTGATATGATCCTAGTCACTTAGTCTGTAGTTTCCCTTTGAAGTCTTTGTACTTAGAATTGAACAATAATGCTCAAACGTCAGCCTAGAACTTCCTAGTTTGCATGTTTTGATCATACCAAGACTTAATTTGTCATTGTATGAGTTTAGTTTATTGGAGTGTTTCCCTTCTATGTTTGTCAAGTTCATTTAACTACAAAATTTTACCTTCTTTCCTTAATCTTTTTTAGTATTCTTCTTGTTGCTACCTTCACTCACAAAAACTTATATCATTTTCCAATAGCCATAAATCATGCTTTAATACCACAATGATACCCAAATGTCTTTAGCACTGTATGTAGTTTACTTTCACTTTGTATAGTAACTTGTGTCTTGATAAAGTACTAGTGCAATGATTGCTAATATATATCAAAATATCTAAATTACTCAATTTTATCCAAACATTCACTTATTGATAGTCCTTAGATAGATACAAATTCATCCATCAAAGCAATAAAATAAAATTCATCCTTTCATATGGATTTCTTATTCAAAATACTCAACTCTACTTTTTTCTCCTAGTAGCCTTGCCTAAAAGGAAAATTTAAGTTAAAATTTGATACAATGGATATCAATCTTGGATCTACACATTTTAAAACACCCATTTGGAAGTTATACATGGTGGTAAAATATTGTAGATAACTTCTTTGGAATATTTACCTAGTTCACCCTTGATCCAATCTCAATTAGACCTTATTAGCCTTCTTGACTGCAACACCTCACTCTGCTAGCAATAACCTTCTCAAAAATTGATGAAATGTTCTTTAGTGACCACTACCTATAGTTTTATAAAGTTCTTTAGATCATGTATGATGCCTTACAACATTCAGAAACTAACACTTCACTTAATCCTTTTCTCACACCCTAAATTAGCTTATAGGGCTATAAGGCCTAAAGTGTAAAATTTAGGTTTATACCTCAAGAATTTCTTATGAGGTTCATTAAATTCTTATAGATTCCTATAATCACCCTAAATAATATTACCAAAAAAAATCCAAACCTTCACTTAATCTTTAACACTAATAAAATACAAAAACTACTCTCTTTTAGCCCTCAGTTTGGCTTTTATTAGACCTAAAGGAAGACTGTCATGGATATCTCCTTCTACTTGGATGAAACTTAAAATCTCTAAAATATCTTCACCGACTCCTCAATGCATATTTCTAAAAAAAAACTAGCAAATTCTATTGGTGAAATTGAAAGTTATTCATTTTTTCTTAGGAAACCCTAGACACCCTACTACTGAGCCAAAGAACACTATAACTTCAATAATTTTTAATATTTTTATTGTTTCTCTAAACTATAACTTGGATGTGATTTTTATGGTCCTAATACACCTCTATTTATACTTTAAGATATTTTAACAATCTCAAAATGCATTAAAATGTCTTCTTTACCATGATTGTAACCTTTGAATTGAGTAATACAGAACCTACACCTTACAAACAACAAAACATATGTTAATTCAAGTCAAGATACATCAATAATGAAACATTCATAGCTATAAGATCATATAAGAATTCCATTAGAAGAATATTTATTCACATCTTGATTGGAAATAATACATAACCCCTGCAGTCTCTTCACAAAACCAGCAACCCCTTTCAAGAATAAGTTCACCACCTTCTATGATGTTCCTATTATTTTTTTCTTCATGATTAAAACTATATAGGGTTTTTTAGAGTTCCCAATATTATAATTAGGTGGTTTTTGACTAGCATGATCCTCATAACAAGCATGACTTAGCCAAAATTGCTAAACTTGGCATCTTCCAATGTTAAAAATCTTCTTGTTCATTTTTAGAGGGATATTCATGGATTTCATTTTTACATGACACCTAATATCTCTAATCATACCTTAAAGGTCCCACATAATGAATTTCACTTTTACATCAAGTTTTAAATACCTTAGAACTATTAAAATTTCAAATTTTATCATTTTAGAGGGAAAATGAAAATCTACAACTAATGGTCCGAGAAACTCCTAATGAAGCTTCTAAATTACTTTTTATTGATCTAGTAGGACATAACATACCTCTACCTAGAAAAATTCATCATGATCCTACTTTATGTATTAATGCACCTACATCATACTCCCATGGTTATAAATGTTCATGAGTTCCTACTCATATTTCTTCATGATTGTTTCTATCTCTGTTATGATTAGTGATTCCTTGTAGCTCTTTTTCTTCTATTCTTCATCATTCTTATGTTCTCTATGTACTCCTAGATTCCATGGTATTATTATTAGTGATAAGGATTGGTTTATTTTAGCATGATATTTAAGTGAGATATTTTCATCCTTCTTGATGTCAATCTTCCTTTTCCTTATCCCTAATCTTTTCTTAGTTATACCTACACATGCAGTAAACACATTAAAGAAAATAACTTCTTCATCATACTCTTTTCTCCACTCCTTTGCATGAAACCCTTTTTTTAATGACAACTTTCATGTACTCCAAAAATCATATATTCCACCTTTAATTTGTTTATTTTCTCTTTGATCTTTCTTGACCTCAAAACATCATTATATTCTTCAAGAATCTCTCTTGATTCTTCATAACTTGCAAGTGAATTTTTCCCAAGAACATTCTCAAACAACATTGCACTCTTCTTTCTTTAAATATAATTTCTCTACCCTTGTTTTGACACATGGTTTATTAATCCTTCTTTGAACTTGTAAATAGGTTTCTTGATATTTTCCTAAATAGAAATTTCAAAAAATGTAAAGATCTCTTTTGAAATTTGAATTCTTGATCCACAGGTAAAAATTGGGCATCAAAATTTCCCAAATCTCTCAGAACATGTTCCTTATAGAAGATCTCAGATTTAGCTTTCAGGTGCATTTTAAACATGCCAGAACAGATATCGTATGCGCAAGATACTGTCTAAATGGGAACAAAATCTAGCAGGCAGAATATAGGCACATGTGACGCAATGTAAAAGGATTGATATGGAATCAATGGATGGAATTGTGTGGAGGAGAAAAAATGAAGTTGGTTTTAACCTCTTGTCTTAGACAAATGAAAAGGGGGTTTTACAATAGTAGGGTCCACTCTTGTTTAGGATGGGGATCCAACCACTTTGAAACTATAAGTATATTATCAAGCTACAAACCTAGCCAGTTGAAGAGTGAGTTGGTTGAGTTAATGTATGATCTAACAAGGGTTGCGGTGCAGCTAGAGTACCTGCCGTGGGATGTGGCTTTCGGCCATTGAGGAGGGGAAGGGTAAAAGTAGCCCTGTTTAAGACATAGGAAAATGTTTTCAAAGTGATGCAATCATGGCATATACCTATTCACATTTGACATAAGTAATTACTATGCAATTCAATTGGTTAAAGAAAAATTCAGTATGTCTGTTGCTGGAAACAAGTCTTATATGTAAGAATTAAACCATTACCATGCAGGTAACCTTCAAATGATTAACATCATCTACAGATCTGATCAAAATGGAAGCTGTGATGTGGATATTTGATTCATTTTGGTGGGTTTACAAATCATTTCAATCGTGGACATGATTTACAAATCACTCAATTATTTCACTGTAGTATTCATCGTGAATCAAACTCTATTAATCCTTGTCAATCTAAATCAGCCTGAACATTATAATGAAACATAAATCCTGAGTTAGGTATATGCGAATAACAGACAGTTGATTATGTCCATCCATAGTAGCAGAAAAGAGAGAACTGAGGTCTAGACACCGCATACCTCCTAGACAAGCATGGCGTCTTTATTGGTTCCCTTTTGGCCTTGCTGTGTAAACATACAAGCAACACTGGTGGAACCATTTGAAAGCATCCTCCTGGGAATTTCGCTCATTTTCTCATCTACTTTTTGCTTCATTTGGCAAGGATGTCATCTTCCTCCTATTCCTCCTCATCCTCACCCTTTCTCTGGATGAGGAGGTAGACCGAGAAAGAGTATTCAAACTCCTCCCAGTTACTTTCAGTTCCACTGTATTTAGAATATTAAATTTGTTAAGTAACCCATCCACCTTGTTCCCTGTTGATATATCCTTGTTTTTCTTTTCCAAGGTATCGGAACTGTAAGCAAATTTGTGGCTTTTTCAAGAAACCCATTTTATGAATATCCTGCAATCATGGAACTCCTTGAGATCACATCTCTTCGAGGCATTCTATCAAACAGTTCTCGTGCATTTTCAACAAATTCGTATTGTGCATATTCTGCAATCATGGTATTCCATGAGCCCACATTTCTTTGAGGCATTTTATCAAACAGTTCACGTGCCTTGTCTATGCTTCCACATTTTGCATACATGTCTACTAGGCAGTTGTAACTACATCAGTCAAAATTCCTCTATCCATTATGCTTTGATGGATGTCCATACCCTGTTCCAAAGCTCCCATTTTGGCACAGGCAGGGAGGATGCTGACAAAGGTTGTGGAATTTGGATTTATATCTGCCAATTGCAATTGCATGAATGTTTCTCAGTAATTATAACACATTTTCAATAAATTCATATAGTGCATATCCTGCAATCATGGTATTCCATGAGCCCGCATTTCTTTGAGGCATTTTATCAAATAGTTCACGTGCCTTGTCTATGCTTCCACATTTTGCATACATGTCTACCAGGCAGTTGAAACTACATCAGTCAAAATTCCTTTATCCATTATGCTTTGATGGAATTACATACCCTGTTCCAAAGCTCCCATTTTGGCACACGCTGAGAGTATGTTGGCAAATGTAAACTAATTAGGTTGAAGGCCTATTTTTTGCATATGGTGAAACAGTGTGACTACCTCATGAGGATAACCATGTCTCCTGTATGCTGTAATAATTGTATCACTTGTGAGCAATGAAACAGTGGACTGTCTTTCCTTGTGAAACCATGCTCATGAAAATACAGGTCAAAAATCAAACAGATTCTAAAAAAACATTTCCGTAGCAAACAAGGAACCTTATTTCATGCAACAAGCCACGTGTCTCTAGGATCTGACAACAGGGGGAGGTGGACAGAAAACACCTGCAGCAGATGGAAAATCCTGAAAGGAAGATAAAAATTTAATTAAATCTGTCGTATCTGTGCAGAAGGAAGAAACGAGCTCAGTAATGAGGGATTAATCCTGCACCAATCATCGGCAACCCAAACAAAACATTTGCTAATGTTTATCAAAAATCACAAGAAATATATGCACAAACATTAGCTTTCATATATTTCACATGGAACCCAAAGCAAATTAATAGCAGAAGGCGAATACAATAGTATCCTGCGTGGCAGGAACTAATAAGTGAGTTAGCGGTGAGTTCATGATGATATAAGGAATGAGACACACATTCATTCGAAACTTAATATACTAGCCACAACATGGCATTCAAATAACGAGATCCACCTTGCCACATAACCCAACGAGCCCAACGGTGAAAAAAATGGTGAACCAAAAAAGATGTGGCCAAAGCCACGTGATTGAAGGAATTGACAAGGATTTTTGAATCCTTAAACTATCTCTTCCCTGCCCAATATGGGATTAAATCTCCTGATAAAATTACCGATTGAAAAAATGACCCAGAGTGGTCAAGTCGAATGTGACGTAATGAGATAACAACAGTAGAAGGTGAACATGTGGTGTGTGAGACAATGATTTGTCAACATGTGGTAAGCTTGACGGACAACAAGACAACAGTAAGGCGGTTCAAACCACCGACCTCCTACCCATAAAGCAACTCAGCTAACCAAATTGGATGATTTTGAAGAAATGGATATGCCTTATAACCATGAATTCCAGACCTAACCTAAGTATAAAAGGGGTCGAGGTGGAGCCATTCGAATCAATCAAGCTTAAGAAAGTTTTGAAAACCTTTTTAAAATGGAGATGGTGAAGATGTAAGTCCTTTTAATAAGGCATTTTATGAGTTATTATTATTTAATTCATTATTATTTTGTAAAAGGATATTTACACCTTAACTTCTCGTGTTATTTCTCGGAGCTGAGTTTGGATATGAGAGGATTTTTCAATCACTTGAGAAGTGTCATACCGGAGCTTAGATTCTTTATATGCTGGCCATTATCAAGCCAAGTTCATATTGCTTAGAGGCCACGGAGGAGGATCATGTGATAAATCTCATCAATTGACACTATCTGACTTAGCTCTTTGTAGAGTCTAGAGGTCATGTAGTAGTGAAGAAGTCTACAAGAAGTGTGAATCTAGGAGGCCATGTCGGAACATTGAGTAAGCCTTCTAAGACTAGTCTAGTATTTGCACAACCAATTGGCACTGAGTTCATAGTGGACCACGATTCATTATAGTGTTGTAAGTTTATTTATACTTGTAATTGGAATTTTATAATGGATCAATTCATCATGTAACAAACCTAGAGATGTAGGAATTTTCTGAACTCAGTTATCATCTTGTGTGTAGTGTTATTATTTCTTGCATTAAATATTATTTCAATTGATTTTATTTTGGAGTTTTGAATTTCATCATTAAAATTAATTTTCCTATAAGGATCCATTGAGTTATAAATTATAGGGAATAAAAACACTGCTTGTTTACGTATCAATGTTGTATTAGAGATGGTTTGTCTCCTACGATAAATGTATATAGTAGTGAAAATGAATTTCTACCAGTTCATCTAGTGGCCCATTTTGATCACAATACTAGGTATTATAATGCATATGGTGATACTACATCGGTGTGATCGCGCAGGTCAGATTTTTGAGTTAAGATGGAGCTAGCAACTCCTGCATTCTATGTTGTAATAATAATGTCGACACAAAAGGACCTAAGAAGAATGGGATGGTCCTCATATATGCACACATTTCTCTATGACTAGGCATGATATGGAACAATGTTTGTATTTGTTCCCATACCGAGAACCACGATGGTTCGAACGTAGAATGGTGGATCATGGAAAGGCACTGACAAATCCTAGTATCAGCCAACATATTGTACCTATAGATCGACAAACAATAAATTCACCATGTAGATATGGTGTCAAGTTGACCACTCATTGATATCATGTGAGGAAGTTTTGGAAATGATTTCATCTTGGAATTGATAGAGAGACATTAGAATTCCATGTACTAAGAGACCACATTCGGGAAGCTCATGTTTCTCCCTATGTTCATGATTATTCTGTTTTGGAATAAGATCAAATAAAATCTTAATCCAAGAATAATGATAATATGCATTATTCTACTTACGCTAATGATAAAACATGTAAGTCTATGTGGAAGAATGACATAACCTATAGTCCAAAGGAGGATTTTGAATTGATGGAACGTCTACAGCTCACGGAATCAGAGAAGCAAAAGCTGCAAGGTATATTTGATTCTCAGGTAGAATTATTTTGAGGAGTAATAAAAAAATTACAACGTGAATTGTAAGCTAAGGAAGAGATCCTATAAAAAATTTAGGGTTGTGAAAAGGTGGTGAAGAAAGATACACTCATAAATAAAAAACTGTAAGTGATTCATTGAATTTTATTCCTTCTCAAGAAGTTGCAGATCCTACTTTTGGTGATTTTGAAAATTACACTAGAGGTATTAAATCAAAAATACTTTTTAAAATGGGTTATGAAGGAAAAGGTCTTGGTTTAAATAGCGAAGGTATAACTAACCCTATCCAAGTGGAGGAAATACCTAAATATGTGGGTCTAGGTTACAACAATTTAAAAAATGAGGAAAGAGAAATCTTTGAGACATCTAAAGCATGAAAAGAATCGATC
The DNA here is from genome assembly GCA_019776745.2 of Taxus chinensis. Lineage (NCBI taxonomy): Eukaryota > Viridiplantae > Streptophyta > Pinopsida > Cupressales > Taxaceae > Taxus > Taxus chinensis. The sequence continues at coordinate 69,150 of JAHRHJ020003465.1, read as the reverse complement.
GAGCGTAGAGCCCACACCATTTTTCCTCCTGAAGTAGTCTGTAGTAGGGTATAGATCAAACACTCTAAAATTTTTTGAGAACAAAGGAAAGTAGAAAGTTCCAAGGGATATATCATCTAGTTCAGAGAAGAATACTGTCAAGGAATGTAGGAAATATCTTGAATCCATCATAAGAAAATAAGGCTTAGTTTCTCCTCATAAGTCTTGTAAAGTTGACATCCCTAAGAGGTATGATCATGTATACTTTGATTACAAGAAATAAAATCCTATAACAACCCTAAATCTATTGTGGACATATCCATGTATCGATTGTGGATCAAATATCCATTGTGTGATTTGGCATGGAAAATAAAAGAAACACACTAAGAGGGTTATGGATGATGAAGACAGGGAAAAATATAACTTGTCTTAATCATTTATAGTGTAGTGAGAATATGACATGGGACTCGAGCTACCAAGTAGATAGGTTTATCATGCTTAGTATTCTTCTTAAAATTTTGGTATTTAAGCTCTATTATAAAGTTATTATAAAAGAAAAGATGAATATTTCCTATCTTGATTTGTAAATTTACAAGAGGATCCAACAGGAGTAACATCAAAGTGGCATAGAAAAAGGAAGTGGAGCCATGTGCTATATGTCCCAGGATTGAAATGTATGGTGATTTTAGGATTAAAGGAGAAACAATTTTGAATACCATTGAGTCAACTGCAAAGATCTCCTCAAGGCAACACATAGTACCATATCTAGAGTAGAGAAAAATAATATTTTCATGGACCAAAATCCTCCTTAATGGGGAGGTGTGATATGGAGATCAACATTGGGCATCATAAGTTCCCAATAACTCTAATAACCTATTATTTATGCAAGAGATCATATTCATATTTTGGGCACATTTTGAATGTTTCATAATGGATATTGTATGTGCAAGATATTGTCTATGCAGGAACAAGAGCCATTGGGTGGAATACAATAACAAGTGACACAATACAAAAGGTTTGACATAAAATCAATAAATGGAATTGTGCGGAAGAGCAAAAAATTATTTGGCTTTCACATTCGGTATTTGACAAAAAAATGGGGCTGTGCAATAGTAGGTTCCACTCTTGTCTTGGAGGGGAACTTGGACATCGTGAAACTAAAAGTAGCTCATTGAGTTATAAACCGAGCTGGTTGAAAAGCGAGGTGGTTGAGTTGATGGTCAAGATGATAACCAAGTCAAAGGAGAGTTTGTGATGAGTTGAGGACCAAACCAAGTGGTCAATCCAACCTTGGTATACCAGCCACAACAGTTCATGCAAACAACCTGATGTAGAGCATTTACTACACACAATCACTCAAATAGATTAGGATGATTAGATACATCAAAACTACCCCTTAACTTGCAAGATCTCACTTTTTTCCAATGTAAGAAAACCTTCAAATATTCTCCTTTTCCTTCAAATTCTCAAAATGAGAGTGCAAATCCTTAAGACATGTTCTACCACCCTTGTCTCAACCTCTCAATCAAGAATTTGAAAAAGAAATCCATCTAATTCACCCTTTTTGCTAAAAACTGCCCACTAAGAAAAGTTGACTGAGTTATTTGAGAACTATTCTACAAAATCACCCAGGAAAACCCAAATCATTTTTGAACACCCTTTTCCAATGTCCAGGTGTGGGGTAAAAGGTTTGACACAATTCTCAATGAAAGTGTCTTTTCCTGTTAATCACCTTCTTCGTGTACTCCCTCCTTACCTTCCCTGGTCCAAGACAAATTTCAAGGTATACTTTGTTATGGAAAGCTTCAAATGACTAACTAAATGGTGCTTTGGCTACCCATTTTGGAAAAAACAATTGTGTGAAAAGTTTCAGATACAATTTCTTAAGGAAAATATCCCTAAATCTTCACCGTCCTAGGCCTTGACTAGGTCTCTTATGTCAAGCTATAGGAATTTTGAGGACTGTAAAAATATCTTGATTCTTACAATACTCTTTACAAAATTCCTCTTGAATATCTGATTTGACAACTGTGAGGATTGTTTCTAGAATGTCTTAGCCTCTGTGGTAGGAGTTTTGACCATCAAACAAAATGTATTTCTTTTAAAACCCTAAGGGTTTCTACCTACAGACCCGAGAGAGCACTTTTTTTCTTACAATTTGAATTCATTAACTTAAAACTTAAATCACTCTTTGAGATGGTCTATGTCTATGTTTAGAATCGTCCAACCTTACCAGTGAAGTCATATACACTACCCAACCATGTAAAAGGTGAAATATAACCATTGTCTTGGCTACTAGAAATAAAGTATGTAGGAACAGTAGGGTTTCAATGGATTGTTAACGGTTTATTTCTCATTCAAGGATCTTGAAGATCTATAATTGAGACACCTCTAACCTCCTACTACTCGAGCACGTCACCATTTATTTTCTTAAATTCCTTCTCCCCAATAGTTATCCTTGATCAAATGTAGAGATACAATTTTTATACAATATGTCTTACCTGAAACACTGTTAGCTTCTTTGTTCCTTCTCAGGGAACCTAAACAATCACATTATGACAACAAACACTCTTGAAACCAACTACCACAAAAATACCAAACATTACCAAAAGTTTAGTTTCTCCTTTACTCGACAAGTGAGTTTCAAAAACATTCAATGCTCATGCACTGATTGTAAACATTGCTACTAGACTGTTTGAAAACAACTCTCACACATTCTTGGAGCTCCAATTTTCATTCCTTTATTGATCAATGAGGTGAAAACAGTTACAAATTCATGTTTACTATATACCTCCTTACTCAAATTCCTTCATGTAATTGACCATTAGGGTCAAGAATGACAAGGAAGATTGGAGTTACATTCAAGAAAGAAGCTTAATGATGCAGACTAAGGTGTTATATAAGACCAAAGACACTCCGAGGAGAGTCCCTAGACCATAATAATGCTTACAAAAACTAACAAACATTCTTGAAAGACACCTATAAATCTCTACACCTAACTAGAAAGCCAAAATTGGCTCCAAGGAGATTCAAATTTTCAAATCATGCAAAATGGAGGGAAACTCCATATTTGAATTCTTGACCTCTATAGCTAAAAGGACCACATAATGACTCTTAAGACATCCTCAAGACCTTAGAAAAGCCAAAATATGATTGCACCATCCCTAAATTAAGCCTTGAAGTGATGCCCCTACATCATACTCCCAAGGGGAAAAGAGAAAGTCTTCTCAGATGTGGTTTTGCTTGCAAGCTAGTTGTTCCTCCTTCTTTCTTTGCTTCCAATTACACATGGGATTTTGAAAGTGATCCTTGAATTGGAGTCCTTGCTTGATTCATCCTCCTCATCTGTACTATGCCTCTTCAAGTCTCCTCCATCCTTGGATCAGTTATCTGCATGAGCTCAATGACTGTGTTAAGAATGTATACTATCCTTTCCACCTTTGGAATGAGATTATATACTTGATTCATGCTCATTATGAGGTTGGTTTTCATGTACCTTGACTTTCACACTGTGCTTTACATCCTTCCTTTTGATCTTCTTGATTCATTTCACCTTTAAAACTGAGAAATTATGGTCTTTGCTTGAAGTCATTCATCTTCACATTGACCACTCCAACTTTACTTCATCCGTGTCACACCTGCATAAACAACACTATTCAAAGAATATTAGTTTGAAAATTCTGAGCTTTTCTCCTCCATTCTTGATCACCATGTCCTCTTATGCTTGTTCTCTCATTGCTCTAGTATATCATGTCTACTTGAATTGTTTTAAGGCATTCTTCATGATTGTTTTCAATCCTTTACTAGGTCTGATTGCTGCATTTTTCACCTCATGTCTGAGTTACATCCTTTCTTGAATTGCAAGAGCTGATCACTATCCTTCTTCTTAGCATGATATACATATTCACCTTCATCACATTTCTCACTCATCTTCCTTTGCAAGTTGCCTTGGTATTCTCTTTCTCCACTTAGCCATTCTCACATCTTCTTAACTGTACCAACTTTGTCTTCATCCCTTCATCTTCTTCTTCTTGCTGAAAGAATGTTTTCAATCCCATTAACATCACTCTAGATGCTCTTCATGCCATGCTTTCCTATCTTTTAATGGATTCAAGGTATGCCTAACCCCATTCTTCACAAAGGTGTATGTGTTTTCCCATCCATCATGGATGGATTTTCTATCAAATTGACATGGTCTACCCAAGCAAAAGATGACATACATCCATGGGAAATACATCACATCAAAACATGATCATGATATCTACCAACTTAAAAAATCAACTAAACATTGTTGGCTCACCAACACCTGATGGTCTCTTTGAACCCAAAAGACTTTGTATGGATTAGGATGCCACATTTTCTTCAAATTCAGTTTTTCAACCATCTCAAAGGAAACTAAGTTATCAGTACTACCATTATCAATGATGAGTTTGCAGCATTTACCTTTGACTTTTCATATGGTTCGAAACAATGTCCTTCTTCGGACTGGTTCTTCACTCTTGCTTGCATTCACCAAGGTTCTTCTCATCATCAATGCTTCACCTACTTCTGGTTCCTCCACTAGTGATGGTGATGCCACACTCTCTTCCTCATCTGCATGTGCAATCTGATTTCTTGCCTCATTAGCTATGTTTTTGCTTTCTTGTGGATATTCAAGACATTCAAATGACCTATGACCAACAAATTTATTGCACTTGAATCACCTTCCAGTGAACTCACCTCTACCTCTTCCAAATCCACCTCTACCTCTGTAGGAATATCCACCTCTAGTATATACACCTCTAGATGCACTCTGTGTTTGTGAATTGCTTCTTCTTCCTCACTAGTTTGTTGTTGTTGTTGTCCTCTATTGAATTGTTGACCTCTTCCTCTCATTCCTCTTCCTAGACCTCTCATGTATTGTGTTTGCTTTCTTGACAATTTCTCCTCTGCCTTCAAGGCTGCTTGGTATGCCTCTTCCATTGATCTTAAATGGAAATAAATTAATTTCATCTCATATATTTAACCTTAAACCATTCACATATATAGCCACTTCTTCAACATCATCCTGTATGTGACCAAATATCATAGCCAATTTGTAGAACTCTTCATTATATAGTTAGCCACACTTAGTTCTCTTTGCCTCAAATTTTGTAACTTTTTGAATAAACTAGTCTAGTAATATGAAGGAATGAACTTACCTTTTAATTTTGCCACCATCTTATCCCATTTATTGATCTTATCCTTTCCTCTGCTCACTCTTTCTTCTTGCACAAAATCCCACCAAATAGCAGCATGACCTTTTAGTTTTGTACATGCAAATTTCACTTTCTTATCCTCTTCAATGTTCTCAAAGTCATAGTATTTTTCCAGTATTTCCATCCAGTCTATCATCTCTTCTAGATGCATACTTCCTCCATATCCTAGTACCTTCATCCTTGTCTTAGTACCTTTCTCCCATGACTCCTTTCAATATTTTAACCTCTGGTCCTTCAACTTCTATGGTCTCTCTCTCTGTTGTTCATCTTCTCTTTCTCTTCTCATCATCACTGTCTTCATCCAATGCTTTCCCTCTTCTCTGAGAAACTTCCAATGCTCCTAATATATCCTGAATGTTTCTTAACACTATAACCAACTCAGTATCTCTTGGATGCTCTCTATTTCCTCCTCTGACCACTCTTCTTGGTGGCATTTTGACAAACTCTTCACTTCTCCTCTCTTCTCACTGTTTCTTTCTCTTTCCTCTATATTATTCCTATCAATTTTCTTATTGTTCTCAGCTCTGATACCAAATGATGTAGAGAATACCTTCAAAAACACTCACTCAACCATTTAGAATGGTTAAACAACTCAAAACTTCCTTCAAAATTTCAAAATCTCACTTTTTGTCAATATAAGAAAACCTTCTCTTTTGCCTTCAAATGCTCAAAATGAGAGTTTAAATCCTTATGACATGTCTAATAAGATTTTTTCAAGCCAAAACACCCATCTAATTCATTGAAAGCACAATAAATGACTCATTTGATCTCTTTTGCAAAAATAGGTTTTCTTGTTTCTTAAGAACTAGGTTTGAGGTGAGTTATGAGTTAGAACATTCTACAAATCACCCAAGCAAACAAAAATCTTTTTTGGACACCCTTATCCATCCTCAAGGTGTGGAGTAAAAGGTTTGGCGTAATTCTCAAAGGAAGTGTATTTTTCTTGTCATATCATCTTCTTTTCTTACTCTCTCCTTACCAGCCCTATTACAAGACAAATTTAAAGAAATATTTTGATGGAAATCTTCAAATGACTAACTAAATTGTGTTTAGATTAACCATTTTAGAAAAATATTTGTGTTTAAAGTTTCAGATACAATTTTTTAGGAAAACCCCCTGTTATCCAAAATTCACCCCTCAAGGTAATTTTGATAACATGCATCAAATTCTTTAGTCCCAGGCAAATAGATTGAGTCAGGGCAAAAATTTCATGTTTCTAGGGTCCCCTCATATTTTTCTAACTCCCCTGTCCAAGTAGAAGAGAGCAAGTTCTGAGAAAATGTGAAAAAAATTGCAAAAAACAAGCTCGGGCCAGGAAAAATCACGAAAAATGGCTAAGTCCTAGTCCTCGCAGCATTTGGGACAGTTGGAACAAAAGGGCATGAACTGGCTGAAAGGCCGCCAGACGGTCCGAAAGCAAATGGGACATTTGGGCCAAAAGGACGCGTGGGACGCGGAAATCCGAACTGGCCGAAAAGAGAGAAAAAATTGGCTAACTGCTGAGAGGGTCGCCTTTGGGACAAGCGGGACAAAAAGACGCGAACCGGCCGGTTCGGCCGAAATGGGAAATTTCAGCACCGAAACCAAATGGGACAAAGGGATGCACGGGACGCGAAAAGCCGAAATGGCCAAAGGCAAGGAAGAAAAGTCAACGTTTGGTCCAGAAACTTCAAACGGCCATAACTTTTGACTCCGAGCTCCGATTTTCATAAAATTGGACTTTCTTAATTTTAATGAGGGTAGATATATTTAAATAAAAGAAACATATTCGGCTCCAGTCAGTCAATGCTCATTCCCGTCAAATGACAGAAAACGCCTGCCAGACCCAAAATTGCTGCCCACACTCAGAAGGCCATAACTTTTGCATTTCTCAACGAAATCACACAAAATTGGTACTATTGGAATCGTGGTTCCGAGCCTGATGCACAGAAATCAAGAAATTCCAGATTTGATTAGAAATTGTTTGGGTTTTTTAAGAAAATGTGGCCGGGTTCAGAACAGTGTTCTATTTGGTAGCTGGGAGTGCAATTAAGAGGCATGGTCATCATTCTTTCTCTGCTGCAGCACATGGGACAGTATGGGGAGCCTTTTTCAAGTAATGGACAACCTTTTCACTCAATTTAATGCCTCTTACAGGTGGTTGAAGGACAGATTTCAGGATTTCCATTTTCCCTTCTCTTTTCCTTCTCATTTTTCTATAAATTGAAGTGTTGGGCTCATTGTAAAAGGGGGGAGTTTTTGGGTAGCAAAGCTCTGCCAAAATTGCTTTGTGAAGCTAGTGTGTTGCAGGCCCTTGTAGTGGACTCCTTGCATGGTGATCCAGGCCCTTATCTTGTAATAGACTGAACTGTGCATACCAGGAAGCAATAAAATACAAAGTTTGTGGATGTATCTTCCCCTGCTGTGTTTTCTTGCATTCTTCTTGCCCCTTTTTATCTTTCTACAAGAATATTGTGTCTATTATTATGTTCTTGCAGGAATTCACTAACATTGTGTATGCTTGGAATATTGTTGTGAATGCATTTTGCTAGATTATGGTGAACTGTCATCACCTCTTCTAGTGTGCAATTTCCCTCTGTATTTCACACATTTGGAGATTACTCTCACACCCTCCTTTTCTGGTGTATCACCGCTTTAGTGTAGGCTTTCATTTTATGTATTCTCTCTCCCTGGTCCCTTGGAAGTTTAGATTAGAACAGTTAGCTTATCCTACATTAGAGTAGATTGTGGCAGGTAGTTTAGGAGCAAGAACCAGCTTTCTCTGGAGGTCTGTCTCAAGTAGCAAGTCCCACAACTTGGAGATAGTACCCCTGTTATCCAATCACACTGGATGCTTAGAGTGGTCAAACTAGAAATCTGATCAACATCCAGGGGTGCTGTGATTCGGTGATAACACCCCCTTAAATATCATTGTCTCAGGCCTTGACTAGGTCTCTTATGTCAAGTTGTCAGAATTTTAGAGGAATTTCATAAAAATCTCTTGATTGTTACAATATCTTTGCAGAATTCCTCTTGATTTTAAAACTATGAGGATATCTTGTAGAAGTTATTAGCCTTTCTGGTGGGGTTCTTGACCATCAAGCAACTTATTTCCTTTAAACCCTAAGGTTTTCTACCTACATACTTGAGAGCACAAATTTATTCATAAATTTGAATTCATTCAACTTAAAAACTTAAATCCTCTTTGATAGGGTCTGTGGATATGTTTACAAGCATCCAACCTTACCAGTCAAGTCTTATACACTACCAAACCATGTAGATGGTGAAATATAACATTGTATTGTCTATTATAAATAGAGTATGTAGGCACAATCAAGGTTTCAATGGATTTTTAACATTTTATTTATCATGCAAGGATTTACATGATCTATAAGTGTTATTCCTAACTTCTACTTGAGCATGTCACCCCTGCATTGCTTGAATTCCTTCTCCCCAAGAGTGAATCCTTGATCAACTATGCAGAGATACAGTTTTTCTATAATTTGTCTTACCTGAAACACTATTAGATATAATTGATTCCTCAACAAAGCAAAAATCACAAACTGAGACAACCAATACTATTGAAATCAAAAACCACAACAAATACCAAACCTTACCATTTTTTTAGTTTCTCCTTTGCTCGAAAATTATGAGTTTTAACAACTTCACATGCTCATGCAAAAATTGTAAACCTCTACTAGAATGTTTGAAAAAAACTTTACACATTATTAGAGCCCCAATTTTCCTTTCCTTGATTGATCAATGATGTGAAAATAGTTACAAGATGTATTATATACTTCCTTACTTGAATTCCTTGATCTAACTGACCATTAAGGTCAAGAAAATCAAGGAATATTTGAGTTACATATCAAGAAAGAAGTTAATGATGTTTAATGGGTTACATAAGCCCACAAGACATCTTAAGGAGATCCCTGAATGATATTAAGAATTAAAAAACTAACACATTCTTGAAAGACACCTCTAAATCTCTACGCCTAACTAGGAAGCCGAAATTGGCTCCACAAGATTCAAATTTTCAGATTGTTTAAAATGGAGGGAAACCTCCCTATTTGAAATCTAGACGTCTAGAGCCTAAAAGGACCACATAATGACTATTAAGACATCCTAAGGCCTTATAAAAAAATTGATTGCAACATCCCTAAATTAACCCTTGGAGTGATGCCTCTGCATCTCAACTAGAGCCACCTCGCCACATAACCCGGCAAGCCCAACAATGGGAAAAATGATGAACAAAAAAAGATGTGGCCAAAGCCACATGATTAAAGGAATTGGAAATGATTTTTAAAACCTTAAACCATCTCTTCCACACCCAATGTAGGATTAACTCGGGCTTGGTGAGTTAGCAGGGTGTTTTGGGGGTTAGCGACCGACATGGAGACCTAGCCGAAAAGCAGGAAAGTCATACACGACATGAAAAGATAACGATAGCAGAAGGTGAGAACATGGTGCGTGAGATAGTGGTGGTCAACATGTGGCAAGGTCAATGGAAAGAAATCTAATAGTGGGGTAAAATATAGTAAGTTGTTTTTAACCACCAAACTCCCACCCATAGCGGATGCCCCCAACCATTTTGACTAACTGAGTTGGCTGATTTAAAGCCATGGATATGGCTTATAACCACAAATTCCAAACCCAAACTAAGTATAAAAGGAGTTGAGGGGGATCCATTCAAATCACTTTCTTCTTAACCTTGTTTCACCAAAAACAACACATCTTGCAAAATAATCTTCAGAATGAATCAAAAAAATTCTCACACCTCTAGCAAAATCCTATTCACCATTTCTGATTATCGAAATATCTCAAATAGGTCTCTATCTTCTCAACCCATCTCATTTTTGCATGACTATGCCTGTTAAAGGGGTAGAAAGACATGGTTTAGGCTAAGGTCATCACTAGAAGCACCTCATGAAAAGTCATACATGAAACCTACTCCAAAATGTTTTGTAGCAGTATGTGTGCATGATTCAGAGTATGAATCACTTACCTACATACCTCTACAAGTTCACATAGATCTATACCTCATCCTAAATGTGTGTTTGAAGCACCTAGATATTTGTGATAGATTAACATTTTGTAACTAACTAAAAGATGACAACCAGATGATAATCTACACTGATCTAAGAAGTGTGAATCTAGTGAGGCCATGCATCGAGAACATTCCCTAGAAATAATCTCCATAATTAGTCTAGTATGTTAGAACAACCAAATTAGGCACTGACTCAAAACCAATATGCTACCACGATTCAAAATAGTTGTTAGCTAAGTAGGGAGTTGACTAGGCTTGCTTGACCAATCCAGTATCACTATAATGGACTCAATTACCATCATTTGACTGAACCACCTGAGAATGTCTATGATTCTGTGTAAGTTCTATTGATCAATGGTCCAATGGGGTGCCTGGCTTTATTGCATTGAATATTGTTTCAATTTGATTTTACATTGTTGACAACATTTGAATCTTCACCATTAGCCAATTAATTGTCCCTTTAAGGATCCATTGATTGATAAATTACCTAGGGTCTTTAAAACCCCCTTTTATGGATCCCCACATGAAAAAGCTTTTGTACATGCGTGTTGAGGTCTTATTATTGATCTCAGTTTGCCCAATGTTGCAACTTTGATTCAAACTCAACTCTAACTTAGTGATGATAAAGATGGATTTCATACAATTAATGCAGTTCATATGAAGAGTTTTCAAATTTGTTAGAAGCTTCAATGTCACCCCTAGTATTCCTCTCAATAGCTTATGTTTTGCAACACTCAGTATAAGAGCCAACAGCTATCTTGGAAAAAGTTTCCATTTAACTTGGAGTGAGATATCGAAGTTACTCAATAATCTGAGCACATTCATTATTTGGCATCTTATTACAATGTTCATTTAGCTATATATGATTGCAGTCGGGCTATTAGCTTTATTGGTACTTAAAGGTAAACAAGCTCAACTGGTTCCATATGAAGCTTGAGACAATGCTCATGCCTCTCTTACCAACTGAGATGAATACACATTCTCAACTTGAGAACTACCATTCATTCAATTCCTAGGAAATAGGCAGATTAATATGCTTTCCTCATGACATTAATAATAATTGAACAATGATATGAGAGCTATCAATGATATCATGACAGATTGACTAATTTATGTAGATATTCAGAGGAATGGGATCAAAGTTCATCAAATTCTTTAGATCCAAACTGAATCTCCAGGTGATTAAGATTGTACTATTAAGGATTTGAATTTTACTATGAAGAAGTGTTATGATGAAAAGGATATGGGTCTTATTCAGTCACTCAATTCCTATCTAATAGCCATTAGGTCTTGAGAATAGTACAACTAGAAAAATAGCCCATAATGCATTGCCTTATACCCAACCTAGATTGAAACACCAGGTCTTCTCATCAACTTCTTTCAGTTGGAACTCCTTTGCTTGTCTAACAACTTTGGACATAGAAACTAGAGTTGATAGTAAGAATCCACTTTCTCAATCCCTTCTATGACTGCAAGTCCATGCGATGGACATTAGAATTATTAAATGCAAGGGAATGCAATGGTATCCTTTAACTTTCAAGAAGAAGACAAACTGACCAAATTGTTTATGAATCCCATCTAATCATCCTTATACCAAGAAATGAAGATCACTAGAGATCAACCAAATAATCTCATTCTTCCATCATAGCTGGAAAAAGGTTCACTCATTATGCTAGAAAATTTCATGATACCTATGAACCATTTTAATCATGGTTGGACTCTCAATTATGGCTATAAATTGAGATGACCAATATTATGCTTACATGTTCACAATAACCTTTCCATGAGATTATTGGTGTTTTTCAAGACATTGTCATCTTCCATGAACATCAAGGGACAACAACATGGCTCATGCATCAAATTCTCAAAGTAAGCAAGTCCCTTCTAGATGGTGAAATTTTCATATGTCCAAGGAACCTAAATATATACCTACAAAGGAAAATTAGAAAATAATGTTACTCATGAGGCACCTCACATATCTTTAAAGATTCACTTGTAAGCTGGAAAATGGATGACTTTTGTAGAACAATCATTATGACCTTCCAGTACAAGGTCAAGGCTATCAAACACTAGTGTCCTTGATTCAAGCCAAGAGAGATATAGAATTCAGGGACTTGTCAGGAAGTGTAGATCTTTTCAACCCCTTGACATCCACGGAGGTGGTAACCTGATGTAGCTCAAATGTGTAAAAATTCTTTTCGACGACTTCCATATCATCAAGTGTAAGAATGAATGTTCATTTTAAGCATATCACATTAAAAGATTCACCCAAGCTATTTTAACATCTTCTTGAACAAAAGAAGAATACTAAGGTGAAGGGATTGATTTCATGTGGGAAGCTCTTATTTGATCACTAGGGAATAAGAGATTATAGTGATTGCATGACATATACTATGTGCCTTCTCTAGGATTCTCTAGAAGAAATCATAACTCATTGGAAATGAAACATGGTATGTCTCATAGGAAATTGTACTTCTGTTACAAACCAGGCTAGGTGAGAAAGGTCATTCAAGCAATAACTGAAAATCTCCACCTTTAAGAGATCACGATCGTATGCAAACCAGTTCCCTCCATAAATTTATTGATTGTCATGAGGTTAGTATGAAAATCATCAGTCATTGAAGGTAACCAATTGATCACCAAACATGCACAGAAAAAATTATGAATCTCTGTGTTCTAATTTGGTACAACTAGATATAATGTGTTAGGAAGAAAATTTCTTAAAAAAGGTCATAAGCCTCCACTCAAGCATGCAACTAAATTTTTTGTTCATCAAGATGTCTTCATAATGATATCCATCTACCTCCATTAAAGAATATTCTACGTCTTTTTATGGACTTCAAGTAACAAAAAATGATGTACATTAGGTCTACACTAGTCATGTTGACTGAATCTTACATGTGCTAAATTCCAACCACTGAATAGGTACATGAAAACAAGGACTCGCAAAAGTCTTAATCTCTTGACCTATTATCCACAATTCATTTGTACTAGATACCTTATGACCTAGCCCTATTACATAGATGAACTGTATATAAGGTTGTGGTAGAGATTGTCCTAACACAAAAGAGACAGATTCAGGTCCAAATGATATTCAAGAAACTAGCTACTGTATGTTGAGTGGGGAAATGAACACCGCATGTTTCTTCTCTGAAATAGCCATGTCAACATGCTTGTAGAATGCTAGTTGAATGGCACATTCATCTACATAATAATTCACCTAACTCCTACATTTTCTTTAATGACTATAATTAAGTTTGACTCAATGGATGATCTTATAAAATGTCTCTATATGGATAAGAAGTTCAAAGTATGAGGATGTAGTCCTTAGTGTGTGCTCCTAAGCTATCCTTGTTTTGTCTAAATATTAATCATTGCTTGGCATATTTCAATTCAATCTACTCCAACAACTGTTTTTCTATGACTCTTTATCCAATGGCTTGCAATGGGAAAGAAATAAGGCATCACATAAATAAATTCATGTACATAGCATCCATGGATAGTCATAATGTCCACTATAGTATTCCATTTGGAGGATCAAATGTAGCCAATAATGACTTCATAAAGCACTACTTGAACAGTGGTTCATGCTTGGAAAGTATTCTTAATTTCTGCACTCAAATCATCCACATCCATTCCAAGTTCATATAGTCTGTCCTGAATGAATGTGTGTCTATGTGGTATAATAAGGTTACTCTCTAAGCTATAAATCAATAAAGTAATGTTCACGGTTTGATAGAGGTTTGAGTGGAAATTTGAAGAGAATAATCATGAAAGAGACAAACTAATTGCATTCCCTGAATCCAATAGGAAGGCCTGTTAGGTTCTAGACATTGAAAACAATTTTACCATGCCAATTCAAGGAAGTCAGTTCAAGATGATCATCAAATAGTAGAGTAATCTCTCCAAATGTTTAGTTCAAGAAATGATTTTCCTAAAAAAAGGTTCAAGTAAGATCCTATGTAACTTTGCTCGGGAGAAACTCTATATATAAGAATGGTCTTTGAAGGCTTTAAGATGGTTCAAATTTGATCTTCATCCTTTATAACTGTTGATGGCGAATCACAGCACCTCTGGATGTCTGCAACTCGATGGGTTGAGATTCTCAGTGTGACTGCATAACATGGAGCTTTTCCCAAGTGTGGGACCTTGCGAAATCGAAAAGCTCTCTAGATGAAGGTCGGTTCCTATTCCTCTATTCAGATGCACACGCTAAAAATGCAGAGGGTTTACTCAAAAACCTAATCTAACTTGCCAAGGAGACAGGGTAAGAAGATGCATAAAACATAAAACTAAACTAAACAAAGGTGATGCACCGAGGAATGAAGAACAAGGAGAGCTGTCTTGCCAATAAACACAAACCATAGAAAATGCAATGCAAGATCATGCACAGATAACCAGATTTGTAGTGAAAGACCTCAATGTAGGATGCAAATGAAAGAAAAGCACAGAGAGGGTTGAGAATCATCCACAGACATGCATTATTTTGCTCCAAAGTATTGATACAATACACTACAAAATGCCAAGAGGTAAAGTTACATTACAGTTTTGAATGGGAGGTTCGAACTCCACAATTTCAACCCTGCCAAAGAGAAGAAGGGAGGGGTAAAACAAAATGTCCAACCTTTAGAAAGAAGCCCCTCCTTACAATTTATAGGAAGAATGAGAGAGGGAAGAGAGAGGAAATCCAAATCTACCCCGACCACCTCCAGATTGTATTTAATTCATCTCATTATGGCGTTAGGTGAGAACATTAGCAAACCCAAAAAATGGAGAATTGTATTTTATATTTTTGAATAACTTGTTCTCACCTAATTAAATATATCTAATCGTAGTTGGACAGAGGACCTTGTAAGATTTCCAAAAATTCCAACCTTGCGTGAATCCGAGCTCCCTGTGAAAAGTTATGGCCATTTGAATATCTGGGTCAGGGTTTGCTTTCTATCGGGTTCAGGGTGTCAACGCTCAAAATGTTGCACCTCCTGAAGATGCACCTCGGCGTAACTATCATGCGTGTCAACATACTCTTAAGTGCACCAGAGGCACATCTATGTTCATGTCGACACTCTTTTATGTGCACCTTCTACCTGCGCCTTGGCGTGAACTTTTCGTGTCAACACTCTGTTACCTGCGCCAGGGCGCATCCATGTTCATGTCGACACTCTTTGACGTGCGCTTTCTACCTACGACTTGGCGCAAACTTTTTTGTGTCAACACTCTTTTACCTGTGCCTTGGCACAAAATTTTTCGTGTCGACACTCTTTTACCTGTGCCAGGGTGCATCCATGTTCATGTCGACACTCTTTGACGTGTGCCTTCTACCTGTGCCTTGGCGCATCCATGTTCATGTCGACACTCTTTGACGTGCACCTTCTACTTGCACCTTGGTGCATCCATGTTCATGTCGACACTCTTTGACATGCACCTTCTACCTATGCCTTGGTGCAAACTTTTTCGTGTCAACACTCTTTTACCTACGCCAGGGCACATCCATGTTCATGTCGACACTCTTTAACATGCGCCTTCTACCTGCGCCTTGGCACATCCTTTTTCGTATCGACATCCTTTGTTGTGCGCCCTTAACCTGTGCCTTGGTGCATCCATGTTCGTGTCGAAATCCTTTTTACCTGGTGGCATAATAAACATCAGGCTTTGAGTTTCTTTGATTTCCATATTCTTCTGGTTTTCTATATCTACCCGGGGGGAAGATATTTATAACAATGACCACACTCAATTCAGCACTTACTCCCTCCAACATATCCATATGTTCCAACACTAAAAGCTATGCAACAGATTGGATCTAAAACTCTAATGTGTCCCTCGATGAATTTTAATAACTCCTTCTACACTGACACCTCCACCATGACCTTTGTGCACTCAATACTTATTAGTTGGTTAATTTGAGTCCTAAATGACTTTGAGTTCTACCTCCTCCTTGGTGACCCGTGCATTGATGATAGGGTCACTTATTCTAGCACCGAT
Organism: Taxus chinensis; assembly: GCA_019776745.2. Taxonomy (NCBI): domain Eukaryota; kingdom Viridiplantae; phylum Streptophyta; class Pinopsida; order Cupressales; family Taxaceae; genus Taxus; species Taxus chinensis. The sequence continues at coordinate 52,926 of JAHRHJ020003465.1, read as the reverse complement.
CAAATGCACAGTTCTAGGTTTTTTTAATCACTCCCTTGACTCACATGTGAAAATAGCCTCAAGATCAATTATCTTGTCCTCCACAGACTGCTTTGTTCCTCTTCCTTCTACTTATCCAACTCTTTAGTTGATGACCTTGTGACACCATTCTTAATATTCAGCACCAATATCCTGACTAATTCCTCAAGATACTCAATTTTATCATTGTAATTGGTCCGATGCTTGGATTACAAGGGAGAGGCATGTGCCTATGATCTACTTTACCAATTCTCCTTACCCTATCATAGGACTCCTTAGTGTGCTTTTTCTCTCCCCTTTAGGTCCTTATTCACAGCTCTCCAATTCTTGACTCCTTATTCTTTTTGTCATTATACCTATAACCCTCATGGTAGACCCCTTGATCCTAGATTTCTTTGTGTTACATCAGTAGCCATTTTTTTCAAGGCATTACATGCATGTTCATCAGTTAAGTACATGGGGTCAACATGTTTTTGTACTTATTCTCTAGCTCTTTTTTCAATCTCCAAAGTGGCGTAAGGGACTTGTTTCTTGATCTCTTATTCTACCTATTCTGTGTGCATATACATGTTCCAGGATAGACACTTTCTTCATGCACGAGAGATCCCTCCTTGCTTATACAATAGGTTCCATTTGATACAGACTTCTCTATGGTATTGACTATGATCTAGGAACATTTCACCCTCAAAATCTTCATGGGATCATGGACATAAAATCCATATGTGAGTGATTGTGGGAGGTCTTCGCTTCCTTAATGTCCTTAGCGTTGGTCTGTGGATTTCTTGGCTATAAACAGACCTATGTGCTGGTTTCACCTTCCAGTGCCCTTATGCTCTTCCCTGATCACATAGGAATCGCATCGGCCCTTCTTATTCTCTTTAAGATCCTCCCCGTGTACATCAGTGACTTCTCCCTGCACAGGCTACTTATGTTGTTTTCTCCTTTCTCCCCTCTCTGATCAAGGATCCTGATCTACTAGGTGGCTCTTTTTTTGTCTCCTGAATGTAACCTTATCATGGCTCCAACTCCTTTTATAATTTATCCTCCATATCCTCATCACCAGAAGACTACTTGAGTCCCTGTGCACGACCATTTCTTTTATCTTCAATGGGCTCTACCTTGACCAGCTGAGAAGGCCATGCGCCATCACTCATGTTTCCTCTATTTTGTAATGCATCTATCCCTTCCTGCACATGTATGATTAAGCCCATGTTCCTCTTATTCTCCTTCTTCTCCCCTCTTAGATGGAGATTCCCCGTGAGCTCCTCTTAGGCTGGGGTATAGTTATTCTTCTTGGGTTGGGGAATATAAAGTGTCATAGACCTCTATCTATTACTCCATCCTTGTATCTTATGTCCACAAAAGCACAAAAAATCTGACATATCATTCCCTTTAATTATGACATTCAGTATAGTGGTTCTAAGGTCCAAGGTATCTAGGCTCTGATGGTCTCTAAGTATAGAAGGTCTGGAATTACATACCCATAGGTGGTGTGACAATAGTATGCCAGTTTACAAGTCTACCATTTTATGCATCAAAATATCATCCTCTATACATCCTTTGATCATGGTTTACCATACACTTGAAGTACTTAGCTTGTAAATTCTCACTGGAAGTTTGTACCATGATCCCCATTTATCTCATTCTCCATCATGAAGCACACGAGGATAAATTTTTGCATTACTGCACACTTTTCTTAGATTCCTTGACCTCCTCAGGTAACTCCTGTCATGGTATTCACCATTCATTCTCAAATGTTACGCACATTCCGGTAACATACCACTTTCTCTAATCTGCACCTTGTATACATTGTTAATTGAGCCTTCACATGTATAAGTCTAGGAAATTATGACCACATAGGATTGGTTTTCTCTACTGGGTGAACCCACATATCATTTTTCAGGTCCTATTTGAGATACCAACTTCTCCAAGAAAATAATCAGCAGGAGGATTGAGCACCACGTAATCTTGGATCCTTATTCTGGTCATTATGTTCCTTCGCCTTAATGATTCCATTAACAATAAACTATGCAATATTATAGCATGTTTTATGTGCCATCCTATGTGCAATGTAAAGCAACATCTTATTAACTTCCCCCTTCTTTCAGAAGTGACGAGTTTACAACTGACCAGCTTGGATGCTACCCTAGTTACAGGGTTTGTGATCCTATCAACATTCATGATCTAACCCCCTATTTCATATTGTAATTTGTTACCCAATTCATCAACCTTCCTATTGTCACCCAGGTCCAGGTCAATGTCTTTTCCATCCTTTGGAAGGCTTGTTACTTTCCCAATCAGATGGTTTGTGATCCTCATTGGCCTACCCACAAAGTAGAAATAATCATCGTGCACTCTTGACATTAACCATTGGAGGAGGTGTGCAGGTCTCTCAAAGTAAGGGGATCTAAATAGTTGTAGGACCCCTACCTTCTCTATATTCTTCCTCACCGATTCATCCATCAATTTTTGTCCTTTGGAATTCCTCTCCAGAAACTCTTGTAACATATCCTTGTTTAATAATTCCTCATGCATTAATGCTATGTGATTAAACTCGTTGATTTTTCACTTTACGAGCTACGATTTCCATTATTGTGCTATAATTTCATCTGGTGGATATTGCATTTCTGAATATAACTCCTCTGATGGGTCTTTGACTTCAATATTCTTAACTTGGATCTTGCCCTTACCCTTTGGTGACACCAAAGTTTCTTTCTTGGGTTCCAATTATTTACTTTAACTCATGCCTTAGGTATTCTTTCTCACCAAACCCCTGATTCAAAGTGTTAAACCTTCGCGTTGCAGCACCCGAGCCTTGTAAACCCTAGCCACTCAATTTCTAACTCCCACAAACCCTACTCTACTCATGCTTCCACTTTTTAGTAAAAATTTCCACAAGGAGGTCTACACTAAAGTCTTCTACACATCGTGTAGTTTTGTTTACTGCTCAATCCACTTTGTCAAACTTAGTCACTCGGTTGCTTGATTTCTTAGTTTCTCAATTTGCTTCGAATGTAAGGTAACAATAACTCAATTTTCTCCTTTTTATAGGTTTCTCCTACTTTTAAAACTCCACCAACTTACTTTTTTATTTTATTAACATGATTTTTCTTTCCATTAAGTTTTAAAAGTATTATTTCCTTTTTAAAACATCTTTTTCCTCATAAGGTTCTTTTTACGTTCTTTCATGCCATTTTATTTCCACAAGCGCGGTTTTCATAACCTTTTGGCACACCAAATACTTCCCAATCCTACATACATTTATGCATGCACTTCCTCGCACCATAACCCATCTTCCTATGCACCATATTCTAATTATTCTATCATACTTCTTCCTCCCTCACATTACACTATGCATCCTTCCTTTTACCTGCATAAACTACCTCCTAAGAAATTCCTATACACTATCATACATGTATGATTGTATCACCTTATTTCACCTTCGCATGTCCTCATCTCTTATTCAACTCGCACCTGCCATATCACCAATGTCACATGCAGCTCTGTATCAGCTCCAAATCTCTTTTTTAAAAGACATACCTACTTCCACCCCACACTAAAAGTATGTGCAGTCCTCTACGGACCATCTCAATAAATAATTTTTAGCTCCTTGCACTCAAATACACTTATTACAAAAAACAAACAAAGTAAAACAAAACATGAAGGGGAACTAATCTAAATGGCAATATTACCTTATTAAAAAAAAATCTTATTTACAGTAGGGATTCAGCCTACTCCCATTGAAGTAATAGGGAAACACAGTGTCATCTTGTTCTTGCAACTGACATGCGCTTGAATTAAGTATTTTAGTTACTACAAAAGGTCGTAACCAATGCACCTTCAAATTTCCTGGATGACACGTAAATTTTGAGTCATACAGAAGGACCATCTTGCCAATTGCAAATGAATTGTTCTTGATGTGCCTATCATTCCAAGCCTTCTATTCGAGGAAAATTTTAAGACCCCCTAAAAAATTCATAGAAATTTATAGACAAATCTGGGAAAATTAAATTTCACGGTAATGGTGAATCTGGGAAAATTGAATTTCACGCTAATATGTTGTCGGCCAAAAATATATGTGATTTTTGAAAAAATCATTTTTTGAAAAAATATGTCTCCCACAAACAACCCTAACCCTAATCATTATGGCATATGTTACTTTGATAGAGGACGTGGCGGTGGGATCCTAGGTGGTGGTGGAGCACTTCAGTTTGGAAATTTCTATGATGGATCATCTTCACACAATGTTTTCCTTGATCCAAGTGAGGGTTAGGTTTCTGTGGATGGCATGTTGTAGGGAGGTAATAGATTTATCACTCCCATGTCCCCTATTTCTACTTTAATAGCTAAGGATGTTGTTGTCCCTGGTCTTGGAGACCAATCTTCTATTGAACCCTTTGGGGGCGGCATGGCGGTGAGTGCTTGTCTTCAAGTATGAAGGTTTTTGTCAAGTCTTCAGGGGTGATAGAAGAGAATGGTGGCATTACAAGGACCCTTGTTTCCATTGTTGGATGCTTTATTTCTGCCCATTTTTGGGGGCTTGGATGGTGGTTTGTTTGATGTGGTAGTGTCGACTAATTTCTCTTCCTAAAAATCTATGTTGACTCAAGAGAAGTCTGAGATTAAGAAGCATTTTGTGATGAAACATGGCACACCGGTTCAGGTCTCTAGAGCATTGGTTCATGGAATCTTGGTGGTGTATGAGCTAATTCCTTCGGTTGGATCTCCTATGTAGCCCCAGTTACAACTAAGTCAGTAGATGGATATTCCCCTTACTCAGATGTATTTCAAGGATATGGTTTGGGGGGCAGGTAGTAAGAACAAGGGATTGTTATAATCTAAGCGTAATAAGCCCATGGCTAATGCCAAATCAACTCCATCAGTTAGCTTTGGTGATGCAGTGGTTCAATATGAATCTTCTTTTAAGAGGAATTGGTTCATTTATAGATTCAACAACTTCTATCTTGGTTTGTCAGTGCTTCATGCTTGGATTTCTAGTCAGTAGGGTTTTTTTTTAGAAGGTAGGCTAGATATCTTCCTTGGTACTAGGTTTTTTTCATTTTTGCTTTTGCAAATGATTCTAATAGGGATCTAATTTTCGGGAAATTTTAGGAATTTGAATCCCATTTGTTATTGATGAAACTGTGGTTTCCTTTGTTTAACCCAGTTTCTGACACTTTGTAAGTTAAACCAGTGTGGATTTTTCTACCTTACTTACCCCTCCAATTCTAGATGGATAGTTTCTTAGATGCTATTGGAAACACTTTAGGTAAATGCTTAGCTATTGACCCTAAAACTACAGATTTTGAGCATATAACTTATGCTAGAATCTTGGTTGATATGGATACTTAAGTTGATTTCCCTGCCACTATTGAACTTAAAGTTGAAGATAGAACTTGGTTTCAAAATCTAGATTATGAAGGGTTTCCATTTATATGCAGAACATTTTTCTCTCTTGGCCACTTAGCATCTGATTTTCACTTGGTTAAAAAACAAGCTAAAAGCAGAAGGTCTTGGTGGAAGAACTCAAATCCTAGTCATTTGGTTGTGAATGATCCTTTGGATGGTGAATCTGATTTGGATTCTAAGAAATCAATTGACCCAAAAGTGGAGGAAGTGCAACAAGTTGGTATAATGTTACATATGCCTTATTAAGATCTTATGACCTAACGGAACACATTGAAGTTTTGATTCCAATCCTTAACAATGAAAATCTAAATCCAAATCTAGAAGAGGATTGGAAATTTTTGACTCGTAAAAATAAAGGGACAATCTCCCCCCTTAGAATACAACTATGATCTAAAAGGAAGGGGTCACATTGCTAAGATAGTTGTTGGTTTTTGGTTTGCTATTGTGTGTTTGTGTTGTGTTGTTATTTTGATCTTTGATGTCACTGGTAGAGGCTGGTATATTTTGTTCCTCAATGTCTCATATTTTTATCCACCTGTTTTACAGGGTAAGGTCCTCTTAACCCTTATTTACAGCTAATAAAAATAAAATGACTAGCTCGATAAGAAATATGTCCACACGAAATATGGCACAAACAAAAAAAAAATTTAAAAAGTGATTTTTTGTGAAAAAAATACAATTTTTGCTATTTTTGTATGGAATTTTTTTTTGAAATATTTTGATGTTTGCAGTTAAAATGATTGTCTCAATTAGAAATCTGTCCTCCCAAAATATGGTGCAAGAAAAAAAAATTGTCTATTACTACTGGTTGGTAGCTTTTTTATATGTTACCGATCAGTTTTTATGATGTTAGCCAATAGCATATTTTATGCTACCCTCTGGTAGCATATTTTATTCCATTGGACAATAGCATATATTTATGATGTTGACCAGTAGCATAAAATATATTATCAAATGACAATATTAAGGCTAATATTGGGAATTTATATTTTGCGGCGATGTAGAATAACCCCTAAAATATACTCGTACCTATAAAATTTTAGTGACCCAGACATACTCCCTTCCTGAAAAATTCACCAATTTCAAATTTTAAAAACTAGAATATTCATGAATTAACGAATATCTGCCACAAAAAAATTCCTCGCTTCTATCATGTCTTTTCAGTATTCTGGCTCCAATGCATAATGGCATGCCACTCATCTAATTGCATTAGTTTCATAATGTGCACCTCCACATCATTTTCATCTAAAAAACCTCCTACATGCGCAATATGTAGGGATAGTAACAAAAATTCCACATGTAGTACCTCCTTTGTGTCAAACACCAACTAAAAAAGTTGTGACCTTATTCAACCTTTTATATGTGGTCCTATAAGCCCAAAGTACTATAGATAATACCTTATCATCCCATTCCTTCCTTCCAACATCAAAATATCTTTATATGTGTTTTTCCAAAATCTTGTTGAAATATTTTCAACAGTACCATTAGCTTGAGGGTGATAAGGGGTAGTTTTATGGTGTGCCACCATAAACTCTTCTAAGATAATTATAATTGTCTCATTCAAGAAACGAGTTCCTCTATCATTTTTCAAGCTTAAATGGTACATCCATACCTGTTGATAATATTATCCCAAAGGAACCTTGTTGTTGTAGTTTTTACTAAATCCTTCATAGGTGCAACCTCTGCCCACCTTGTCAAATAATCATGTGCATGAATTATGTAGCACGCCCCAGTCCTACATGCGGGTGGTGCAATAGGTCCTAAAAATCAACATCCCACTTCTCAAAAGGTTCCATGCACGCTATAGGTTGAAACAACATTTCATCTCTACTACCAGGCTTACCAAGGCACTAATAATGATAACATGCTTTAACATAAGCCTTGGTGTCCTTATACAATGTATCCCACCATAATCAATCTAGAAGGATCTTGCATGCACATATCCCCTGCATAATGTCCTCCTGCAATACCTCCACGAGCTTCCTCCATAATAGTTTTGCACTCATACTCTAGAACACACCTGCAAAGACCTCATCGTGACCCATTTATAAAAATCTCCACCAATGAGCTGATAAGGTGAAACTTGAATAGCAAGCTACTTTTTCTCCAATTTCTTCATCCCCTCTAGTGCAAGTCTAGTGCGCAAAAATACTTCCATATCCTCCAGAATCTAGCTGGCACGTGATTCAACCTGAAAAACTATGCATCAGGCATCATGTCCTCAATACTCTGCATGTCCTCTCTAGATTTGATCCTTGATAAGTGATCAGGTCCCAAGTTTCTCTTTCATAGCTTTACTAAAATTATGAAAATCAAATTCTTAGAAAAAAGTATCCACTGGTAGATGCACCCTTGCAAAACAAGATTGTTGACCAAATACTTCAATACCATATGATATTTATATAATATAAATGGAGTGTGGCCAAAAAGTATTGTCAAAATTTATGAAGCGTGTATATCATAGACAATGCCTTGCGCTCTGTTGTAGTATAATTCTACTCTACTGGTGTCAACTTCCTACTCCTAAAGCATATGGGGTGATCCACATTAGCCTCTCCTAGTTGCGTCAAGACTACACCAATAGCCATGCCAGAGGCATCAACATGTACATGAAGGTTTATTCCATGAAGAAAGTGCACAAGATTGGTGTAGTGGTCAATCTTCTCCTTCAATGTCTCAAACACCTATTGTTGCACATCACCCAATAAAATTTTCCTTTAGCCTTGAGTAACTCTTCGAGGGACAAAAATCCTTACATATACTTTGATAAATTTTCTATAGTATCCAGAGTGCCCCAAGAAACCATGCACTTCACTTTGGTTGGTAGGTTCTTCTAATCCCAAAATCACTGCAATCTTAGTCGGATCTACCAACAATCCATCCTTACAAATGATGTGCCCAAGTAATGTCCCAAAGGATGTAGCAAAAATACATTTCTTAATGTTAAGATATATTCTTAACTATCTACATATCTCAAACATGAACCTTAGATTATCACAGTGATCTTTAACTAGCCCATAAACAGTTCAATCATCTAGATAAACCTGCAAGAACTTATGAATGAAGTAATGAAAATCCTACACAACTATGTGTGATAATACTATTGGTGCATTCTTCAATCCAAATGGCATAACCTGTATGCAAAATTCCCCATTCATGGTGAAGGTAGTTTTCTCCTAATCCTCACGTGCAATGCACACCTGGTGATATCCTGAGAACCCATCAGTGAAAGAATAGATTTTGTGCCCTAGAAACTCCCTCAAGGATTTCCTCTGTGAATGGTGTAGGAAAAGGATCTATGAAACATGAGGAATTAAGTTCCCTGTAATCTACACAAATCCTAATCCTCCCATCCTTCTTAATGCTAATAACCATAGGGCTAACCCACTCAGACTCCTCAATTGGTTCAATGATTCCAGACTTAAGCATCTTATCAATTTCTTCTTTCACCTTCACATATAGGTTTGGGTTCATCCTATAAGGCCTCTTTTGAATTGGTCATGCACCTTCTTTCATCTTAATCTTCATTTCTCCCAATGAGGGGTGTACTCCCTTCAACTCATGCTAAATTCTTGGAAACAAGTCTTAAAAGTCACATAAAATTTCAATGATCTTTGCTACCTCTTGTTCTGACTAATAATCTCCAATGATGGATTCTTTAGGCTCATCCTCAGTGCCAATATTAACCTTCTTTGTCTTCATAGGAGCATGTACACATGTTCCTTTTCATCTACAGATATCCATTACCTCACACACCCTCTATGTGGATAATATCCAAATTCTCCACCTCTTCATCATCAATAAGGTATACCATTCCCTTTCTCTTTCTCTTTCCAGGCACGGCCTAGTTGCATCTCTTATTTCCAGTGTATCCACATGCACCTTAGAATCAAGTTCTCCTAAGTAACTAAAGCATGAGTTGCTCTGTTTTTGTGTTATCCCCTAGTGTGATGCACTTCATAATCTATAAAGCCTCATGTACTAGAGCTTTATTAGAAAAATAATCAAAAGTGTGAACCATACCTTCAGTCATATCTCGCCAGCTTATAGTTTCTTGCTTGAGCTTAGCATGCACATACCACGTCTGTGCACATCCACACAGAGTGGAATAGAACTTATGTACCCATAGAGATGGTGGTAAAGCTTCCTGAACTTATGCCCATTGTATCTCACAATTATGAATGTGTACCAAAGAAATATTCTTCCCATATTACTCATGTATAAGTAGGTACATTGTTCTAGTAAACCTTGTTGAAAAGGTGATTCTCACTTCTTGCCAGCCCAACAAGTTATCTCTATGTGTTCCCACCAATGCACATCTATTTTGTGTAAAGTATAGAACTAACATATTCCTTCTATCACCTTCATTCTTCCATTATTTCTCCATGGTGCAAAGAAATATTCAGGATTTTCCTCACCTAGTATACCTAGGTAACTGAGTTTTTCCCAAATTCCTAACCATGCGCAATCTGATCATTCTGGTTACTCTTCCCTTCATCTCACATGACCATTTCATATGTGTCCATGGGCCCAATTGTCACAAGCAAAATTGGTGGTGTCACTGATGAGTGTCTTCCCACTGAAGTACACCTTCCTTAGAGGGATCCACATTCTCTGGATCACACATTGTGCACATGTAAGTCCTATTCAGCTCTTCTTCACTCATCTGGCTCAATGTAGGTGTAACTTTCACATCATCCAGAGGTATGATTATGCACTCATATTTGTTCTTGAATCTAATATATCTCTTGTGCAAATGCAAGTTAGCATTGTTTGCATAACACCAAGGATGCCCAAGTAATGCTGGAAAATTTTCTACCTCATCTAATTCCAATATTTCAAAATCTCCAGTAAACTTGGCTCCTTGAATGGTAATTAAAGCATCCTTCAAAACCCCAATAGGCATGGATTTATTTTTTTTTCCATATGAAACACATTAGAAGATGGTTGTAATGGTGGTCTCCCCATTTGATTCCATGCATCCAAAGTCAAGACATTTACCTCAGCACCTGTGTCAATCAAAATTTACTCGCCAGTCAACCATCAATCACTGCATCTAATGTGATTTCTTTGTCATACTCATGGTTATGTGGTGGTAAATTCATGGAGGATATCTTCGCTTGCACTCAACTCCCTGCATGTGGTACCTTCTTGTGTAACCATTCTCCTAAGCATGGGATGATATTTTCCTACCTCAACATCTTACATACCTCCTTCAGATCATCTACATCCTTCCGTGGTAGCTCAATATTCTTTGCATGTTCTCTCTCATGTGCACTTGGTCCTTCAAGCATTGTATATCTCACCTTGCAGCTCTCTGATGACCCCCATAGTCTCTTGATAGACCTCCTTCTGATGAGAAACATCTAGGTACTTGGCATGTATAATCCTCTCTCTCTAATGAGTGGTTTAGCTTTAAGAGGATTTGTACATGCACACACTTCTTGTACGAGTAGTTACTAGCAAGGGTTATAACTCAAGATCAGACATCTTCTTAGGTTCCCATTGCTCATTCTTTGTGTGTTTTACCTTGATCATCCCCACACCTTTTTCCTTCTTCTTATTCTTACACATATGCTCATAAAGATCAGGGAAGTCCTCAACCTTATGTTGTTTTTCACAATACACACATACTATATTCTAGGGACACTCACACTGGTAATGATCTGGGATCCACAAGTGTAACAAGTCCACACATAAATGTTCCTCTACCACCATGGCCTCTGCTCCTTATCCTCCACAGAATCCACCTTCACCACTATGCCCTTCGGTGGGATGAGCTTCATGTCGTGATAACTACTTGCCATAGTGCTTTGCCATAATCCAGTCTCGCATGCCTCATGAATTTAGTCTATCAACTTGAAATCCTTTGTATCATGAGTGTGTGCATCAAAAATATTGTAGTACATAGATACATTCTTCATCATTATGCACTACAAGATAAGGAAATTCCATACATTATGATTCTTGTGGAAAATCTCACAAAATTATAACAATGCGTGCACACATCCTATGTGGACATCTATCCTTTGTATGTCCCTTAACTTCATAGTCAGTGAACCATATGCCACTACATATTTCATGTGTTGAATTGGTAGAAAGATTCTCCAACTACTTAGCCATGGATGTTATTTGTGCCTCAAGGAAAGCACTCACTCTACTATCAGCACTCCCAACTGCTTCAGTGTAGAGCTATTCTTCCAAATCCTCATGCAGATTAGTGTATGTCTTATGTGATAAAACCCTTCAAAATGGAGTCAAAAATCCTCCAAAAAACCATTGTGCATGTTAGCTCTGATGAATATCATAAGATATCTTGGACAAGAGAGTCTTAAACCACGCATCATACTCCCTCACACTTTTAGATAAACCCTGTTTGATGTCCTTGAACCGCTAATACTCTGTTGTTCAAACTCTGGAATGTGAAATTCAGCCAAAAATGTAGTGCACAATGCATCATAATCCACCGCAGTCTGGTGTGGATCATACTTTCTATACCAACTATGTGCACACCCTTAAAGTGTGGTGGAAAATTGGCTTTCCTTTCTATAAGTGGTTGTAATGCCCTTTCCTCTCCATAATAATTCACACTTGTGCACATGCTTAGTGGCATCTTCCACTCCTCTATACTCTAGAAAAGTGAAGAGACATCTCAAAGAAGACTTGAGGTGTTTGTTGTTGTGGTTGTTGAGGTTGTCTAGAGGCTGATTGGTGGTGTTGTGGGTGTGGAGACCTACCCTGGGTTAGGACCAGACCCAATCCTGAACCTCCACTAGGATTTCCTCCATGCGGTGGCTGTCCTGAACCTCATGAGCCTCTCACACCACCTGCTGCAACCTGTGGTCCTATAGATGAACTTCCTTGTGTCCCAGTTATGGTGTTGAATTGAACACCACCTATCTGTGTTATAACAACACCTATATAACTTCTTCCAATGTCCTGCATGCCAACACTTTATCCTGATGACGTGCCTGTAAAAAATCCTCCAAAACACTTCCAAACACTTGTGCCTGTTATGCTTCCATGTGTGTATCTTAATCTATGTGCACTTCCTGAGTTAAAATTAAATTATATCTACCTGTATCTCCTTCCCAATGTGGATATCTTGCCTACTTACTTCCTTCACTATGGCCTTCAACAACTACCTCTGGATCTGGAACACCTTATGCAAGGGCTAGGTAGCCAGGTTGGATCAAATGCACACCCATGGGTCCTCATTCTCTCCTTTAACATGCTCTCATCTGAAGCTGATGGGGTCTCTCTACTACATTTTCCCAATGTTTGGAGGACATGATACTGTGGCTCCTCATCTTCTAGGAGGGTCTCAAAACCTTCCCACAACATCATTCTTCTCAACACCAGTGCTACTTAAATTTTCCTCTCTCGTGCTTCATTATACTTGGGTCATATCTCTTCTCTCTACCTTTCTTCTTCCAGGGCCTCTGCCATCCTTCTCCACACCTGACTCTTGTCCCTGCATGTGGTGGGGATTTAGCTAGCCATAGGTAATCTTTCCAATCCCAATTCTATCATCAAGATCTTGATAGCTAAGGGTATTGCACATAAATAAGATCCTCTGGGCTCATGTAAGAACTTGAACTCTACTTCCTCTAGGCAATAATACGTCAAAATTGTGTACTCCAAATTATAGTTTTGTAACACACCTTCCCACCAATGATCCAAAACTCTAGTCCATGTCTACATTGAATCAAAGAGAGTTTGATAGTCTTCCTGCATCCAAACTCTCATCTAGGGAAGTAAATTTTATTTGATGCATAAGTTGCCAACCACTAGTACAACTCTACTAGGAAAAAGCTTAAACGTCTCATACAAGCAGTCATATATATTATCTTCCACCCACTTTTGTGCATTAAAATCAGGTCCAGTGTTATATCTCTGTGTAAATGCATCTTGGTCATCTTCTACCCAACTTTCAATACTCTCCAAAGATAGTCGATACCATATACATGCAACATCCTGGTAGACAAATTGAAAAGAGGTCCCAGTAATGAAACCAAAATGTAGTCTTTTTTTACCCAAACTAGAGCTAGGAGCGTTGACACTTCATTCAGACAGACCTGAATGCTCACCCGAAGCACGCACAACTATGAGATCCCTCCTTTATTATGCTTACAAATGTTAGCATGCATAATCATCATATTATAACCAAGACATTTATTCATGCACAGATAAACATTCTAACCATAGTAATTTGGAAACACATATAATAAGGAAGACAATTAATAAAAACGAACATAGTTCCTTCAAGAAAAACAAAATGTCATTTCACAACACCACCATCATTTTATTTCATAACACAAACTGATTATATTGATATTAATTCATATGTGCACAGAACCTATGTGTAGATTCCAACCATATGATTACATAAAAACAAAGACTCACAAAATTTATAGCTTATAAGCACATATAATTCCCAATAGATCGATCGACCACCCTAACATAGATGAACTACCTATATAAGGGTGGGGACTTGTGCTTCATCACTTCATGCATCTTCCTAATAATAGGAGTGCATACAAAAATAGCTTGCATGATTTCTTTCTCAAAATAGCCATGCGTACAAAGTTTGCATGCTTTCACATCCTCTACTAATAATAAGATTAACCTAACTATACACTTGCTTTAATCCTGTAATTTGTTCAACTTGTGAATTATTTTTTTTTGTCTCTACATGTGATTTTCCAAATACGGTTTCCTTAGTGTGCATCCAAATTATCCTTCTTTTATCTATATATAAACCTTGTTTAGCCACTGCTCCTCCTTTTCTTTTCTATTTTTAGCCATGCTCCTAAGAAATAAGACTAAGTCCTTGACTTTTTTTTCTCATGCATGAACCTTCATACATTGTTCCATTCTACACAAGCACACCCCTTCGTGCACCCCTTGTATGCAGCCCCAAACCTCCACACATGGATATTACTTAGCCATTTCCCTTGCTCAATAGGAAATATGGTTTTGCCATTTGAAACCTTCCTCTCTTCACCTTACAAATTGTTTTTTATTTCCATTAGACCTGATATGAAATTGAATTTTTTAATGCCATATACTCCATCTTGTAGACTTTTCATAGTCTCTTTTGAGTTCAAAACGCAACTTCTCCCACCTTCGAGAATTTTAAAAATCTTCTTGTGTTTTTCTTCCTTTTCTACTTGAAGTCCATGACCCTCACTTAGTTTGCATTTATCTTCAAGATATGATATTGCCTCTTCCTCCTTTATGATATCTCCTTGTGTTTGTTCATCTACATATTCTCCAAGACCTACAAATACACACTTAGAATAACAATTAGATTTAAAAATTAGAGGCTCATTTTACCTCTTGATGCCTCTAAGATTGGCATCTCTCCTTCAGGTTTAACCAAATTTCTTAATTATTCCATAAGACTTTCATCTTGTCTTTCATCCATCTCTTTTCATCAAACATTGGCCCTATCTTAGGTTCACAAATGATGATTTCTTTTTCTACCTCTAAGAACTGATCGTCATACCTTTTTATGTCTTCAACCTATTCATCCTTCATGCCTCTATGGTATCTGAGAAGAACTACACAATAATAAAACACCGAATATTATAATTTAGAAATTGAATTCATTGGGATATCTTTAAATAGATTAAGCATACAATTTATAGTTTTTGATCTCTTACAAAGGTGGAGTCAACACTCATCTTCAAACCCTACAATCTCTCTCCATGAATCTTGTAGATTTATCCCTAGGATATCTCTCTCATCCCTTTATTATCACAAACACCAAAATAGCTACGTGAGTTATTCTCACAACTCACCCAAATACTAATACTAACTATTACAGCTATATTATTAATATTAATTCTATAAACTCGTTGTTAATAATATTACAATTTATTAATAATGTCACAATATATTTGTAACATTTACTCCCCTATTGTTAACATTATCAATTCCCAATATACACTCACTTAAGGTTGACATTATAGAAACAACAATCACACTTCCTTCCACATTTTTTCGCCCATATGTGCTGATTATCTGAATGGTTTTGTAGGTCAACCAACACCCTGAAACAAATGATGGTTTTATAGGACAACCAACAACCTAAAACAAAGGATGGTTTTATAGGACAACAAACAACCTAAAACAAATGATGGTTTTACAGGAAAACCAACAACCCAAATATCATGTTGTTTCTTTTCCTTTGTGCTTTCATCTGTCCACTATGTCTTTCCTTCAGGGAAGCATGTAGGAACCACGACTTACTAAATACAAACTGAATAGAGGGAAAATTGAACATTGAGACCATGTTCCAGTTTCCCCCCTCAATGTGAACATTTCACTTATTTAAACATGAACTCTAAAATCATACTACAAATCTGAAATAAAAGAAAACACACATGCACACACTAACTATATTATTAATATGATTTATATTAACTCAATATTAATAACATACACAATATATTCAAAAATCTATACCCACAATAGACTTAAGAACATGTTACTATTCCTAAAACAATGAATAAAACCTGAACCGACCACTAGAACCTTTGTAAACCATTATATTTTTGAGGCTATATAGGCCACCAAGAATTGGGCACTAGCCTCTAATTATGAAAATCCAAATAACTAATAGATTTTACACATGAAGCTATTACTAAGTTTTAAATCATGCAAATTCACTTGGAACTATTTTCAACTCCTATCTCGCCTTCATACAATACAAAATATTAATTGGAGACCTACATCAAAAGCAATACCTTTATGAGCTGAGATCACAGAAGAGGCGAGCGTGGTTTGCAGAGTGTGGTAATTACAAAAAATGATCTCTTAGAAGAATTCCAAGTGCAGTAAGATCTACACGACACTGGCAGAATGCAGTAATTAGAATATTTTGAATGTGAAATCGTAGGATTGAGCGTAAAACCGTGTATGTAGGTGTTGATGTGGAAAAGCGAGCTCGTTCAATACCACGATCAATAACGGGTGACCAATATAATAGTCAATTGGGCCTGCAATAGCTAATTTTCCTCCCACAAATATGTTATTTTTATACCTCTTGCACCTAGTTTAGCCGATTATTCTTAGGATTTGGTTGTTCTTTCGCTGCATACAGGAGCACATAACTGTGAATGGTACAAGGGGAACTGCAGATCAACCATTAACTATCGAGCCTATGGATAAGAGACAAAAAAAAATACGATATGAGAGGATCTGATACGTAACAATAGATGGAAATAAGTTTTAAATGACGTGTTGAGAAAACTTTGAAGTCGTTGCATTCCAAACTTCACACTGACCATGACCTACTTATATAAGTGGAAAATCTTTGGTAATTTTGCGCCTAATAGAGACCAGATCTGATTGCAACATGAAGAACAACATTAAATGATAAAATATCCACGATGGGTTGCAATTAATAACTTCCCTGTTTAGATGTCACTCGTTATGAATTGATATCAACCCACGTATCTGATGGTAAAGCACAAACAAGTTTCTCAATGAATTAAATATTGCAACACGTAAGTGGCATGTAGATGCACAACATCTGATTATTCACAAGAACAGATGTAGTAGGTACGGATCCTTTAGATAGCTTCCAGCGGTTCTACTATCACATAAAATAAATGAATTTCTAAAAGATAATAAGACAATCTAAACTACACAATATTGTCATATCACACCAAAAAAAACTTCCATTCACAGGGACAACTCGAATACTGTCCCTCATACATTCCATAGGATTAGACATTGCTATGATACTATTAAGAACTACACAATAATAAAAAATCGAATATTATAATTTAGAAATTGAATTCATTTGGGATATGTTTACATAGATGGAGAATATAATTTATAGTGTTTGATCTCCTACAAAGGTGGAGTCAACACTCATCTTCAAACCCTACAATCTCTCTCCATGAATCTCTTAGATTTATCCCTAGGATTTCTCTCTCATCCATTTATTATCACACACACCAAAATAGCTATGTGAGTTATTTCCACAACTCACCCAAATAATAATACTAACTATTTCAACTATATTATTAATATGAGTTCTATAAACTCATTATTTATAATATTACAATTTATTAATAATGTCACAATATATTTCTAACACTATCTTGGTTTTTCTCTCTCTTCTTTAATCTATGCCTCATTCTCCTTGAGATCAATTTCTCTATAGTCCCTTTGAATTTATTTTTCATCTTCCAACCACCACTTTTTCTTTCCTCTTCTTATAGCATCTCAATTATAATTCTCAATCCATCCTTTATCTCAGTTATCTCCTTCTCTATTCCATCTCCTTCTTCTTAACACCCCCTTTCATTTTTTGTGGCATTTTCCTCTTACTAAGACCTTCATCTCACTATCCATGTATTTTTTCAATCTCTCCATTGTTCCTTCACTAAGATCTTCACCTAAGTATTTTTCACCTTGGTATCTTGATCCTCTTAGGTCCTCACCTAGGTAGTTTTCACCCTAGTATTTTGTTCCTTATCTAATGGCTTCATTGAGCCTGCAACTTATTAGTACAAAACTCCAGCAAAATGCAAAACAACGATTATGAGTACTTTCTATTTGGGATTCTATTTTGTCCTCCTTCACTTTTCAAGGCTCAATGTTGTAGGGCTTCTTATTTCCACCAAATTCCTCTTAATGTTTTCAAGAACAATGTTTTACCTTATTTTCTTAATATTCTTTTTAGTCTTCTTCTTGTTGCTACTTTTACTCACACAAACTTTTTTTTTTTTCAATAGACATAAATCATGCTTTGATACCAAAATGATGCAAGGGATACCACAATGATACCCAAATCACTTTAGCACTATATGTAATTTGTTGTCACTTTGTATAATAGCCTTTGTCTTAATAATGCACTCATACAATGATGGCTAATATATATCAAAATATCTAAATTTATCAATTGGAGCTAAATATTCACTATTTGATGGTCCTCAGATAAACACAAATTCATCCATCAAAGAAATAAACTAAAATTCATCCTTTCATATCGAGTTCTTATTCAAACTACTCAACTCTGCCTTCTTCTCTTGGAATGCCTTCCTAGAAGTAAAATTGAGGTTAAAATTTGATAAAAAGGGATAACTGTTAGTGCAAATTCACAGCACCCCTGGATGTTTTCTCAGATTTCTAGTTTGATAATAGGCATCCAATGTGATTGCACAACATGGAATCTTTTCCCCAAGTGTGGGACTTGCAAAATGGAAAATACTCTCCAAATTAAAGGTTGGTTCCTCTACTCCTTTGATCAGATGTATGGATGAAATTTGCAGAGGTTTAATCTCAAAATCCTACTCTAATTTCTACCAAGGAGACAAGGATAAAGGAGGAAAAGAAGATAAAACTAAACTAACAAGGTGATACACCAAAGGAGTGGTGAACATCTATCTCTGCAGATCGACACAGATTATAAAAATGTAACAAAAATCATGCACAAACTACTAAAATGTAATGAAGGATCAGAATGAAGCAAACAACACAAGAGAGTATTGAAAACTCATTCATAGAGCTTGCATTTTCATTCCCATTTTTAAATACAGTGCATTACAATAGCAAGGAGGTAGAAAACATGTTGTAATCCTAAAAAGGTTTGATATTCCAGAAATCCACTTGCTAGGGTGAAGGAGGGATCCTGCAGATCATAAAAAATGTCTAACCGTTTACAAATGATGCCAAAAATGGCTTTTAACAATGAAAATCTGAGCCAAGAAGGAGAAACATGGGAAAGAAAGGAATGATTCAACCACAGACCAAATCCATCAAAATAGCATGGGTACCCTTAAAAATTCATTCCCCAAGATTTTCGACCATGTTGGAGAATAATGGAAGCCATAATGCATTAAAAATGGTGGTTGAATGTCGATTCTGCTCTTTTCCCCATGCCAAAGGTGTTTTCTTATTTTTCTCTAACTAAACTCCACCAAAAAATAAAATTGAAAATTCCATCGTGTAGAGGACTTCAATAGCTTTCCAATGACACCAAAATTGAGAAAAAATGAGCTCTTGATCGAAAGATATGCCCCTCTGAATATTTATAGCAAAAGAGGGGCAAAAATTGGGTCAGCGGGCCGAAACCCAAAAATTTTCCCCTTTTTTGGATTTGGGAAAAATTCCCAAAAAATCTCAGCCCTCCGTCGCTCCTCTGCCACGTGGCACATTCTTATTGATCTGCGGGTTCAAATGGCCTTTTTACGCCTTTTTGAATTTTGGAAAATTTTCCAAAATCCCTTCGCGCCCCCGCTGCTCTGGGACACGTGTCATCCTTTGATTTGGCGCGGTCCTGAAACAAATTTATTTTCTCTGTAGGCCCACGGGAACAAATTTTCTTTTGCACCATTTGCAACACTTTGGAAAAAAATTCAAACTCCCCCCTCGCCCCCAACCTCCAACGAGAATAGGACACGTGACACATTTTTATTGGCGTAGGGTTTAAATCAAAAAAATTTGTTGTGCCATTCTTTGGAAAAAATTTAACTTCGCCCCCTGCCGGTCTGACCTCCGACACCACTTGGCACCTCCTCATTCGCTGTGCGCCCTTTGACTATTTTGGTGAAAATCCAAAAATCACTCTGCCCCTCCAACTCCTGCCGGCCCTTATGGACACGTGGTGGTCTCCTATTGGTTTGCGGGGCGTCGGGCCAAAATTTTTATTTGGACCCCCACCGATTCCCTTTGGAAATTTTTCTAACTCACCTCTACCGACCCGCCATTCCACCACCACGTGGCACGTTTCTATTGGTTGCGGGCCTTCCCAGGGAAAATTTCCCTCAAAAACTCCACCGAGCCATAACTTGCAAAATACAAGGAGTTATAAGGAAAAATTTACATTTCTAGAAAGGTGAAAAAATTCTCTATCTGATGAAGGTATTTCCAGATAATTTTGAGTGCCTAAAAAGTGGAAAAATTCAATTGAGGCACAAGGAAGGAAGGAATGAAATAAAGTTAGCCAAAAATAAGCAAAGGGCTTATTTTGGATAACAATTTTGGTGACTCAGAGGGGTCATCTGCCTGCTGGATGAAGTGACTAGCTGCCTAAAGAAATCCATTGGGAAATGAAGTCATCAACTTAACTGTTTGGTACTCTCTAGTCATTAGAAAAATTCTAGAAAGAAAATTGTGGGAGTAGCTTACGACCCCTTGTGACCCGCATCGCATTTCGCAACCTAACCTCACCACCTAAACCTTACACAATTATTTATTAATTACCTTATAATTAATAAATCCACATCACCATACCTGCCACCTCATGTCGCCACCTCATCATGACCTAGTCTTAACCCTAAACTAACCTAATTAAGACCTATAACTTGGTCCAATTCCACACCTATGACTAATTACTCCTCATCCGCACCTAAAACCAACTTCATAATGACTTGACCAAGCCCGCTACCAATCCCTCGGAAGAAAAGGAGGGAAAGCTGGCTATTTTACCAAAAATAGCCCGCTTTGACCTGACCGATACCGGTTCCTACTCGACCGCCGTCGGTTGCGTAACCGCCATCGGTTCCCTGTAAATGACCACTTCCAACCAAAAACAAGGATCGGATTTTCATTTGATCGGGAGAAGGAGAAATCATCGAGAGAATCCAGATTTTACTTGGCCGAGCAGAGACAAGTGAAGAGACAAGAAGAGATTGCAGAGAAGGACATCAAGCCCAAGACTGCAACTGAATAACCAGAGCCCAGTAACACTCATCCGAGCATCAGAAGAGGAAAATGCATCCAACATGGGTCTTGTCTTCATCATTACACTCCTGAAACTTGCATCTGCATCAGGGGCAAGTAAGTAGTATGTTATATGTTTCTAAGCACCATTTTCTTGAGCCTGTTGATTAATAGTAATCATAAGTTTATTCCTAGATCTACTACCAGCCACTACTGCACTTAACCTTCACCCACACACCCTGATATTGCCCAGAAGGCCATTTTACCACACTCTGAGTCTTCCCTATCCTCCCATCATTCCCCTCAGCCATCCACCAATCCTAATAACCCCACAATCACCTTGCAACCAACTTCTATCCAGAAGCACTTAGATTGCTGACCCTACCGGTATCGTTTATCCTCTACCGGCAGCGGTTCTCTAACCGTGGTCGGTTACCCAGTGACCGCCGTCGGTCACTGTGACTTATACCCCAAAACCTTTTGCTCACCTATTTGCCACCTAACAACCCCAAATCCAGCCTGGTTTATCCCTATAACTCAACCTGAACGTATCAACGACCAGTAACCGAACAAACAACGTGACGCTTTATTATTGATAGTTTAGTTTCTATTGCTTTGTAACGAGATACCTAAATCGTGATTTTGCAATAGCTTTCTATATTATCATTTGTGTTAAATCGTATTAAAAGGGGAACTGACCACCTTCGAAAGGAAGTTTTTATATTTCCTGGGCCTAAGGCAGATCCCTCATTTGTTGTCTAATTAAAATCTTGTGGTCTTGTATTCTTACTTGCAGGTAGTCCTTCCAAGACAAAAAGGAGTTCTTCGCAGTCGATCTGATCTTTCTCTACGGTACGCGCACACCATCTCAACATTCAACAGGTATTCCTCCTAGCCCTAACCCTTATCTGTTTCTCAAAGGAATGATAGGATAGAAGCAAGTCTATTCTGCAGAGCCGAAACATTCCGTGCGAAACATTTTGGCACGCCCGGTGGGACCCATTTCGGGTTTCTGTTTCTCTTGCTTGCTTTCATTTTAGGAAGCATACTTGCTGTTGCTGTTTTTGTTATATTTAGTAAAGAATTTGTCTTGCTTTCCTAGTTTCGCATTAGTGAAAGTCATCTCATTTGCTTCATCGAATATCATTTTCGATTTGGGTTTAAAACACGTGCATTACATTCTTGCTTGTTGTTTTCAATTCTAGTGAACATAGACTAAGTAACAGGTCGTACACGTGGGGGTGATTTCCACGGTATTGACAGGAAATTAATCTTACTTTCACTGCACAACACATACCGAATCACTTCACAATTAACACAACAGCTCAAAACATCCCCCCTTTTCCGCGGTATTCCTCCGCCCGATTGAGGTAACCTTATAAGCCAAAACAAACTTGACATTTCCCCTAAGTCTTTTGTTTAGGATTGACATCATTCCGCGTCTAAAGGCATAAGCCCACAATAATTAAAATTAACCCTAGGGTTAGTCTCTGGATTTGCGTGTGCATCTTGTTTGTTTTCAGTTCTGTTTTCTCTGTTATACACTGTCTTCTGTGATTACCTTAGAACAATTTGATAAATATACTGAGCGTTGTTAACAATCAAATCAGCAGCTTCTTATATTTTCTTATACCAGTCTTATTACACCGACATCGGTTAACTGACCGACGTCGGCTATAGTCTAACCGACATCGGTTATCAGACCGATATCGGTTACTGTCTTTTCCAGTTCCTGACAAACCAGCAACCTACCAATTTCACCAGTCTGAGTCTGTTTCTGTTCCTGACAGATTGAAACCCTACTGTGAACTCCTGTCCATGGTTGTTATCACTCGAAAGCAAGCCGCCGCCATGGTTTCACATGCTTGCTCTGTTCCTTTGCCTGAATCACCCCCTTCACATTCTGTGGGGAATCCTACGGACACCAGCGAGGTTCCTAAAATTCCTGTGGGAGATAAAGAATTTGCCAAATTTCTGGATGCTAATCCTAGCGCTGTACAATACTATTTGTCTCATGCCCTTGACCGTACACCCGACGGTCAACTCCTTGTTGGCATGCCTATCAGTATAGCTGCTCATTTAGCCCCTTCTCCACCTGATAACTCCGCTTTGCCTTCCGCATCCTTAGTCCCGTCGTCTACCTCAGCAGCTTCAGGGGTCCATACGGCACAGATTGGCTTTCCTTTGGTTAATCTTGGGCCCAACATGTCATTACTGCCGACTACTCCTACCTCATCTCTCTTGCAGACTGTTCCGTTCATGACTTGCTCTCTGCCACCTATCCACACGAGCTTTCCTTCTCAAGCTCCGCCCACCTTTTCATTTCCACACACATATCCGGTAACCTCAACAGCTTATATAGGACATCCCTATTCGGTTGCCTCAACACAGTCGTCCTCCATACCTTATCAACATTTAACCCCACCATTGTCTAGCGGTGGCCCTTGGCCCAATTTGCCTCCGTTTACCACAACCACACCATCATCTCATCCAACTACTGATTTAATTAAACAAATGATGGACAAAATGCAAAACCTGGAGGCTTCTGTTTCAGGAAGTCGTAGCGCCTTGACATACGAGCAAGTTTGTCGGGAGCCTATCCACCCTTCAGTCCCCCTTCATTCATATCCTCCTCAATGGGAATTACCAAAATTTACCCGTTTTAACAGTAAGGAGGACCCTCAACAACACTTGCGATCATTTAGACATGCCTGCTATCTGATTGCTCACGACGACGCTTTACTACTCCGCACCTTTCCCATGTCCTTATCAGGACCCGCCTTGGAGTGGTACAGTGCTTTAACCCAGCACTCAATCTTCTCTTTTAACCAGCTAGCCCAATCTTTCTTGGATCATTTCTCCATTAACATTGCCAAGAAAGTATCTATCACCGACCTCTATGCCATCCGACAATTTGAAGACGAATCTATCGCAGATTTCGTTGGACGATGGCGGGGCCTTATCAACCAACTTACGTATGCCTTGCCTCAGACCGAACTTATCGAACTGTTTACGCGGGCCTGCGCTAAGCACATCTCTCCTACCCTCCAAATTCAAACTTTCCGTACATTTGACGAGGCCTTTACTATGGCTCGAAAACTAGAGATTCGAGCCTTAGAGGAAGAGAAATTGCGGTTGCGCAACAAAAACCCCACTTTCCGAACCCAAGATTCCACCAACAAACCTAACACCACCAATCCTCACCCATCGACTGCTTCGAAATCAAAAGGGGCCGTGCACGCGGTGATGGTCAAATCCCAACCACCGTCTAATACCCCGCCAAAAACCACCTATAAGTATAAAGCAGAGCCCATCAACTACACTCCCTTGGGAGAAACATATGGTGTGATATTGGAAAAATTGCTCAAAGCAGGAGCCATTACCTTACCTCCTGTTAAACCTCATTCCGGGTTTGATTCCACTCGCGCCATACCTTCTTGGTACAAAGAAAATGACTTCTGTAACTTCCACCGCGTGAAGGGACACAGTCATGAGAACTGCAAGATGTTGAAAAACATAGTGCAGGAAATGGTTGATGCAGGGGATATAGCCCTCGATAATCCTAACGCCCCTGCTAACCGAAATTTGAAAATATTCAACAAACCATTCCCGAATCATTCTTCTAACAGTAATCTAAACCAAGATATCTTAGCCGAGGAGAGTGTTCATGAGATCCATGCAGTCTTCGATTCCCAGCCAAAGACCTCTATCGAACAAATTCTGAATCAAGCCTCTTCACTAACGCAGGAAACCGAACCCCCTTCCTCGCCATCAAGACAAACTGAAATCCTTGCCGTTCCTTTACCCATCAAGGAATTAGCTGCCCAGAGTTCCCTTCTCACAAATGAGCCTTCTTATACCACATCCTTGCAAGACTGTGAGCGGATGTTATCTAATTTATCTATTTCCCAAACGTCTCCTTCTACCATTCTTGCTGTACAAGAGGAAGGCTCGCCACTTCTTTTGTCATCCTTAGACGAGAAACCTCTTGAACCGACATCACCACATTCTTTAAACATGACAGATCCTCTCAAACACGCCCTCCTACCTATTAGTCCTTCATCACCTAAATCTTTTCAGCAACCGGTTGACCTCTTAACGCCCATTGATACAGTGCCTCATATACCCCTTGTATCACACCCACAGTGGACCGGAATCACAACCCACCTTTCTTCCATACAAAAGTTCCTATTCACACGTGAGGACTGTCATTCCACAGAAGATAGACAGGTCCTATGGGAACGTTTGAGTACGCCATATTCTACTCAAATGCAAATGACCGATCCTGATGCCTCCACCATATACCCGAAGTGTTTACAGAAGCTTAAAATGCCCATGTCCTCATCTTCACCCCCCTCATCTCTACCAAATACCTCATCCACTTCTATTAACTTAGCCAAATCTTCCCCTACGCTTGGGACCTCACCCATACCTAGTCTAACACACCCACTTAAGCGGCTTGATTTATCTAAAAATAAAGCCATCCATCCCATTAGGAGACAGACTCAATCTCCTCAATCTATGCCGTTAACACAACTAAAACCCTCATCGTCACACCTACCTTCCATATTGGGACCCCATCCCTCTACCTTACATCAATATATCATACCTCCTGCGTTTTCTTTAAAGCGACCTACGCCTTCTGCACCCATACAGAAATCCAAGGGTATAGCAACACCGTCACCCCGCGTATCCTGTCCACCTATCAACCCTAAACAAATTCCATCATCAAAAGATTTGTTTTCTGTCACTCCTATTTCTTCGTGGTTGTTTTCTGATACCACATCATCTGTGGCCTCATCATCCAACCAGCTAAACATAGCCTCTACGTCAAAGAAACCACGGTTAGTTAAAACCCATTATCAAAACTCCTTGGCTAAACCACCCCCCATACAAACCAACCACACCACGTCATCACCAGAATCGACCCAGTCAATAGCCTCATTTTCCTCTGACTTTGACCCACTCAAAGGGTCTTACGCCAAAATCCTTGCTATGTTGGTGGAGAATGCGACCATTTCCCTACCCCCACTTAGACCTTATGATCCATCTAAACCTCGACCTATAGGTTACGATGAGTCTAAAATCTGCGCTTACCACCGCACACCAGGACATGACGTAGAGGGATGCAAAGCGTTGAAAGCCATACTTCGTCCGTCACCTCTCTCAGATAGAAAAGTTAAGAAAGACAACTTACGAAGAGAGAGACCTTTAGCTTCAATTCCCTCTCCTATACCACCTGTCCCCGCCTCACCAAGATCTATCATTATTACAGCCCCACCTCTCGAAAACCATGACCTATCCCTACCATCTTCCTCCTCTCGTATTCACGAGATCAATATGATTAGTGTTGCTACTCGAGGGCAGAAAAACAATGGGAAAGCGAAAGAAAACACACCTGCGGCATCTCTTTCTCCGTCCACCATCCCGATTGCACCACCACCTAAAGTGGTTATTCGCGGACCCGCCTATCCCGTCTCTAATGGCATTGCCCATCGAACTATGATCAAACAGCTTCACCAATCGCCTGTAAAAATGACATTGTATGATCTCATTCAGACTTCTGAATCTCATCGACAAGCTCTCGTTGAGATCCTTCAAGGGATAGAGGTTTTACCTAATGAAACCTTGCCTGTTACCTCTATTCTAACACCCAATCATGTTGCTTCGCTCACCAAACAATCTATCTCCCCAACCACTTCTGTCTCTGTACAGCAAGCCGCTGCTGTCAGTTTCTCCGAAGATGAAATTATCGACTTTGGTGCCGAAGATCCTGACCCTGCTCTTTTCATCTCAGCGTACGTTCGGGATATTCGGGTACGTCGTGTTATGATTGACGGGGGCGCTAGCCTAAACATCATCTCTTCAAAAGCCTTCCAACAAATGAATATCCCTTCTAGTTGCATGTGTGCCAACCCCATCATGTTGCGATCATTCAATGATGCTATTACTTCTACTTTAGGCACCGTGATCCTTAACATTCGTGTAGGACCACGTACTTTACCCGAACTCTTCTATGTCCTTGAGGGAGAGTTCCAATACAATATGTTGTTAGGCCGCCCTTGGATCCGGGCTATGGGATGCGTTCCCTCCACCTTACATAGATGCATAAAATTTGAGTACGAGGGGAAGTCCTACACCGTAAAAGCTGATCCTCCCCCCTTCAAAACTTGCAATATGTTGTATCGCCCTAATGATGTGCTTGTACCAGTCAAGACACCCATTCATCCAACCCAGCCATCCACTTCCGACGCACCTACACCTTCAACCAATGAAACCGCCGTTACAAATATTACTTCCTTTCCCGCAGATAACATCCCAACCTCCGACCCCTTAGTAGATGTTTTTCAACGCCTTACGCTGGGGGAGTACCGCCTATATAACGTTAGTTCTTTCCATACCCCGCAGGAGTACGGACAGTTACATGCACATCCCACCTACGACCGTCGCGTGGGGGAGGTAATCTCTTACGGACCACCCCATTGCCGCACCAACCTAACGTATGGGGGTGTTGACGCATCCTCCATTACCCCTGAACCTCCTCTTGGTGTGGTTCCCTTCCAATCCGATTTTCAATACTTGACAAATCGTCGTTTCGCCCTCACCTTCTTGACTCGCTGTGCTTGGAAAGGCTTTGGTTTTGGTCTTTATGAACAAGGCCGACATACACTCATTCCCGTGACTACACGCAAACACAATGATCGCAGTGGTCTCGGTTTTCCTGAAACACCTACACAGGAGACACCTCGTGTCAGTTGTATCCTGGAAGAAGACGACGTCACCCCTACCAAACCATCATCACCCACTTTGCCATCATCACCCACAGAGTCGATAGACCCTGAATCTATCCCTCCTAACTTTTTTTTTTCATAAATGCTATCTTCATAGGTCCTCTCACTTATCAACGCGATAATGAGGATCCATCTTCTCTTCCCCTTCTGTATCCAGACATGATCGAAGAGGATTCACCTTCGATTAATGTTGTTGAGTGCCAGGATGACGACTCCATCCTCACTTACCTTGGGGCGGACGACTCCTATATTCAACGCGCCTTACCGTCTGAAACTCAAACCATGTTGAATGAGTCGACTATAGAAATCAACATCCACACAGAGGAGGATCCTCACATTGTGAAGATCGGACAATCCCTTAACACATCAGAACAAGCCGCCTTTACTACCTTTCTCCGTACCCGCAACCAAGCTTTCGCTTGGTCCTACGCTGACATGCCAGGAATTGATCCTACCATTGCTGTCCATAACATCACCCTAAACCCCGATTCCAAACCAGTCAAACAAAAACTGAGAAAAATGCATCCACGCATTGCCCTCTTGGTCAAAGAAGAGCTTCAACGACTTCTTTCTGTTTCCTTCATCTTGCCTATTGACTATCCTCAATGGATTTCTAACATCGTACCTGTCACTAAAGCGACGGGGGGACTTCGGATATGCACGGATTTCTGAGACCTTAACCTCGCTTGCCCCAAGGATGACTTCCCCCTCCCAAGTATTGATCAACTTGTTGATCTCACTGCGGGCCATGAAATGCTTTCTCTCATGGATGGCTTTTCGGGATACAATCAAATTTTGGTAGCCCCGGCCGATCAACATAAAACTGCCTTCATAACTCCTTGGGGAACCTTCTGTTATCGTGTCATGCCATTTGGCCTTAAGAATGCTGGTGCTACCTATCAGCGGGCTATGACTTACATTTTTCATGACATTATGCACACTATCCTTGAGGATTATGTCGATGATCTTCTTGGCAAATCTAAACATCGCAGTGAACATCTCGATGTTTTAACCATTATTTTCGATCGCCTGTTGCAATATTCAGTCCGGCTTCAACCAAAGAAATGTGTCTTTGGTGTTCTTTCGGGAAAACTTCTTGGCTTTATCGTCTCTTTGCGTGGCATTGAGGTCGATCCATCTAAAGTCAAAGCTATCCTAGAAATGCCCCCACCCAAAAACCTCAAACAATTGCGTAGTTTGCAGGGTAAACTTCAATCCATCCGGCGTTTCATCTCCCAACTCTCGGATCGATGTCACCCTTTCCATCACCTTCTTAAAAAGGACATTGCCTTTCAATGGAGTGAAGAGTGTCACCAAGCCTTTGAAGCTCTCAAATCCTATCTCTTGCAGCCACCCGTGCTTATTCCACCTCAGGATGATCGTCCTTTCTACCTTTACCTTTCTGCCACTGACCATGCTATAGGAGCCATGCTCGCACATCGGGACTCGGCACGTCGAGAACAAGCCGTTTATTATATAAGTCGTACTCTCGTGGATTACGAGACTAGGTATACACATGTAGAAAAATTGTGCCTAGCCCTATCATTCGTAGCCACCAAACTCCGACATTACCTCCTGAATCACAAAACTTTTGTCATCACCAACACGGACCCCATTCATTATATGTATGCCAAACCACATCTAAACCAACGCATCGCCCGATGGCTTATGCTCCTCGCTGACCTCGACCTTGAGTTTGTACAACAGAAGTCAATCAAAGGACAAACTATTGCAGACCAACTTGCGGAGGCCCCTTTACCTGGGGAACAATTCACCAATTTTAATTTCCCCGACGAACTCATCGCCACTCTTTCACTCAGGGAAGAGTCGTATCAAATGACCCTCTTCTTCGATGGATCTAAATGCCAGCGCGGCGGAGGAGCCGGCGTTGTTCTCATCCCTCTTGACGCTGAACCTATGCCTCTTTCATTCCGGCTTGATTTCCCCTGCACTAATAATACAGCGGAATACGAGGCCCTTGTTTTGGGTCTCCAGGTTGCGTTACACTTAGGTGTCAAATCTATTAATATTTTTGGCGACTCTCAATTGGTAGTCAATCAAGTTATGGGCATCTACCAATGTAAGAATGAGGAACTTCAAAAGTACAAACATTACGTGGATTCACTTTTGACCTCATTTACTCGTTATTCTATCCAGACCATTCCCCGCTCCACTAACAAATTTGCGGATACTATGGCTTGCTTAGCCTCGCAAATTCCTGCCTCACCAACTGACTCTGACATATTCGTCTTGGTCCAACAACTTTTTGCCCCATCCTACTCAGCCCCGGTTGTTTGTATGATAAATAATGTGTCTGCTAATTCGCAGGATACCTGGTACCACCAATTTCACGACTACCTTACAACCTCTGTTCTCCCACCTGACCTTACTAGTAACGGCAAACGTGCTTTTCTTAAAAGTGTTTCTCGTTATGTTGTCATGGGGGGACTCCTCTATAAACGTGGCTTTGATGGCATCCTCCTTCGATGTCTAACCGGCGCGGAGGTCACCTATACCATCCAACAAGTCCATGACGGCATTTGTGGTGGACATTTTAGTGGCCTTGCCGTGGCTAAACGAATCCTTCGCCTAGGTTATTATTGGCCTACTCTTAATAACGACTGCTACGAATATGTTAAGCGTTGTGTTATGTGTCAACAACATGCCAACCTTCAACATACTCCTAGCCATCCGCTACAGGTCGCACGAGATCTTTGGCCTTTCTCACAATGGGGTTTAGACCTTATTGGTGAGATTCACCCGACCTCTTCACAACGTCACCGTTGGATAATCACAGCAACCGAATATTACACAAAATGGGTGGAGGCCATTCCACTCATTTCAATCAAAAAAGAAAAAATTGTCGAATTCGTTAACCATCACATTATCTGTCGTTTTGGTATTCCTCATCGCCTAATAACAGATAATGGTAAATCTTTTAAAAATAAGTTGTTACAAGACCTTTGTGACAACTTTGGTATCAAACTTAGTTTCTCATCACCTTACTATCCGCAGGCCAATGGTCAGGCTGAATCTTCTAATAAAACCCTAACCAAAATCCTCATGAAAGTTGTCAATGAGTCCGGAAGAAACTGGCATGATCACATTCCCTTTGCCCTTTGGGCTTATCGTACTAGCATTCGTACCTCCACTAATGCCACACCATTTTCTTTGGTATATGGTACCGAGGCTGTCTTGCCTCTCGAAGTACAAATACCCTCCCTCAGAATATCTCTTCAGGATATTCTCACCAACGATGATTTCCGCCAAGAGCGGTTAGCCCAATTAGAGCTTCTTGACGAGCGTCGTCTTACGGCTCTTGATCACCTTCAAATCTACCAAAAACGCATCAAGCGTGCTTATGATAAACGACTTCATGAGCGTACTTTTAAGGTTGGTGATCTTGTCCTCAAAGAGAATCAACATGTAACCAAACTAGAAAAGAGTAAACGTGGAAAATTTGCTCCTAATTGGATTGGGCCTTACATTATCACTCACACTTATGGATCAGGCACTTATCGTTTAGCTTCGCTTAATGGTAAACCTGAGCCTGAGCCCCTTAATGCCTTGCATCTTCGACCATTCTACTGTTGAAATTAGTGTTATATCACTTCTTATCTACCTTACGCTCGTCCCTTGAGCTCATTTACCACCGCATACACTTTGTTTCTTACATCTCAAAATCCAATCAAGCTCACATGGTTTGATTATCACCTCCCCTTAAAAGATGCCTTCCCCTTTTTAGTCTAGTCCATGACTTCAAAGTATCAAAATGACACATTCTTAATTACACACTTATGGGATTTTCTTGAGTCAAACTTCTTACAAAAACTAGATGCTTCATGCCCAACGGACATCTAGACCTCTAACTTATACAATAGACTGCTCCCTTGAAGGACAGCTATATGCCAAACTATTGCTCTTATTATATATAGACTGCTCCCCCGAAGGACAGCTATACATAAACACTGCATCTGCTACTATAAATAGACTGCTCCCTTGAAGGACAGCTATACACAGTCAGCCTTTATCAGAAGCTTCTCGCATTGATCAGCTTCGTGAAGACCTCAAGAACAACAAAATACATATCCCATGTAGACTTCCCGCATCGATCAGTCTATATCCAGAAAAATAAAAATAAAAGCAGTACTTCAAAGCACTTTTGAGTCATGGACTTGTCTATTTAGGTTTGGTTTTCTTTTGTCAGAATAATCATCTTATAATAAGTTCTCTGCACCCTCGCCCACATCAACCACCTCACCTCACCATTTGTCAAAGCAACAAAACTCAAGGGACGTGACGTATATCCGATATATTGTGATTATACCACTCTTTTCACCTATCGACTTCTCGCCTATGCAAGGTACCTAGGGATTCAAGCTCATCCTACATTAATATGTGGTTTGTTTAGCTCTTCTCAATTACGGGACACTCTTGCCTCTTTTGCTCGGCTCTAGGATTGTGTGTTGACCTTAATCAGGACACGATTCCCTACTACTTGGGTATGCTAACTTTCGCTTTACCCTACCAACACCAACAACATTACCCTACCAACATCAAATTTTTACCAACCAACAAAATTGCCTAACCACAACCAAATTGCCTGAATTCACCTCTCCCTGATCCTAAGGGAGAACTACATCGGTCTGAGGCCCTTCCTTGCTTTGTGCAATGGGCTATGTAGGCAGCACTTAGGAGACATGGGGTCTCCCAAGGTTAGCTCGACCATCCCCTACCATACCCTATCATGTGTTGTCAATATAAATATTTTTTGTGTATTTCTATTTGCCAACATTCATCTTTATCCTTTTTCAAAACAAACAAAAACAACATTTAAAACACAACCATTCTTATTATTATCATCACTCAAAAGAACATACATCTTTAGTTTTATTTTAGATGTTAAACAAATACATCTTCTCTATCATCGACTCGCAGGTCGGCATCCTTATTTATTCTTATATTCCTATAAAATTCACTTAGACCCTTGCACCTCCTCCCGAATCAGGTGGTGATCGTGATCGTCGATGCCTCTCAGCTGGCCTCTCCATCCTCAAAGGTGCCACTGCCATTGGTTCCTCCCATTGATCCGCCAACATCTCCTGTAACATACGAATACGTCCTCTCGCGTGGAGGAATCTTGCCTCCAGTCTCTCCACTCGTAACTGTGAAGCCTCTAACAATCCCATTGTCTCATTCACCTGTGTTTGAAGCTGGCGAGCCAAATCCTGCAGACGATCTCTCTCCGCTGTAATCACAGCTATGTCAGGGCACTCACGTGCACCTCGCAGCTCTGCTACCCACCATACTCTATAGGCCTCTGTCGTTCCCGCATCCATAACCCTACGATCGGCTGCTATCTCTTCTGGCCCTTCTGGAGGTGTAGGCCGGGGAGGTGAGAATGCTGCCTCGGCGTCGATCCTCATGTATGGTCTATATGTCATAGGAATATCCTGAACGAACCCAAATTGTCGCCGCACGCGATCTAGAGGAATCCTCTCGTACTCACCCGGCCTATGCCCTGCGATCCACCTCAATCGCTCTACACCCCTCAACTCCTCAGCTATGTGCTCTGTCACCATATAGTTCCCGTACGGCCTCCAACAAATATCTGCAATCGTCACCATCTCCCATACCTGTCTATAATACTCGATGTCATCTATCACGGCCTGGGATCTCGCTTCTTGTTCTGTCTGGACCCATCGTCTGAATCCCAACCTTTGCACTCCTGTCTCTCCCGACTCAATGGGTCGGCCTATTGGACGCACACAAACAATATGCTCATAGGCCCAACAATGTAATAAGTACGAACAATCCAGTGTCGTCCTGTGTTTTCGCTTGCATGCCCATAAACCCCTATATAACTCTGCCAGATATGCGGGTGCCCATGCGAATGTCACGCTCATTTCTATCATTTCCCAAATAACACTCATCAATGCTTTGGGAAATCTTCCACCTTCCGCCCTCGGCAATGCATAATACCCCACCGCTATCATTAATAGCACGGCCAACCTTGTTTCCTCAGGGTGTGTTGCATACATTGTACCATACGTAAATGATAAACCTCGCTGTGTCAAATCTCGTGCAGCTGACCCAAATACTGCTGTTATCGCTGCCCGCCCCGCGCTGGGCAACGCCTGATACACTGTTTTTCCTATCATTGGGAGTCTCAAAATACGGAACACATCTTCCAAAGTCACTGTCATCTCCCCTGTTGGTAGATAGAAGGTATTCTTTTCTGGATTCCATCTCTCAATCAACGCCTGCAACATAGCATGGTTACGCGCGATTCTTGAATAATAGCGGATTCCACTTAACCCCAACCGATTTATCAATGCCCATTCAGCTGGTGTTACATCCGCTCGGATTCGTGACAACAACGCTGGCACAGTATCATTCATCCTTAACCTTGCTTCTGCCTGCATACATCAAAACGACACATAATTATTCAAAAGAACAAATCTCTACGGGTTTTTTCTCAAAATCTGGAAACCCTTACAGTAACCGATAGCGGTTATGCATAACCGATACCGGTTTGCTAACCGATACCGGTTACTTATAAACGATACCGGTCACTGTCAAAATATACCTACCCTGCTTCAAACATACACCTTCGATATTTATGAAGCCCGTTTACTCCTATTTCTACCTAAAAACATACAGGCCCACCCTGTTTACCTACCCCGTAGCACTCATACCATCCCCAACCCTTGCCTATCACCTTTTTTCTAATCTTTACCCACTTACACTTCTCTCATCCTATTCACAAAACATGCAAGAATCAAATTACAACCAAACAATTTACCTCTCGGGATGCAGCAGCTTGGGGCGGAACATGTCTTCCCCCTCGTCCCTGCCTGCTGGATGCTTCTCCTCGTTCAGCCATGTTCACCACCCTCTTCAAATATAACTTGTCTTTCTGCCTTCTGAATCTCAGCCCACGCTCACTTCACCTGTCTCTTTCCTCCTTATCACTCAAATTCTTTCATGCAATTACCTGTAGCAGTTGTCAAACAGCGTCGCATTCGCATATTTAACTGTTTCATGACTCTAAAAATAAGAATGCTAAAAATAAGAACTTAAGTTGCCAACCCAGCAGTTCTATTTTTAGGAAAATAATTCTTGCATAACCGATATCGGTTAGATAACCGATACCGGTCATATAGCTACCGACATCGGTTACATAACCGATATCGGTCAAGTTACCCCTTGTTGCTTAAACCTAAGTCGTCTCTTCATTTTTGCAAATTTTTGTGGCGCCCGTCCCTTTTTCCTGCATGAACAATACCATTATCCATATTTTTAATTAAATCCACATCTCATTACAATTTCATCAATATCATCTATCTACATTACAAAAACAAACAAGCCATCAACAACCGATATCAAAAACCATCAATCTATACACCATTTGGATCCAAATCAACAGCTACAACATTCAATATTCACAAACCAGCGACAAAACATACAACATTTCATAATACAACATGTCAATTAAACTCATCATTTATATATACATACATACATCCCATCAACAAAAGACATCAACATCATTAATATATAACACCATGTAAATCAAACTCATCATACATTAAATATCACAAACCATTTTCAAAACACTTAACACATTTTTACGCACAACATGTGGGTCAAATCATCATATCTATATATATACAAAGTTTCAAATATACAATGTGCCCTGCATCGGGGCCTCTGTGATCTCATAATACAACAAAGCCGGCACGCAGGCCGCAATAACTGTCAAGAATCTCGACTCGGCTCGCAGGCCGGTCTCTCATATCAAAACCATACTCGGCTCGCAGGCCGTTATCAACTGTACAACCCGTACTCAGCTCGTAGGCCGGTATATACAATAAATGAATGAATGAATAAATGAATAATATCTAGGCACGCAGGCCTCTATAACACATAGCCGGTTCGCAGACCGGTGCCCATATCCAATGAACCAATACAAAAATATGTGCAGGGACCCCTCAGCTCTCTCCACCGCCCTCTGCCTGTCTGCCTGCTGGTCCCTGTGCTACCTCTCGCCTCCTGCCTGTGACAGACCCACCAGCTGTGGCTGCACCTCCCTGAGATCTCTGGCTCCGAGAGGTCTCTGCTCTATGTGCCGCATATGGCTGATAATCAGCCCCGGTACCATCAAGAATATCCTGATAGTACCGGGCCTCCGCTCTAGCCTCCATATAACGATCTCGAGCCACCGTAGGTGCTAGGGCTGGTCCCTTGACACCTACTACCAGTGCCCCCTGTGCCTGTGCTGGTGCCGCTGGTGGTGCCTGTGGCCGTGGTGGTACCTGTACCTGCCTGGCTGTGTGGTGCCGCTGGTGGTGGTGGTACCTGTGGCTGTGCCTGCCTGGCTGTGCCGCTGCTGGTGGTGTGCCTGTACCTGTACCTGAGCCTGGGCTAGCTGCCCCTGTAAGAAACCTATCTGTGCCTGTGCAGCAACAAGCTGCCCCTGTAATAACTGTACCTGGCCCCTGAGCTGATTCCTCTCTGCTCTAACAGCCGCCAAGTCTGGCTGTGCAGGATGTGCTCTCCTCACAGCTCTCTCTCCAGCCCACCAAACCAAAAATGCTCCTGTGCATCCAGCATCATCTACGGTATCATCTGCTGGCCTCTCAGCAACCCAATCTGGGTCCACGGGCTGTGGTGCAGGCAGTGGAGCCTCTACATCATCCCTCCGGTACTGAGGGAAGGGAGGTGGCTCATCCTGTCGTAGCCCCATCTACCTGCGTACCCTCTCTAGGGGTATCCTCTCATACTCTCCCGGCCTCCGTCCCGCTATCCAGAATGTATACTGGATCCACTGCAACTGTGCTCGGGCTCCTCCGTGGGTGATGACCTCTATAAGGTCTCCATACGAATATCTAACGCTGTCAGGCCCTCTAACATATGTCTGTAATAAGTGACGTCCCGCCCTGCAAGCACTGCTCGTGGCTGGCCCACGACCCCCAACCACCTCTGAAAGCCGTATCTATAGATGACCTGTGGCCCTGGCTGCTGGGGCAGCCCTACTGGTCTAATGCATATGATATGCTCATATGCCCAACAGTGTAGTAAAAACGTCGAGCAAATCCCGAATCGCCTCATCCGGCGATAGCCCCACAGCTCTCGGTATAACTGCACCAGGTATACTGGTGCCCAAGCATAACATGTGTGCTCCTCCACCATCTCATGTAGCACCCCCATAAGCGCCCGTGGAAAGCGGCCTCCCTCTGAGTCTGGGAGGGCGAAGCAGGTGATCCCGATCATCATCAGCACGGCAAGCCGTGTCTCATGGCGGTGGGCTCGGTACATATCCCCATACGCGATACTCGCGCTGTGATATGTCAGTAGCGCAGCTGCATCCCCGAATACGTGTAGGATGCTGTCCATGGCTGTCTCAGCGTCAACCTGAAAGACTGCCTCTCCATCAATCGGTAATCGAAGGATGCGATACACATCCTCCAATGTGATGGTCATCTCTCCAGTCGGGAGATGGAACACATTGGTCGCCGGATCCCATCTCTCGATGAGGGCGACCATCAAACTATGATCCCTGTCAATCGCTCTGTATCGCTGGACTCCGCCGAGTCCCACCTCGCGCATGATACCCCACTGTGCTGCGGACACGTGTGGCCGCATCCGTCTCAACAGCGGGGGCATCCTGTCCCGCATCGTCAGCTGCTGACGTGCCTGCAAAACCAACCCACTACATTAGCCCTACTCTTTATCACAACATCTACTTATACCCTCTATACCCTCTTTTTACCCCCCGACCACAACCCGACTCTATACCACACGTCTACGCCCATCTATCTTCCCCTAAAAACTTCTACGATATCCCCCTCCCTCTTCACACCCAAACAAACAACCCACACCATACTCAAACACCCTCGCCATGCCCAAATACCCAAACCAATCCAACAACACCAACCCAAACTCAATCTCACCGCACCAACCTAAACATATCCCCAACACCCCCCACATCCAAAAACTCAACCTTCTTATTAACCTCTACCCCTTGAAATAAACCTAAGTCACCCCTATACTGAAACAAAACAATACCACAACACCCCCACCCCAACCCAAACCAAAACACCCAAACAACAAAAAACTCAAAAACAACAAATACCCCCAAACCAACAAAAATAGCTAAAAATCACTAAGGACCGGTACCGGTCACCCATGACCGACCCGGTCCCCTCTCCACCGACGCCGGTCGCATACGACCGACACCGGTCACCCGCAACCCACACCCTGCCCCGAAATTTCTTGACCGATGCCGGTCGCTTAGTGACCGGCATCGGTCACTGTAAAAATTCCGGAGCCGAACCCGCCCCCCCCCCCCACGCGGCCCCCCCCCATCCATTTTTTCCTATTTATACCTATTTACCCACCCAAACACCCTAAAAACCTACCCACCCAGCCGCCTTGGCCTATTTAACCTATCTACCCTCTCCTTTTTCAAATAACATTTCCATTTATTAATTATTTTACCAAAACATTCCTACCCAAACCCCAAATATAGCATAATAACATCAAATCCACACAATGAGGGGTTTCGAACCTACCGGTACGACGACACGTCGTCGTGGTGGGATGGGTGGTGGTGGTCCAGCTGGTCCAGCCCCTCCTGCTCCTCCTGGCTGTGCCATAGCTCCAAACTCTCCTCTGCTGGGTCCTCCACCAATCAACTGCTGCCTCCTACTCACTCGGGCCCACTAATCACTCACTCTCCACTCAAATAGCGCCACCTCAACCAACAAATGCTCCAATCTCAACACTCCACCTCAGACAACTCAAATTGGTTTTCAAATTGCAAATGTGACAATGACAGGCCGTAATTTTCTTTTTATAGGTTTTTGACCTATAACCGATATCGGTTTTATTGTGCCCTAAGGAACCGGTATCGGTCCCCTAACCGATATCGGTCATAGACAATCGACATCGGATTTATTCCACCTCTACCCCAATTTCGCCCTTATTTTCTAATAGCCCTTTCTACCAATATCACCTGTATCCACATTTGTTGACAACCCTTTGTTACCATTTGGCCCGACCCAAGGCCGTCACCTACCATTTGGCCCGACCCAAGGCCGTAACCAACCATTTGGCCCGACCCAAGGCCGTAACCTACCATTTGGCCCGACCCAAGGCCGCAACCAACCCATTTGGCCCGACCCAAGGCCGTAACCTACCATTTGGCCCGACCCAAGGCCGTAACCAACCCATTTGGCCCGACCCAAGGCCGTAACCATTTGGCCCGACCCATTTGGCCCGACCCAAGGCCGTAACCAACCCATTTGGCCCGACCCAAGGCCGCAACCAACCATTTGGCCCGACCCAAGGCCGTAACCTACCATTTGGCCCGACCCAAGGCCGCAACCAACCCATTTGGCCCGACCCAAGGCCGCACCCAACCATTTGGCCCGACCTAAGGCCGCACCAATTAAATACCATACCCACAATCAACGTTTTATTTTATCCATCCATCATGTACCTTTTTGTTCAATCGAGCTCACCTGTTCGTGTTTTAGCATGATTAGGGTCCTTGACTTGATCAGTCGACCAACTTTGCCTAGACTTAGACCGTGACGTTTATCTCAACCAAACCAACCATTTGGTACTGCCGAACATGCCTAAACGTTCCTGTACCTTACCCGTTATATACCCTGGAGCTACTTCCTATGCCTTGGATACCAGGATTATATCACCCTTGTTTGGATAAACTATCGACCTTTGCCTATGAATTGCTTGTTTGCTCTTCAAATCATATACCCTGGTCGCACTACTGCATTTCAACGTGCGTCTGCTTCCTTGGACCTACCCCACCCTCTTACCGTTATCTCAACACCATTTACCCTTTATCAACCCTATCCCTGCTTTCACGCTACCTCAATCTGTGATAGATTTGAGGGGGATTACCTATACCCTTAACAGGGGTAACCACTTCATATTATTGTCCGTGCATCTTTACAAAACAAACTACACGACAATAAGGGGCTAATGTAGACACCAAATTTGTGTCTTACGACCCCTGTGACCCGCATCTCATTTCGCAACCTAACCTCATCACCTAAACCTTACACAATTATTTATTAATTACCTTATAATTAATAAATCCACATCACCATACCTGCCACCTCATGTCGCCACCTCATCATGACCTAGTCTTAACCCTAAACTAACCTAATTAAGACCTATAACTTGGTCCAATTCCACACCTATGACTAATTACTCCTCATCCGCACCTAAAACCAACTTCATAATGACTTGACCAAGCCCGCAACCAATCCCTCGGAAGAAAAGGAGGGAAAGCTGGCTATTTTACCAAAAATAGCCCGCTTTGACCTGACCGATACCGGTTCCTACTCGACCGCCGTCGGTTGCGTAACCGCCATCGGTTCCCCGTAAATGACCACTTCCAACCAAAAACAAAGGATCAGATTTTCATTTGATCGGAGAGAAAGGAGAAATCATCGAGAGAATCCAGATTTTGCTTGGCCGAGCAGAGACAAGTGAAGAAACAGGAAGAGTTTGCAGAGAAGGACATCAAGCCCAAGACTGCAACTGAATAACCAGAGCCCAGTAACACTCATCCGAGCATCAGAAGAGGAGATAACTCATCTTGGATTGTCAGATCATCCAACTTGGGTCCTGTCTTCATCATCACAGTCCTGAAACCTGCATCTGCATCAGGGACGAGTAAGTAGTGTTTTATATGTTTCTAAGCACCATTTTCTTGAGCCTGTTGATTAATAGTAATCATAAGTTTATTCCTAGATCTACTACCAGCAACATACTGCACTTAACCTTCACCCATACATCCTGATATTGCCCAGAAGGCCATTTTACCACACTCTGAGTCTTCCCTATCCTCCCATCATTCCCCTCAGCCATCCCCCCAATCTTAATAACCCCACAATCACCTTGCAACCAACCTCTATCCAGAAGCACTTAGATTGCTGACCCTACCGGTATCGTTTATCCCCTATCGGTAGCGGTTCTCTAACCATGGTCGGTTACCCAGTGACCGGCGTCGGTCACTGTGACTTATACCCCAAAACCCTTTTGCTCGCCTATTTGCCACCTAACAACCTCAGATCCAGTCTGGTTTATCCCTATAACTCAACCTGAACGTATCAACGACCAGTAACCGAACAAACAACGTGACGCTTTATTATTGATAATTTAGTTTCTATTGCTTTGTAACGAGATACCTAAATCGTGATTTTGCAATAGCTTTCTTTATTATCATTTGTGTTAATCATATTAAAAGGGGAACTGACCACCTTCGAAAGGAAGTTTTATATTTCCTGGGCCTAAGGCAGATCCCTCATTTATTGTCTAATTAAAATCTGGTGGTCTTGTATTCTTACTTGCAGGTAGTCCTTCCAAGACAAAAAGGAGTTCTTCGCAGTCGATCTGATCTCTCTCTACGGTACGCGCACACCATCTCAACATTCAACAGGTATTCCTCCTAGCCCTAACCCTTATCTGTTTCTCAAAGGAATGATAGGATAGAAGCAAGTCTATTCTGCAGAGCCGAAACATTCCGTGCGAAACATTTTGGCACGCCCGGTGGGACCCATTTCGGGTTTCTGTTTCTCTTGCTTATTTTCATTTTAGGAAGCATACTTGCTGTTGCTATTTTTGTTATATTTAGTAAAGAATTTGTCTTGCTTTCCTAGTTTCGCATTAGTGAAAGTCATCTCATTTGCTTCATCGAATATCATTTTCGATTTGGGTTTAAAACACGTGCATTACATTCTTGCTTGCTGTTTTCAATTCTAGTGAACATAGACTAAGTAACAGGTCGTACACGTGGGGGTGATTTCCACATGGTATTGACAGGAAATTAATCTTACTTTCACTGCACAACACATACCGAATCACTTCACAATTAACACAACAGCTCAAAACATCCCCCCTTTTCCGCGGTATTCCTCCGCCCGATTGAGGTAACCTTATAAGCCAAAACAAACTTGACATTTCCCCTAAGTCTTTTGTTTAGGATTGACATCATTCTGCGCATCTAAAGGCATAAGCCCACAATAATTAAAATTAACCCTAGGGTTAGTCTCTAGATTTGCGTGTGCATCTTGTTTGTTTTCAGTTCTGTTTTCTCTGTTATACACTATCTTCTGTGATTACCTTAGAACAATTTGATAAATATACTAATCAAATCAGCAGCTTCTTATATTTTCTTATACCAGTCTTATTACACCGACATCGGTTAACTGACCGACGTCGGCTATAGTATAACTGACATCGGTTATCAGACCGATATCGGTTACTGTCTTTTCCAGTTCCTGACAAACCAGCAACCTACCAATTTCACCAGTCTGAGTCTGTTTCTGTTCCTGACAGATTGAAACCCTACTGTAAACTCCTGTCCATGGTTGTTATCACTCGAAAGCAAGCCGCCACCATGGTTTCACATGCTTGCTCTGTTCCTTTTCCTGAATCACCCCCTTCACATTCTGTGGGGAATCCTACGGATACCAGCGAGGTTCCTAAAATTCCTGTGGGAGATAAAGAATTTGCCAAATTTCTGGATGCTAATCCTAGCGCACTTGTACAGTACTATTTGTCTCATGCCCTTGACCGTACACCTGACGGTCAACTCCTTGTTGGCATGCCTATCAGTATAGCTGCTCATTTAGCCCCTTCTCCGCCTGATAACTCCGCTTTGCCTTCCGCATCCTTAGTCTCGTCATCTACCTCAGCAGCTTCAGGGGTCCATACGGCACAGATTGGCTTTCCTTTGGTTAATCTTGGGCCCAACATGTCATTACCGCCGACTGCTCCTACCTCATCTCTCTTGCAGACTGTTCCGTTCATGACTTGCTCTCTGCCACCTATCCACACGAGCTTTCCTTCTCAAGCTCCGCCCACCTTTTCATTTCCACACACATATCCGGTAACCTCAACAGCTTATATAGGACATCCCTATTCGGTTGCCTCAACACAGTCGTCCTCCATACCTTATCAACATTTAACCCCACCATTGTCTAGCGGTGGCCCTTGGCCCAATTTTGCCTC
This sequence comes from Taxus chinensis, assembly GCA_019776745.2. Classification (NCBI taxonomy): domain Eukaryota; kingdom Viridiplantae; phylum Streptophyta; class Pinopsida; order Cupressales; family Taxaceae; genus Taxus; species Taxus chinensis. The sequence continues at coordinate 9,973 of JAHRHJ020003465.1, read as the reverse complement.
CGTTTACCACAACCACACCATCATCTCATCCAACTACTGATTTAATTAAACAAATGATGGACAAAATGCAAAACCTGGAGGCTTCTGTTTCAGGAAGTCGTAGCGCCTTGACATACGAGCAAGTTTGTCGGGAGCCTATCCACCCTTCAGTCCCCCTTCATTCATATCCTCCTCAATGGGAATTACCAAAATTTACCCGTTTTAACAGTAAGGAGGACCCTCAACAACACTTGTGATCATTTAGACATGCCTGCTATCTGATTGCTCACGACGACGCTTTACTACTCCGCACCTTTCCCATGTCCTTATCAGGACCCGCTTTGGAGTGGTACAGTGCTTTAACCCAGCACTCAATCTTCTCTTTTAACCAGCTAGCCCAATCTTTCTTGGATCATTTCTCCATTAACATTGCCAAGAAAGTATCTATCACCGACCTCTATGCCATCCGACAATTTGAGGACGAATCTATCGTAGATTTTGTTGGACGATGGCGGGGCCTTATCAACCAACTTACGTATGCCTTACCTCAGACCGAACTTATCGAACTGTTTACGCGGGCCTGCGCTAAGCACATCTCTCCTACCCTCCAAATTCAAACTTTCCGTACATTTGACGAGGCCTTTACTATGGCTCGAAAATTAGAGATTCGAGCCTTAGAGGAAGAGAAATTGTGGTTGCGTAACAAAAACCCCACTTTCCGAACCCAAGATTCCACCAACAAACCTAACACCACCAATCCTCACCCATCGACCACTTCGAAATCAAAAGGGGCCGTGCACGCAGTGATGGTAAAATCCCAACCACCGTCTAATACCCCGCCAAAAACCACCTATAAGTATAAAGCAGAGCCCATCAACTACACTCCCTTGGGAGAAACATATGGCGTGATATTGGAAAAATTGCTCAAAGCAGGAGCCATTACCTTACCTCCTGTTAAACCTCATTCCGGGTTTGATTCCACTCGCGCCATACCTTCTTGGTACAAAGAAAATGACTTCTGTAACTTCCACCGCGTGAAGGGACACAGTCATGAGAATTGCAAGATGTTGAAAAACATAGTGCAGGAAATGGTTGATGTAGGGGATATAGCCCTCGATAATCCTAACGCCCCTGCTAACCGAAATTTGAAAATATTCAACAAACCATTCCCAAATCATTCTTCTAACAGTAAACTAAACCAAGATACCTTAGCCGAGGAGAGTGTTCATGATATCCATGCAGTCTTCGATTCCCAGCCAAAGACCTCTATCGAACAAATTCTCAATCAAGCCTCTTCACTAACGCAGGAAACCGAACCCCCTTCCTCATCATCAAGACAAACTGAAATCCTTTCCGTTCCTTTACCCATCAAGGAATTAGCTACCCAGAGTTCCCTTCTCACAAATGAGCCTTCTTACACCACGTCCTTGCAAGACTGTGAGCGGATGTTATCTAATTTATCTATTTCCCAAACGTCTCCTTCTACCATTCTTGCTATACAAGAGGAGTGCTCGCCCCTTCTTTTGTCATCCGAGACGAGAAACCTCTTGAACCGTACATCACCACATTCTTTAAACATTACAGATCCTCTCAAACAATAACACTCCCTCACTACCTATTAGTCCTTCATCACCTAAATCTTTTCACCACCGGTGGACCTCTTAACGCCCATTGATACAAGTGCTCCATATACCCCTTTTGTATCACACCCACAGTGACTGGAATCACAACCGCACCTTTCTTCCATACAAAGTCCTATCCACACGTTGGACGTCATTCCCCCGAAGATAAGACAGGTCTTGTGGGAACATTTGATTACAGCATATTCTACCAATGCAAATGACGGCCGATCCTGAAGCCTCTAACCATATTCCGAGTTTTTACAGAAGCTTAAAATGCTATGTCTTCATCTCACCCCCTCATTCTAAACCAATACCTCATCCACTTCTATTAACCTAACCATCTTCCCCTATGCTTGGACCTCAACCCATACCTAGTCTACACATCCACCTAATTCGGCTTGATTTATCTAAAAATAATATCCGTCCATCCCATTAGAGACATACTCAATCGCCTCCATCAGGCCGTTAACACAACTAAAACCTCGTCGTCACACCTACCTTCCATATTGGACGCCCAATCCCCTCCTACCTTACTCAATATATCATACCTCCCTGCGTTTCTCTTTTAATCGACCTTTGCTTTTTGTACCTACGACAATCAAAAGTATAGCAATACGTCACCCCGCGTATCCTGTCCACCTATCACAACCCTAACCAAATTCCATCATCAAAAGATTTGTTTTTATTCACTCCTATTGTCTCCGTGGTTTGTTTCTAATACCACAACCATCATCTGTGGCCTCATCAATCCAACCTGCTTCGCGTCAAAGAAGCCACGTTTTTAAAAAAACACCATTATCTAAAACAAACTCCTTGCTAGAACACCACCCATACAAACCAACATCCACGTCATCACCAGAATCGACCCATTCAATATGCCTCATTTTCCTTTTCCCTCTGACTTTGACCCCCTCAAAGGGTCTTACGCCAAAATCCTGCTATGTTGGTAGAGAATGCACCATTTCCTTCCCTACCCCCGCTTAGACTCTTATGATCCCTTCTAAACTCTACCTATAGGTTAGTTATGAGTCTAAAATCTGCCCGCTTACCACCGCCCCCAGGACATGACGTATCGGATGTCAAAGCTTTGAAAGCCATATTTCATCCGTCACCTCTCTCAATAGAAATCTTTAAGAAGACAACTTACGAAGAAGAGACTTTAGCTTCATTCCTCTCCCTATACCACCTATCCATGCCCTCCTCACCAAGATTCTATCATTATTAACAGCCCCACCTTCGAAAACCTGAACTATCCCTACCATCTTCCTCCTCTCTATTCACGAGATCATATGAATAATGTTACTACTCGAGGGCAGAAAAACAATGGGAAAGTGAAAGAAAACACACCTACGGGCATCCTTTCTTTCGTCCCACCATCTCGATTGCAACTCACCACCTAAAGTGGTTATTTCACTACCCACCTATCCGTCTCTAATGGCAGTGCCACCGAACTACTATCAACACTCACCAATCACCTATAAATACACTATATGATCTCATTCAGACTTCTGAATCTCATCGACATAGCTCTCATTGAAATCCTTCAAGGGATGAGGTTTTACCTAATGAAACCTTGCCTTTTACCATCTATCTAACCCCCCAATCACGTTGCTTCGCTCACCAAAACAATCGACTCCCCAAACACTTCTGTCTCTGTTAGGCAAGCCGCTGCGTCAGTTTCTTTCTCCGAAGATGAAATTATCGACTTTGGTGTCCGAAGATCCTGACCCTGCGCTTTTCATTTCAGCATACGTTCTGGGATATTCGGGTACGTCGTGTATATTTATGGGGTCACTAGCCGACATCCATCTCTTCAAAAGCCTTCCAACAAATGATATCCCTTCTATTGGCTGTGTGCCAACCCCATCATGTTGCGATCATTCAATGATGCTATTACTTCTACTTTAGGCACCGTGATCCTTAACTTCGTGTAGGACCCGTAACTCTACCCGAACTACTTTCTACATCCTTGCAGGGAGAGTTCCAATACCATAGTGCTAAGGCGCCCTTCGGATCTCGGGCTATGGGATGTGGTTCCCTCCACTTACAATCGATTATAAAATGTGAGTAGCGAGGGGAAGTCTCAAAACACCGTAAAAGCTGATCCTCCCCCTTCAACTATTGCAATATGTTTTGTATCTCTCCTAATGATGTGCTTGTACCAAACCATTCAAGGCAAAACCCATTCAATCAACCCATGCCATCCACTTCCAACCACCTACACCTCAACCAATGAAACCGCCGTTACCAATATTACTTTCTTTCCTGCAGATAAACATCCCCAACCTCCGACCCCTTAGTAATGTTTTTCAATGCCTTACTCTGGGGGAGTACCGCCTATATAACGTTAGCTCTTTCCATCCCCACAGGAGTATTGACAGTTACATGCACATCCCCCCTACTACCTTCACGTTGGGGAGGTATCTCTTACGGACCACCCCTTGTCCCCGCACAACCTAACATGGGGGTGTTGACGCTCCTCCATTACCCCTGACCTCCTCTTGGTGTGGTTTCCTTCCAATCTGATTTTCAATACTTACAAATCACGTTTCGCCCGCACCTTCTTGACTCACTGTGCTTGGAGAGCTTTGGTTTTTTTGGTCTTTATAACAAGGGCTGACATACACTCATTCCCGTCTACACGCAAGCACATGATCACATGGTCTCGATTTTTCTGGACTCTTACAAACACCGGAGAAACCTCGTGTCAGTGGATCCTGGAAGGATGACGAGTACCCCTACCAACCCCTCATCACCCACTTTACCATCATTCACCCACAGAGTCGATAGACCTTGAATCTATCCTCCTAACTTTTTTTCATAAATCTATCTTCATAGGTCCTCTCACTTCTCAACGCGATAATGAGGACAATCTTCTCTTCCATTCTGTATCAGACATGCTCGAAGAGGATTCGCCTAGATTAATGTTGTTGAGTGCCGCGATGGATGACTCCCATCATCACTGACCTTGGGTCGGGACGGAATCCTATATTCAATGTGCCTTCGTCTGAAACACAACCCATGTAAATGAGTTGACTATAAGAAATCAACATCAACACGAGGAGGATCTCAACGTTGGAAGATCGGACAATCCCTTAACACATCAGAACAAGCCACCTTTACTACCTTTCTCTAGTACCCACAACCAAGCTTCGCTTGGTCCTACGCCTTGACATGCAGGGATTGATCCTACCATGCTGTCCATAACATCACCCCTAAACCACACATTCTAAACCAGTCAAACAAAAAACTGAGAAAAAAGAAAAATGCCTACATGGAGTTGCCTCTTGGTCAAAGAAGAAGCTTCAATACTTCTCTATTCCTTCATCTTGCCTATTGAATATCCAAATGGATTTCGGAATCGTAACCGTCACTAAAGTGACGGGGGGACTAGGATATGCACGGGGGGGGGGGATTTAACAGACCTTAACCTCGCTTGCTCCCAAAGGATGACTTCCCCCTCCCAAGGATGATCAACTTGTTGATCTCACGCGGGCATGAATGCGTTCTCCATGGATGGCTTTTCGGGATACATCAAATTTTGTAGCCCCAGACGATCAACATAAATACTTCATAACTACCTTGGGGAACATTCTGTTTATCGTGTCATGCCATTTGGCCTTAAGACTGCTGCGGGAGACCTATCAGCGGGCTATGACTGAATTTTTCATGACATATGCCACTATCCTTGAGGATTATGTCGATGATCTTCTGACAAATGTAATATCGCAGTGAACATCTCGAGTTTTAACATATTTGATCACTGTTGCAATATCAGTCCAGCTTCAACCAAAGAAAGGTTCTTTGGTATGTTTCTTCAGGAAATTTTCTTGGCTTATCGTCTCTTTGTGTGCATGAGTGATCCATCTAAAGTCAAAGCTATCATAGAAAGACCCCACCCAAAAACCTCAAACAATTACGTAGTTTGCAGGGTAAACTTCAATCCATCTGGTTTTATCTCCACTCAGATCGGAATGTGTCAACCTCCATGTGCATAACCTTCTTAAAAAGATATTGCCTTCAATGGAGTGAAGAAGTGTCACCAAGCCTTTGAGCTCTCTAATCCTATCTGTTGCCGCACCTGTGCTTATTCCACTAAAGGATGATCGCCCTTTCACCTTTACCTTTCTGCCACTGACCATGCTCTAGGAGCCATGGCTGCACATTTGGACTCGGCAGTCAAGAACAAGCCGTTTATTTATAAGTCGTAACTCGTGGATTACGAGACTAGGTATACACATGTAGAAAAATTGTGCATAGGCCCTATCATCGTAGCCACCAAACTCGACATTACCTCCCTGAATCACAAAACTTTGAGCATCACACAACACGGACCCCCATCATATATGTATGCCCAACCACATCTAAACCATGCATCACCGATGGCTATGCTCCTCGATTGACCCGACTTGAGTTTGTACAACAGAAGTCAATCAAAGGAACGAAACTGCGGACCCAAACTTGAGGGGAGGCCCTTGACCTGGGGGGAACAATTCACCAATTTTAAATCCCGGCCGAACTCATCGCCACTCTTTAACTTGGAAGAGTAGCATTCAAATGACCCTCTTCTTCGATGGATTCTAAATGCCAGCACGACGGAGGAGCCGACGTGTTCTCCCCTCTTGACGCTGAACCTATGCCCTTTCATTCTAGCTTGATTTCCCCTTGCACTATAATACAGCCGGAATACGCGGCCCTTGTTTTGGTCTCCAGGTTGCATTACACTTAGGTGGCAATCCATTAATATTTTTGTGGCCGAATCTAAATTGGTAGTCATCAAGTTATGGGCATCTACCATGTAAGAATGAGGAACTTCAAAGTAAAAACATTATGTGGATTCACTTTGACCTGATTACTCGTTATTCTATCAGACCATTCCCCACTCCACTAAAAATTGCGGATACATGGCTTGCTTAGCCTCGCAAATTCCTGCCTCACCAAAATGACTCTGACATATTCGTCGTGGGGCCAACAACTTTTGCCCCATCCTACTCAGCCCTGGGTGTGGTATTGATAACTAATGTGTCTGCTAATTCACAGGCATACCTGGTACCACCAATTTCATGACTACCTTATAAACTCTTTCTCCCACATGACCTTTACATAGTAATAGTAATGGCAACGTGCTTTTTAAAAGGTTTCTCTTATATCGTCATGGGGGCATCCTCTAGAAACGTTGGCTTTGATGGCATCCTTCTTCGATGTCTAAACGGCGCGGAGGTCAACCTATACCATTAACCAAGTCCATGATGGCATTTGGGTGGACATTTTAGTGGCCTTGCATGGCCAAACGAATCCTTCACCTAGGTTCTTATTGGCCTACTCTTTAATAAACGACTGCTACGAATATGTTAAGCGTTTTGGGTTATATGCAACAACATGGTCCACTTCAAACATTACTCCTAGCCATCCGCTACAGGCGCATGAGATCTGTGGCCGTTCTCACATGGGGTTTAGACCTTATGGTGAGATTCACTCGCCTTCTTAAACGTCACCATTGGATAATCACAAAAACTGAATATTACCACAACATGGGTGGAGGCATTCCACTCATTTACTCAAAAAAAGAAAAAATTGTCGAATTCGTTAACCATCACATTATCTTAATTTTGGTGTTATCCTCATCGCCTAATAACAGATAATGGTAAATATTTTAAAAATAGTTGTACCAGACCTTTGTGACAAATTTGGTATCAAACTTAGTTTCTTCATCACTACTAATCCACAGGCCAATGGCAAGCTGAAAATCTCTAATTAAAAACCTAACCAAAATACTCATGAAGTTGCAATGAGTCGGAAGAAACTGGATGAATCACATTCCCTTGCCTTGGGCTTATCTTAATAGCATTCGTAACTCCACTAATGGCCACACCAGTTTCTTTGGTATATGGTACCGATGCTGTATGGCTCTCGAAATACAAATACCCTCCCTCCGATATCTCTTCAGGATTTTCTACCAATGCTGATTTCCGCCAAGAGTGGTTAGCCTAGTTGATATTCTGACGGCGTCATTCTTATGGCTCTTGCATCACATTCAAATCTCCCCAAAATGCATAAGCGTGTGCTTAGGATAGAGACTTCAGGCATACCTTTAAGGTTGTGATATTTGTCCTAAAAGCAGAATCAACAGTAAACAAACTAGAAACGAGCAAAACGGGGAAATTGATGCATAATTGGATTGGCCTTACTTATACTCACACTTTGGAGCAGGCACTATACGTTTAGCTTCGCTTAATGGTAAAATTGAGATTGAGCCCCTTAATGCCGAAGCTTCGACCTTCTATTGTGAAATTAGTGTTATATCCACGTCGTATTACCTTACGCTCATCCACCTTGAGCTCATTTACCACCGATACACTTGTTATTACATATTCAAAATCCCAATCAAGATTCATATGGTTGATTAGCACCTTCCTTAAAATATGCATTCCCCTTTTAGTCTAGTCCATGACTTCAAAGTATCAAATGCCCCCATTCCTTAATTAAAAAACAATTATGGGATTTCTTGAGTAAAACTCCTACAACAAAACTAGATGCTTTATGAACAATGGGACTTAGACCTCTAAATTTTATACCAATCGAAGCTCCTTTTGAAGGACAGCTATATGCCACACTATGCTAACTTATTATATATAGACTTCTCCACCGACGGAACAGCTATGCATAAAAAACCGATCTACTACTATAACTAGATTGCTCCCTTGAAGGACACTATACACAGTCAGGCTTTTATCAAGCTTCTTGCATTGATTCAGTTCGTGAGACCTCAACAAACAACCAAACTACATATAACCTGTCAGAATTCCCGAAGCGATCAGTTAATCCAGCAAAAAAAATAAAACATAAACGCAGTACTTCAAAGCACTTTTGCGTCATGGACTTGTCTATTTAGGTTTGGTTTTATTTTTTTTCAGAATAATCATCTTATAATAATTCATCTGCGCCCCAGCCATACCAGCATAACCTGCCATTCTTACCACTAACAAAACTCAAGGGACGTGACATATATCTGATATATTGTGATTATACCATCTTTTTCACCTATGACTTCTCGCCTAGGAAAGGTGGTACCTAGGGATTCAAGCTCATCCTACAGTATATGTGGTTTATTTAGCTCTTCTCAAATTATGGGACGATCTGCCCTCTTTTGCTGGCTCTAAGAGTGTGTTGGTGTCGGCCTTAATCAGGACATTGATTTCACTACTCCTTGGGAATGCTAACTTGTGACTTTACCCTACCAACAAAACAACATTACCCTACCAACATCAAATTTTTACCTAACCAACAAAATTGCCTAACCACACCCAATACCTGAATTCACCCCTCTGATCCTAAGGGATGAACTACATTGTCTGAGGCCCTTCTTGCGTTGTGTAAATGGGCTAGTAGGCAGCACTAGGAGACGGGGTTCCCAAGGTTAGCTCGACCATCCCCTACCTTACCCCATCATATGTTGTCAATATATATTAGCTTTATATATATATATTTGTGTATTCTATTTGCCAACGTTCATCTTATCCTTTTTCAAACCAAAACAAAAAAATTAAATTCAAACAAAACCATTATTATTATTATCATCACTCAAAAGAAACATACATCTTTCATTTTATTTTTAGATGTTAAACAAAACATCTCTCTATCATCGACTCACAGGTCGGCATCGTTATTTATTCTTAGATCCTATGAAATTCACTAGTTCTCTTGCACCTCATCCAAAATCAGGTGGGTGATCGTGATCGTCGATGCCCCGCAGTGGGCCTCTCTCATCCTCACAAGGTGCAGCCATTGGTTCCTCCCATTGATCCACAACATCTTCCGGTAACATACGAAGACGTCCTCTCGCGTGGAGGAATCTGCCTCCAGTCTCTCCAATGTAGCTGTGAGCCTCTAACATCCCATTGTCTCATTAACCTGTGTTGAAGTGGCGAGCTAAATCGGGAGATGATCTCTCTCCGCTGTATCACGAGGGCGATGTCAGGGACTCCACGTGCACCTCGCAGCTCTGATACCCACCATACTCTATACGCCTATGTTCGTTCCCACATCCATACCCCTACGATCGCGCGTCTATCTATTCTGGCCTTTGGAGGTGTAGGCTGGGGAGGTGAGATGTTGCCTCGTGGCGCGATCCTCATGTAGGGTATATATGTCATAGGTATATCCTGATAAGAAACCAAATGCGACCACACGTGATTAGAGGAACCTCTTGTACTCACACGGCTATGCCCTACGATCCAACATCAATCGTTCTACACCCCCTCAACTCCTCAGGTATGTGCTCTGTCACATATTAGTTCCCGTACGGCCTCCAAAAACATCCACAATGCCCACCATCTACCAACTTGCTATAATACTCGATGTATCTATCACGG